>CM060688.1:16917363-18117363 GCA_030686995.1 Artemisia argyi | reverse complement strand
GCTAACATGATTTTTTATTTTTATTTTTAATTTCTAAATAATAAAATAATAATATTAAGTTGAATAATACGAAACCAAGAATATATAAATATGAAATCGATCCTACAAATATAAAATAAGACTATAAGAAATTAGTGATCTATTATAGGTATATTTTTATGATTATAGTTAGGGATCCAATAGGAAGAATAATTAAAATAAGAAGGGTTTTATTTGGGAGAGAAAATTTGAATGAAGATGCATTCATTTTTGTAGGTGCATCTAGAATGTGTGGTTGTTGTTTCTTCCTATTCTTCTTATTTTAACTTTTCTTTCTATTTGATCATAACTTTAAAACTATATACATTTTATGGTGTCCTAGGGCCTGTTTGGCAGGAGCTTTTTGAGGAGCTGCTAGCTTTTAATTCTAACAAACAACTCCTTCATATTTAATAGCTCGGTTTGGATATGCAGGCTATAAGCTTTTAATTCACACAAATAACTCCAAAATAAATATGAGCGTTCTAAATTTCATGAGCTGTTAAAAATCAAAATTACCCATATACCCTAAAAATCACATACGGTACAAACCATCTTCCTCACATTAGACATTATATATGATCCACTTATAAATAATAAAATATGACATTAGACCTTATATATGATCCACTTATAAATAATAAAATATGATCCACGTATAATACTTTGATCCACTAGTTTGATTTGCCATACTCTACTGTCTACACTAGTTTGATTATAGCCTAACATTATATATGATCCATGTATAAATAATTAAATATCCTAATTAACGATTCACAACAACATTCAAATTACATACCACTTAATGAACTTCAAGATGTTCGTGGCCATAAAACAAACACTCAAAATGTCTCTCACGGAGCATCACGAATCCGGGATGATATTGCTACATCAATATGGAATGCATGTCGCTAATGACTATTACAAACATGTTGTCCCAAATTGCTAAGATTATTAGTAATATAATTAGTTTATTATTTTTATGTTTTACATTTGTTTACAATTATATATATATATATATATATATATATATATATATATATATATATATGTCATTTTATGTCATTTTACATCTTATAATTATAGTTAACAGCTAGTTTACCAAACACTTTTATTAGAAAAAATATACAGCTTACATCTAATGTTAACAGCTTTACAGTTTACAGCTTACAGCTAGTTTTGCCAAACATACCCTACTCATACGATTCTGGCAAGTAGCAGAACTGACGGTTTGGATGTAGAAAGAATGAATGAAAAAAAACTATATACTCCATAATATTATTGTTAATATAGGAAGATTTGTAAGATGAAAATGTAAAAATGTATAGCAAATTTCTTTAAGGAAAAAGTTCATGAATATTCTATAAGTTATGATGATTTCTTGTTATAAAATTAATACATCTATACCTTCTTATTTAAAAAGGAAAGAACTCTCAATTGAAAAAGAATAATGTTAGTCGGTTAGTCCTTGTCAATGACTTTATTTAGGTACAATGAGAGCAACATTAAGAATACTAAACTGTTGAGTTACGTCTTATGCGATATTTGTGTACCTACTACCAACCGAGTTTTCTGAAAAGGATATGAAATGAATGGCATTTTATATATTTAATTTATTATCTTTCTTTCGTTCCATCTTTATATCAAGTTTTGCATGAATTGCTCATCTCATATCTCTTACTATCTCCGTCTCATAAACAGGGACTTAGCCAGAAATTTGTTTTTGGGGTCCAAAAAAATTAAAGGACGCTAGCAAGTGCTAAGAAAATCATAGTAATATATAACTATGTAAAAATGTTGCAACCAATTTGTTCATTTAGCGTTTTAGTTGCACACGGCTCTCATCTGCATCATCAAAATCATCTAAAAGTGAATCTAAACCAGAATCCTTAGCTATATCTTTCTCAATGTAAAGAACTAAACTATCAGAAAATATGTTGAGGATTATTTATTTATTTATTTAGTCAATCAAGTTTTGTAAAGTAATTATAGAAGAATTAATAAGTGGCAATGGATCAGTTGTATAACAATTAGTATTTCTAGATGGACTTTATCAAAGGTGGGAAAAAAAATAATATTAGTTACACTTTATTTTTTTTTGGTAAAGGGTTACCCCGGTAAAGTATATTAAACTATTAGTTACACTTTATGATATTGGGTTTTTTACATAATACTTGTGTACAATTTTTAAGGCTTTGTTGGTGGGCCATGGCCCATCGTACCCCCACACCGCTCCGCCACTGCTCATAAAAACTGTCCGCTTTTACTTTTTTAAGTCTTTTTTCGTCAACTTTAGCTTTAAATATTTTTGTTTATGTTATACAACATTTGATAAAAAAAAAATGTGAATGAATGAGAATTTAAATGTATTTTCATTGGTATGATTTTCATCAATTATTATATAACGCGAACAAAAATATTTAAGGTCAAAGTTGAGAAAGAAAGGCTTTAAAAAGTCAAACTGGACAGTCATTATGAAACGAATGGGTATCTTAGTGTTCGAATTGTATTAATACTTTTATTAATTTGAATTTACTATGTGTAGAGAAAAGAAAGAAAAACAACTGGGCCGCAACAAAATAACGTTCATTTTTTCTCAAACAACAAGGCTAGATGTAAAAAAAAAAAAAAAAAAAAAAAAAACACCTGCCTTATTAGCTTTATATCGATAACTTCATGACCAACTTAATTTAATTAGAAAACCGAGAATACCATCAAAAATTTACCCTAAAAAACAATTAAATAAACACACTCCACACACGAACAATTTGGTCGCATAAGCGAGCGACTTCCCTTTTCTTCATTGCCTAGGACAGTCCCCTTGGGGGTGTGTAATGGTTAGAATAGGTTGGAACGCGCCCTCAAAGGGAGGTCGACTGATCAAGTGACCGACCATTACATATGTTCTAATAAACTCGCACATTTTCGTGTATTTAGCATTGACCGGGCCGATCCCAATTACTGCATAAGATAAAAACCAGGCTCTTTAACCCACTTATATGGGGTCATGGTAACTAATACTAATAGGGGTAATAAATACTTCGAGGCCCAATTATAACTATATACTTTGTTCAAAAAAATTTGTAACTATACCTTTTGCCAGCATTTTAAACTTTCAATTACTGACCTTAAATGGGGTTAGGTGTATAAAAGTATCCATCTCAAGGACCACGGTTTTAGGACCATCTTGAACGTATATTAAGAACAACTTGAGATGATCAAGGAAAAGTACCAAAAATGGTTACAGGAATACTTGTCAGGCTGCTGGCCGCATACATTAAAGCTATAAAAAAGCTCGATTTTCCAAGTAACCTAAACATGTATTGGGTGAACATCTTGTGATAATTAAGGAAACGTATGAAAAATTGGTACGGAGATACTCAATAGGCCGCGTACATAAAAAAGCTCTAGACTTCTCCGAAGACTTATCCGAGTAACCTAAACATGGATCCTTCTCCATTAATTTACCCATTTTATGTGTGTTCTATTAATTAACACAAAAAAGGAAGCTTAAAAAAGAGATACGTAACTCCCTATTTGCATGGAAACAAAGTCCTGTACGTCACATCGATAAATCATGCAAATCCTTGGCTCGAGTGTCGTAAGCCCTTGCGGGTAGTTTGTTTTCTTGGGTCCCCCTTTCTTTAATCGTCTCGATTATGAAAGTTGGATGACTTTGTTTGTATTCTTCATATTTTTTAGTGTTAATATATTGTTGTCTTTTTAAGAAAAAACTACTTGAACATATTTCTTATCTTATTCAAATATGGTACATGAGAAGTTGTTCTTAACATAAAATTCCTAGTTTTGTTTTGTTGCATTTTTAAAACTTCCGATTGTTTTGTTCTTTGGGCGCCTACAATTCAAACTATAATGTGTTGGCATTTAGCACTATCAACAATGGATGTGTGTGTATATGTTGTATTGATCATGTTGTCAGACTAGCTTCAGCTTTTGCTAACTTCCAATTCTATGCTGAAAGTTTATACGAAAGTTTGTCTCCACATGAGTATATAAGATACTCGATAAGGATGGCAATAATGGCAGCTCTATAAGTAAATGGTTCACCAAAGTTTGACATGTAAATAAGATACATGTAAAATTGAGAAAAGTTTAAATCAAAATACGCAGAACATGTAGTTAGAACTTAGGAGCCATTGGGGCATTCCCACAGTTGATCAGTTAAGAAAGACTTTGAGGAAAAAAATATTGGGTTCAATCACAAATCCAGATCAAATGTCACTAGAACATGTAGTCATTGCTCTAAGTCCTTGATAAAGAGCCAGTAGGCATCCTTAAAAATGTAAGGTTTCCCCGCTCTTTTAAACATTTTGACGAGAATATAGGAAACCTTTTGAAAAGGTAATAGACTGTTAGCTTCAAAAGTTCCCAACGATGATGAGTTATGAGCCCAAGACGACTAGGCATAGACGGAACTTGATAAGTTTGATCAGAGGGGCCAAACTGTAATGTATTATTTTTAGGGGGGCCAATTTACATTTTTATTTAGCGTTCTCACTAATAATTAATGTCTACCGCTACAAAGTGTAAGGGTTAAAAATGTACTTGTGGCTAAATTTTTTTGGAGGGCCACTACCCATCTCGGTCCCGACTAAGATCTGTCTCTACGACTAGGCCCAAACGTCTTCATTTGGGGCTATAAATTCCGGGTCACTTGAAAACCAATAAGGCATGTTGTGACTTGTGAACAGTTTCAGTAACAGCACAAGACACTTATTAGTCATAGGTCCATACTGTCAACAATGAAAGTTTTGTCAAACACCACAAAAGAATTATATATTGAAATATCAGTATGCACTACAGCATATCAAATTACAATCCTTGAATCACTGGAACAACAAAGCTGAAAGTATTCCACCAAATAAATACCAAAGAATATTTAGAATAAGGCTCATGTCATATGTCAGCACTCAGCACTACCAAAACAAAGGAGTTGTTTGATTATACATCAGCATTACATATATTAAACTGAAGTTAGGTCCTGCAACTTTCAAAATGATCACGCGTAAACAAACATCTATCTTGATCAAGTCACACCAACCCCTCATCTTCAATGTCCCGAGCTCTGAGGCAAACGGAACGAACCACTAGCATAAAGCATTTGGTATACAGGCCTGATTCTTGTGGTTAATAATACGCTCAAGAATGAACCCACACAACACACACCAGCAAGAACAAAGAAGGTGAGTCTGAAACAGTCCGGGCCCATGCAAGTAGACCCACCTTGCTTAGCTTCCTCTGTGTCGTACACATAACCTGCAAGCATACTAGAAAATAGAAGAGCGCCAATAGGGTTTCCAAGTCCCATGAAGTTGAATATTAAACCAAAGTTTTTTAATCCAAAAAGCTCAGAACATGTTGGAATCATAACACCAAACTGAACACCATAGCAGATTCCAAGCATTGCTGTTGCAACATAAACTGTCCCATTAAAAGCTGATGCGAATAGGAGATATATCATCACCATGATTATTTGAGTCACAGTCATAAAAAATGTGCGTGGAATCGTGTATAACCTGAAAAAGAGCATGATTTCACGTTAGTTCTTACGATCCGTGAACATTAATCTATAACCAATGTTTAACCTTTATCATTAATGTCAAAATGGGTCGAACCGAAAAATCTAAAATGGAATGGGTGACCCTCATCCTGTTTTGATCCAAAATTAACACATTAGTTATTTATCAACGAACTTAGAATGAAATGAGAAAATGCTTTGTCGGTCAACCCAATCCAGCACGGCCCGTTGCAACCCGTACTAAATATTGACATAATTTTGACCTGTCACTCAACCCGTCCATCTTGGTACCTCTGCTTACAATGATGATTATGAACTGGTTTACTTTCAACTTTTTATAACTAACAAATGGGTCAGATTTGGGTTGCATTAGTATCAAGTAAAATAAAAAAATATCTAATATGGGAATGGGTCAACTAGCTCAAGCTGCTTTGACCCATTATTAACACAGCCCGGCCATATCTTGACCTATTAAAGAATTGACCCATTTTGACCCATTAACCAACCTGCTATCTTGTCACCTTTAGTCACACAGTCACAAGTATTGATGATAAACAATTTACCTTACGAAGTACTCAGAAACTGCACCTCCTCCAAGACGGCCCAGAAAATTACCGAAACTGAATAAAGTCAACAGTGTAGTCGTATCAACAATCCCAAGTGAAATACCAATCTGGGTCAGATTGTTGAGAACAGTTATTCCTGTCCCAACACCAAAAAAATAAACAACCCACAGAAGCCAAAAATCAGCCTTGACAATCGCTTCACGGAATGAAAAATCTTCACCTCTTCTAGGCCTTCTTTTCTTCTTAAATTTCACCGCCCCTTCACCAACAGCAAGAAGAACATCCACTTCTGAGGGACTTTCACCATCATTGAGATTACTAAGATTCGTTTCAGAAGTAACCGGTGTTAGCAATGGATCAGTCATTGTCAGATTGTCAGAAGAACTTGCTACTCGGTTAAGCTTCTTGTCAGAAGGAAATAAAGTCATTTTGATCGGAATTGCAAGTGGAGCCATTAAAAGAACCACCATAATAATTAAAAAGGTGTAGGATAAAGCATCACTTAGATTCACAACATTTTTTAATATCGTAATTGCTAGTAGAAAGACTGCAAGAGCAACACTTCCTAACTGAGCAAAAAGAAAATGAGCGTTTTCTGATGAGTCGGCTTCGTAAGCTGGAGTACAAGGTCGAACGAAGTACATCAAGGACAAACATATAACAGGAATACCGAGTGCAAAGGCGAGTAATAAAGAAGAAGCTGATCCTTTAAGAACCATTGTGTATACTTCTGTTAGAACTGCGGCACTGAGGCCAACATAACCTTTGAGAATACCAGCGACTGTTCCCCTATTGAGTGGAAAGTTCCGCATGTTGGTAACAATAGCTGCGGTACCTAACCATGCAGTGCTGTTTGTGGCAACAACAAGCGCGAGCCACAACTGCATGTAGTATCATGTATCAGAAATAGAAGAAAATTCATATCAAGTATTGAATCCATCTAAGCCTATAACCAATAATTACTCTGTATCAATTAACCATTCATCTAAGGTTAATTGGTACCTAACTGTTCATCGTTATTTTTTTGTTTTTTTTTTTTTTTTTTTTTTTTTTTTTTTTTTTTTTTTTTCTTAAAATTAATTGTCAACTCTCAAATTTTAACTTATTAAAATGCTTTTCAAAGGTCAAGTTGAATGTATTGGTGCAAAATGTGACGATCTCAATTTCTGTATACAAAATGAAAGTGAACATTTAATTTCGCACGGAGGGATTAGTAAACTAATGCGAGTAACTTTTAGACAACAAGGCCCAACTGTTAGGCTCAAAGTTTTTCATTTGGGGCTATAAATTAGAAGTTGAGACAGAGAAGCAACTCCATCTGTTTGACATTGTCGAAGGTGATAGTTACGTATTAACTTATTTTATTATCAAACTAGGATTGTTTTGGTAAAACTTATATTAAAACCCTATTTGTGAAGACAAATAACAAATAAGTTTATACTACGAATTTGTAAAAACGCCATCCTATTATGTTCTGAATTCCTTGAAAAAAGTTGTTGAACATGACAGTTGTTTATAAAAACTCAGATAATTGATGTATATGAAAAGAAAGAAAAGAAAAAAAACTAACATTGGTACATATGAAGATAGCTTAGTTTTTAAGATATAAAAAAGAATACTTACAGCCCAATAAGGCATATTGTGGACAGTTTCGGTAACAGCAAGCCAAATGACACCATAACCAAAGAAAGAAGAAAGAACACCAATCATAAGCACAACCCAAGGTGGATACTTATTACTAGCAATGCCTGGTAATATCCCAACATTTTCTCCAATATCGACTGCAACACCAAGAGTTGCAAGCTGTTGTTGTGACAAGCCCATCACAGATTTTAGAGTGCTCGAGTAAAGTGGGAACCCGTAGGCATTTCCTGCAGACATCTCGACCCAAACGGCAGCTGCAAGTCCCACCCATGGTGGTCGGGTTCCGGCTTTTAGAGCCGGCATAATAGTACACAGTTGGATTTAGTACAAACGAGCAAATTGTTGGGAGGAGTGGTGATAAATTTTTTAGTTATGATTTTAGTATTGGTTTCTTTTATACTAGCATTTGCATACAAATCTAGGAAGATTTGGAGGGCACGTTTTTAAATCGATTACAGTAAGTTCAAAGTATTTATTTTAGTTATCTTAAGTTTATATATAGGACTAATTCATTTTGCATTATTCAACACCCCCTTGACTTTCGAAAACAAATATTTTCTTTTGAAAGGCCAATTTATCACAAGCTCCAGAAAGAGGCAAAAATCACATGTATACAAGAAGCAACTATCATGTACGCTAGGTAGTGAATCTATCGGCTCCATAGCTGTGGCATGCAACTTCAGACCTAACGGCCAGCCTAGTAACCTTTCAAAATGGTGGATCCCCGTTGGCAACGACCACGGTAGTAGTTGCGGAACTAATGGGCCGGGAGAGGCACAAGAGTATATTAATGATATATTTCTAAGAAGTCAATATATGGCGATGTGTACACACTTGTACACTAGTTTATTTAGAAGTCAACTAATTTAATATCATGTTAGTATTTGCAACTATGATATAAAAGACAGACATGTAGTCCTCTCAGCAAAAAATTCCTGGGAATATTATTATTCCTTGTAGTTATAAATTTAAATACTGTATTAAACTAAATATTATTATCCGCTTACAGATTTCTTAGAAACCATCTCTTTATTTAATAATATCCTTTTAGCAGTTTTTTTGTATGTTCTGAAATAGATGTCTATCTGATGCATAAAATCTTTCTATATACTTAAAAAGTTTAAATCCTTGTTCTGTTTATATCTTACTAGCAGGCTACTCATGCGATGCAGCGGCGGGTATCCTGTGACTAAATTTTTCGGCGAACAAATGTTATTTAGTTTTGGGCCGCTAGATTTCATATTTATATTTTGGAAGCTTCAATATGACTTTTGATGGTGAGTCTTTTTGGATTTGGATTCTAATTATTTTTTCAATAGAACTCTTTATATGAGAAGCGTCTAACATGACATTGTGATTGGTAGTAATGGATTTATAAGACAACATCAATTTGAAATTTTGTGGATATGTATTTGTACATTGTGCTTTACATTTTATATTAATTGGTGATTGGATGTATTAATTGTATGTATGTATGTAAGAAATAGTATTTGCTTAAAATCAATTTTGCTTTACATAGTTGTACATTATGTTTTATAAGTAGTATTTAGTTAAATTCTAACTTAGAAAATCTTAAACTCATAAATAGGAGAGAGGCATCCTTCCATTATAAGTAGTATAGATGAGAAAAGTTCAACATAAAATATAAATTATTTAAAGATTAAATGAATAAATACTAAATATTGGTCATTCATTTTTTCATCAAACTAAAAAAAAAACCCTATTTTCATACTTCTTAAAATTAAATATTATTCACAAACCGTTACGTAGCGTTTTGTATGCCATAATCAAAGGAGAATGGAAAAGATTATTACAGTGGAATGAGAAAATGTTATTTGTTCATATTTATGTAATGTAATAATTCATTACAAGGAATGACTCATTATACCAAAACTATTCCTTAGGGGCCCCTATTTTTTTCATTACATCCCGTAATGGAATCAAAATTACATAAAACTCCACCATTAAATAACCATATTAATGAAACTTCTCATCAATAATGGGCATTTTAGTCTTTTTAATATAATTCCATTACGTCTTATCAAATAAACCAAACATGATAAATAATGGTAATGACTCATTACATTACACCACTTATTCTATTACATCGGTCATTCAATTCATTTAACATTTTATTTCGTCATACCAAACGAACCCTTAATTATCACGCGAAACGAATCATGGTATTGCGACGAGAATTAAATCATCTTTCTATAAAAAGGTACTTCCATATAATTTCGACGAATTTTTTTCGAGATTTTTTTATTGATGAAATTTACACCCTGAAAAATCACATGTGATTTGTTAAATAAGAGTTGATTTGTTACTTTAAAAATCACATGTAATTTGTGAAATCTCACTTGATTTTTAAAGAACAAATCACATTTTCAGGATGTAAATTTCAGGAAAAAAACTCGAAATCGAAAATATACCGAAGTACCCGTCTACAGAAATATATTTTTTTGTCGCGATAGTGTATTTTTTGTCGCTTAACGATTTACAGTTTTGCAAGATAATTTCTTTTTAAGAAAAAAGTTGAAAATGCGTTTGTTTTTGTTTGATTAAAAATGAGTGGCTAAAATTTGTTGATTGAATCTTTAGGGAATTTGTGATTTATGTTGATTTCATCTCAACTTGTAAGGCTGCTCGAGCTTTCACTAACTCGAAGGTTTGCTCGAGCTTAAGCTCAACTCATTTAAATCGAGTTGATTTGGCTAAGTTTTCTGGTCAATCTCACGATCTCGAATAGCTTGGGAGTTGTCTCGTCTCATTCACTCCTCTAGATTTAAACACGGAAACATTCCTAAAAGAGATCAATGTGATTAAACTGTGTTATTGACCTTATTTCTTGTGGTTTGAAGTTGTAATAGGATCAGTTTGTTTGACAAAAACTAATGTAGAAAAACATAATATAAACCATAAAAGAGATTTTATTATCAAAGGGAACTCAAACTAGTACAACACTGATTACAATCAGTTAACAATAATAACAAGGTAATCTAATCTCAAGCAGATTAGCAACATGGAAATGACATACAACCTGATCTCAAGCAGGTGTATAACGAGAGCAACATCAACCTGATCTCAATCAGGGAAACAACATACCACCTGACCTTAATCATGAAATGATCACAACAACAATCTGATCTTAATCAGATAACCAAGAACCATGGGTACTCCAGCTATACTGTCGTACCCCTAATATCTTCACATGATATTAGTTATATTACAATCTAGAATCAAGATGAAGCTGATCATAGCTTAACAAATAAGAAGAGATAGCAGCTTTAGGTGGAGGAGGTATAACGGCTATGTAAATAGCCGTTGGGAGAGAGAGGCAGAGAGTTACATTGTTGTGAGAGTGGAAAGGACCACACGTTACAGAATCACATATCTGAATGATACACGGAGTATATATACTCCCCTTCCCAACGGCTCTATTTGATAAAGACATAACTAGCCCTTCATCTTTCCATCTTCTTCAATCACGGCTTAAACTCCAATGACAATGTTACTGAGAATAAAAGGGTGACAAAGTTAGTCCCTGTAGTATCTTTTCCAGGTTGGGAGTTATACTTTCAACATCCCCCCTTAACTCCAACCTCGAAAACATCTACCATTTCCAGATTTGAAAGCGGCTTATTAGCCGAAAATCTTCATAATCATTTAGCTTTTTAATAGACTCGTAAATGTTGTTGCTTCTCATCATCTTTGCTTGTTCCTCTTCCATTCTCCCAATCAAATTCTCTGATTCTGAAAAACCTCACGATATAATAACCTTGCTTGGCGAAGCTTTTGCATGGCGAGGATACGTCAATGAATGATTCTGGTCTAAGCCTAGTTCAATGGATGAATATGCAACAAAGCTTGTTACAACCCAACTACATGAACTCATCGCCTGGAGCTGTTCTGCAGAACTAAGGTAGACCAGATGTTTCGCGACAGATGATACATGACAACTTACAGTTCAATGGTCAAAGGTCAATAACACAACTTGATCAGGTACAAAAGCAAACCATGCCTTCCACCATAAACCCATTAGTCTTTATGATGCGCCCGCAACAACATATGCCTTCCACCATAAACCCATTAGTCTATCAGTCACCACCTCAGAATCAAGGTCAGTCCCAAATCCAATCTCAGAATGTTCTTCAGCAACAGTCATCAGGACAAACCATCAGAAACAATTCGGCCAAAGTCAAAGACAAAGACAATGTCAACAAAAAAGCTTGTTGCAACCGCAGTTTACAGATCAACAACAATTACAGGTGCAAGAGAATCAAGTTCAACCGTTACACAAGTATCATCACCAACAACAATCACTTTTAGCTCCCCAAGATCAGCAAAAAACCAATGGAAATGCCAAGAAATGATAGACAAACGAATATGTGGTTTCCTCATGTTTCACAGAAACCAAATCTTCAACATCAGCCACCAGTTGATAACATTTTGACATAAGGTGACGGTTTATTGATTGCAGGCACAGGACATCAGTCTAGGGTAACTGATGATGGTCCAACATGTTCCACCTCACCATCAGCAAATGATGGCCCGCTCATGCTTCCATCAGTAGTTGATGGTAGGTCCTATAAGAGGACTAGTATAGGTGTCGAAGAGATGGCTCAAGCTTCCGCTCAGTTTTTTTTAATACAAGTGGTTTAGAAACCGTGTCACCAAACGTTGTCTTTGTAAAAGATTTGCAGCCAAAATCTAATCTGAAGCCTTTGACCAACACCTTAGAGAGCCAAAAACAAAGGATTTATATCCCCACAAGCATACTTAAATAATGTTGGAACCAGCAACCTGCTCTCAAGTAGGTAGTAAAACTAGACGCTTCAACCTGATTTCAATCAGATAAGCAAGAAACAAGTTGTATTAGTATCAAAGGGACAGAGCCATAGTGCAACGCTAATCTTAATCAGCAGTTTCAAGACCACAACCTGCTCTTAAGCAGGTTAACAATGGAAACATCTTAAACCTGATCTCAATCAGGTAAGAAATATAAAAGCTTGAACCCGATCTCAAGCAGGTAAGCAACAAGAAATACGCATTTCGAACTTTTAATCAAATAAAAAGAATCAACCAACCAAGGGATTTGCACTTTTATGGAAAAAAAATTAGCATAAATCATAATTGCTGCCAATTTCAAATGGTAAAAGAGTTCCAAGATTCGACCTTGTAGAACAAAAAATTTAAGACCCAAAAATTTAACAAGTTGCAGAGACTATAACTCTTCAGCCTCTGCAGAGAACTTTGAAATATTGACTCCTTTCTTTTGTTTTTCCATGAAACTGAAGAACCATTCACCAGCAACTAGTAACCAGTAACAGATTTACAAGAAATCACCACTTTACCCAGTTTACATCAGCAAGTGCTCAAGGGAAACATTTATGCACCTGGAAAAAAGAAATCCTTTCCTTGGTGATCTCTTCAAGTACCTGGGTACTTTCAGAGCATCTCTAAGGGAGAATTAAGATGCTAATGCGAAAAACTGGCCCAACTAAACAATAAGTTTTTTTTTTGGGTTACATAATCTATCACTAGATCACTAGCTGTTGGTTCATTAGATAAAAAAACAAATTTTGAAAAAACAGGATCCATCTTAACAAGTCAAAAAAGGCGAAGATCAAAACATAGTTTTCTTTGTGATAAACACAATATCTGATCAGTTTCAATCACTAGAGACCCCAAGAAAAAAACACAGAAGTTTTCCCACATCTTTTATTTGAAAAGAAAGGATTTCAAAAAAAACTTTAGAGTTTTCAATCTCTTTTGAATCGTACCAGTGACAATAATTTCAACTACAAAAACCAACAAGGTTACTTGAACCTTTATTATTATTATTACTTTTATTTTTATTTTTATTTTATTTTGTTTATTTATTATTATTATTATTATTATTATTATTATTATTATTATTATTATTATTATTATTATTATTATTATTATTATTATTTTTTTTTTTTTTTTTTTTTTTTTGAACAACGAAACAACCATGCATGGGCAAACAAAGGCAAAAGAACAGGCATGGATCCAACAAACAAGGCACAAAGAAGGACCTAAATCTCAGGGGCAAAAGACCACAGGAGCAAATAGGCATTCAAGGGCAAAAGGTAATAACACATAAAGGCAAAACACATAAGGAAAGAAGGGCAAAACACATAAAGGCAAACACCACAAGGAACAAAAACAAAGGAAATAGTTATCTTAAATGATTTGAAGAAGATTTCTGTTTAAAGACCAAATAATATATTTTCTATCCAGCACTAAGGAAGGCAGTCTAAACAAAAACAAACAGCAAGGAAGGAAGCAAGCAAACAGACCACAATAATAGAGGAATTCCCCCCTGAAACAGAAGGGATCTAGCAACATTAGGCAGATGCCGATGTTTCCTCACCATGATCCCATTCTGCTGTGGATTATAAGCATAAGAAGATAGATGAACAAGTTATCCATGCACAGTGAAACTGTGCTCTTAAAGGAAAAGATAGTCTTATTTTCGTAACGTTTTGACAAACTTCACCCATTGAAATATCATCTCCAAGATTAATATCAATTTCATTTTTTTTTTGAACAGACAAGACTTGATCAGAAGAATGACTAAGTCTATAATGCCATGTAAAAAAAGACCAAGAGTAGATAGACTTAGAATTCTCAATTCCTAAGTCAATACCTTGATTGTTATATATATTTTTTTCTCCAAATATAGCAGGGTAGCCAATGAGTATAAAGAACATCTATCATCCGTGTAGTTAATAAAACCACATTGCTTGTAACCCAGAGTAGGATCACCAGCAGTCAGGTCAGACTGGGATAGTCTGAAAGACACAAAAGTAGGTAGAAAGAAATTACCAGAGGTTCCAAACCTCTGATCATTTCCTCCAATGGTCAAATAGGAAAAAAAATTGAGGACTGAGACCTCTGGGAGGTACCAATTTCTGAAAAGAAACCACACACTCAAAAAAACCAGAATAACAATGAGAAAGCATGAAGAAAAGAGATAAAAAAAGCAAGAAACATAATAAGCAGGACAGCTGGCAATCAGTCAAACAAAAGCACACAAGATAATAAGCAATAAAGGAACAACAACTAAACAAACCAAATAAAAAGAAATAAGGAAGCACAAATAGCAAGCAAAAGCACACAAAATATTATCAGGTTCAAACATAACAACAACAAAAAGAGAGAACAACAACAACTAAGCAACCAGATAAAGAAGCAGGTAAGCACCACCAGCACCACAATCACAAACATAATCAACTCCCAAAAACGTCAACTCCTACTCCTCGTCAATCTAAACAAGAATTAAAGAACTGAAATAAAAGAGAGAGTGTGAGAGGTGTTACAGAGCACAAAAAAATAATCAGCAGCGGAATATCAGTCCCACTATACCCTAGATTCACTTAGTCTAGGGATATAGCAGAAACACGATCAACACCCAGAATCAATAGCCAAGAACCACCGAACCCTAACTTAGGGCAAATATCACAAACCTCCTCTGATCGAACAATCAACACCAGATATATTGATTAAATCAACTTAATTAACAACAGAAGTCTTCAAGGATCAAAAGCCCCCCCAAAAAAATTAAACCGTAATTTTCTCAAAAAATTAGGCGTGTTGTAAAAAACTTTTAGATTTGTCTAATTAGTCATAAAATCTTTCAATTATCAATAGTTAATTGAAGTTTATCAAACCAATTTGAAAAATCCCCAAAGTTTTTCTGAAACCCTAGTTTTAGAAAATGATTTTAGGTGCAAGATTATGAGAACCTGGCTCTGACACCATGTAGAAAAACATAATATAAACCATAAAAGAGATTTTATTATCAAAGGGAACTCAAACCAGTACAACACTGATTACAATCAGTTAACAATAATAACAAGGTAATCTAATCTCAAGCAGATTAGCAACATGGAAATGACATACAACCTGATCTCAAGCAGGTGTATAACGAGAGCAACATCAACCTGATCTCAATCAGGGAAACAACATACCACCTGACCTTAATCATGAAATGATCACAACAACAATCTGATCTTAATTAGATAACCAAGAACCATGGGTACTCCAGCTATACTATTGTACCCCTAATATCTTCACATGATATTAGTTATATTACAATCCAGAATCAAGATGAAGCTGATCATAGCTTAACAAATAAGAAAAGATAGCAGCTTTAGGTGGAGGAGGTATAACGGCTATGTAAATAGCCGTTGGGAGAGAGAGGCAGAGAGTTACATTGTTGTGAGAGTGGAAAGGACCACACGTTACAGAATCACATATCTGAATGATACACGGAGTATATATACTCCCCTTCCCAACGGCTCTATTTGATAAAGACATAACTAGCCCTTCATCTTTCCATCTTCTTCAATCACGGCTTAAACTCCAATGACAATGTTACTGAGAATAAAAGGGTGACAAAGTTAGTCCCTATAGTATCTTTTCCAGGTTGGGAGTTATACTTTCAACAACTAATTATAATTATATTTTTTTTGCTTTACTACTGCTAACTATATGAAGCTGATAAGTTCTGATTACTCACCTTTAAATAAAAATCCAAACACAACCTTTTGTTAGTAGAACTTGCCATTTGGGATTAAAAATTCGAATAGTTAGTTATAGATAATAATATTGCTGGTCAACTCGACCCACCCAACACGTATTTCTGGTGCGTGTCAAAAAATACCTGTTTTGACCCGTTACACTAATCACCCAATTTGCCCATATGCCATCACAGAACTCATTTCCACATACAAGCATGCTAGTTTCTCACCTGGATGGTTTCCGCCAAAATAAACAAACCACGCACATATTTTAGTTTACTTTTATTATAACTAATTTAACGAGGATTGGTGAACTACAAAATAAGAAGTTGTAAAAAACCTGAGTAATGAAATGGAGGTAAAGTTACCAAACTATCCTGAATTATAAGAACCTGATTAGTTTTGGTTATTCTCTGTAAAATGAAAATCCAAATGCTGAAACACACTTTATGTTAGTGGAACTTGCTACAAGCCAAACAACAATTACATGCATTGAATAAGTGTTGCATAAAAAATATCCAAAAACAAAACTATTTTTCATACAACAGCTGATAATATTAGTTTTGCATAGTTATATAGAGGGCCAACTCCACCCAAACTAATGCGTTTTTCCAGTGTCAAAATACCCATTTTGACCCGTTACACAAATAATCCATTTTGCCAATGTACCACATCACTGAACTCATTTCCTCATACAAACATGCTTAGCTATAAACATTATAAACCTGGAAAAAATCATCACAAACCAAGTTCCATAACGTACCCAAATGTTCCTATATCATTTCCTAAGTAAAAAAGGTGCCAGACAAGCAAGGCTTATTCACAATATCACCAAAGGATATGTAAGGGTCATGTGAACTGGTTTAAATGGTGCTATAACCCAATGGAGGGATGTGTAATGTTGGTGCAGTAATATAGCCCCAATGAGAGGATAATTTAACACGGTTGTGACTAAGCCAACTTATGCTATCATTATTTATACATGTGATGTATATCTAGAGGCATGTCATTATTAATTATTCAAGCAAATAAGGCATGTGTATAAGGCATCATCCGTTTTCGACGAGCACGTCATAGATAATGAACAGACGCAAACACTAATTATCATCAACAATTCTGACTTACTAAATAACAGAAAACAAGACATGAAATCTAAAGTATTCTTTTTTTAGTACCCATACAAACTTGAAATAAAAACTCAAGATGATACCATGCCTACAATAAAACAGTTATAAAAATTATACGGTGATTTTCCACGCCAAAACTACAAAAGAGGCCCCTACCTGTACTTCACCATTTTTTGTAAATCCCCAAATATTACTTATATATGAATCAATTAACTTCATGATATACACAAGAATCTGAGTGATCAAGCAGAAGTAGCGTCTCCTTGTAATAGCCAATGAAGAACGTACAATGTTGTCAAGAAACCCAAGATTACTGATCTGTTGTGAGGACGGATCATAAACTTCAAGTGCAGAATCTTCTTTTATTCCAACTGAACCCCACCGTTCACCAAAAGTTGTAACCACAACTTCACCATTTTTTGTAAATCCCCAAAATAATACTTATATATGAATCAGGTTTGTTACTCGTAATAGTGAATAGCCGTGTAAAAGAACAATCAGGCTCCATCTTCCATACTTAAGCAGAATGTAAATATATAGCGTAAGCAGTCACAAACTCACAAAAAGAGACCCCTTTAGCTTAGATAAGATGAAACGTAAAGGTGAGGTTGACGGTTTTGTTATCTTATCTGGCAAGTCTATGGCTCTAATTCTTTAGCAATCAAATCAAATGACAGGATCATATATTGAGCGCCAAGTAAACCATTTGGAGGACGAAATGTCTCATGAGCAACCCGATAGATACAACTACCTATAACAACCTGCGATTCTACATGAAGTGTAATTGATTCACGAGGCTTGGTACACTGAATGACGGTCCATCTCTTAGAAGTCAAAGTAAAAATTTCAACATTCCAAGGGTGTGAAATATTGACAATGGTAGGTTCATTAGTGACGGAACAAACCGCAAAACCAAAAATATTGCCAAAGTTTGACCCAAGAATGCCAACAGATCTTCAAGTTGAAGGGTTCCACAGAACAAGCATTGTAAAACCCGAAATATTTGAACTTTATAATTTTGCATCAATTTGAATTTTAACCTAAGTTTGAAATATAAATAATATGACATTGTGAACTATACCTTATAAATTAAAATACATAATATGAATTTAATCCTAAAATTAAATTAATTATATCCTAATGTTTCCTAAACTAGATTATATCAAAAAAAAAAAAAAAAAAAGGTTAGCACCTAAACGACCCGGCCATATCCTCCTAAGCCGTATACACGTTTCTTTTCCTTTTCTATTTCGGAAGCCGAATGTACACATTTCAAGAAGATAAGAAGCACATAAAATCTATACTATCTATAAAGAGAAAATGGTTAAAGTGAAAAAGTGAAAAACTTAATTTTAGTCAAAATTAAAAATTCAGTCATCTATTTAAACAAAGTTACATTATTTTAAGAAAAACATTAAAATTGCTTCAAAGCGGGTGGGGTTGACCGGTTTAATTTGACCATTTTTTTTACCCAATCCGGCGGGTTGACCGGTTTAATTTGACCCGTTTTTTGACCGGAACGGTTAACCGGTTGAACCGTCCGGGTCGAAATGGGTTTTAAAACATTATGTTTAATCCTCAAACTTTTACTATTTTGAGTTTATAACCCACAAACGTTTTTTTATCAATGAAACTATCTGTCGCTATAAAATCTCGTTGATATGCACGGGTACCCGTATAGTATGTTATAACTATAGAAGGATTTTCTTGTTCTTTTTCAAAACTCTCACACGTTTTCCCTTATTTACTACACAAGGTTTCCATTTGCTTCTCCTCCTTCATAAACGTATATCTCTTGTGCTCTCCTCTTTACAACGAAACAACAGACCACCATAAAACCAGAAAATACACTCAGACCCATTCGTTTGGCTGTCAAAAAGGAGAAGGGAAGAAGAAAGCTCGTGATCAAGAATCGTGTGGAGGGTTTAGTGTCGTTGTTCCTTGTTCCTTGTTCCTACACATTTGTTTTTCAGTCGACTTACAGGTTATAGTTCTCTTCTTTTGAATCTTTTTCATTCGACATCCATGTGTAACAGTGTAAGTCACGACTAGTTTAACCAATCGGAAATCATGCCTTTATAATCATTCTTGCTGTTTCGTTATTGTATATAAACGTATGCATGTACATATATAGTTAAACATTAGACATGCACCTCATATGAGTTGTCTCGTGTCGTGTTTACATTCTGTTGTTGCTTGTCGAAACTTATGAACTAAAACAAGCCCTATGTTCAGTCTTTAATGCACATTAAATGGATCACAAATAGAAACCCTAGATTAATATGTAATATGGATTAACATGCGACTCTTATATGTCGACCTTCAGGTCATGTTTGTGATTTTCCTGTGTCGTGGACTTACCAGTTTGTGTCGACCCTAAACTCAACATAAATCGCACCTTAAGTAATCAATTAAACCTGTTTGAAAACATGTGTGGTTTGGCCTTGCCTTTGGCTCGTTGAAAACTATTTCGTGTGGGCTGTCTTGCGTGAGTCTATAGACAAAGTATATATCACAGGTTGCTATCGTGGTTAGTGGTATTGTTTTGCGGTTTTTGCTCCCCCTTTTAACCCCCTCGCATACTTTTATTATTGCCTCGCTAGCTAAATCCTTGTTGCCCTAGTCTTTTGCCTTGTTAAAATGTATACTGAAGGGTGTTTCGTTTAATGGTCTCGGCATGCATAGTAATACCGAGATGGGGTTTTGTTTAGTATGGTCTCAGTATGGTTTCGTGGTTCGAATATGTTACGTTTTCCGGGTTTCCTTAAGAATTATAAAAGTGATACTACTACGTCCTGAGTTACTAGCATGGGATATAATTCTTTGGTTTCGTGGTTCGAATACGTTACATTTTCCGAGTTTCCTTAAGAATTATAAAAGTGATACTACTACGTCCTGAGTTACTAGCATGGGATATAATTCTTAAAATCCAAAATTTAACACATTTAGCCTAAACTTTGCAAATTAACACATTAAACCCTATACTTTGCTAAAATGGCATATATAAGACCCTAAATTATGGTAATTATCATATTAAGCCTATTAACTTGACCAATTATCATTTGTAAACCACTAAGTTGGCTAATTAATGGATCTTACCCTAAAGTTACTAACTATGGGAACTTACTAAATATGGAAGATTACTAAAAATAGAAAGAAACCCTAAAATGGATAACTATGCACATTAAACTTATAAAATGAGCTTATAAGTAATTTATGATCATTAACTTGTGTAGATTTCGTGAAGAGGGAGTAACTCATCTTCTTGTGATCCTTTTTCTAATTTGCTTGCTTTTCATAAGGTACAAATATTCTATCCATTCTCAGTAGGGATTTCTCATGACTCTTTTATCCTTGACTTTGTTTATGATCCGTTTGATATGATACTTTGATATGATTCGGTTTGCTATCCATTCTGTTATGATGTTCATTATGCTATCTCCTTGATATGAGATTCTGTTCAGTTGATGTGCATTGTTGATTATACTATGATTACTACGTTATGATTATGGATAGCCTTGCTTTGTTTATCTGTTCTGTTGCCTGAGCTAACTAGCCATGGAGGTACTATGGCCATGTCATTGAAGCACCAATGGCATGACAATTTCTGTGCACGTGTGATTGATCCACGATGTTCTCTTCTGTTATGATATATATATATATATATATATGATTATTGCGCACATGTCCATTTTGTTATATGTATGTATAGTCTCGCACTTGCACATGTATTCTGTTTTGCAGGGAGCGTATGGATGCATCATAGGTATTTGTCTGTTTGGATATGGTTTGACTTAGTGATTGGCAGTGCATGCCATGCACCCCATTTCACTTCTGGTACTTGAGAGGTCTCCTCTCCTTATATACTTATGATATGACAGGATTATGTGATTAAGCATGTGGCATGCTTTCTGAGCTTGTGGGCATTTCTGTGTGATACTATGATTATGATT
Source organism: Artemisia argyi (assembly GCA_030686995.1). NCBI lineage: Eukaryota > Viridiplantae > Streptophyta > Magnoliopsida > Asterales > Asteraceae > Artemisia > Artemisia argyi. Next base: position 18,095,967 of record CM060688.1, on the reverse strand, counting down.
ATCTGTTTGACTTCATTGATCTCCTTATGGTTCATTATACGTTGCTCTTTTGATTATATGGTTCTTTGCTCAACAGATCCTTTTTTATTCCGTTGATATATTCATTTCATTCAGTTATTGGTTTGTTATATCTCTTCACTGAGCTTTTTAAGCTCAGCCACGTTTCTTTTCCATGCGGTAGGTAATAAGAGGGATGTTGGGCTATCATGGGCTGAGAGTAAGAGCTTTTGAGTGGACTGACCTTACCTAGTTTCCTAGCATTCTGGACTTAGTTTGGAGAACATTTATTTTGGATATTTCGTTTCTTTTGGGCATGTTGGATTATGTATTTTCAATTTGAAGTCATTCGGATTATATGACTTGGTACTATATTTAATAAGACTTCCGCTTGCGGTTATATGCTTTGTATGACACCATAATGTGATATTTTAACCCTTGTTGGGTTGAGGTGTTACAAGCATCCCTCCATTGTTAATAGCATCTAAACACAACAAACCGCGAGAGTAACCAAGGATATGGGCGCTTTCCTTGGTTGAAATTTCAATGACGACAGTATCATTAAGTTGTACAATAAGGGAGGAAAATTTTGGAAAAGGGTCTTGTTGTTGGTAACAAGTGTTTTGTTTTTCAAGCAACATATGCAGCGACTCCATTTTGTGGGCGCGGTAACCAACGATAAACTCAGAGGTGTCGATGAAACACTTCCATGGTTTTGAAACAGACCTGAATCGAATTAGTGACTTGACATTAGGAACCCTTTTGATGATTTCTCTTTGGATATCAAAAGGGATATTGTCTGACATTATATTTCTTTTCTAGGGTTTTAGTTTCACCACAATGTTTGAAATCAAATAATATCAAATTTGGGATAATAGTTTCTAGGTTTTACTTGTTATGTATGTTTGGTCCTATAACTAAGCATAATTGTACATTTGCCCCTTACCTATCCACAACCAAAACTTTGGGATAGGAGCTGCAATTTGCAACTTAGTGTAACAGGGAGATCAAAAACACCACAAAAATAATACCCTACAAAAAGATACCACGCACACAAACATAAAACACAACTTGGTCGCATATGCGACCGACTTATGCATTTTTTGGATTAAAGGCTCGTGTAAGGTGAGGGGGTGTAAAGGGTGGGACTAATGTAGACTCTTCTTCTTTTGGGTTGGGAACTCGATCGCATATGACCCATTACAAATAGCCTAAAACTCGTACCATGCCAACCATGATTCCATTGGTTGCCTAAAGATTTTAATATATTTGCTTTTTAAATTCCAAATTTATTTTTTCTCCCATGTTTTCTTATCCCCACTTCAACTTCCCGCTACTTCCTTCTTTCTAAAAGTTCATCATTTATTTGAGTTGTGTTGTCCACTTTCATTATCCAGAGGTAACAACTTCGTCAACCATCCAAGATTCATACATCCTGCTGAAAATGGTAAGTAATTTATGCTATTTAGCCTAATTAAGGAGCTATAGTTTTGTATTTTACTTTAACCTATCTATCAACATTTCGTATCCAATTATCATCTTTGCGTAAATGTGATTGCTTAAATATAACATGATGGCCAAGAACTTTAGAACTCCCATGAAAACATAGTAAATTGTGTATAATTTGATGTGTGAACACCACATGTTCGATGATATGCCAGATAGTAAAAAATGTATAAAGCTCTTTGTACCTATTGTTGTTTGCCTTTACCTTTTAACTTTTATCTTTGAAAAATCTAAGTTGGTGCACATCAGTGGTTTCATTTGCTCACTTCAAGGAGTAATTCATTATTGAGTTGTGTATCAAGCTATTAATTTTACTAAGTTAGGGTCTAAACTTACTAATCTTTGCTATGTTGTGTACATGGCAAGGATTTTAGCTGAGTTGGCAAGGTTGACGACGTTGACTCCGTTATATTATTAAAAAAAACCGTTATCTTACCCCGTTTCCCATTTTTTTACCACATCTCACCACACATTACTTTCGTCATTATCCAACACACCCACAACTGATTCCTATAATCGGTCAACACCAACAATAACAAACATCAAGAAAATCCCATATCAGGATCTACAAAACCTATCACTAACAAAAATGCTCCAACAAAATCATAAGTCAGAACATCACTACACCACACTCACCCGCACCCACTCTATCTTCGATCTAATCACTTATCTCCCAAATCCATCACAAAAAATCGCACACACAGAAACACAAACCCTCACTCGACACAGAACCCTAGATCCGGAAATGATAACAACCACTACAAGTCAAACAACGACAACAGTAGTTCTCAAACAAAACCAAGATCAAAACATCAAAACCACTACATCACTCAAACCCTACCACCACCACTATCCGTACTCTACACAGCAAACTTGCTCATCTCCGGCAGCGGCAACTGTGTTATCACCGACGAAAGCTCCGGTGAACAAAAGAAAAAATGACAGGTTTGGAAAGAAAAGGTAGACGGCTGTTACTGCAAAAGGGTTGGAGGATTTGTGATGTGGGATTATAATTGGATTTGTGGTTTGTAATTGTTAAAAAAAATGTTATTGGTTTAAATTGATGACATTACATAAAACGATAAAAAAGGGCCAGCGTGGATGCCAACGTGTTAAGCAAAAATGTAAAACACCTTAATCACCCCGTTAGTACACAACATAGCAAAGATTAGTAAGTTTAGACCCTAACTTAGTAAAATTAATAGTTTGATACACAACTCAATAAAAAGTGGAAATTTTGATACCTTTAAAACTCATTATCCCAAAGGAAAAATATCAAACATTTTGTGTGTGTGTTTAGTTTGTATCCGAGAATCTAAAAAAAAAAAAAAAAAAGTTGATAGATTTTGATTTTTCCCAACGTGCTTTTGCATCTTTCCCAATGTACTTTTGCATGTGAATAAATGTAAGTTAAGTAGCCGCCAGTTGAGTAGCCGCCGATTGAGCACTTGTGGTAGTTAATGTGAGCCAATCAAAAGTAACCAACTGTACTTGCAAATGGACACGTGGTGCATTTTGGGTGGAGTTGCGGAATTAAGAAGTTGCTCATGACTATTTTGGAGATTGCCTTAAAAAATGACCATAATTGGGGCTTCAAAAAAGATTTTCTCCCTTTTGTGTACTTTTCTCTAATGCAAATATGTCGGCGAGACTCGTATTAGTCTAATATTTCGATAAATATGTTTGCCGACAAGGTTTTTTAAAGTATTTTTGAGCATTTAGCATTTGAATATTAAAGCTTATTTGACAATAAATATTTTAACATTTTTGTTTTGTTTAAATGCTACTTATTTAAATGCTCACTTTTCAAATATTTAGCGTTTAATGTTTTTGTTTTATTTAAATGCTACTTTTATAATTATAGTTACATTACCAAATACACTTTAGTAAAACAAACAGTACTGTTAACTGCTATTGCTAACCGAGTAACCGCTATTGCTAACTATTATCGCTTGTTTCACAAAATGTACCATAGTCTCATATATTTTATTTTCGATATCTTTTAGCCCTATAGTTTTTCAATATCTTTGTGGTTCATTTGAAGCATGAGATGGTGTTCTAGCTTAAAAAGTTACGAGAGAGTAATCTTGGTTATCATATTACATCGATCGACTCAATGACATAAAATTCTAGTATTAGCAGGATTATTTTCTTCTTCCCCCATCTTACAAAGTTATGAGAGAAATGATTAAGTGCACTTTATATCATCGGAAACTCATGTTCGTTTTATATAATATAGTTAACTGTATGAAGTATGAGATGAGATCTATCAAAAATCACTAGCATCTAAAGTACATATAATCAAATCCCAACCATCCATTCCCCCTCCATCTAATGGCTTAGATTAAACCAAAAAATACAAAGAAGGGCAAGATAGTAAATTTAGAAATCACAATAAAAAAAGATAAAATTACTCCCTATCATAACCACCTCTAGTTTCTCTCTCATCCAAACCAAAATATAGATCTGAGATCAAAAATCTCGCCGAAAAAATCATCTAATCGCCGGATTAATCATGAACCCGTCGGGTTCATCAAAAACACCGTCCCCGCCGCCGGAATTTTCATCAAACAGATCTCAGGCATCATTAACCCAGTCGGAATGTTCAATTAACATATCGGAAGCATCATCAACCCAGTCCGAAACCATACAAAACACCACCACCTCCATCGGAATCATGAATCCAACGAATTCATACAAAACACCACCACCTCCATCGGAATCATCAACAAAACCGCCAGAATGTTCAATTAACAAATCGGAATCATCAACAAACCCACCGGATTCTGCAATAAACACGTCAGAAGATGATTTAGAACAAGATAAAAATATACATGGTAAAAATCCCTTAGAATTCTCAATTTTTTGTTTAATGATATTAAAAATGTGTAAATCCCATGGGATTCATAATGAATCCTATGGGATTCTAATATTTAATGTTATAAGAAGTCTAAAATTCCATAGGGTTTGTTTTAGTGAATCCTAATAGTGATTCCCAATAAATACCATGTGATTCACTGTGAATCCCATGGGATTCTTTATTAATCCCATAGGATTCTTTATTAATCCCATGGGATTCGTTAAGAATCCCATGTGATTCTTTATTAATCCCATGGCATTCGTTAAGAATCCCATGGGATTCTTTAAGATCCCATGGGATTCTTTATGAATCCCATAGGATTCATTGTTTGAAGATTTCTTAATCCCTTAAGTTTCTGCTTTTTATATACAGATTCTATGAAATCACCAAGACCAACTTTATATGAATACACTGAGACACCAGGCGGATCGGAATATTAGGAGCCTCATGTAGAAGGAATTCCTATACCAGAAGAGGGAAAATACTATAACACTCTAGATGAAGCTATAGAAATGTATAGTAACTACACTGAAGCCGGAGGTTTTCAAATTAAAAAAGCAGGACAAAAATTAACAAAATCTAGAGTGGTACAACTCAAATACATCATGTGCAATAAAGAAGGAGCTCCAAGACATATTAATATCGACACTTTGGATGCTAAAGACAGTGACAAACAAAAAAGAAATACACTGATGCATGTAACAGGTAGTAAAGCGCTCTAATATGTTTATGAGATTCTTTCTGAATCCCATGGGATTTGTTTTTGAATAACATGTTTTTAAAAAATATTTATTTTTTTATATAACAGGTTGTAGAGCTCGTATAAGGTTCGAATTGGATGTTGTTTCTCAAAAATACTAGATAGTTAAGTTTATAGCAAAACACAACCATATGCTCCTACCAAAAGAGTACAAACATTTTACAAAACAGCAAAGAAGAATGACACAAGCAGAAAAATGTTCGTTGTTAAAGCTGCAAAGAACAAGATTGGTCCAACACGGGCTCACAACTTGTTAACGAGTATGAAGGGAGGGTATGAGTATGTTCGTGGGACAATTGATGATTTTAAGAATGAAATGCGGGATGTTAATATGTTCATTGGGGAAAGTGACACACAAATGCTTATAAATAAAATGGAAAACAGGAAGATATATGTGCCAAACTTTACGTTTCAGTATAAGGTAGAAGAGAGTGAGTTAGTGGCTTTGTTTTGGGCCGATGAAGTTGCAAAATGCAATTATAAGGAGTTTGGAGACATAGTATCATTTGATGCAACATTCAGATGTAACAAGTAAGTTTTATATTTAAATTAGAAGAGATTCTTTATGAAATCCCATGGGATTCTTTATGAAATCCCATGGGATTATCATGAAATCCCATGGGATTCTCATGAAATCCTATGGGATTCACAGATTAAATCCCATGGGATTCACCCTTTTAGATTGTGTGTGTAATTAACAATTATGTTATTTTTAGGTACAATATGGTGTTTGTACCATTCACCGGTGTCGATAATCGTATAAAGTGTGTCACACGTGGCTTCTAAAAGCATTTATGACAGCTTTCAAAAAAGAAACAGATCAAGATGGAGCAATGAATAGAGCCATTGAAGCCGTTTTCACTAAAGCAAAGCACAGACTTTGCATGTGGCATATTGACCAAAAGATTCTAGCAAAGGTAATTTATCGAACTTATAAAAAATGTGTTTCTTATCACATATGATACTATGAATCCCATGGGATTCTGTATGAAACTATGAATCCCATAAGATTGTCTAATTAATCCCATGGGATTGACTGATGAATCCCATGGGATTTACATGTGTATATCATCTTATTTATGCTGATAACATGATTCTAAAACTATCTTTATCAAAAACAGATTTGTAAAGAGATATATGTAGAAACAGATTTCAAGAAGCGTTTTAAGAAGATTGTTTGTAATATGTACATGGATTCGTTGGAATTTGAAGAGAAATGGGCTAAGTTGATTGAGGATTTTGGTTTGCAAAATCACAAATGGATGACCAAGATGTTTAAACTACGAGAAATGTGGATTCCAGCTTTTTTTATCGACTCGCCATTGTTTGGTTTGATGAGAACCATATAAAGATCCGAGAGTGAAAACTCGTTCTTCAAAAGCTTCACAAGCCCAGGAGCAACGCTAGTTAGTTTTATGATGTCCTATGAATCAGCAATGGAAAGACAACGATATAGGCAAGAACATTTGGACTTTAAAACATTTGACGCGGCTCCAAAATGTCTAACACAATTAGAGATTGAACGTCATGCAGCAAAAGTGTATACTAGAACGTTATTTCTGCTAGTTCAAACGAAAATATACGAAGCATGCTGGAATTGTACGATTCAAGATTTAAAGATAGAAGAAGGTTGTGAGATTGTCATGATAAGAGACAAAAATCCGTGGGTTTATAGAAAAAACTAATAAGGAAGTTGCAAAAGAACAAGCAGAGGAAGACAATAGTGAAGAGAAGAAAAAGTTTATAGACTATAAGGTATGTTGCTTTTTATTCAGCATGAATCCCATGGGATTCACTGTGAATCCAATGGGATTCACTGTGAATCCCATGGGATTCACAGTGAATCCCATGGGATTAGTTATAAATATATGGTTTTCAGTATGAATTTAAAAAAAAGTAATTCAAAGTAAGTCTTTTATTATTTTTCACAGTGAATCCCATGGGATTCACTCCCATGGGATTAGTTTTGAGAATGAATTTGTTACAGTAACTCATGTTATTAGCATAAAAACCACGATATACATATGTAAATCCCACTAGATTGAGAAATGAATCCCATGGGATTAGTTATGAATCCATGGTTTTCAGTATGAATTTTAAGGAAAAAGTAATTCAAAGTAATTCTTTTTTTATTTTTTGTTTAAAACAGGTACTGCGTACAATAGAGGATGCGTCGGTGGTATGCAGTTGTAGACATTTTGCTTGATATGGTTTTCTATGCCGACACATATTCTTTGTCTTCAAGAACAGTGATATTAACGTCATTCCAAAACAGTATATTTTGAGGCGTTGGACAAGGGATATAATACCACCTGAATTGAGAAGGAAAAGAAACATATATGGGGAAAATGTAGAAATTGAAAGACTTACAAACGAAGCAACTTCTGTGGTGGACGATTGCTTATTCAGGTTAAGCAATAATGTAGAGAAGATGGGTGAGTTTGTAGAAAAGTTGAAGACTTTGAAAACAGAAATGGAGGCTGAGGTTCCAAATCCTCCTTCAAGTAAAATGGGAGATGTGATTGGTGAACATTATGCAATTTCTAATCCTAAGGAAAGAATGGTCAACAATCCAACAAGGGTAGGCAACAAATGGAATATTACAGAAAAGGAACGCAATAAAAGGTGAAAGAGTGAGGGAGAAAAAGCACTTTGAGTTAAAAAGAAACAAGAGAAGAAGTGCGGCTTTTGTGGAATAAAGACCAACTTTCACACAAAAACAACTTGTCCGGATAACCCAAATAGGCGAAAGCCGAAACCAACAGTTTCTTGAAAAAACTTTTATATTCTGGTTTTATGTTAGTTCTTTTTTATTCTTTACTTAAATATTTAGATGATTTGCAAAGGAAATTTCTGAATTTGTTAGTTTTTTTCTTCTTTAATTGGATATTTAGATGATTTGAAAAGAAATTTCTGAATTCTTGAGTTATTTTTATTTTTTAATTGAATATTTATAAGAATCCCATGGGATTATCAAATGAATCCCATGGGATTATCAAATGAATCCCATAGGATTATTTCCATAATCCCATGGGATTCATTGAAATTTGTTTAAACCAGAAACCATTGAAATTTCTGAATTTGTTTGTTATTTTTATTCTTTAATTGAATATTTATAAGAATCCCATGAGATTAGAAAATGAATCCCATGGGATTATTTCCCTAATCCCATGGGATTCATTGAAATTCGTTTAAACCAATTACTTCAACAGAAACAACATAACCTAAATTCAAGGCGAAAGCCGAAACCAACAGTTTCTTTAACAAACTTATTATATTCTGGTTTTATGTTAGTTCTTTTTTATTCTTTACTTGAATATTTAGATGATTTGCAAAGGAAATTCTGGTTTTCTGTTTTTATTTTTCTTCTTTATTTGAATATTTATAAGAATCCCATGGGATTAGCAAATGAATCCCATGGGATTATTTTATAACTTCATTTAAATTTCAACTATTCATAAGAAAATCTATATAAAAATATCATAAAAATCTGATAATATCATAAAAGAAAATCTATGTAAACCAATTGTTCTACCATTAACAAAAGACGAACTTCTAGAATTTGCGGTCATGGATGACAACATGTTAGCTATTGTCCTAACATTAACAAAAGACGAACTTCTAGAATTTTCCGTCACGTGCATCCCTATTCCTAATTGCTAAAAAAATTATAGACATCTTTTCACCAGCAGAAAGTTTATCAAACTCCAATTCTAATTCATACATCTTACCCGCATGAACATTAATCTCGTGTAACAATATCTTGGTGGCAAACTTGAATCTCAATAACCTCAATTGGTCAGACTGCTCTTTAGACTCGGCAACCAAACCACAATCCCATTTTCCAGGAGCTTCGCCAGTGTAATTATCCATATGTAACATAGTGAAAACACCACAATCCTTGAAGTTGTTCTTGGTCTTCCACTTGAGGCTTGAGATTCTTGGCTTGACTTTACTAATGCTAGCATGTTTATTGTAACCATACAACTCCAGATGACGGGCAAATAACGTTTTCTACAAAAATTATTAAAAAAAGAGAGAGCATAAATAACTACAATTATGAGAAAATCACAGATTCGTCTAGTATCTCATGTAGTTCTGTATGAATCCCATGGGATTCATCATAAAAGTAACATGTGTCATTTGTGTCAATCCCATGGGATTCAGAATGAAACCCATGGGATTGACATGGAATTCAGAATAATCTGTGAATTAATCAAAAAAGTAACATGTGATCTGTGTCAATCCCATGGGATTCAGAATGAATCCCATAGGATTGACACAATAGCAACACTATCCTTTTTTGGCAAGAAAGGATCTGTGAATTACTTTACAACGGAAAAGAAAGTACTTACAAGAAGTTCACATGTATCTTCGTACTTTTCCTCATACGTTGCTCCACAATTGCTGTTATCCAATATCGTCATTGTTGTAACCCTTTTAGTAAGGCTGAAGACAACGAAAAAGAAATGGCCCGATTTGCGAATAGGAAAAAAAGCCTGTTTAAACAAAACCAAAAAACATAATAAAAATGAGAAAAAGTAAAAACAAAAATAAAAATTTAAAACAAAAAAATATAATTTTACCAATTCAATGCCTTTGAGAGCTATGCCACCAACATCATCTTTAAAATGAGCCAAAATTTCTTTTTCAAATTCTTCAAAATTTTCATCCTCAGGCTCCAATGTTCCATCAAACATGGTTATCGGCTGTATATGCAATTTTACAATATGATGTTACGATATGAATTGATTAGGGGGGTGTTTGGTAAGTCAGATAAGCAGTTTATTTAAAACAGTTTACTAAGAAAATAAAAAAATAATTACCTACAATACATCCAGTTGGGAAATAGTGTCGCGATGGACAACCAGCTTCTCTAGAACGATTTTCATGATTCAGAATTGCAGCTAAACAATCAATTACCTTAGCATCAACCTCCAAACCGGGTGCTAATGTCTCCATATTCAAACGTACTGAATATGGCTCCACAGAACGTGTTTCAAAAACTCGTTCACTATATAAGAAAAAAAATCAAAAACTTGTTCACTATATAAGAAAAAAATCATTTAAGAATCATATCATATAACTAATTGTGAATCCCATGGGATTCACTGTGAATCCCATGGGATTGACAGTGAATCCCATGGGATTCACATTGAATCAGATAACATACTATGAAACTTATATAAAAAACACATAAGCTTACATCTTATCGCCCTGCATAGCGAAAACACTATTCCCAAGAACGAAATCCGGCCTAGTTATTATTGTCTTCTTGTTCATATATAGAGATAATAAATAGGAAGACGGTTTCACCAAACGCTTTTCAGGACTCAAACTTACATTGGAAGCACGAGTAGCCATATTTTGAGGAGTAATGGCACCTGGATTCACATCACCCATTGGCTCCACAGTACCTTCAGCGACCGACTTTAGCTGAATAAAATAAAAAAATTTAATTAAAAATAAATAAATTTGAGGAAATAATAAGTAAAGAATTACTATGCAAGAATATTACATAATAGAACTTTGCAGCTGCACAATTAAACCACTCTTCAATCAGCTCTAAATGGTTTTCAATCCATTGCGTTAAAGAGAAAGGTTCAGCAACTTGCTTTTCGGGAACTGCATCATCTCGCTTCTCGGCATCTTTATCATCCCTATTATCATCATCACTTCCTTCTTGTATTTGAGATGGATCAACCACTGTTGAAATAATTAAAACAAAGCTTATGGGATTTACACTTTGAACATTAGGCAACAAAACTTATGGGATTGACAAATGAATCACATGGAATTAACAGATGAATCCTATGGGATTCACAGATAAATCCCATAGGATTCAATAAAGAAATTCATACACAAATTAACCAATGTCGGAAAGAGATCCAATAAAAGGGAACTACAACAATTCTAAATTTAACAAATTTAACAAAGTTATTACATAAATTCGACGGTTTCAAGTACAAAACGGAACTACAACAGGCTATCGGAATTAGGGATCGGTACTAGATAGGCGTTTATCATTCACAGTATCATCATCTCCATTATCATCAGCGCGATCAGGATCTTCACCATTTAATGAGACTGGATGCTTGAGAATCTGAACATACCTTTGATGCAGTTCAATGAGCTTTAAATCACCGGGAAATTCTACACCGGCTATTACCAAAAGTTCTTCAACACCAACTCTTTCATTGCTTAAAACAGAACTTTTCTTCAAGATTCTTAAGCAGTTCCTGGAGAAAAACAAATAGGAATATTCATAATGAGATAAGCAAATTGAATCCCATGGGATTGTATGTGAATCCCATGGGATTAACAACCAACTCAGTAAAATCAGGCCTAATGAGGGGAAAGTTTAACTTTAAATTTAAGCTAGAACCCAACAAGAAAAGATATCAAAAAGCTAATAATCCTAAAAACACTTTTGTCCACAGAAGTCAACTGAGCCAAACACACCTTATAATGAAACTGTGAATCCCATGGGATTCACTGTCAATCCCATGGGATTGACTGTCATAAAGATCTGAAAACAAAGAATAAACGAACCTCTTTGAATGAAGAATCAGAAGAACCAGCAGCAACAAATCCCTCCGTATCTGGAAACTCGGATTCATCATAAAGATCTGACTCACCAATACATTCTTCCTTGAGTTCCATCTCCTGCCTCTGTGCCATCAAAAATGACGACCATTGTTATATCACCGGACGTTTCCGGACGACAGGAAGCTTCTTGTAATTTGTTGAATCTAAATACAAGAGCTGAAAACAAAGAATAAAGAACAAGAAAAGTGTAAGAAACTAAATATGTGATTCGTGTGAAAACCAATTATATATAATATAGTATAGTATCGAAGTGATCCGCGTAAAATACGGATCACCCGAGTCGTTTTCCCAACGAAGGCGAATGGAATCGAGAATATCGATTCGTGAAATCGTGAATTGAAAAGTGAGAAAGTGAAAATAGCAATCAAATAGTTCACGTATTCACAAACAAGTATGAAATATGCAGAAAGTACAAGCTAATTATGCACCAAAGTGAAAAACGTAAAAACGGAAACGCAACCGCAAAATTTAAAACGTAACGTATAACGAAAAATGATCCTACGAACTTGAAAATAATTTCTAAAAATCTTAAACTAATAAAAAGAATTTTAAGAAAAAGAAAAATATTTTTTTGACTTTTTATTTATTTTCTAGAATTAATTTCCTATTTTTGGAATTAAAATTGAATTAAAAATAAAGAAAAATAGAAAAATAAAGTGGAAAAATGAAAATTTAATTCTAAAAATTCTAAAGTATTATAAAATAATTTCTAAAAATATTTTTGGATTTTTCAGAGCTTTTTCTGATTTTTTCTGATTTTTGCTATTTAAAAATGATTTCAAAAATGAATAAAATTCAAAATAAAATAAGAAAAATAGTAAAAAGGTTTGGAAAAATTTGGAAAAATTCCAGAAATTCTAAAATAATATGGAAAAGATGTAGAAAAATTTTGGATTAAAAATTATAAGCAGAAGTGCTTATTAGCTTATAAACAGCTTATGGCAAGTGCTTATTTATAAGCACTTGCCACAAAACTTTACCAAAATGATACCACAACTGTAAAATGCAATTATGAACTCAAGGAAGCTCAGAAATGATGAGCAATAAGCTCAGAAGTAAAGAATGCAAGCAATAAGCTACCAAAGATAAGCTAACTAATAAGCACAACACAAAATAAAAAAGCCAGAACAAGCAGACCATATACAATTCTAATACAACTATAAAGGAACTCAGAGAAATCAATAAAACTCAATTACAAGCTCAAACAAACAAAAGCAGCCCTATATTAACTCAGAAAACTATTCTTACACTACCAATAAGCAAGACTGAAAAAGCTATCTAAATAAGCTCAAGTAATGAAACCAAAGGGGGCAAAATCAAGCTAGACATACTGAGATGTTATAAAACAAAGAGCTAATGCTAAAACTATCAGCAATTACTCAGAAAGATGCCATGAAAGTGGGTCAGAACCTAAGGTACAAGGGAAATTAAGCTCAGACAAACAACTTCCAACTTCTATTCAAATAAGCTAATAAGTACAAATCCTCAATCTTATTTTGGGTTATATTATACTAGCAACTAAAAAACTCAAATCAAAAAACCAAAGCTATTTCCAACTAAAAATGAGTCCTACTAGTGTAATCAAAATTCAGACCAAAAACTGAGTAACAACAAGTTTGACTATTATATAGCAAGTTGATTTTGACCAAATCCAGATTCAACTAATCACAACTATGTCTAAATGAAGTAATAAGCTGAATTTAAGCTAAATTAATCTAGTGTTATCTAATATGCATATATTACTACCAAATCACTAATTGAATTATACTAAGACTAACAGTAAGGTTGATTTGAAACAATACTTTGACTATTTATATAAACTACCAACTGTTTTTATTATCAAAATCTCTATAACTATACTAATAAGATCTAAGTGTGACAGTAAAACAGCACTTTAATCAACAACAATACTCAGCAATTGACAAAGCCAAACACCCCCTTATCAACACAGTTACACTAAGAAACTGAGAATTAGTCCATTGAATGCTAAACTAATTATCTAAATAACTTCAAATCTCTCCTAATAGCTAAATCAAACAACCAGAAACCACAGGATCAAACATGTATGCTACTATGCAGAAACTCAAAATGACAGATAATAAACTTCAACTAGCAAAACAGATTCACCAATAGGTAATACACACTTAGATCTATGTAAACAGATATACTATAATTCAAAACAAGCTCAGCTAAACAACAATCACTACAATACAGTAATCTAAACCAATGAAACAGTAAACTCAATATTACTCTAAAAACTAAACAGATACAAAGAAACAACAATTAAAATCAAGAGTTACCACTCAATTCCCCCTCAGCTCAAACAGAGGGGGTTCCCTTTGCTTGCCTGTCTCTAGACAGGCCAAGAGCATCCAAATCTCTCCTTGGACTATCAAGTACCACACTGATCACCTTCACCAATTCAGCTACCTGATTTTGACTTATGAATGAAGACTCAATACACTCCACTAATAAGCTAAAAAGCTTAAATGGAATATGTAAAAAGAAAATAAGCTCTACTGTGAGCTTTTATAACTAGTATGTATATATATTTTATTTTTTTTTATATTTTCTGATTTTTTTTATATTTTATATTTTTATGATTTCTAAGATAAAATATAAGTATGAATGAAATTTAAGCTGAGTTAAACTAATAAAAGCAGAACATGAAAGAAATAAAAGCAGAATAAGCTATAATAATATGAAAAACAAGCTGATATTAAAGGAAATAAAACTTTTATTAAAATTCAAAAGAGAAATTACAATCACTAAACTATATTACATAAGCTGGATACATTTTGACAGAGTATTGTTACACTAAAAAAAACTACACCAATTGAGCTAAAAACTACCACTATTTATAGATGAGGAGTGAGGGATTGGGTCTGATTCCATGCTGGCAATCCGTGCAACTCTTTGTGCTTCTTTCATCTCATCACAACCCTTTGATCATTATCTCATCGTTGCCCATTCATTATAGCCCTTAGATCAATCCTCATGACGCGTTCATGCCAATCACCATTTGACACGTACACCCGTTTGTGCTTTCTTCGATACTCTGACACCTTAATGCTTCTAGAAACACATCTTAATTGACATCCATACCCTTACTTATGGTTAATTTGATCGTAACAGTAACTAGGGTTCTTTGGAACTGGGTAACTATTTTGATTTGGGGAAAAAATAAAAGTGGGGTGGGTTTTTTATTCTATTTGGTGTTTGACTTTGGTATTGACCGGATGAGATAAGTAGATCGGGTATGGCTTGGTGGGCTCGGGTTTATTTTTTAAGTGAATGGGCTTTGGTATTTGTTTTGTGAACTTGGGCTCAAAGTGATAAAATGGATTGAGTTAATAATCATTGGACCAGGCCTAAATTTTGTTTCCATTTTCAGATTTGATATCAAAAGAAATTTCAAGGACCATTTGTGTAAACTTTCAAACTCCAAGGGCTAAATGTGTAATTTCTTCAAAATATATAACAGGGACTAATCTTGCCAAATCTGAATAGATGAAGGACTGAATTTGACTCTTGGATCCCCGACTTTGACTTTTTGACCAACTTCTACTCTCATGCCCGTTTTCGTTGTTTTCTCGTGTGATTTTTCGTCATTTTGAGATTAATCCGTACCTGCATATTCACAACATAAAAACAAGTGTTTTCTTGGAATTTGTTAGCTCAAATAGTCATATTGGGTCGGTTTTTGGCCATAAAATGGTGAGTGAATAAGCACTCACCAAAATCCCCCCGACTAAGGTATTGCCGTGCCCTCACGCAATGTGATCAATTCACGCTCTTGGGATAAATAATTTCAAACTCTTTCTACTGACTTTGTAAAGTAGCAATGAGGTTCAAAAGAGATTACAAAATTATTTATTTCCGCAAACGCTCCGTTTTCCAAAATTTTCCTTTTATTCCTTTATTCCACTTATACTTTCTATTTTTTGTACTTTTCATACTTCACACTTGTGACGGTTTGTTGAACTTTCATTATTTTGCAATAATTGTTAGGGTCGATGAGTAGAAACACTTCTTTTAAGAAGTGACCATACGGATAAAAATCGTTATCCTTGATTTTTCACGAGTCCCCAAACTAAGCGTACAAACGAGATCACAGCTTATCTACAAATTAGATGCTAACACTACTCATAACAGTTACTTGTGGAAACTTCTTACTCCCATTTCCTAGGTTTTGTATCTCAATATTTTATTCTGTTGAGAAATGAATTTCTTCATTTTTTCTCGTTTCGATAATTTTTAGTCCGATAGTGATACCTAAGTTAAAACGATAAGTAGTTATTCATTTTCTCTTAAGAACCACTGCAATAGAAATTCGGTCCACATCAAGGAATTTGGGGTACATACAATATCAAAGATATAAGTTGCGGAGTACGATCACGTGCACCTCATGTGACTGATTACTAATTGCTAATCACATGCACCTCACGCGCCAACAACTTATTTATACATAAGCTCTTATTCATCAATACTTACAACTTTCACTTTTCTTCATTGTTCACTTTTTTTTTCACTTTTTTCATTTTTTTTTTCATACTTTTCACTTTTTTTCTTTTATAACATCAATGGAAGCTTATCGGGTAGCTCCAAAACCACATAGATAATCAACTTTTGACTTTAGATTTTTTCACTTTTTGCTTTTATTTTTGATGTTCCTTGATATGTACCCAACTTCTAAAGCAAAAATTCTCTTGAGAAAACAAAAAACTAAATATTATTCAAACCGAAATACCACTAATTAACCTAGAACATCTATTATATATGGGTGACGTATCTGATGGGAGTAAAAAGCCACAAGTACCTCTCATGAGCTCTAAAGAGAACCACTACTCCACGTTTAACATCTAACTTCTAAATAAACTCTATCATTTCTCGCTCTTCGCAATTTAAGATTCCAAATAATGAAACCCGCGAATACTTAGCCGATAATCAGCCACGCATATATAAAGTCAGTTACGGAAACTTGCAAATTCTAGAAGAAGAATTCGCGTTTTCTAGCTCCTGATGTAAAAGACTAGCGAAAGCTTTTAAGCTGCGCATGTATAAAGTCAAGTACGGGAACTTGCAGATTCTTAAGAAAGAATTCGCATTTTATAGCTCCTTATGTACAAGACTAGCACAAGCTTATGTGATTATCATTGGTTAAGGGAACAAGCTAGGGCTCAACACGCCCGGTCAAGTCAAAATATTTATTCCTACTCTCGCCAGCAAGAAAGTCAACAAGGTGTCAAAACACTTATTCAAACTTTATTTTATTTTTGCACAACTTTTTCAACTTTTCCTTATTTTTTATGTACTTTTTCATGACTTTTTCATTGATTTTTCTTCAAAATTTTTGAAATTTTCTCATTTTTACAATTTTTTTTATTTTTGGTGGAAAAACGGAGTTGCAAGAGTGCACGACTTTTGTGAAAAATGCAAGGTCAAAATCGAATCGAAGATTCACCCTCCCCCCGATTAGAACGAAACATTGTCCTCAATGTTTTTAGGGGTTAAGGTAATCCTAACAAAATTCTAGGCCGTTTATTAATTATGCCAAAGAAAACGTTAGTCGAAAAGATTTTTGGATATAGGATTTCCAAAAGCACCGATGAATGAGACTCCAAGTGAAGAGATAACGAGCACGAGAGTCATCATAAATCACGGACAATCCTAACAAACATCACAAACAACCATGGAACACAAGAGTAGAAGAGGCACCCCCTCCTCACGTTATTTGTTAGAAAATAGAAAATAAGAGGATGAAATTGGATAAGCATGGGTTGCCACCCACGAAGCGCTTGTTTTTGTTCACCGAGTCACATGAGCTTGACTCGATCCCCGAATTCAATTGTCCTTGGGGAAAGTTTGGAGATCCGGGACTACCATAGTCGGTACATCCCCTCCAAAATAGTGTTTCAATCGGTGACCGTTCACCTTAAAATTGGGACCATCTTGTTGAGCTAACTCAATGGTTCCATAAGGGAAAACTTGGGTTATTGTGAATGGTCCAGACCAACGGGTTTTAAGCTTACCCGAGAATATCTTTAACCGAGAATTAAAAAGTAGCACTTGATCACCAACGTTAAAAACGCGGTCTTTGATCTTGGCATCATGAATTCTTTTTGTTTTCTCTTTATAAATCAAAGAATTCTCGTAAGCTTGATCACGGAGTTCTACTAACTCATTCAATTGAATTTTTCTGTGATCACCCGCGGTTTTCAAGTCAAAGTTGGCATGTTTTAAGGCCTAGTAGGCCTTGTGCTCTAGTTCGATGGGCAAATGACAAGCTTTCCCGTAAACCAGCTTATATGGTGTACACCCAATGGGCGTTTTGTAAGCGGTCCGGAAAGCCCATAATGCATCTTCTAATTTGTCGGCCCAAGAGGCACGGTGTTCTCCTACTGTCCTTTCAAGTATACATTTTAAACCACGATTGGAGACCTCAACTTGACCACTCGTTTGTGGATGATAAGCCATGGAAAGACGATGTGTGACACCATATTTAAGCATAACTTTTTCAAATTGATCATTGCAAAAATGGGTCCCACGATCGCTTATGATGGCTCGAGGTGCACCAAATCGGGCAAAGAGACTCTTTAAAAACTTAACAACCACTCGGGCGTCATTGGTGGGGAGCGCCTTCGCTTCAACCCATTTTGATAAGTAATCGACGGCCACGAGAATGTATTTGTTACCCCTAGACGACGGGAATGGCCCCATGAAATTGATGCCCCAAACGTCAAAAATCTCACAAACTTGAATCGCATTTTGCGGCATTTCATCCTTTTGAGAAATTTTCCTTTGACGTTGGCAAGAATCACATGTTTTCACCAATTCATGGGCATCCCGATATATCGTCGGCCAATAAAAGCCTGAATCGAAAACCTTCTTAGCGGTGAAATTGGCACCATGATGTCCCCCCGTGGGTCCACTATGACATGCCTTTAGAATTTCAACGGCATCCGTACCGTGAACACACCGCCGGATCACTTGATCCGTACAGACTTTGAACAAGTAGGGGTCGTCCCAAAAATAATGTTGGACATCTTTAAAGAATTTCTTCTTTTGCTGGGACGACATCCCTTTCCTAATGAATTTCCCCGCATGGTAATTCGCAAAATCGGCGAACCATGGGGTACTTTGATCAATTTTGGTCACACTCCCAAGTGTCTCAAGAGGAAATGTTTCCGTAATTTCCTTATTCTCGAGAACACTTTGATGGGGATTCTCAAGTCGTGAAAGATGGTCGGCAGCAAGATTCTCAGCTCCTTTCTTGTCTCGTATTTCGACTCAAATTTTTGGAGCAAAAGAACCCACTGCATTAAACGTGGCTTAGTGTCTTGCTTCGCCATTAAGTACTTCAAGGCTGAGTGGTCCGTATACACTATGCACTTTTTAAGCAACAAATAAGGTCTAAATTTCTCAAAAGCATAGACGACCGCTAACATCTCTTTTTCGGTGGTTGTGTAATGATGTTGGGCGTCATTCATGGTCTTGCTTGCATAGTGTATCGGCTGAAAATACTTGTTCTTACGTTGCCCCAGAACTGCACCAATGGCATAATCGCTAGCATCACACATTAGCTCAAATGGTAAGTCCCAATCGGGGGCAACTAAGATTGGTGCCTCCGTTAACTTTTTCTTTAAAACATTAAATGCATCGACGCATTCATTCGTGAAGTTAAACGGAGCATCTTTTTCTAAAAGGTGGGTCAGAGGCCGGGTTATTTTGGAGAAGTCTTGAATAAAACGTCGGTAAAAGCCGGCATGACCAAGGAAACTTCTAATTCCTTTGATGGTAGTCGGGTGTGGTAATTTAGCAATAACATCGACTTTTGCCCGATCCACCTCAATTTCAGATTTGGATATTTTATGGCCGAGGACTATTCCCTCTTTAACCATGAAGTGGCGCTTTTCCCAATTTAGAACTAAATTAGTGTTTTCACACCGAATTAGCATATTTTCCAAATGGGAAAGGCAAGAGTCGAAAGAATCTCCATAAACGGAGAAGTCGTCCATGAACACTTCCACGGTTTTTTCAATAATATCGGAGAAAATGGCCATCATACACCGTTGAAACGTGCCTGGAGCGTTACATAAGCCAAAGGGCATTCTACGATAGGCAAACGTTCCATACGGGCAAGTAAAAGTGGTCTTTTCTTGATCCGGGGGATCAATGGGAATTTGAAAGTACCCAGAAAAGCCATCCAGAAAATAAGAGAACTCATTTCCCGCTAAACGTTCAAGCATCTGGTCCATAAAAGGGAGCGGGAAATGGTCTTTTCGTGTCGCATCATTCAATTTTCGGTAGTCGATACAAACTCTCCATCCGGTCACAAGTCGAGTCGGTATAAGCTCATTATTGTCATTCTTCACAACAGTGATTCCACCCTTCTTTGGCACACAATGAACCGCGCTAACCCATGAACTATCCGAGATTGGATAAATCATTCCAGCGTCAAGGAGTTTTATAACTTCCTTTTTGATCACTTCATGGATTTGTGGATTAACCCGTCGTTGTTGCTGGACGGAAGCTTTGTGATTATCCTCAAGAAGAATCTTATGAGTACCAAATCGAGGGTCGATTCCCTTAATGTCGGATATTTGCCAAGCAATCGCACTTTTATGCTTCCGAAGCACATCTAAGAGTCGTGACTTCTCCTCATCTTTAAGACCTTTTGATATTATAACCGGTAATTTATCATTTTTTTCCAAGTATGCGTATTCGAGATGAGGAGGCAAATCCTTGAGCTCGAGCTCCGGAGGATTCTCAATAGACGGCTTAACTTCTTTTACGTCTGCCATTTTTAAGTCAACCGGAGGGGAAGAAACAATCGGTTTTTCATTTAACAAATTTTCAATTAATAAAATGTCCCCCTCCGGATCAAAGTTATTATTATCAAATTCCGGTGAAAATGATTCATTTGCAAGACAAGCATTGATTTCTTCCCAAGCGAGATCACTTCCCTCAAACGGAGTGAGGGAAGGGGAAGAATCGGAGAAGATCAGTTCAAAAGAAGGAGTGGGATTGCCACTCGAAGCATTATCGGTAAAACCAAGAAATTCTTGAGCATAATCCTCCGTAGTTTCATCAATAACATCGATACGGTTGACGGAAGAAACATCGTAATCGGAGGAGTATCTCGCGGTTTGATCAAGGTTAAAAGTGACGGCTTCGTTTCCAACACGTAAAGTAATCTCCTCGTCATAAACATCAATCAAAGCACGACCGGTCCTTAGGAAACCTCTCCCGAGAATGAGAGGAACCCGTGGATCGGCATCGAAATCAACAACCACAAAATCCGCAAGGAAATGAAATTTCCCAACATTGACAAAAATATCCTCAGCTATGCCAATTGGACGAGACGTAGATCGGTCGGCAAGCTCGAGGGTCATAAGTGTCGGTGTCAAGTTACGAAGAGACAACTTTTTCCATATCGACATTGGCATAAGGTTAATGCTAGCACCAAGATCGGCCAAGGCGAAGCATTGAACCATACCCGGAAAATTGCACGGTATAAGAAACTTGCCAGGGTCTTCAAGCTTTTCGGGTAGCTTTTTAAGAAGAACCGCTGAGCAATTCTCGTTCATTTGAGTTCTTGACATTTCAAAAAGCTTTTCTTTATTATTCAAAAGACCTTTTAGCATTGAAGCAAATTTAGGCATCAAAAGTATAGCATCCGCGAGACTTATATCAAAGTGTAATTCTTGAAAAATCTGATAAAATTTCTCCATTTGGTTTTTATCCTTCTCGCGGTGCTTTTGTTCATTTAAGCATGACAGATATGGCAACTTTGTTTTAACGGGTGTTTCATTTTCAATATCATTAACAACCTTTTCCTTTCCTTTAGACGTCGGGACCACCGGAGGTTAGATGTCTTCGGTCCTTCCATTATTAATAGGAATTTCCGTATCCGTTGTCACCTCGGGTTCACGGGCGACTACCTTGGAAGGTAGAGAAGAAGAGGTAGTCGGAACCGTCGGTCCATCATAAGTAACACCACTCCTTGTTATGATCGCTTTTGCATCGCCCCTCGGGTTAGCGATCGTGTTGCTTGGCAAAGTTCCAGAGCCCGAGGGTCGATCATTTAAACGCTTGTTAATTTCATTGATTTGAGTCGCAAAAAATCTCGTTTTTTCATCTTGTTTAGCAATTAAAGCTTGTTGACTTTGAATCAGTTGTTTAATCAACTCTTCCGTGGGCGACGGATTTGGAATAACAGATTGATTTTGATTATTAAAACTTTGCCCACGGTTTTGAAAATTGCCATTGTTCTGATTTCCATGATTATTATTCTGAAAATTCCCATTGTTTTGAAAATTATTCCCTTGAGGCGGGCCTTGGTGATAATTTCCCCGGTTTTGATTTTGAAAATTCTGATTTTGTCCTTGAAAACCATTATTTTCACGGTTGTGATTTTGATTGTTATTGAATTGATGATTACGGTTTTGCACATTGTTATACTGATTCACTTGATTAGGTTGATTAAACCCTGGTGGTCCTTGAAAATGGCTCAAACGGTAGCTGAGGAGATTACGGTCTCCTTGAAGAGGTGGGTAACCGTTGCCACCCAAATTCGCAGCATACACGTTCTCTTGAGCAAAAGAGCCGGTCGTCGGACATTCATAATACGGGTGTGGACCACCACAAGTAACGCAACCTTGATTAACGACATTGACTTGTTGACTTGATTTTTCCATAGACATTGCATCAACTTTTTTCGTTAAAGCCATAATCATATTTACCAATTCATCATTATTTTTACCATTGTTAGACACTTGTGGTTTATTTCTCGACATTCTAACACGAGCCTTATTTTCGATTATCGTGAAGGCATCATTCGTGTTCCTAGCCAACAAGTTACCACCCGCAGCAGAGTTAAGCGAATCTTGATCAGCATGACATAACCCATTATAAAACGTATCAATCTGCTGAAGGTCGGTAAACCCATGGTTCGGACATTTCTCCTTCAAATCTTTGAATCGGTCCCAAGCTTCACTAAACGTTTCATCAAAAGCTTGTTGGAACCGAAAGATTTGAGAACGTAGGTTAGAAGTTTTAGAGGGAGGATAGAAGTAATTCACAAACTTGGAAGCGAGATCATTCCAAGTGTGAATCGAGTTAGGCGGTTCCTTTTCCAGCCAAGTCCGGGCTGCTCCTTTTAAGGAGAAAGGAAATAACTTCAATTTCACCACATCGTGAGGAACTTGGTTCATTCTAATCGTCTCAGCGATGTCGGTGAAATTTCTAATGTGAGCATAAGGGTCTTCATGATCGAACCCGTGAAAGGATATACCCGTGATCAAATTGAGTAATCCGTGATTGATCTCAAAGTTGGCATTGATGTCCGGAATCACAATAGCTCTCCTCACACCGTTGAACGGTGATTGGAGTTGTTCTTCCATCGGACGTGGATCAAATGCCTGTTGTTGTCCCATCGGCGGGATAACATTGTGCTGCGGACCACCCATCGGCGGGGGTCCGTTGTGTTCGTTTTGGTTCATCTCCTCGTCGTCAAGGAAATGAACCCGACTCGTATGTCGTAAAACCCGCTCGGGGTTAGAGAACGGAGACGTAAGACTCTCAAATGAAGATCGGGTGTGCATACACCACGAGCAAAATCACAAAGAAAATGAAAAAGAAAAGAGAAAAGAAAATCTTTTTGTTGTTTTTTTTATATTTTTCACAAAAACTTTTTATTTCTTTTGTTTTTCTTTTTATTGAAACGTTACGTTAATCAAAAACCGCTTCTTTCAAAACCACGCGCGACGGGACGGGAAAGAAGAGTGTTTCTCTCTTCAGCTAGCAATTTAATGTCTTAGCTTCCGTATTTCCCGCTTAATCGGTTGTAGTAAATGAAATAATCCAATAATTAATTAATTTCACGTTTTCGTTATAATTGCGAGACTTTTTGGTTTACAACGCCCTTTTCTTTCGATCAAGTCGAGGCTGTAACTTTTATTATTTTTTTGGCATTTTGTAAACACTTTAGGAAAAGTGTTTTTGATTTTTCAATTTTTATAGAGATATATATACAAAGTAGAGGAAGGCTTAACAAAACACGATTTTCAAAAGTGATATTCAAAAATTCACTTCGGCCTTCCCCGGCAGCGGTGCCAAAAATTGATTCGTGTGAAAACCAATTAGATATAATATAGTATAGTATCGAAGTGATCCGCGTAAAATACGGATCACCCGAGTCGTTTTCCCAACGAAGGCGAATGGAATCGAGAATATCGATTCGTGAAATCGTGAATTGAAAAGTGAGAAAGTGAAAATAGAAATCAAATAGTTCACGTATTCACAAACAAGTATGAAATATGCAGAAAGTACAAGCTAATTATGCACCAAAGTGAAAAACGTAAAAACGGAAACGCAACCGCAAAATTTAAAACGTAACGTATAACGAAAAATGATCCTACAAACTTGAAAATATTTTCTAAAAATCTTAAACTAATAAAAAGAATTTTAAGAAAAAGAAAAATATTTTTTTGACTTTTTATTTATTTTCTAGAATTGATTTCCTATTTTTGGAATTAAAATTGAATTAAAAATAAAGAAAAATAGAAAAATAAAGTGAAAAAATGAAAATTTAATTCTAAAAATTATAAAATATTATAAAATAATTTCTAAAAATATTTTTGGATTTTTCAGAGCTTTTTCTGATTTTTTATGATTTTTGCTATTTAAAAATGATTTAAAAAATGAATAAAATTCAAAATAAAATAAGAAAAATAGTAAAAAGGTTTGGAAAAATTTGGAAAAATTCCAGAAATTCTAAAATAATATGGAAAAGACGCAGAAAAATTTTGGATTAAAAATTATAAGCAGAAGTGCTTATTAGCTTATAAACAGCTTATGGCAAGTGCTTATTTATAAGCACTTGCCACAAAACTTTACCAAAATGATACCACAACTGTAAAATGCAATTATGAACTCAAAGAAGCTTATAAATGATAAGCAATAAGCTTAGAAGTAAAGAATGCAAGCAATAAGCTACCAAAGATAAGCTAACTAATAAGCACAACACAAAATGAAAAAGCCAGAACAAGCAGACCATATACAATTCTAATACAACTATAAAGGAACTCAGAGAAATCAATAAAACTCAATTACAAGCTCAAACAAACAAAAGCAGCCCTATATTAACTCAGAAAACTATTCTTACACTACCAATAAGCAAGACTGAAAAAGCTATCTAAATAAGCTCAAGTAATGAAACCAAAGGGGGCAAAATCAAGCTAGACATACTGAGATGTTATAAAACAAAGAGCTAATGCTAAAACTATCAGCAATTACTCAGAAAGATGCCATGAAAGTGGGTCAGAACCTAAGGTACAAGGGAAATTAAGCTCAGACAAACAACTTCCAACTTCTATTCAAATAAGCTAATAAGTACAAAACCTCAATCTTATTTTTGGTTATATTATACTAGCAACTAAAAAACTCAAATGAAAAAAATAAAGCTATTTCCAACTAAAAATGAGTCCTACTAGTGTAATCAAAATTCAGACCAAAAACTGAGTAACAACAAGTTTGACTATTATATAGCAAGTTGATTTTGACCAAATCCAGATTCAACTAATCACAACTATGTCTAAATGAAGTAATAAGCTGAATTTAAGCTAAATTAATCTAGTGTTATCTAATATGCATCTATTACTACCAAATCACTAATTGAATTATACTAAGACTAACAGTAAGGTTGATTTGAAACAATTCTTTGACTATTTATATAAACTACCAACTGTTTTTATTATCAAAATCTCTATAACTATACTAATAAGATCTAAGTGTGACAGTAAAACAACACTTTAATCAACAACAATACTCAGCAATTGACAAAGCCAAACACCCCCTTATCAACACAGTTACACTAAGAAACTGAGAATTAGTCCACTGAATGCTAAACTAATTATCTAAATAACTTCAAATCTCTCCTACTAGCTAAATCAAACAACCAGAAACCACATGATCAAACATGTATGCTACTATGCAGAAACTCAAAATGACAGATAATAAACTTCAACTAGCAAAACAGATTCACCAATAGGTAATACACACTTAGATCTATGTAAACAGATATACTATAATCCAAAACAAGCTCAGCTAAACAACTATCACTACAATACAGTAATCTAAACCAATGAAACATTAAACTCAATATTACTCTAAAAACTAAACAGATACAAAGAAACAATAATTAAAATCAAGAGTTACCACTCAATTCCCCCTCAGCTCAAACAGAGGGGGTTCCCTTTGCTTGCCTGTCTCTAGACAGGCCAAGAGCATCCAAATCTCTCCTTGGACTATCAAGTACCACACTGATCACCTTCACCAATTCAGCTACCTGATTTTGACTTATGAATGAATGAAGACTCAATACACTCCACTAATAAGCTAAAAAGCTTAAATGGAATATGTAAAAAGAAAATAAGCTCTACTGTGAGCTTTTATAACTAGCATGTATATATTTTTTATTTTTTTTATATTTTTTGATTTTTTTTATATTTTTTATTTTTATGATTTCTAAGATAAAATATAAGTATGAATGAAATTTAAGCTGAGTTAAACTAATAAAAGCAGAACATGAAAGAAATAAAAGCAGAATAAGCTATAATAATATGAAAAACAAGCTGATATTAAAGGAAATAAAACTTTTATTAAAATTCAAAAGAGAAATTACAATCACTAAACTATATTACATAAGCTGGATACATTTTGACAGAGTATTGTTACACTAAAAAAAACTACACCAATTGAGCTAAATACTACCACTATTTATAGATGAGGAGTGAGGGATTGGGTCTGATTCCATGCTGGCAATCCGTGCAACTCTTTGTGCTTCTTTCATCTCATCACAACCCTTTGATCATTATCTCATCATTGCCCATTCATTATAGCCCTTAGATCAATCCTCATGACGCGTTCATGCCAATCACCATCTGACACGTACACCCGTTTGTGCTTACTTCGATATTCTGACACCTTAATGCTTCTAGAAACACATCTTAATTGACATCCGTACCCTTACTTATGGTTAATTTGATTGTAACAGTAACTTGGGTTCTTTGGAACTGGGTAACTATTTTGATTTGGGGAAAAAATAAAAGCGGGGTGGGTTTTTTATTCTATTTGGTGTTTGACTTTGGTATTGACCGGATGAGATAAGTAGATCGGGTATGGCTTGGTAGGCTCGGGTTTATTTTTTAAGTGAATGGGCTTTGGTATTTGTTTTGTGAACTTGGGCTCAAAGTGATAAAATGGATTGAGTTAATAATCATTGGACCAGGCCTAAATTTTGTTTCCATTTTCAGATTTGATATCAAAAGAAATTTCAAGGACCATTTGTGTAAACTTTCAAACTCCAAGGGCTAAATGTGTAATTTCTTCAAAATATATAACAGGGACTAATCTTGCCAAATCTGAATAGATGAAGGACTGAATTTGACTCTTGGATCCCCGGCTTTGACTTTTTGACCAACTTCTACTCTCATGCCCATTTTCGTTGTTTTCTCGTGTGATTTTTCGTCATTTTGAGATTAATCCGTACCTGCATATTCACAACATAAAAACAAGTGTTTTCTTGGCATTTGTTAGCTCAAATAGTCATATTAGGTCGGTTTTTGGCCATAAAATGTAACAAAAACATGAAAACAATTTAAAACTTAATATATTATAAAACTTACAGCAAGCAAGGTATATGGACCAGTGTATTGGTTTTGTTTTGTCGGAGCTTTACTAGTCTTAAGGTAGTGAAAAATATACTCACACCAATCAATCCCGGTAATATCAGTATATTACCGAACACGCCTCACAACATCTAAATTAATCTCCCCCTTCAACATAGCACACATACCCATCGTGTTTGTAAACAGAGTGAGAAAGTTGATCTTAAAAAGGAAGTCAACTTCCTTGGATGCAATCAACTTCAATGCAATATCGTTCACCCTGACATCCTTAAAAAGCTTATAAAACTGGCGTTTCCAAACAGCCTCAAAATCATCTCCAACAGGCCTCGTCTCTAAAGATAACAAAGGCACACCTCCAATTGGAATGCCAAACAAATCAAGAACTTTCAAAACCGTGGCCTCAATCGACTTTTCACCTTCCAAGTTCAAACGACAAGTCTTTTCATCAAAATTCCTAACCACATACCTTCCTAACCTTGAAGGTATGTAGTCTATGGCCAACTTGAAGAAAGAACTAAAACCTATCTCTGCCAGAAACTTCTCAAGATTAATGTGTTTGATGCCATGGTTAGCGATGTAAAGGGCAGTAGGCGCTGTCCTAGCTTGAAGAATCGGCAATCCTGAAAGCTAATCCTGATGTCGTATGTCTTCAGCAGTTAAAATTTTTTCTTTCTTCTTAACTTTATTCTTGGACATCAGCTGATTCTCCTCGTATTCTTCTTTGACAAATTCTTTAACAGAAGCATTCTTCAGCATATTCTTCAACAGCTGCTTCATAACACCATCAGGTATATCACCTTCAGGAGAATCGTCCTTCTGAATCTTCATCGGAGCCTTCCCCTTCAACTTCTTCTTGCCCATATCATCAGGTATAATATCTGAATCGCCCCTCTTCCTCTTTGAAACAATAGTACTCTTTGATAGCTTCTTTTCATCGGCATCTACATAAAAAAAAACACTTGAGCACAACAGAATATAAAACACTTCAAAATCAACCTCATTACATGTATTCTAAAATGACTTTATGACCAATCATATTTACTATACCCAAACACTAATAACCGTTACTCGTAATTTAAAAACAAAATAGCCACATAAGTACATTATGATCGCAATGCCAAACACTCGCTAACTAAAGTTTGCAGTGCAGCGCAGACTCTAGATTATTGCTACCAAACATAGAACAAGACTGTAGGAGATAGTGTCTAGATGTTCTTTTAAAAGCTGCAATAATGTTTAAAGGGTCTATGGGAATGCTTTTGATATTGTTTATCTGATAAGCTGTTTCAAAGCAGCACCTAGTTATCACACTCACAAATCGACAAATCGTAACACTAGCATGTTTTATAAAGCAATCCCAAACACAATATCCCCAAACATGTTATATGTTGTATATGTGCAATAAACGTAATAAGACAAAAAATAGAAAGAACCATATGCGTTCCTAATTATATAAGTATATACAAGTAAAATGACCTCATATAGCTACGTAAATGAAATCATTGCCTCACATATCCTAAAAGTGATTCCCAACTTTATATGTATTCAACTGTATATGAATTCCAAGTGAATCCCATGGGATTCACAGTGAATCCCGTGGGATTCACTAGGCAATCCCATGGGATTCACTGGGAATCACTGTCAATCCCATAACTTTTAAGATAACATAAAATTAGTTAAATTACTCAAACAGAAAAACTTAAAGCAATAGAGATCAAATAAAAACAATTTTCATGGATTTGGGACTAGTAATGAAAGAAAAAACTAAACTAGGAAAAACTAAAAAAGCTATATAAGCTTAAATAAATATGCATACTGAATTCAATCAAACAAAAAAAGACATATCTATACCTTTTGGAACCTTGAGCTTTTGTTTCTTTGTACTCTCATCGACTTTTGTTAATACTAATTTCCGTTTCTTTTGAGTTTCCTCCTGAACCGGCTTCTTGGATCTAAAAACAGGAGCTTCCGATATTACTTTAGTAGACTTCTTCTTCGGAGTGGTCTTAACTGGCTCCGTCACCATAATATTCAACTTAAGCTTCTTATCAACAAGAACAACAAAACCCTTGTCCGTTGACTTATCCTTAACAACAGACGACTTCTTACCCTTTGATTTATATGTAACCAACTTCTAACTCTCCTCATTCTCACTCTCCACCACCTTCTCAATAACATTCTCCTTCTCGCTCTCCCTCTCCTTCTCCTTGTCACTCTCCTTCTCCATCTCAGTCTCAGTCTCCGTCTCCTTCTCACTCAACAACTTCTTCTCCGTATCCATATCATTTTCCTTAACCAAATCAGCAACAACTGCAGAAATAACAGCACCAGTCTCCTTTCCCTAATCAACACTCGCCTTCCCCTGAACATTCACCTCAAACTCTGCTGGTTTGGCAGCCTTACTAACAGCACTACTCTCCTTTCCCTAATCAACAATCGCCTTCCCCTGAACATTCACCTCAAACTCTACTGGTTTGGCAGCCTTACTAACATCACCAGTTGGTTTTTTTCTTCGACGGTGATTTGTTTTTCAACACATCAAACGGATTGAACTGAGGCTTCACCGGTGATGTTTTCTTTCCCAAATCATCAAACGGATTAAACCTAGACAACGGTGTTGGGTTCAATACGTTACCTACATAAATTATAAGATGAAAAGAGTAATATTAGTTTTGAGAGAAATATTAGTTATAAGCAACTAACAACAGCAAAATCTAATTAATCACAAAGACCTAAAACTAACAAACAAAACAGAAAACTGTAAATCTGATTCCTAAAATCTAATACAAACACTGATTATATGTGAATCCCATGGGATTCAATGATAATCCCATAGGATTATTCTTAAACACACTGATATTTGTCATAATTCTAATTCTATGTAAATCCCATGGGATTCAGTGATAATCCCATAGGATTATTCAGTGATAAGCAAAATCCCATTTGCTAATCTACTTATGCTTATCACAAACCACTAATTCTATGTGAATCCCATGGGATTCAGTGATAATCCCATAGGATTATTCAGTGATAAGCAAAATCCCATTTGCTTATCTACTTATGCTTATCACAAACCAAAAAATAAGTAAAAATAAGCTAATCCTAAACAGTCATTACATCAAAAAAAAAAAAAAAAAAAAATTAACTAATCCTAAAATCTAATCTACTCGCTAACATAAACTAATCCAAACTCTCATTCAGTAACAAAATAAGCTAATAAAACCACAAAATAAGTTAATAAATTCAAAAAATAACCTAATTGATAACAAAAATTCAAAATAATGACTGATTTAAAAAAATGAGACAAAAATATACCATATTCGACATTTGAAAGCTTATTCTCACTGGATTCCGACAACAAACGATATTTAGATTGCGCTATTTCAGCACGTAGGTCCATTTAAATGGATGAATAACGATTTAGGGTAGATATAACGGCGGATTAATGGCGGATTAACGGCGGATTAACGATTTAGGGTTACGGTTTGAATTGGGGGAAATGAGGGTGAGTGTGTGTGTAAAACGGGTATTAGTGTGTGTGTTTGAAATTGGGGGAAAGTGTGTGTTGGGTGGAAAATAAGCGTGTGTTTGAAATGGACAAAAATGCCCCTCCGTTTTTTTTTTTTTAATTAATATACACCGTTGGATGAAAGGGGAATGGGTGGATGAGATCGTTTGGTTTGTACTTTAGCTAAATGTAGTTTCGTATAAAACTTTTCTCATAGGAATATTATCTTTAAGCTTTTCTTTATCTTTCTTTTTCCTATCTCTTGCTTCTTGTATGCTTTTTCCTTGCCTGGTGGCAGATTTCGTGACCAGGCTCCTCAAGACATTGATGAAAGGTTGTATTTCATGGTGATCACTAAGAATGCTCAACATGTTAACCTTACTAGATTAATAGTTAAAAATAATTCATCTTTAATAATTATAGTTTTTATTTATTGTTACTAGCTTAGGATGAAAAGAAAACACACGACAAAGAAACACTAATGTGAAAACCACAATAGCGAATTACTTATAGAATATGTTTTTTCAAATACAATACGTAATACAAAGCTTAGAAAAGTCAAAGTTATTTTAGAGATTACAAAAGAGTCGTAGATTGTGTATAATACTTGTTGCTCACTTTTTTTTTTAATCAAATAAAACTCTCGCTTTCACCTAAAATATACTTGGTAAAGATTTATATATTTGGCGATTTCATGTAAAATTGACAAGGTAAAGACATGTTGTCATATACTTACCTAACTAAATTGTTTATGATACCTTTCTCAAACTTTATAAACAGGAGTTTTGATGCGCTTGTTAAACAACATGTTGGATCTTATATATAGCTATATAAAGATTCGAAACCGTCTCATCTAGACACACTTGGTGATGAAATCAAAATGGTCTGATGATCGCGGATTAATCACAAGAATTGTAAATTACGTCTAGTGAATCACGGATCCTAAAAATATTTGTAATATTCTAACCTCTTACAAGAATTCTTTCAATAAAAAAAACCGCACATCTAATATAAAAGTTAAATTACGTCAAGTTCGCATGTTATCATTGTGTGTTTGATATTTTGGTTTTTGTTTGTGTATATTTGTGCTTAATTGAGATATGTTTTGATGTTAAAGTTGGTTGCCTTAGGGGGTGGCAACGTGATAGGCATAGACTCGGCATCGATCGGCAAGCCTCGGCATCACAATGCCACTTCATCGGCATGATAGATTCGGCAACTGTTTCGGTATGTTTTACCGATTCGGTAAAACTCACGAATTAAATGGAAATGACCGTTTGAGTATTGAATGGTGTTACCGTTTGGTTTTCAAAAAAAAAAAATAATAATAAAAAAAAAAAATAAAAAAAATAAATTCCCCTTTAAATATTTACAATCACATATTTTCTTCAAATCACCAATTCACTTTACCATTTTAAAAATCAATCACATGGATCCAAGTAAATCCCAACAAAGTTCAACATCAAAAGGTCGAAGTCGTGGTCGTGGTCGAGGTTCTCGATCACATCCCGTCCGGCCGAAGGTTCAATCACAACCACGTGGTCAAGAAGCCTACTATCCCCGACCTCAACCAAACGCCTACTTTCCTCAACCTCCACCACAAGCCTACTATCCCCCACCTCCACCGTTGAATCCAAATCACTATAATATAGCAATGACAAGTGAATTCAACCCTTTTAATGACTTTCGAGACGGTCCACCAAGACGTGAACAAAGTGTCGAAAGAGAATTACCGTTATACGATTATGAGGATGATGAAGATGAAGTTGTTCCCGAAACCCAATTCCCAAATCCAATCGGTATTATTATTATTATTATTATTATTATTATTATTATTATTATTATTATTATTATTATTATTATTATTATTATTATTATTTTGAATCGCTAATTTAAATCATTAATATTTATTCCTTTTTTATTTTAAATCGTTAATGTTTTTTTTTTTTATTATTTTTTATTTTTTTTAGGTGAAGACCAAAATGATGATGACGTTCAAGAAATCAAAAATCCGGGTAAAGCGGGAAAAAAGAATTGGACGACCGACGAAGAGGTATTTTTTGCAAAAGCTTGGGTTCATGTCTCAACATGCCCAAAGGTCGGGAATCAACAAAAGTCCGATAGCTTTTGGGGAAGAATTCTAGAGCACTTCAAGCAAAATGTGCCCGATACTTTGCGCACATTCCATGGGTTGAACACAAAATGGAAAAATATGCATACCGAAATGAATACTTTTAATTGCCTATACATCCAACAAGTAACTTTTAAATTATATATTTTTTTATACTTTTTTTTCGTTATTTTAATTATTTGTTTAAATTTATACTAGTTTATTTTAATTAGTAGTGTAAATTTAAATTATATTTCTTATTATTGTAGAACCGATGTCGTGAGAGTGGGTGTGACGAGCTTAACTTGATGAGAAATGCATTGGCCGATTATAAAAAGAAAATCAAAGGCAGGAATTTTACTCATATTGAGGCGTGAGAGATAGTTAGGAAATCGGACAAATGGTTGCAACAACCAACCGTTAGTCAAACATCTTCGTCTAATACGGAGAAACGAAGAAAGTCGTCGGAATCTAGCAATGACAATGTTGAGACTATTATTCCGGATCTAAATGACGACACAACTCCTACACGAAAGAAAAAAGGGAAAAAGGCCGAAATCGAGTCGACAAAGAAGAGTATTGAATCGTTAGCAGATTATGCGGCAAAGAAGTCACAAATAATGGATGAAAATGTTGAGAAGAAACGTGCGAAGGAATAGTTGGCAGAAAAGTTAATGTCGACACAACTAGAAGGGGTTCAAGAAAAGAATTATTTTCGAGTTATGAAGTTCTTCAACGACCCCCCATGATAACATACCTGATCCAACAATGCGCGATATTATGATTGCAAAAAAACGTGAAGTCGCGGCGAAATATGGATGGCCTTGCAATTTTTAGAAATTGTTTTGTTTTTATTTTCCTAAGTATCATGTAACTTTTGTTTTAATTATTAATGAAATTTGAAGTTTTTAATTTAATTGTTAAATATAATTATGAGTTAAAAAATAATAAAAAAAGTTTAGGCATGACATTGCCACTAAAAATGAAACTTTAGGCATGTTTAGGCATGAAATGTGTTTCTTTCTCTTTGTTGGTCAATGTAAAAAAAACTTGATAAACCCTTAGGCAATAATGCCACCCCCTTATTACATTAAGTTCATAGTGAAGTTGATTGATGAAAGAACAATTAATGTGATACTAAGATGACGATGATAAAATTGGTTGCGGTGATTACTTATTAACACTTGCCTTGTGTTTTCTTGTTGGATCTTAAAGTTACACCAACTACCACGCAACTTTTTTCTTCATTTTTTTCTGTATATGAATTTATTATCTACTACTCAATTTATCGTTTAACACTTTAACATATATGTTTTTTCTTCACGTTTAACCTTTTCTAAAGTTATTTATGAGACCCAATGGCTTTATTGTTACACTGTCATTATTATTTCACAAACATTTTACGTTACTTTTGTACTAGAGATTTGTCACGTCCATAGTTAAAGCTGGGTACCATCTCTTCACTGACTAGCCATTAATTGATTTGTTGCAACGAATATATAACCAAACGTTTCCTCGATCAACTCCTCACTCTCAAACTTTCCCTTCACTTCTAAACCTGCCTCCTGCCACCGGCTCCATGCCGGAGGTTCTAAGTATACATATACTCTTTCAAGGGCAAAATCACAGCCCTCAACTTCCATCTAATCGACACTCGGCGTGGGTTCCTCTGTTTAATACTGTCACGAGATACATTGATTTCGAGACACATTCAAAGAGCTTCTGCTACTTTGCACCTGGATATGATGCACAGGTATGCTTAGTGAGTACTATAAACCCCCACAACTTGCTGGGGAAGTTTTTATTTTTTAACATATATTGTATTATATCTTTTAGTTGATGCTTATACACTCCTTT
This sequence comes from Artemisia argyi, assembly GCA_030686995.1. Taxonomy (NCBI): domain Eukaryota; kingdom Viridiplantae; phylum Streptophyta; class Magnoliopsida; order Asterales; family Asteraceae; genus Artemisia; species Artemisia argyi. Next base: position 18,061,068 of record CM060688.1, on the reverse strand, counting down.
GTGATGCGAAAAGCCCAAAACAGGACATGCATCAAATAAACAGTGAATTAATTTAAGACCAAGGTTGAAATTAGAATTGATGTTGGCCAATGGTCATGATGCTTTACTGTGATCTCTAGATTTTGTAAAATGGTGTTAGCATTTTGATATGGTTTAAGGTTTATCAAGCAACAAGTTATTTTACAAATGTGTGCAAACGTTATTATGCCAAACTTACTAATGAACATGCATCTCATTTCAGAACCATGAAGGAGTGAAGGTACATGCCGTAGTGGATAGCAGCACTTGCTCAAAAGGAAAGAAGCACAATACATGCCGTAGTGGATAGCAGCACTTGCTCAAAAGGAATGAAGCACATTTCATCTTATTATGCCAGACTATGATTATGAGGAAAACACAAACTTCTTTTGGTTCTATTTGTCTTTGAATTGTTTTGTATTTATTTACATTGGGAGAATTACATTTATTAGTACTTGTATATTCGGTTAAGATGTTTGTATTTCTTATTGTACTCGATATATTCCCATTCTTAATTTTTGTTGTTTTGTTTGTAAACTAGTCATTCATTTCTTTCTCAATACGGCGTTGCCATTTAGTTTTTTGTTTGGAAGATATTGAAGTTTTAGATGTACATATAAGTTGTTTGTTGAGCTGCTGCCTTTGGTTTGTCAGCTGAGATCTCAAATTTCACAATGCATCTGAAGATAAAATAGCGACTAGCTCTCGGTTTTGTTTCCTTTTTGCTAATAGCTTCCTTTTCTTAACTTGTTAATATACCCATTTGTCATTGTAAAACCCAAGAGGTGTTTGGTTTGTATGATTATAATGGACTGGGAATCCGAATGCAATTCCATTAGGTGTTCGGTTAGCAAAACTGATATAACTTGGGATAATTTATAAGGATGTCATACAACTATTTGACATTTTTAAGGTCAAGCAACAATTGAAAGTACCAAACACAAATCATATTACGTATCTAGCTTCCATTATATCAAATGTGATTAAAATACCATGTTAGTATGATGAAAAAAAAAAAAAAAAATCCTCTGACTTTTTGTCTTAAGTAGAAAATAGAAAAAGTAACCAACAATATACTTTTTATGTTTTTATAAAAATCCTAAGGTTTTTTCATTATTATCCAACATGCTTTTTATGTAAATCAAACCTGATGCATGTCAAATAGTTGCATGACCTCCTTACAGATAACTTATATCACTCGTCAACTTTGATGATCAAATTTTTATATTGATACATAATGTTTGCAGGTATTGTTGAATCACGTTTGTCAAGTTAATGCAAATGGTACATGTACAACTGTTGGACGGGTGACACAAAGATTTATCAACAAATATCAGTTGCAGTCAGCGTGACTGCATGAGTGATGGGTTAATATATATCTTCATTTTACTCAAGCTTTGTTAGAGATCTAGACTTCTATTGGACTTCACAAGAACCACTATTTGGTTCTGAACCTTGTCTTGTTTTCGCCAGTGTTTACGGGTATTAGCTAGCATGGTAGATGCAGCCATGCAGAGAAATAAGATAACAAAGGTAGTAAGATATTCTTTTATTGGACATAATTTGGATATTCTTTAATTTTGCATTATCTTAATCTATATACAACGTTCCACACAATAAAATCTTATTAGAATCCAACTCAAATTCAACCTTCTAAAACCTCCTACAATTACAAATACTTGCCACCTTCAGTTCCCACCAAGTTTTCCAAACTCGAATATAGCTCTTCCAGTTTCTTTTAACCTCCAACGATGTAACAGTTTCCTATCAGAATTCAAATCATTAATACGTTTGGCAAAGTCAGGCAACTCATCATCATCGTCTGCAAAGTCAAACCAGAAACATAATCATAAGCAGAATAGCCGGCCAGATGTGTAAACCAAACAACAAGCAGAATGATCAGGTGAGTAATGAGAACAAGATCAAGAAAGAGTGTTTGTGTATAAAACCAATACATCCAGGATCATCCAGGTGTAGGTATCATAAGCAATTATAAAGTCACACACTCTAACACAAATTTTTTTATGTGATTGAGTCGATTGATGTAATAAGCTTGTTTCAAAGTTTGAACATATGGAACATTGTGGAGACCAAAAGGATTAAATATAAACTATACGAAAACGCTATAATCAGATAGAATAGAATTACATAGATGAATGAAAGTAAGATAAAAGAGAACAAGTAAAACATACCATGGAATATAAATAAAAAAAAAAAAAAAAAAAAAAAAAATCAAAAACTTGTGTTTTGTCTCAAAAAGACTAGAAAAATATTTGGTATATATATATATATATATATATATATATATATATATATATATATATATAGGGAAGGGATCGGGTGCATTTTTCCTTTTTAGTGCGGATGGTACGGATGAATGTGGACCACACGATCATCCGTCTATCTCAGATTCTGATAAAAAAAGCGCGGTGGCAATATCGTAAATATCTCGTCTTTTTTCAAAAACATTACTATCGTATTAGCTTTTTTTCTGAAAAAAATTCAAAAAAATCTGAAAAAATTAAAAAAATAAAGAGGACAACAAATAATTAAGAATCGCTGAAAAAAATTTCAAAAAAAAAATCATTTTCATCGTTAAAGGTATTGTGATATTAACGTATGATTTTGACTTTTTTACAAAAGTCAAGATCTGATCTTGACAAAGTCAAGATCAGATCTTGACTTTTGTAAAAAAGTCAAAATCAGATTATGAAACTTTTTTTTTAATAAAAATTTTAATATCACAATAACTTTTTAAATATCATAAAAACTTTTTCTTAATAAAAATTGTTAATATCGCCGTAACTATCATGCTTTTTTAATATCACTCTAATATTCATACATTCTTTTTCAGTTTTTTTAATATCACCGTAAGTTTTTTAAATATCGTAATAAAAAAAAACAATTATATTAAGCTTTTCACTAATATCACGGTTCATTTTTACATGTAAAAAAGTTTAATATCACGTTGGTTTTACAATATCACCGTAGCTATCATGAGTTTTTAATATCACGGCTCATAATATTGTTAATATCACGGTAGAACTCATAATATGATTAATATCACGGTAGCACTCATAATAAAAAAAACAAAAAATTCTCAGAAAAATCTGAAAAAATAAAAAAATGAAAGAAGATAACAATATTAAGGATCGCTCAAAAGGAAAAAAGTTAAAAAAATCGTTTGAATGGTGATTTTGTACTGTGATAGTTGTGTAGATCTTGACTTTTTTACAAAAAGTCAAGATCAGATCTGGATTGGACGGCCTAGATCTATCCGCACGTCCGTACTAAAACAAAACATCCGCACGTGATCCTCACTATATATATATATATATATATATATATATATATATATATATATATATATATATATATATATATATATATATATATATATATATATATATCACTTGAAGAGGTCTTGGATGATATACTTTCCAATGTGATAAACACATATAAATGTTTAATGCCATTTTGGTCTTAGTTATAAACTCCGATCGTCTAGTGTCTATTTATATATATTCAGGTGAGATAAAACCAGAACTCATATCCTTCTTTTATAGTGTTTTTCATGTCTTGATTCTTACTCGATGTAGCTTCATATCAAACGTACTTAGCTCGTTGACTACAGCTATGTCCGCACCTCAACCGCAATACCTACTTCTCGATTTTAAAACCCACTTCGATTCAGCTTTGGGTCTAAAACGCGCGAACAGTTACAATGTGTCACTTTTTTTTAATAGATCAAATACTTAAACTTCCTTACTTCGCTCGTTGACTACAGCTATGTCCACAACTCAACCACAATACCTACTTCTCGATTTTAAAATCCACTTTGATTCATCTTTGGGTCTAAAACGCGCGAACAGTTACAATGTGTTGTTGGGACTTAAGAAGATGTTGGCAAGTTGGCCACTCATGAAGCACAAGGTACATTCACTTGAAGCTGCAATTGATTGTACAGATTATATAGCCTAGGTACAAGTGAGAGTTGCACCTTGTATCACACTTGTGGATTGACCTGGTAAACAGGAAATGTGATTGAATTGATATAGCATTATATTGAGAACTGCCCACTATCTCCTTATTTTAAGGAATGTGATTACTATCACATTTAAACAGGTTGTGTTATATATATTCGATGCAAGTGTAAGTATAGTATATACACAAAATCCACTCTGAAAGAAGATACACTGCTATATGAGGACATATTGGTTCAACAATCTTTAAAGTACTTTCGGGCAAATCAGTGAAACTAAGCTGTGCTTAACTAGTTTCATATAGGAACCTTAGTTTGTCTCTTATAGTTTATGAAACAAAACGAGATGTGACTTTTGAACTTGATGTGATGCTTGTTGCAAAATATATAGTTATTTTTGAAAACTAATACTATAATTTGGATTAAACGAAAGGTTTAAACATTAAAACAAATGAGTTGTTTGTTTGGTAAACCAAATTCTCTTTGAGTTATAATACGTGAGAAAAATGTTGCAGTGGAACCATATTTCTCTATTCATGTTATGAAGATTCAACGTGGTTTGATTTGGTTTAATCTAAAATATATTGTGTGGTTAATAAGGATTGATGGTGCAATGAGAATTACCATACCAATACACTAACGAACTGAATAATTCATGGTTTGTTTGAAACATTTATACAAATTGTGATTTGATGCCTTTCTAAAAAAAAAAAAAAAAAAAAATTGTGATTTGATACAGTGTGTTTCAATTGGGATAAATAATTGAGACATCAATATTGAGAAAAGCTTAATGTTTTAGCCTTAAATGTATTCTTGGAATTTTGTTGAACAAGTTTTATATTTGAGATATAAATTTGATGGTTATACTGAAAATCATGTTCAAGCATAGAATACATACTCATGCATAATATGAGAAAACGATGAGATAATAACAGAGTTTATTCCAAAACTTTTATCACTGTAATGTGTTATAAAAAGTTTTGTGGTGTAAAACTTTTATTTTACTACTAAGAGGAACAGTGGTGAGTGACTGAACCGGATATGGGTATATGTGAACTCTTGAACGACATAAATTTGATATTGAGATTTATGGTGGGGGTTGCAAGGCTACAAAATACCGCTTATGCACACCATTGTTGTAGATGTGAGTGGTGCATGTAGGCATACTTGACACTCGGTACATTCAAGCTCGAAGGAGCTATAAAGTTTGACATCATAAAGCAAGTTGTACAATGGTTGATGCAGCAACCTTTATGTACAAGGTTCACAAGTGGCTAATTGATGATACATTTAAAGTGTGTGTTCTTCGTTGTAAATGGGTTTCGTGGCTGACTTGGTATGCAATGTCGGTTGAAACCGTCATGCTGTGTTCTTGAATTTGAAGCCTCAAAACCTGATTATGATTGATCACCATGATCATGTTTTTTCGCATTTTGTGATGTATAAATAGGTAAATGGAGACTTATTTTCACATACGAAATCACACATCGAGGGTCTTAGGGGTTGGTAATGCATCATTCACTCCATCACCCTTCACTCACAAACAACCAATCACCTTATGCCACATCACCCTCCCACTTTTCCCTTCACTCATTCACTTTTTGTTGGCATCACATCACTCACCCTTCACTCACTTCTTTTTTTTTTTCTTTTTCTTTTTTCTTTTTTAAATTCTATTAAAATTTATTAAAAACTAAAATTCATTAAAATTAAAATAAACATTACATAATATTATTAAAAAACATAAAATACCATTACATAATACTAAAAAGCTAATCTTTATCGTCCACATCGAGGTAGGGTAATTGTTGAGCGTGAATATGCTCCATAAGATCAAATCTGACACGAAAATGTGTATCCTCATCTCGTATCTCGGCTAAGGCTGCTTCGTCAATCGCGGCAGCAAAAATATCGAGTATATATACAAAAAAAAGAAAAAGTAACCGTTGGTCCCATTAATTAACTCCCAACATTCGAATATTTTGAGTTTGCAACGGATAGTTTCACACGGTAAACTTTACCGCAAAACATCCCCACCGTGCGGTAAGGAAGCACCGGCGGCGGTGTTCCCGTGCGGTGAGGGTGCCGTGCCGTGCCTCCCCGCATGCGTTGCCAAGCCCCTTATTGTTGCAATTTTGCTATGTTGAGTTTTCATCGGTGCTACTTATGAACATTTATGTTGACATAAAAAATTTCGTGAAGGAAGTTGAATCAGTTGCTTAGCTTGGGCAAATGAAGAGATTAATTGGATTAGAGATCTAATATATCAAAATTCTAGGGTGATGGAATGTATTTAAAAAAAATATTTGAGAATGGCCATTAGTGACACGTTCGTCGAGTGAACTAGAAACTTGATTGTGACACTGCTAAGACTCTAACGAGAGACTTAGTGAGTGTTTGTGATGAGATCGATAAGCATTGTAGCAACTTATTGAAATTTCTCCTTTAAGCCTATGATGAGAGACTTATTGAGAGATGCTAGAGGCATGAGTCTGAAACCATATGTGAATCGGTTAGTGATGGAAACCCAACTTGAATGTAGTGCTCCTACCTCGCGAGTTTAATGGGTAATAACGAAGTCACTTATCGATAGAAGATGCTATTAAACTATTGACTCATGTATAGAAAATATAGCATGGCGTTGCTAAGAATGAGGATGAGAATAGTCTCTTAACAAAGCTTTTGAGACGTCTTAGCATGAAGACATTATATTAGCTTTGCCTATATGACCTAAAGGTGGTGCCGCCTTGAATAGAAAGTTTGTGGTTTCTTTCTTAGAGGGTCATGAATCAGGATTAAGCGCATGGCCATATTCGCGCTCAGTTAGAACACTTTGGTTACAATGGGAAGTATGCATAAGTAGGCAAATAAGAGTATTAAGGTTTGTGGTTTAATCTTCGGACACCATTGAATCACCTTTATTTTGCTTACTTAGAGTAAACGGGGTTTAATCTTCGTGGCCCCACCTATTAGAATAATAGAAAACTTGCCAACATGGCGGGGGATTGTTGGGACTTAAGAAGATGTTGGCAAGTTGGCCACTCATGAAGCACAAGGTACATTCACTTGAAGCTGCAATTGATTGTACAGATTATATAGCCTAGGTACAAGTGAGAGTTGCACCTTGTATCACACTTGTGGATTGACCTGGTAAACAGGAAATGTGATTGAATTGATATAGCATTATATTGAGAACTGCCCACTATCTCCTTATTTTAAGGAATGTGATTACTATCACATTTAAACAGGTTGTGTTATATATATTCGATGCAAGTGTAAGTATAGTATATACACAAAATCCACTCTGAAAGAAGATACACTGCTATATATTTTGCTTCGTGATCTTTTCTTGTTTTCGTGTTATCGCCATTGTGTCGTAACCAAGGGTTGTTGCTACTCAATGATTATGTGTGTAGAACTATATTAATCCTGGGTGCTTAGGCTTGGAGACTCGAGCAACTTATGGAGTGCCGAAAGTACTTTAAAGGACAGGGAACTTCTTCCCGTACGGTTCTTTTTATTACGTGTTTGACATATGCGAAGAAGAGGAATGATGATGACATGTTGTTTCCTTTGGTTTCAAGTTTTGCGTGTTCGAGTTGAGGTTTGATGCTGCTCAGTTTGGCATTGTGATGTTATTACGGAATCTCATAATGTTAAAGGTATTCATTTTATCTTGTTAACGATTCCTTGAATTCAGTTTGATTGTCACATCTTTTATATAATACAACAAAACTCCTATTGAGAATTTTTCATATCAAAAAAATGCATACATACCTTATTTAGTAATAATTTTATTTAAAAAAAAAGTTATTTTCTTATTAGGTAATATTTTATATTTATCCATAACACAAGTAGAAGATAAATACAAAAAATATAGATAAGATGCAATTAATAATAGGATTAAAATTTTTAAATAATTATCTTTAATAATAAAAAAACTATAATTAAATATCATAAATCAAACAAAACAAAAATTAAATTATTTGTTTTTTAATAAATAAAAATATATGATTCAAAAATTTTAAAAAAAAAACACGCGCGTGCGCGGGCGTTATAACTAGTACTGCTATATGAGGACATATTGGTTCAACATGTGTCACTTTTCTTTAATAGGTCGAACACACTACAACAATCAACACGACGGGCGAGGACACTTTCGGCGGCGACGCCCTTGTCCCCGCCGAAAGTCACTAAACGACAAAAATGGCGCTGAGCTGGCACACAATCTCACTGACAGGCCAAAAGATTTTATACGCGATAACTTCGTAAGATACTTTTTAATCATTTCATTTATATATATAGCGTTTGGTGAGTCGTTATTGAGTTTATTTATAAATAGCTGAGAGAACCCACCGACGCTGTGGATGGTAGAGACTTGATCGCGCTGTACAGACACAACCATACGAGAGACGGCGTCTGGGAGTCTACATTATCCGAGGCTAGATATGTAAGTATAATTTATTTCCATAAAACTCACCCACATTAATGCAAATATAATAAATCACGACTTATATATTACTTTGCTTGTTTTTTTGTAAAACAGAACGAGATGATACAGATGCGGACGGAGAGCACCTCCGGGGGACGACCATGTATGACCTCGATATTATGCGCCACGTGATCGGTGGCAAGCAGCGAAGTCATATTCCTGGCATAGGTCCAGTCTTACCCGGCGGTGGTTGTCAGACGACCCTCAGCGCCGCACGAGCTCGTGATCAAGCCTCCGTGTCCTCCCTGCACGAAACAGTTCAGAAGCAAACCCAGGAGATGTCCTAGCAAAGGACACTGATTGATATGTTGTTGGGGTGGGCTAAGACACAGCCGGGTTTCCCCGCTGAGCTAGCGACTCAGGCGACGACATCGGGATCCCACAGGTACCCAGGAGGAGGGGAGTGGGGCTAGTGGGGGGACTCAGGAGTAGCGTATGGGTTGTTTTGGTTGATTTATATTTGTTTTGGGGTTATGGACAAATGTTTGGATAGTTTCATGGATTATTATGTCTTTATGTAGTTTATGTGTTAGGATTCCGCTACATTGTTCCCACGTATAGTTTTGTAGCGTATAGCGGATAGCTAGCTTATGTAGTGATCATGTCATAACGGTTTTTGAACCGTATTTTGCGAATTTGGATACAAACACATGATTTTGTTAATTTTTAACAAATTTGGATATGTATGATATTATGTTTGGCGAATTTGTGATTTGAGTGTCTTGTGGTGTTGTAATTAGATGATATACAGGTTGTGAATTTGTAGTGATCATGTAGATTTTTTCTGGAAAAAATCTGGAAATTACCTGCAGCAATTAAATGGGTCAGTCACTTTTAGCGGGGACATGTCCCCGCCAAAAGTTTGCTGCAATATTTGTGGATACAACTTTCAGCGGGGACGTGTACCCACCAAAAGAGTGACCCATTTACTATGTAAAACACTTTCAGCGGGAACGTGTCCTCGCCGAAAGAGTGACACATTGACTAAGTAATCCACTTTCAGCGGGGACGTGTCCCCGCCGAAAGTGTGAAAATTATTATTAAAATCAAGGATTAATGGCTAATTACAACTACGGAAAATACTTTCAGCGGAGACATGTCCCCACCGAAAGTAGTGTCACGCTGACATGTTTGACCTGACCAAAATTGTCCACGCTGGCAGTGTGGGTCCCACGTGTCACCGCCAAAAGTGACGTCCGTCGCCGCCAAAAGTTTACAGCGAGGGGTTTTGGCCAACGGACTTTCGGCGGGGACATGTCTCCGCCGAAAGTGTTGGGCGGGGAGAAGTCCCCGCTGAAAGCGAGAAAATGTCCCCGCTGAAAGCAGTGAATGTTGTAGTGACACTTAAACTTCCTTACCTTTTGGAAGCCTATATATTTAACAACGTGCTATATCTTTTTGAATACGAATTCTGCGAAACAGTCATCCCTTTTCATTCAATAGGCTAGATATTTAACTACGCGAAAAACTGTAAAATAAACGGAAAACAATAAACAAATAATGTAAAATTTAAAGAGGGTTTTGTTCCACAAAATAAAAAATGAGATGATTTGTTAACATAGAATAAGTTTGTCGACTGAGATTATTCTGTCAACTATCCACACATACTTTACCCATCTTATTTACTGATTTTATGTTGGGCAAATAGCACAAAAGACACTAAACTTAGGGTAAATTTCTAAAGGTACTATTCTTTTTTACTTGCATAAAAATAAAAAGGCTTCCAAAAATTTTTCCAGCCGATTTAGGTTTTTTACTAACTTTCGTTAACCTACTTCGTTAGTATATAAAATGTTTGGTCCTTGAATTCGTATAATCATGTCATGTTTGGTCCTTAAAATATTCTTTTCGAAAATATTTTTTTTGGAAACTTTTTTAACTGAAAATTTTTATTTTTGAATTTTTTTCCATAACCTTTTTTTCGAAATGTTTTTATCTATTTTTTTCGAAAAATAAAATTTAGAAAAAAAATGGAAAAAAATATTCAAAAAAAAAAACCTTATTTTCGATGTTTTTTTTTTAATCTTTTTGAAAATCTTTTTTTTTTTCTAAATTTTATTTTTCGAAAAAAGATTTTAGAAAAAAAAAAATCGAAAAAAGGTTATAGAAAAAAAGTTTCAAAACAAAAATTCAAAAAAAAAAAAAAAAAAAAAAATCAAAAAAAATATTTTCGAAAACAAAATTAAGGATCAAACATGAAATGATTATACGAATTCAAGGACAAAATATGTAATTTACTAACGAAGTAGGTTAACGAATGTTAAAAAAAAAAATAATAAATAAATAAATAAATAAATAAAATCGGCTAAAAAATTTTGTTTAGTGCCTTTTTAAGCAAGAAAAAGAAGAGTACCTAATTAGAAACAGACCATAAATTTAATACATTTTTGTGCAATTTGCCCTTTTATGTTTATTCATTTATCCATGTGAGACAAAACAAATTACCTACTTTAAGCTTTTATTTCAAATGATTTGATTCTCACTCATAATAGCTCTATATCACACACTTTTAGCTTGTTAACTAGTCCGAACCTCGATCCCAATAACCACTTCTAAGTTATAATGTTTCTTACCTTAATTTTGAAAACTTAATAGTAACTTGGTAATGTTCAAAGCACTATCATCCTACAACTCCCTGGACTAAAGTTTGACCCTAACATTGGTTTCCGATGATATAAAGTGCACTTAATTAATACCGAAAGAAAGGGTAGGAGAAGAATATAATCATGCTGACACAATATTTTTATGTGATTGAATCGATTGATATAATAATAAGCTTACTACAAAGTTTCATCTTCGGTGGAGACAAAAGGATTAAATATGAATTGTGTGGAAATGCTATGTCTTTATCTTCTCATGTTTTTAAGAAAACGAATATATAAAATATAACAACTAGGTAAGTTTGAACACTGGCATGGTACAAATCCCCTAAAGCTAATTCAAACAGCCACATTATGCATGTTTAATTAGGTTGACCTTCACATATTTTCATTTTTCGACAAGTGACAGATAAATAAAGATTATGTTAGAGCGGCATAATATAAGATTTATATTAAAAACAACTTAATTATACACAGTTTATAATGTATTAATGCTAAACGAACATGAAATGCATTTTTCAAGTAAAGAAAAGACAGACGAAAATAGTCATATGCTAACATAATATTATGTGACTGAGTCGACTGATGTAATAAGCTTGTTCCAAGGTGTCAACGACGGAAAACATTCAAAGCGTCAATGACGAAATATGGTGGAGACCAAAGAGATTATATGTGAACCGTATGAAGACGCTATGTCTTTTATTCAGTATACTAGATTAGAAGTACATTAACGGGAAAGGTAAAATAAGCTGAACAAGTAAAACATTAAAAGTAATTAGCCTATAAAACAACAAAACAAAAATTTTTAAGGCTTGAGTTTTGTCCCACAAATCTAAAAACTACTTTTACCTAAACCACCTTGAATAGGTACTCCAATCAAGATCCTTCAAGGTATTTTAGCCAAAAGATACCACGTATCTTCATAGTATTGGTTATAAATTGCTTTTATGTTTGTTCACTTATCCATGTGGGACTAAACCAAAACTTATTTCCTACTTTAAGCTTGTGTTATGTTCCAAATGCGTAATGCCTTAATTCTAACTCGAAATAGCTCCATGTCAAACATTTTTAGCTCATTAACTATAGCTCGTCTAACCTCGACCGTAAAACCTACTTCTGGATTTCAATCTCCACCTTTATTCATTTTGAAATTCAGGTCAAATCTGAATTAAATGGGCAAACAATATAACAATTTCAAAGTAACGCAGGTTATGTTTTGGATTCTATAATAGGCCATAACTCTTTTGACTATGTCATTTCCTTTTCATTATAAGGTTATACATGGGATTTGATTTCTAAAATTAAGATAATAAAGAACATAAAGAACATCTATTTAAATTTGTTACGAGAACAATATACATTTAGCTCACAGTCTTTAAATTGGTTTCTTTTGATGTTGAACTTATATCCTGTCTTCGTAAAAAAATATTTTATTTCCGCGTAAAAGGTTGTTTAATCGATATTTTCTTTACTATTGTGATAAAAAGATCTCAAGTTTTCATGCGTAAAATAGTTAACTTTTTTTTATTAAACATCTTTTAATTTCTTGAAAGATTTTTTTTTATAAGATTCCCACATACATGACACACTAGCGAATTCTACTTATGTGATCCTTTTTCTCCCCATGGATCTTTTTTACCTTTTGGAAGCAAAATATATGACAACGTGCTAATCTTTTTTAACATGAATTGCGCGAAAGCTTTTTTTTTTTTTTTTTTTTTTTTTTTTTTTTGATAAAAGGTCAAAAATGACCCGATAAATTTATTACTCCAAAAAAATATTTAAGTACAAAGGATATGGAGGAAGTCTCATATCTCAGTCCGTTACGTAGGTGATACAACTTACATAACAAGGTGGACAGCTAAGCAGCTTAAAAAATAACTAAAACAAGTGCTTATGACATGCCATAAGCACTTACAACTTAAGAAACAAAACAAACAAGCTAACCAGCAGCTACCGTGAAAGATGAACTTTCACCTGTAACTGTATTAGCCGATTCTTCATTCACATGTGCAACATGTTCTCCATCTTCATCTTCATCGTTCACCAATGCAGCATACGAATTAGATATAGTAATTACCTTCCTTAGATGTAGAACCAGTAGACTTCAACATAGACGAAGATTTAGATGCATTACCCATAGTATTAGCTCCCTTTTAGGTTCACTAGCTGCCGCCTTCGGCGCTGTGAAAAACTAGAAGGGGGGTTGAATAGTTTACCGATTTTTAACTTGATTTCCTTTTAAACCTTTTACGTGTAATAGAAAATTAAGACTTACCAAACAATAAATAATATGCAAGAATAAAGGTAAGAAACGATCAAACCATAACACGGATGTTTATCGTGGTTCGGCTACAAGGACTTTTTTTCCTTACCCTACTCCACGCTCCGAGTATCCAACTCGAGAGTTTCTTGCACTAGTCAACAAGTTCCTTTATCCGGCGGAGAAAACCTTACACGTTGCTTACACACTATTTCCGACACTAAGCTAGATGTCGAGTTCTTTCACAAGGGTTCAACCACTCCCGATAGTTCTTTTACAAGGATACAACAACTCCCGATGCACTAAGTATTTTGAGGACAAAAATACTAACCTATCACTACAAGTGAATACAATAAAATGATGTATAAACTTTTACAAGTCTACACTATGTTATGCTTAACAAGTCTTGCAACGTTGTGTTGAAGCTTGTGATGTAGTGATCTTCTTGGTACAAAGAAAGACTCACAAAGATGGAAATATATCTGAGTTAGAATGAAAGTATATGCAGTATGTTATAATTGTAAGTGATAAGAAAAACACAAAGAATGGGTTGTTATTTATAGGCAAACATCCTGATCAACCCTCGGATACGGCGGAACCATTACTTTGGTTCCGTCCGTTTTACCTGAGGGTTCCGCCAGCATATCTGACAGAATCCTGCATAAGATTTTACACAATCTAACTCAATATTTTCAAGATCTCACAAAGTCAACTTTGAGATCTTTGAGTATGAATCTATACAAAATAAAACATGTCTCTTACACAAAAGATTTCTTGAAAGGACATGTGTGATGCAAGTGATGATGAAAGTATATATATTATTTCTAATTTTAGATATACTTGAAAAGGAAATTATACTAGTAAAAGAGTTTATGTAGAGACTGTTGAGTCAACATGATCAAGATCTCTTTATGTTTTAATGATGACAAATAAACCATCAAAACACATAAAATGACAAACGTTAGCTCAAAATCGCCGGAACCAATGTCTGCTCCTGGCGCGCTGCCCGCGCGTCAACGCGCGGGTGACGTGCCAGGAGTCTGTATGGTTCCGGGCGAATTTTGAAAGTCGGCTTTCCCCTTACCTGACAAATGTGGATCTTTCAATACATGTATGAATATGTTATGTGCTAATTGAAAACACTCGAAACGAGTTTTGAGACTTGAGAGATCCAACTTTTAAAACACCCATTTACGGGAAAACGCCAACTCATGTTTTCTAACTATCGCCTCTAGCCAAGGCTTTTCTAAACTTAAGGAGCTTGTATATTTCACGTAACATCGTGTTGAAGCATCCATATGCTCATATCTCGTGCTTACGTCTTCTCTAATTACGTAACGGGTTTACTCCCTTATTGGTCAAACTAAGTTAAAGGTCACTTTGCGTAAACGCATCCTTTCCCACTTGGGATTATGCTTTACATCAAGGCATAAACTTAAGGAGCTTGTATATTTCACGTAATATCGTGTTGAAGCATCCATATGCTCATATCCCGTGCTTACGCCTTCTCTAATTACGTAACAGGTTTACTCCCTTATTGGTCAAACTAAGTCAAAGGTCACTTTGCGTAAACGCATCCTTTCCCACTTGGGATTATGCTTTACATCAAGGCAAAGCACTTAACTTGTTTGAACCAAGGTATTAGTTGAGAACTTCGAGTCGTGGAAAGTCACGAGATATGAAATTATGGATTCTCGACGTTGTGTTACTTGAACTTATAAGTAACTTATGATTTTCTCAACTTATAATCTTAATTGTCTAAACCTTTTCTTCTTAATGACAATTAGATTATGCCTTAATCTTCTCTTAATCCCATTTATACAAAAGACAAAACCAATCATATCCAAATCAAATATTCTCTTACACAATCTCTTACACCCTTACATATTCCCTTACACACTACATCTCAACCATCCAATCCCTTACAACATATCTCAACCCTTCATATTAAACATATACCAATTGTTGGAAACCCTAATATTGCTCCTCTCATCCTAGCCATTGATTTCAAATTACAACACATCACAACCATCCATCCAACCCCTCATCTCTATATCATCACATGGGTTTGATCTCAACCATTGAATTCAAACTAAACTCATCTCAACCATCCATCCAATCTCTCCTATCCATGCCACCACATGTGATTGATCTTAGCCATTGAATTCAAACCAAAACAATCCCAACCATTGATCCACACTTACTCCCCAAGCAAAGGAGGCTCCCATTTGATCTCATCCATCCATTTCAAACAAACTCATCTCAACCCTCCATTTCTCCTTTCCCCCCAAGCAAAGCATATTCCTTGGAATATCCTCCTCAACCCTAACCTAAGCATGTTTGATCTTAACTATTCATTTCAAATGAGATCATCTCATCCATCCATATTCCCCACATGCAAAATTGTTTGAAAACCAAGGGAGGCTCCATTTGATCCTAGCCATCCAATTCAAACCATTCCATCTCAACCCTCCATCTCATTCTTCTCCCCCCCTAAGCATTGGAATATTCCTTGGCATATTCTTTCTCTCTTTTCTATGCCATGTGAGGAGATACATTTCTACCCCTTCCAAATTACCCTATCTACACTTTAAACCCTTGGTAATTTGGTTTCTTTTTAAACACTTCACAAATGATTTTCCAAATTTGCTATTTGAGTTGGTAAACCTTAGAATGATTAATGTTAAGGTTTAGTGTGAAGTACAATTGGGGGTTTAGCAAGGTAAGGCATTTATAATGCCAAACACCCAAAGCCTCGAGAATATTTTTCCTGGGTATCTGGCGCGCCTCCCACGCGTCAACGCGTGGGTGACGCGCCGGCCTTGGTAAAATATTCCCAAGTTGGGTCTTTGCCTATAAATACCATGCCTTGCCTCTTGTATTCCTCCCCCTTGCCATTATTCTTTCTCTCTAGATTCTTTCTCTCTAAACACTCTCAAATCTCTCAATCTCTCTATCTCTAATCTTGTGTTCTTGATTTTCACACTAACACTTTGGAAGAACACATATATTTGCAAGGGAAGAATCATAAGAACCTAATCCACTCTTGTGATTGTGTCGAGGGTCTTCTTTCTTATACCCTTTCTATGACAATCGAGTCTCTAGGATAGGTTAGAACTTGATTGAACAAACATTCATTCATTCTTTCAATTGTTTGTAAGGGAAGAACACATATCTTTGCAAGGGAAGAATCACAAGAACCTAATCCACTCTTGTGATTGTGTCGAGGGTCTTCTTTCTTATACCCTTTCTATGACAATCGAGTCTCTAGGATAGGTTAGAACTTGATTGAACAAACATTCATTCATTCTTTCAATTGTTTGTAAGGGAAGTCTTGTGTCTTTGTGACCAAGCCTAGATCATTGGGGATCTAGTTAGGGTTTGACACTTCTGGGTGGAAGTCTTGGTAGTGATCTTTGTGATCCTTAGGTAAAGTCGAATCGTGAGATTCTTTGGGTGGTTTCCGAGGGCGGAATACCGTTGGTGAGTAACTCCTTCTTTGTGAGCATCGATATTGGTGAATATCGGTGGAGTGAATTGTAACGGTTTGTAGTCCACCGAAAGGATTATACTAGTGAATAGTATAGGAGTCGCGGATTCGCAACTGGACGTACGGATGGTATAAACTCCCCATCCCGATCCAGTATATATCGTGGTGTCTTTCTTTTCTCGCTTTATATACTTTGTCTGTGTTTGTGGTTGTTTGGATTGATTACACAACCACTTGGTTTCTTTGAGGCTTAAAGTTTTTAAAACGTCTTAAAAGCCTAAGAAACCGTATTCACCCCCCTTCTACGGTTCTACAGAGACTTAAAATGTTTGTTTGAGATGTTTAGCAAGTGAATGAATTACCAAAAAGAGTTTGATTACTTATATCCTAATAAGACACACTATTTAGAAAACTTGCTAAATATACTTATAAGACATTTTTAACACATGTACTTAAACTAAAGTATACTTAACCATTTTACAATTAGAAATCACTTTATGAAAACATGTAAAAGTAGTTTGAGTGATGTTAAGTAAAAGACTTTTAAACTATATTTACGATTTGCTAAAAATTAACTTTACCTTTTGTAGTTAACAAAACTAAAAAAGATCGTAAAATATAAATAACGTTTTTAGGCGATATTTGTATTAACAATCTCCCCCTTTTTGTTGACGACAAAACATAAATTTTATTTTTACTCAAATGGTTAATTATAGATTTTGAGTCTTTTAAAAATTTATATTTAACATGATTATTTCAACTTATGAGTATGATTTTCATGACATTTTAAATGATGTAATAAAGTTGAATTGGTTAAATATATTATCTCCTCCTTTTTGTCGAAACAAAAAGAAGAGTGGTGAAGCGGAAATGTAACATGCCATAGACTCCCCCTTGGACAATACTCCCCCTAAATGGAGTGCCAAGAGAGGATACATGGATTTTGGTCCTACAAAAAAAATTAGTTTATTGTATATACAAGTATGATAGATGAGAACATAATACCAACAAGCATATAAGAAAATAAGTAATCATCTCTCAACAACAATCATCAAGTAAATAAACAACTAAGAGAGAATGACCAACCAAATATAGAAGTAGAACCATTATATTTCAAGTAAAATTTTAGTTTGACTTAAAAAGTCAAACTTCAAGACTTGAAAAAGTCTACAATTGGTACAAAGGAAAATAACTAAAAACTACAACTTATAAAAAGACAAGATTCCTAGGTGAAATTCTACCATTATTTGAACTTTCTAATGATGCTCTAAGCTTGAGGCAAGTGAGAGATTGCGTTTAGATGCTCCAAAATATAGTTGAGTATAAACCGCATTTCATCTTGAAGCTCATGTACCAAGATGTTTCATCTCTCACTAATATGAGCGGTTCTTTCGCACATGGAACAACCATGGCGAGGAGGTGGTAGTGGTGGAACTTGGTTTGTTGTTGGTGGATCATTGGTGGTTGAAGCGGGAGCAAAGGTGGATGGTTGAGAGGTGTTTTGATTTCCTATAATAGATGAGTATATTGCGGTTTGGAAATCCATGACTTGGGTTAGATGAGAATCAATCATGTGTTTGAAAGCATAAAGGCTTTCCAAGCGGGTGTTAAGTTCTTCATGAGTGTTTGGAGATTTGGTCCATAAAGATGCTTCTATTTTCTCATATGAAGGAAATATAGACTCAAATTGTTGGGAAAAGTCTTGAGGTGGTTCTTGTTGTTAATCATGATGGTGGAAGCTTGGTTCTCCATAAAGAGGACCATCGATGTCTTTGTGAATGGGGGTGGAACAACAATGGTTATGGTTGTGGATGAACTTGATCTTGAGGAAAAATAGAAGGTCTAGCATGTTTATAAGCCAAATGCTCTATCAATGATGGTTGATAAGGTTTTTCATCTAATGGTTCACTTGGTTGAAACCTTGGTTGTTGTTGAGTTTCCATTTGATCACTGGTGTCAAAAAGTGGCAATGGTGGTGGATTTGATGATCTAGGTGGTAGGTCTTCTAAGTTTCAAAAAACGGATATGGTGATGTTGGTGGTGTTTTGAAAAGTTCCATAGGTGTCAATTTTGGTGATTGAGGTGATGGAGTTTTTGATGGTTGAGTTGGTGCCAAAGGTGGTGTTGGATCACTTGGTGTTTTAGTTGGTGGAGGAGTGGTGATTATGTTAGCATTGCAAGGTTTTGGAGATTGTGTTAGAGTAGCAAGGTTTAGAAAGTTTGTATCATTGATGGGTGAGGAAATGTTGAGTGATGAATCACTTGATGATGATGAGCTTAGTTGGATGGTTTTGTTGAAGCAACTTGGTTTTACGCTAATTCTAGCGGTTCTCCTAATAGGCCTAGATGATTCGGATAAGGTGTTGGATTTAGTCATTGCAAGACTTTGGTAAGATTAGAATTATAAGGTTGAGAGAAGTGATGGTGATGGTGTGAATTTGATGGGTGAATGTTGATCAATTTATAAGAAGAACATGGTATGGAAATTGATGTTTGGATTTAATGTTGATCCATACATTTTTGGAGGTTCCTAATCATTTGGAAGAGTTCCAAGAAGTTGTAAAATCATTGGAAGTCAATCCAATGAAGTTGGATGGAGTGAAAGACATAGTTAAGAAGTAAATGCTATGTGATCATAGAGGATACAGGTTGTCAGGTTGTTCCACGGATATGGAGTAACCAAAGGAAAGGTTCTTTCCTTGTAACAAAAAGGTTCATTGGGTTAGTTTAGCCAAATTTAAAATTTTGGCGGGAATGATGATCCTATTGTTGAAAATGTGCTAAGAGAGCACTAGAATTAGTGATAAATAATAACAAGTATGTAGGAAACCAGTTTGGAACCTAAGAAATACTAGAAAAATTCAAAAAATTCAAAGATTAAAAATTTGCAGCATGATCCACGGAACCAATCGACAACAAGGCCGGAACCCAATTTTTGGTTCCGCCTATTCCGTTGGTTCAGAATGGCGGAGCCCATCAACAACACGGCCGGAACCAATTTGTTGGTTCCGCCGTTTCCGCGGACCATCAGAATGTTTACAGATAGGATTTTTGGAGCTGTAATCGATTTCCGATTTTCAAAATTTTTCCTAAAACTTAAGTAATTAATTAGTTGCAGTTAGAAAATGTAAAAAATGCAGGTAAAAACAAGCTTACCGATAGAGATCACAAGAGCGATCCTAATTTTCACTTTATAAGCGAAAAAGGGAAATAGCATAGTACTAGAAAGTTATCCCTTGCAAATATTGTTAGTAAGCACATATTCCACAGACAGAGTAACATACTACAACATCTTAAAAACATAAAATAACATTGTTTCAAAGACCAAATTGTTCAAATGCACCCTTGTGCCAAACACCCTCTTAACTCTCTCATTTCTTGTTCACCTTCTTATAGATCTTCCCAAGGTATCTCCCAAAGCGTTTACACATCCCTTTGGTTTGCTTGAACTCCTCCAACTCATTCGGTATTGATAAAAGTTGTGAGAGATATTCAAGAGAGGGGAGCCTAGAGTTTGGTAAATTATCGTCTTCACTCATGGATGATGATGATGATGATGAGGTAGGAGGGTGAGGACGTTTACCTTTGCCTTTATAAACTCTTTCATCACTTATTGGCACAAAGGTATGTGGAATAATAGGATAATCTAGGCGACGACCTCTAGGACTTTGAGGAATGGGTTCACAAAACCTAAAAAGACGGGTGAGAAGTATCCTGTATAGAAGAGCGGTGGTACCTTGAACTGAGACGTTTGTCATCCTTTTGGCAATGTAGTAGGCTAAGTTGAAAGTTTGACGGGTAGATACACTATAGAGCATGTAGGAGAGACAAGTGTTGATATGATCCCTATTGCCTAAAGTACAAATGACATTGGCTCTAATGATCTCCTCCCATTTCAAGAATTGTGGTATCAACTCATTAAGCTCCATTCCAAAAGGATCTTTTGGTACTTCCTCTCCCGTTCGGGTTCTCCTAGTATGAGAGTTCCTAACAAAAAGGTGGTCATGAATAACTTCTTTGCTCACTAGAGGGGTGTTATAAGGATGAATACGGTCATGGATTGAGTCAAGAGTTGAAAGTGGCATTTGTCGGTATAAAGACATGTGCCCCTATTTGGAACACAGAGTACTTGAGCAAATTGATTTAAGGTGATTTCAAAGTCATTTTGGTTGACTGAAAAGTTTAATTACATGAGACCTTCATCATCCGTACTAAGGATCACGGAAGCATAGAACTCTAGGATGAAATGAACGAAAACGTAAAAAAAAAAGACAAAAACGTC
Source organism: Artemisia argyi (assembly GCA_030686995.1). Taxonomy (NCBI): domain Eukaryota; kingdom Viridiplantae; phylum Streptophyta; class Magnoliopsida; order Asterales; family Asteraceae; genus Artemisia; species Artemisia argyi. The sequence continues at coordinate 18,039,941 of CM060688.1, read as the reverse complement.
AAAAAAATTGATGAAAATGTAAACAACATACGAAAACGTAAAAACACGGGTGAAAACGTAAAAAAATGAACGAAAACGTAAAAAAAACTATACAAAACGGATGAAAACGTATAAAAACGAACGAAAAGATAAAAAAACGTAAGAAAATGTTTAAAACGGATAAAAACATAAGAAAAACGTATAGAAACATACGAAAATGGATAAAAATGACAAAAATGTATAAAACCGGATGACAACGTACGAAAACGGATGGATATCTCTGAATATTTTCCGAATATTTTTGGAGTATCTTTGAATATTTTTTGAATCATATTTTTGTGCATCATTTTAACTTTCATGTTACTTACGCAAGCAACGGATAAGTTGGGGTGTTTATGGATGTCTAAAGTATTTCACTTGCTTTTTGAAGAAAAATAATGATACTTTTTAAATAGTTGTAAAGCCTGTCGTTTTATCTGTGGGCATTGAATATTCGCGGGTGACAGGCACGAGCAATTATTTTTGCCAGTTGAAAAATACATGTGGGTCGTGGTTAAAAAGCTCTCAGGTGACGGGTAAAAGACAAACGTGTCTGTCGTGCGCGGGTGCATTCTTATGTTTACGCATGTAACACATTTAACTCGTTGATTCATTTCATTTAGATAGACGGTTTAAATGGATCGTGTTCAGGTTGAGTATAAACGATATAAAGTTGACAAATCTCAACCGATTACATAAAACAAGTCTTGTTCAAAGGGATAGATCTAGTGGGTTCCGCGGTGTCACGAGACCTTGATAAAATTTTGTTACGTAGTGTTAAGTTTTGTAAAGTGTGGCAGAGTTTTCATAAAAGTATCTGATCAAAAAAATATCTTTAGTTACTACTTGTTTAATTAGTTCATCAATAAAGTTTATTCATTTTTCACGCATGCGTTTAAAAGAAATTGTGCATCCCATCTCTCTTAATCTGGATTCCGTTAATAGTTGTTCATGTTGATATTTTTCTAGCACGTTAAACCGGAACTCGACTCAAATTGACGCTCTTATTAGTAATGGGTGTGAATGTATCATACTACAGAGTATCTTATAAGGAGAAACCACTTTTTTGCATTTATTGACTAATACATTGAATACTTAAAAAATTAAGTATTACAACAAATAAAACACAAGTTATAAATTAATTAATATAATTTTTAAGACAGTTTTGAAAACACATTCATCCATTAACTTTTCACTTAATGTTATTTTCGATGGGATGTACAAATGAATCCCATGGGATTCATGTGACAATCCCATGGGATATGTGACAATCCCATGGGATTCATTAGGCAATCCCATGGGATTCATAGTTTCATACAGAATCCCATGGGATTCATAGTATCATATGTGATAAGAAACAATTTTTTTATAAGTTCGATAAATTATCTTTGCTGGAATCTTTTGGTCAATATGCCACATGCAAAGTCTGTGCTTTGATTTAGTGAAAACGGCTTCAATGGCTCTCTTCATTGCTCCATCTTGATCTGTTACCACCATTGTTGGTTCTTTTTTGAAAGTTGTCATAAATGCTTTTAGAAGCCACGTGTATGATTCAGTGTCTTCATGTAATAGCATTCCCGAACCAAGTGTGACACACTTTCTGTGATTATCGACACCCGTGAATGGTACAAACACCATATTGTACCTAAAAATAACATAATTGTTAATTACATACACAATCTAAAAGGGTGAATCCCATGGGATTTCATCTGTGAATCCCATAGGATTTCATGAGAATTACATGGGATTTCAAAATAATCCCATGGGATTTCATAAAAAATCCCACAGGGTTTCAATAGAATCCCATGGGATTTCATAAAGAATCTCTTGTAATTTAAATATAAAACTTACTTGTTACATCTGAATGTTGCACCAAATGATACTATGTCTCCAAACTCCTTATAATTGCACTTTACAACTTCATCAGCCCAAAACAAAGCCACTAACTCACTCTCTTCTACCTTATACTGAAACGTAAAGTTTGGCACATATATCTTTCTGTTTTCCATTTTATTTATAAGCATTTGTGCGTTACTTTCCCCAATGAACATATTAACATTGTTGGGAATTCTGCTAAGTAAGAATTCTGCTGACTGTTACTGCTGAAGAGCTGGTTTCTGCTGAAGCAGTGTATCTGCTGAAGACTAGTTCCAGCATTATTAGTTTTTGCGGATATAGTATTTCCGTATTTTATGTATTATAGTTTGGATATGCACGAGTTTATTTAGGAAGTGATAATGCATATCTTTTAGAAGTTTTAGAATATACGTTTCTTGGGAAACGGTTTAGGGTTCCTTGTGTATAAAAGGAACACACGATTATGTATTGTATTACGTTTTTAGAAAACACTTTCATTATTATTTAAAAGATCAATAGAGGATCAAAAGTTCTTAGTATTAAACTTGTGTTTGTTTCCGCTTTAAAATACAAGTTACAGAGATTGTCTATTAGTGTGTTTTAGATTACATTAACATAACTAACGATTCTAGAGTGCTCAAGAAGATCTATCAAGGTCTTATAGCTCAACAAGTGGTATCAGAACCTCGAGAGAGTCTCTGTTATACTAAGAAACACAAATCTTACACCTTAAGAATCCAAACCAATCAAGAAACATGCCTGGATCTGATGATGAAGTTGATACAACCCAAAACCTTAACACCACTTCTCTTCAACAGCTTAACCTCTCCAACAGTAACGCTAAGTTCCCATACTTGAAGAATGCTGAAGAATATCATCTGTGGTCCATGAAGATGCAGAACTGGATCACAAACATAGACTGGAATCTTTGGGAGGTCGTCAAAAAGGGGAATAGCCTGAAGAGGCATGTTAAAGATGCTGAAGGGATTGTTACAATTCTAGGTCCCAAAACTGCCAAAGAGATTCTGGCTGTGCAGAGGGAGAGTAAAGTGAGAACAATTCTGCTCCAAGCGATACCAGATGACCACATGGGTGACTTCCATTTCATGGAGGATGCCAAGGACATTTGGATGGCAATAAAGGCTAGATTTGGTGGGAATGAGGAATCAAGAAGGTTGAAGAAGTCAATGCTGAAGCAGCAGTTCCAAGAGTTTCAGATATCTGAGGAAGAGGGAATCCATAAAGGCTATGACAGGTTTCACCAGATCTTAAGTCAACTTAATCAGCTGAAGGCTAGACCTGACAATGAGGACTGCAATGCTAAGTTTCTGAGATCTTTGCCACCATCTTGGTTGCAAGTTAGTATTGCTCTCAAAACAAAGGGTGGATTGGACTTAATCTCTTTTGATGACCTCTACAACAAGCTCAAATCTCTTGAGCCTGATGTCAGAAGTCCAATTCGTCCATCCACTCACTCAGCCTTTGTCAGCACCACCACAAAACCTGTGCATAATGCCTCAAGCTCTTACTCCTTAGGAGCATCTTCTCAAACCCAAACTCAATCTGCTCCTAAATCAAAATCCAGTAGTATAATGGATGACATTGTTTATTCATTTGTGGCTGAATATTAACATCAGCAGTTTCTTTCTTATTAGGATTTTGAACAGGTAGATCCTTTGGAGATGGAGGAGATGCACTTGAAATGGCAGCTTGCAATGATCTCTATGAACATTAAGAGGTTTGAAACCAAGTCTGGAAGGAAGTTTGGCTTTAATGGAAGAGAGGCAGCAAGGTTTGACAGAAGGAAGGTTAAATGCTACACTTGTGGTCAAGTGGGACATTTTTCAAGAGAATGCAAGGAGAGGAAGTCTGGTGATGAAGTCAGATATGGCTCTTATCCATTGGAAGCAGGAACTACTAAGGCTGCACCTTCAAAGGCTATGGTGACTCTGGATCACCAGATTGATTGGGTTGAACATGAACCTGCTGTAGAGGAAGCTTCTACTTCTACACAAGTGAATCTGTTGGCATACTCACCTTCAGAGGACAAGAAGGAGCAAGTCTCCTTGATGGGAATCTCTCAGGTACACAATTGTGTGTTTGGATGTAGTGTAAGATACAATGAGCTTAAACAAGAATATGATGAATTGAAACCAAAGTACAATGAGTGTTATATTGAAGTAGAGTCCTATAAAATGGCTTTAAAAACTTTAGAGAAACAAAAAGTATGGTTTCAAAAGAATCAAGTTAAATATGATGAAAAGATAAGAGTTCTAGAAAGTGAATTAGAATGTGCTAAGATAGACTTAAAACGTACTGAAAAAGAGAAGTCTGATATAGAAAAGGAAAAACAAGAAATACAAGCTAAGTTAGATATAGAGATAGCTGGTCGTATGAAATGGCAGGAAGGAGCATCTAATTTGAGTAAATTGATTGATGGTCGCCAACCTGTTAGGTCTAGAAAAGCATTAGGATATGAGAAATATATAGATCCTGAAGAGTTAACATATCCTGATATGTCTAGTGTTTTTGACCCTGAACCAGCCTTAGCTTATCAAACACCTGTTAAATTTGTTAAGGAATGGGGAATGAATGTTGTCCCTGGACCTATAAGAGGGGAACACATGCCAATTGACCTATCCATACCTATTGACTTTGATGGATCACACCATCTCTATGGAAAAAAGTCAACTGACTTGCCAGACCCTATTATTAAATCTACTGACTTTGTCTCTTGTTGTAACAGTGACAAGTCTTCTGATGAAGGGTCTACCTCATTTGCCAGCTGTGATTCAAGTGAGAATTCTGACCTGCCCAAGACCACTCCTAAGACCACTCCCAAGACCACACCAAAGACATCACCCAAGACTCCCCACAAGCCTTCTAGAGTTGCTGCTGATAACAAGACAGTTTCTACTGAAGACTTGTTTTTAAATTCTTTGCAAAATAATACTTTTGGTTATGTTAAAAACAATTCTGTTTATCATGGTGGTTTGAATACTTTTTCATGTTATGGAACTTCCTTTGGTTTGAATAAATCTTCTAAAAAGAAGAAATGTTTTGTGTGTGGAAGTAAATCTCATTTGATTAAGGATTGTACCTTTCATGAGCAAAGAATGGGTGTATGTTTTAGTCAAAGGAAACCTAGGCAAATGTGGAAGAATGTTAGTGAAATACCCTCTTTTGTTCCACATCAGCAGAAATCCAATTTTGCTGAACCACATTCTTCATGGAGAAGAACTAGTACTAGATCTTATGTTCGACCCACTAGTTCTTTCTTTTCTAATGGTTATTGGCCTAATCACTTTGACTCAATGTATTATGGTGGTGGGTATTTGAATACTGCTGTAAAGCCCTCAGCAGGTTGTTCTTGGACAAAGAAGGGACCTAATTTGCAGTACAGGCCCAAGAACAATGGTGGATCTAAAACATCTACATGGCTTATCACTAATGATCCACAAGGCAGGCTCAAGTCAGCAATGACTTAAGTCTCCAATGTGTACTAAATTTTGTATATTTTTGTTGTTGTTGTAGGATCATCCTTTGAAAAGTACTGAAGTAGGTATAGTTGATAGTGGTTGTTCTAGAAGTATGTCAGGGAACAAGGACAAGATGCATGACTTTGTGCCCATAGAAGGAGGAGGCAATGTAACTTTTGGTGGTGGATATGGCAAAATTACTGGGAAAGGAACAATTAAAACACCTTTGTTAGACTTTGAGAATGTTTATTATGTGAAGGAACTAGAGCATTTTAATCTATTCTCTGTATCACAAATTTGTGACACTAAGAATAAGGTTTTCTTCTCTGAAGATGAGTGTCTTGTACTCTCCAAGGACTTCAAACTTCCAGAAGACACAACTGTTTTGCTTAGAGTTCCTAGAACCTTCAACTTGTACACATTCAATCTGAATGATGTCAAGCCAGAAGGTGATCTAACATGTTTGGTGGCCAAAGCTTCCCAGGATGAATCTACCAAGTGGCATAGGAGAATGGCTCATGTGAATTACAAGACTATCAACAAGTTGTCTAAACTTGGTCTTGTTCAGGGCCTTCCTTCTAAACTCTTCACCAATGAACACAATTGTATTGCTTGCAACAAGGGAAAACAACACAGAGCCTCTTACAAAGCCATCAAAGCTGTGAGCACCATTTCAGAACCTCTTCAATTGCTGCACATGGATCTTTTTGGTCCAACTCCTATCAGAAGTATTGATCAAAAGTACTTCTGCCTGGTTATCACAGATGATTTTAGCAGGTGTATGTGGATGATATTATCTTTGGTTCAACCAAAGAAGCATGGTGTAGAGAGTTTGAGGATCTGATGAAGGGAGAATTTCAAATGAGTGCCATGGGAGAACTCACTTTCTTTTTGGGTTTACAGGTTCAGCAGAAACCTGATGGTATTTTCATTCATCAGGAGAAGTATGTGAAAGATATGTTGTCCAAGTTTGCTATGGAGAATGTCAGGACTGCCACTACTCCATATGACGCTCCCAAACCAAAGAACAATATTGATCCTGATCTCCCTGTGAATGTTCATTTATACAGGTCAATGATTGGTTCTTTGATGTATTTGATTGCCTCAAGACCTGATATTACATTTGCTGTGAGTGCATGTTCAAGGCACCAAGTCACTCCACTTACCTCTCACATGAATGCTGTCAAGAAGATTTTTAAATACCTAAAAGGCCAACCCAAATTAGGTCTTTGGTATCCCAAAGAGTCTCCATTTCAGCTAGCAGCTTATAGTGATAGTGACTATGCTGGTGCAAATTTGGATAGAAGATCCACAACTGGAGGTTGCCAATTCCTTGGAAGGAGATTGATTTCTTGGCAATGCAAGAAACAGACCATTGTTGCTACCTCTACTACTGAAGCAGAGTATGTTGCTGCTGCAAATTGTTGTGGACAGGTTCTATGGATTCAGAATCAATTGCTGGATGATGGGTATAACTTTATGAATACTACCATTTTCATTGACAATCAAAGTACAATTTGTATTGTTAAAAATCCAGTTTTTCATAATAGAACCAAACATATTGTAATTAGGCACCACTTTATCAGGGATGCTTATGAGAAACATTTAATTAAAGTGGTAAAAATTCACACAGATGAGAATGTGGCAAATTTGTTAACTAAAGCATTTGATGGACCAAGGTTTCAATATTTGGTGGTCCATATTGGAATGCTTAACCCTTAACTGCAAAGTTTAAGGGGAGGCATAAGCCTCAGGGGAGGCATATGCCTCAGGGGAGGATTGTGAGTGTAAACTTTGTAGATATGTATAATTTGTATACTTTTTGAGTTTTAACACTAACCCACTAATCTTTTTGCAAGTTGTTTGGTGTATTTGCATGTTTTATGTCTGTTTTGCAGATGTTCTGAGATTGTAAGTTGTATGTTAAAGTCACCAAGAGCTGTAGTCAAGGGAATGTGGTCAAATGTGCTGAACATGGTTTCTATTGAACAGTTGATTATGCTGAAGGTCTTACACAGTTGATTAATAAAGAAGATCTTTTCATTCATTCAAAGAAACAAGTTACAGCTTACATTCAAAGTTCCAACTGGATTACAATGACCATTCCTAAACATTTGCCTATTTGAGTACTACTAGCTTCTATCACTTATTACAAAATACTTGAGGCTATGACAAGTACAATGATGAAGCTGAAGATGAAAATGGAAAAAGAAGAGAAGGAAGACTGTGAAGATGCTCAAGTACCAAAGTCAAGAAAATACTCAAGAACTTTGGTCCATGGCAACATTCCTCAATCATCTACTTTAGCTTCTCCTTTCCCTTACGTATAATCTCTGCCTTCTTGCTCTGTCCGATGTGTTCTTGTGAAGAAAGATCATGTCCTGGAGCAGGAAGATCCAACACCTCAGTTTGTGATGTTGGAAGAGATGGATCTCTCTTACTTGATCTTGGTTGGGATCTCTCTGGTGTGGAAGGAGGAAGAAAGGTTGGATCTTCATTTTCCTCCTCTGAAGAGTCTTCATCAGAGGTACAGATGAAGGGAGAGACAAGTTCTCTCTCAGCAGGAATGGGTACATGGCTTGATTCACCCTTACTATGAGCATTCCATTGTCTTTCTTGTGCATCCCATCGTCTCTCCATTTCTCTTTCATAGTCGGAATCATCAAGCTCCCATGGATATGGTGGTAAATCTTCTTCTGATGATGAAGAAGAGGAATTTTGATCTGAGGTTTCTGGGTTTGATGACATGGTTTTTGTGGTGAATTGGGTTTTAATTGGGAAATTAGGGTTTGAAAGATGATTTGGGGTAAATTGGTGACTGAGATGTGTTATTTGGGGTGATTAAATAAGCCAAGTTTAGGCGTTACGATATTTAATGCGAGTTGGGTGGTACAGTAAAATCAAGATATTCACCGAAGATATTTTTACATTTGCTTGGTTTCTGCTGATGTTGACCATTTCTCAGCAGATTTGACTTTCATTTCTGCTGAAGGGTTATTTTGAAATTGGAAGTTTTTGAATTACACGTCAGACTCGGTCAATAATTAGTTCCGATAATTTTGACCACGATTGGGGAACTTCCAACTATAACCCACTTTGCATATCTCTTCCTAAACAAAATTATTCGCTTATCACTCCACTTAAACCCATTATTCTCTGAGTAATTAACAACCGTCTCACGCAAGTCTATTCCAATGGTACAACTTGAATTGAAAGGAGATCATAACAAGTATGTTATTCTGAAAAAGGCAAAGGGACATGAAGAATTCGATTTAATGGTGGAGTTTCTACAAAGGTCAAAGATTCATTATGCTTTGACACATAGTTCCAATCTGATTTGTGAATCACTGGTGAAGCAATTTAGGGCATCTGCTACAAAAAGATCTGAAACAGAGATTGTAGCTGAGATTGATGGTGTAGAGTATGTGGTGACAGAAGATTTGATTAGGACAAAGCTTCAGTTGGATGATGAGAATGGTGTGTATCATTCCAACACTGCAGAGATTCTTGCTGGGCTAAGGGAAGCTGGATATCAAAGTACTGATACATCTAAGTGGCACAAGAATCAATTTGTCCTAAGTGGAGGTATTTGGTGCATTTGCTGCTCCAATGTATAAGCAACAAATGTGGTGGATGGAACCAATTCTCTCTACAATTGGGATGTGGTATTGTTTGTCTTTCTAAGGGTCTATCTTATAATTTTTCTAGGTTTATTTTTGATAATATGCTAGAAAATATTGATAAACAACAGCATAAGTTTTTAATGTACCCTAGATTCTTACAAATAATTTTAGACATAACCACTGAAGATAGAACCCATGTGCCTATTAAAAGTCTTGGTTCTAAGTTGTTTGCCTCAATGAAAACTAATTATACTGGGGAACATCACCCTATGTTAGAAGCTATGTTGCCACATGGCAATGATAATGTAGTTGAGGGTGATGATGCTGGTAATGTGCCTGCTCATAATGCTGCTGATGATGGTAATCCATCATCTTCTGGTGTTGCTGCTGATGGTAATCCTTCAGTGGTAATGGAGGAAGAGCCAGCCACAACTGCTGAATCATTACCTATTTCTACTGACTTACCACCACCTACCCCTGTACATATGTCACCTAGTCCTACCATTTCACCATCTCAGGATGCTCCAGCTGAGCAAATTCATGAGTTTGAAGATAACTTTCAGCCTTTTGAACCTGAGTTCACTAGACTACCTACACCCAGTCCTATGAGAGAGCCAGTTGATGAAGGCTTTCCTAATGTTGTACATGAGTCTGTTTCTCCTGCTGGGTTCAATGAAGCTCCACTTACCACTGAGCAATCAGCTGGTTGAGCAGAGGACCCTATTACTCTCACTTTTGTATATGATTCACTTTGCAGGTACATGAAAATGACTGATGATCTCCAAAAAGAGCTTGCTGATACCAAGACTACTCTTGGAAATGAAATTGAAAGTTTGAGAAGTAAGGTTCAAGATTTGGAGGCACAGCTGAATCAGCAGAAGCAAAGTAAGGATGGATTGGATACTACTGAAGTTGCTCAGGAGACAAATTTGGATTCTCTTGAAATTCTAGCTGAAGTTGCTAGACAGTCTAAGGTTGTTCCTCCTAAAGCTGCTGAAGTATCTAAATCTAAACCACAAATTCAATTCAGCAGAAGAAGAAGTACAAGACAGTATTTGGCTAGGAAAGCTGCTGAATCTTCAAAATTGTCTAGTGGTGATGATGATGTGCTCATGACTGAAGCTACTGATATACTTCAGAAGAAACAATCACCAAGTGGTGTTGCTGCTGACAAATCTGTTGATAAAGGTAATACATCAGGAGAAGCATTCTTTATAGCAGGGAAAGAGTATTTGCATTCCCCTGTTCATAATTTATCTGAGAATCAACAAGTTTCTCCTGATAGAGAGGTTCAAGAATTACATGATGAACATATGGAAGATTTGAATGTTTCTCATGATAATCTTGCTGAAGGAACAGATGTGGATGGGCTTGTTACAGCTGAAGACAGAGCTGCACAAGAAAAACTCTTCCAAGAATGGGAAGATTATAAGAAGAGTGCTAATATGGCTGAGGCACAACAAGCAAAATTTGATGAAGCATACCAGTCTGCCACTCAAAGATATGTTTCTACTTTGCCTATTGAAAGACAAAGAGAATTGGATGATGCTGTTCAAGAGTTTGATGACTCAGATTGGTAGCATATTGGACAACAAGTGCTTGCTACTCCTGATTTAGTTACAGACATTCTTGGTCAAAGAGTGGAGAAACAAGACTGGGCTTCTGAAATTGTGAAAGTGCTGAAGTTGAGGAAGAAAGTAGCAGATGAGTTAAAAGCCAAAGCTAAAAGAGATAAACCTATGACTCAAGCACAGCAAAGGGATTATATGAGAACTTATGTGAGAAGTCAAAGCAGTTCATTATATAATATTGCTTGGACTAAGAAACAAGTGTGGGCACTTCCATTTGACAAACTGGTTGAGATTTATAACAAGATCAAGGCTAGAAATGACAAAGCTGGAATGGGTGCTTCTAAGAATATTCCTCTTCTTAATGCTGATGCTGGTTCATATGTTAATATTCATGTTGCTGCTGAAAAGGTATCTTTACCTGATACTTCTGTTGATGTACCACATGTTGCTGCTTCATCTTATGTGGATAAAGGTAAAGCTCAAGTGATAGCAGAAGATCCTCCATCTAGAAAGAGAACCAGAAGACAACTGGAGGAGGAAAGATTGGGTGAAGAGGCTGCTAGGAAGTTAGATGAGGAACAAAAAGCTGAACAAAAAGCTGAACTTGCAAAATTTCATGAGCTTAAGGTAAGAGAAGCTGAACTTCAAGCTGCTAGAAACAAACAGATGAGGAAGGCTCTGGATGAACAATATGCATCTACTGCACTTGAATCTTCTCAGGATTCTACTGATGAACAAATGGATAATCCATCAGTAGAACCTGATGCTGCAGAAGGTGAATCAGCTGAAGCTGAAGTTCCTAATGCATCTTCTCTACCTCATGCTGCTATTTATGTTCCTGGAAGAAGAGCAAAGAGGATGGCTAAAGTCAGAACTTCACATTCCACACAAAGCTTAATCAATGTGAATGCTTCTGATGCTTCATTTATAAGAGAAGGATCCCCTGATGATTGGCCTGAGGCAACTAGAGATGTTTTGGTTCACTGGGAGTTAACTGAAAATGGTCAAGTTAATACCATTTACAGATTGGATAAAACTTCTATATCTTTTACATTTCTTCAAGAGATTCTACATCTTGTTGATCATCAGGACTTAGTCACTCTAAATGAGTTGGTTCACAAGTATTATGCAAATCATACTCCTACAGGGTCTGGATTGTATTTATTGGGTGATCTTAGAGTGTTGTTTGATTCTTCTACTCCCACTGGTGTTAGTTATGACATATGGAAGAACAATCAGAGATGGAAAGTTCAGAGTTGGAAGTTCTATCCTATGCCTTATGTTCATGTTTTGGAAACTACAACTGGTCTAAGGCTTATTATGGATATTGGCAAAAGATATCCTCTGAAAGTGTCTCTGATAGAGAAAATGTTACAACAAAAGTTGGAGATTCCACCTGATCCAGTTGGGAATGCAAGGTTGTTTGCTGAATCTTTGGTAAAAGTCTTCAAGCAAAGGATTATGACTTCCAGAGCAGCTTCTGTTTAAGAGTATTATGTTGTATATTTGTTTTTCTTATTTATTATTATTAAAAAAAACAAAAAAAACTAACATTTTGTTGTATAGTATTGTGTCTAATGTATGCAGGTTTGGTTATCAACATACCTGATGTTGACTATTCCATCACAAAGTTGGCTAGTCCAAAGGGTACAGCTTTGGTAAAGACATATCAAATCTGTTGCTAGCTGTAATGGTTTGCTCAAAACCATAGGGTTTTCAACTCACCCATGCTTTATTGCTGAGTAGTTGAAATGGTTGTCAATTGACCATGGATTTTTCCTTTATGGATTCCAAATAATTGGCTAGCCCACATGTATATGGCTTGTGGTAAAGGCAGTGAAAAACCATATTTGGTAATCAGTTAACCAAGATGATTTTCATCAAAATAATTGGCTAGTCCTGAGCAAACGGCTACAGGTAAAGGCATCTCAAATCCGTTTATAGCTGATGATTTGCTAAAAATCATGTGGTTATCAGTGTACCTTAGAACACTTGGCTACTCCAGTAGTGATGGCTATTGGTAAAGAGACATCAAATCCATTATTTTCAATGATTCACCTTTCACAGGAGTTAACACACCTGGAAGTGATGAGAATAGTATGAAACTAATTTGTTTTGATGTACATTTAGTCATTTGTTGCTGCAAAGAATGGAGCTTTCAAATCTTATTTGCTGATCATAGAGATTCTGCTGAAGATGATTCTTTGCTGGTGCTATATTATTACAATCCTCTTGGTATGTTATTTCGAAGATCTATCAAGAATCTTGAACTTAACCAGGTCAAATTCAAGATTAGGGGAGGATTGTTGGGAATTCTGATAAGTAAGAATTTTGCTGACTGTTACTGCTGAAGGTTACTGCTGAAGAGCTGGTTTCTGCTGAAGCAGTGTATCTACTGAAGACTAGTTTCAGCATTATTAGTTTCTGCGGATATAGTATTTCCGTATTTTATGTATTATAGTTTGGATATGCATGAGTTTATTTAGGAAGTGCTAATGCATATCTTTTAGAAGTTTTAGAATATACGTTTCTTGGGAAACGGTTTAGGGTTCCTTGTGTATAAAAGGAACACACGATTATGTATTGTATTACGTTTTTAGAAAACACTTTCATTATTATTAAAAAGTTCCATAGAGGATCAAAAGTTCTTAGTATTAAACTTGTGTTTGTTTCCGCTTTAAAATACAAGTTACAGAGATTGTCTATTAGTGTGTTTTTTATTACATTAACATAACTAACGATTCTAGAGTGCTCAAGAAGATCTATCAAGGTCTTATAGCTCAACAAACATCCCGCGTTTCATTCTTTAAATCATCAATTGTCCCATGAACATACTCATACCCTCCCTTCATACTCATTAACAAGTTGTGAGCCCGTGTTGGACCAATCTTGTTCTTTGCAGCTTTAACAACGAACATTTTTTCTGCTTGTGTCATTCTTCTTTGCTTTTTTGTAAAATGTTTGTACTCTTTTGGTAGGAGCATATGGTTGTGTTTTGCAATAAACTTAACTATCTGGTATTTTTGAGAAACAACATCCAATTCTAACCTTATACGAGCTCTACAACCTGTTATATAAAAAAAATATTTTAAGAACATGTTATTCAAAAACAAATCCCATGGGATTTAGAAAGAATCTCATAAATATATTAGAGAGCTTTACTACCTGTTACATGCATCATTGTATTTCTTTTTTGTTTGTCATTGTCTTTAGCATCCAAAGTATCGATATTAATATGTCTTGGAGCTCCTTCTTTATTGCACATGATGTATTTGAGTTGTACTACTCCAGATTTTATTAATTTTTGTCCTGCTTTTTTAATTTGAAAACCTCCGGCTTCAGCGTAGTTACCATACATTTCTATAGCTTCATCTAGAGTGTTATAGTATTTTCCCTCTTCTGGTATAGGAATTCCTTCTACATGAGGCTCCCAGTATTCCGATCCGCCCGGTGTCTCAGTGTATGCATATAAAGTTGGTCTTGGTAATTTCATAGAATCTGTATATAAAAAGCAGAATCTCAGTGTATTCATATAAAGTTGGTCTTGGTGATTTCAAACAATGAATCCCATGGGATTCTTAAGGAATCCCATGGGATTCATAAAGAATCCCATGAGATTCTTAACGAATCCCATGGAATTAGTTAAGAATCCCATGGGGTTCATAATGAATCCACAATGAATCAACAATGAATCCCATGGTATTTACTTGTGTGTGTCATAATGAATCAACAATGAATCCCATGGGATTCATTGTGAATCCTATGGGATTCATGCTAAATAAACAGTGAATCCTATGGTATTTATTGGTAATCACTTTTAGGATTCACTAAAACAAAACCTATGGGATTTTAAACTTCTTATAACATTAAATATTAGAATCCCATAGGATTCATTATGAATCCCATGGGATTTACACATTTTTAATATCTTTAAACAAAAAATTGAGAATTCTAAGGGATTTTTACCATGTATATTTTTTTCTTGTTCTAAATCATCTTCTAACGTGTTTATTGCAGAATCCGGCAGGTTTGTTGATGATTCCGATCTGTTAATTGATCATTCCGGCGGTTTTGTTGATGATTCCGATGGAGGTGGTGGTGTTTTGTATGAATTAGTTGGATTCATAATTAATCCAGCGATTTCGGATTGGGTTGATGATGCTTCCGATATGTTAATTGAACACGACGGGTTCATGATTAATCCGGCGAATAGATGATTTTTTCGGCGATAATTTCTGATCTGAGATCTAGTTTTTGGTTTTGATGAGAGAGAAACTAGATGTGGTTATGATAGGGAGTAGTTGTTTTTTTTTTTTTTTTTTTTTTTTTTTTTTTTTTTTTTTGTGATTTCTAAATTTACTATCTTGCCCTTCTTTGTATTTTTTGTTTTAATCTAAGCCATTAGATGGAGGGGGAATGGATGGTTGGGATTTGATTATAAAATTATTTGTATAGCCTTTGCTTATTCCTTAAGATTAAAAGATATTAGGTTTTTGAAAAATTGTATAAGTGAGGTGTCAATTTATAGTGAAAACAGAGTGGTTATAACGCTGTTTGTTTCTATTTACGACCGTTATATAGCCGCTGTGTATTAAATATTCAAAAATGATATATATATATATATATATATATATATATATATATATATATATATATATATATATATATATATATATATATATATATATTAATAAGAGATAATTATTAAAAATTTGGTTAACAAAATCTATATAAATAACTAACATAAATATAAGAATAAAGATTAGTATGCATGCATGACAATTCATATTTCTAAGACTAAAAATTAGCAATCGAGAATATATGATAGAGTGAATAAATTATGTAAATGAAGTTGATATCAGATTTAGCATGATAGACAAGTGAGAATACTAGTAGCTAAATCTATTAAATGCATGTACTTGTTTTCATTTGTTGGCTAGTGTGGTTTTCTTCGATATTATAACTTGTGTTGCTTTCAATAAAAGACATACGTATCATGATTCCATATTTCGTGGGACAAATAATTGTTCAAAAGAAGCGTGTCTACATTTTTTTTCTCTTTTTGTTTATAAAGTGGTCTTACAAGAAAATAGATTTTGTAGACGGTAATGTGTTTGAAGAAAAGCAATACCTCTGAGAATTATAAACAATACCTTTTGTGGATTATGAATTCAAAAAGTGTTTTTCTGAGAATGTATCTCTTGATAAATTTTCTTAAAACGATCGTGCTGATAACGTGTTATAATAAACGGGTTTTATCTCAAGATTATTAATATAATCAAGAACCTCATAGAAACATTAAAGAGATGAGAAAGAAATATCACCTTAAAATGGTGAATCGGTGCACTTTGTTTCATACATATCAAAGGGTATTTATACTACCATATTTCATTATACATGCACACTATACATTTCAACTCATGCACGCTATACATTTCCAACTCATGCAGTGAAGTATTAAATTTGATAGACAATGTATAGATCAATTCTTGATCATTGATCTAATAAGGAAAAAGATGGCATACATAAATGCCCGTGTTTTGAGGTGATGATTTATACCAAATGTCAGTTTTACACGAAGACGTGTATGTTTTATGTGGTTGTAGTATGAATCAATGATAATACAATACCCATTGCATTCTTAGCATCCCTATTGGTTTTCCCATTATCATTGCTCCATTTTAACCAAGCGCCCACTCAATGTTCAAAACATCAACATAAAAGGTCTTTTAAGACTAAATCCCATTACATTTAACTTGAAAACTACATAACATAGCACAGTAGCATAATTGATACTCCTGCTGACAAGTGCACATATTTCAAATCCTGTCAACAAGTAGTCCAGGGAGGCTAAGCGCCCACTCAATGTTCAAAACATCAACATAAAAGGTCTTTTAAGACTAAATCCCATTACATTTAACTTGAAAAATACATAACATAGCACAGTAACATAATTGATACTCCAGCCAACAAGTGCACATATTTCAAATCCTGCCAACAAGTAGTCCAGGGCCACCTCCCTTCAGTTTTTGGGCGTGTGCTTATCATCAACCTGAGAATGATAAGTACAGTAGAAAAATCAGTGAGTTTGTATAAGCGATGAGATGCAACAAATAATCATAATTTTAAGATTAGTGTAACTGTGAGAAAGAATCAACTGTTTATGCAATATAATATATTAAAGTGTTAAATTTTTTGTCAATATTTTTCCAGATTAATCCATAGATATATAAGAAAAACCCCATACCATGGTCCGAAATAAGTCGATGTGCAAAATGACATTAAGGACAATATTATGGGTGTACAATCGAAAAAAAAACCAATATATCCAGACATAGTCTCCAACCCACACACAACATGCCAAATTTATAAACTCCAGCTAACCGATCTTTAAAAAAAAATAATACTACGTAATAAATAAATAGTAACCATAGGCAAACAATGATATAACACCATTACCTTGTTGTCTTGAACTTCAGCAGGCACTGGGTCACCTGCACCAAAATCCTTAGTTTGGGCAGGCTGCTCTTCAACTGGATTAGCCATCTGAAAATAATAATAAACATAAAGGGGAATTGCATAAATAATAATAAACATAAGGGGGAATTACATATATATCCAACTCAAACTCATAGTTACATATAGATCCTTTTAAAGCTTCATAAATATCACATATATCCAAATAATTATTTTTTTTATATAACTAAAATAAGAAAATACAAAATTAACATACATAGACTATTATACCCTTCCTTCTTCTTCATTTTTCATGACTACGTATATAACCAAACACAAAACCCACAACCAATTGAAGCATCAATCAATTTTCACCATTAGTTTTATTTTCCATATTCACCAATTATGTAACCAAACAACCCCTGCTCAATTCTCATTTGCCACCATATAAACTGAAAAATTTTCGATGTTGTTGTCCTCAACCCATTTCCCATTTCGTATTTCATAAATGACATTAAAAAACCCCGTAAATTCTCTTTAAGTGTCTACTCATATTAATTTCCCCAATCCCATTTAAAAACAAACACATCGTTGATGGGTTTTTGCACATAATATAAAACGTTGATAAATCTAATTATACCCACCAATCCAAGTACAAACACTTAGAATTCATATTGTATTGTTTAAAATTGATGTTAATTGAATAATTGTGTCATAAGCTTTGTGTATTGTTATATACAATAACCAAGAAGAGGAAGAAGAATAAGGGTATTATTGTCAATGTTTATTTAATTATAAGTTTTTTAGTTTTAATTATATAAAAATCAATTATTTGGATATATTTGACATTTAAAAAGCTTTGGGAGGATAAATATGTAATTACTAGTTTGAGTTGAGTTTTGGAGGGATATATATGCAATCCCCCCCCCCACCCCCCCCCCCCCCCCCCCAAAAAAAAAAAAAAAAAAAAAAAAAAAACGTTCCAAGTAAAAAGACAACTATTCAATTTAATATGAATTTACATAATTACCTCCTTGCCCACGACCTCAGCTTGGTCACCTGCAACGCGATTAGCATCCATAGTAGTAGGTCCGGTTAAGAACTGAAAACGGGAAACAATTAGTGACAAAAATGACATAATTGACAAAAACCAAAATATCTAGAAATAATAACCCCAAGGGTTTGTTTGGTAGGACGAAATGAAATGTTAAATGAATGGAATGACCGATGTAATGGAATAAGTGGTGTAATGTAATGAGGCATTACCATTATTTATCATGTTTAGTTTGTTTGATAAGACGTAATGGAATCATAATAAAAAGACTAAAATGCCCATTATTGATGAGAAGCTTCATTAATATGGTTAGTTAATGGTGGAGTTTTATGTAATTTTTATTCCATTACAGGACGTAATGAAAAAAAAGTAGGGGGCCCCTAAGGAATGGTTTTGATGTAATGAGTCATTCCTTGTAATTAATTATTACATTACATAAATATAAACAAACAACATTTTTTCATTCCATCGTAATAATCCTTTCCATTCCCCCTTTGATTACGATATACCAAACCCTACGCAAGTCTCCAACCCCACACGCAACATTTTAGGCAATTTCCTACCTATAAATCTACTATACTAATAAAACAGGGTTTTAAAAACATCATCACTCCCCAAAATACCTTAAAACTTGACACCTGGAAATTCATCTTCATCTAACGGCCAGCAACAATTTAGTCTTCTAACCATTGAAAAATGCGGCATCCTAAAAACCTTTCTCATTTGTAAAAACTAACCCCAAAAAAAAACATTACTTCTCTCTCAAAAAAATCCCCCTTTTCTAAACCCTAACTATTCAAACGCTGCATCCAATTCAATCAACGGTTATGAAAGTCATAGATTCACAATCAACATCTTCTGTTCACAATCACATCTTGGTTTTGGAAAATGATAGCTTCACAATCGTTAAACATGTTTATGAACAAGTATTAATCTTTAATCAAATTCAGGTCTTGACAATCCTAATTTTTTGTTAACAATCATTAATCTGAATCTAATTATGGATTATCACATAACTCTAATTTCGCCTAATTTTTTCAGGTCAATTATTACTCTAATATTTTTCTATCTTCTAATTTGCAGCAATGGCTAATTTGGTATGTTATTCTTATAAACTAAGAACTCAAATTAAAGTATTGGATTACGTTTTTCTTGGAGATGGTGCACGAACAAGTTTGGTGTTCCACAAAGGTCCTGCTTTTATGATTTTGTTTATTACTCATCTAATTTTGTTTATGTTTATTATATATTGAATTATGTTTTTGTTTGTTATTCGCATAAACCAATAAACGAAATTACAATGTTGGATTTCATTGAAGAGTGGGATTTATAAAAGGCGAAAATAGAGTGGGAAAGTACCTTGACCGTCATGCAAGAACCGATGTTCAAATCACATGATATGAGCTTGAATGGATATGGTCTTCTGCATCTGTAAGTGTATTTGGCATGTTATCTTTTAATATCAAGTTTAATATTGATCGAGATGTATGATGATATTTATTACCATGGTGTGAAGATATCTTCCGCACAGTGCATATATCATGGGTTGTTGTTGGTTGTTTTTGTCTGGTCAGTGACTTCTTCATTTATGCTTTACCTGATGTAGAGCGATTTTTATCTTAAAATTCAACTGCTGAATCACTTAGGCCCTCACCAATGGTGTATTTGAAATCATACTACTTCTATGCTAAAAGAGACTACAAAAAAGGAGAGCAAGTATAACATAACATTCATGCTTAACAACTTTTTAGCTTAACATGTATTTCATATATGAATTTGTCTTTGTACCATGGAGGTTGGTCATGCTTAAGTTTTTAGCTTAACATGTATTTCATATTTCCTGTTATGGTCATTTTTGAGTTGGTATGGTAGTAGGTTGGTGATGTACCATGGAGCTAAAGGAGGACCTGTGTTTGTTGTTGGAGCTTCTATAGCCATTTGTGGACTGTAAGTTATTTCTATTACCTTTTTTTTCTTCCTCTATTTGATGATAATAATAGATCTCAATATGTGTTTGTGGAGAATATTCGAATTTTTATTTCAAACACAACCAATTAATGAGGTTGAATCACCACCTGCCGCTACAACTCCAAACCCTGTTCCCTAATCATTCTGAACCACCACCACCGTTGTAATCACCACACTCTCACCAAACCAACCATTAACTGCACCACCATCTGCCAATTAATTCGTCCATCTCAATGTCGTTTAACACTTTTTATTTTATTTTTGTTTTATTTATATTCAGATTGCTTATTAAAAGAATATCTGGTTATTGGGTTTGGATATAATGGTATGATTTAGTTCCAAATTGCTTACTTTGAGGGTGTTTGATTTAAGCAAATTTTGATAAACAGATTGTTAATAATTACCCTTAGACGACTCTAATGAGATTTAGGTATATTGGACCTGTTTGGATATGAGTTTAGTAATTACCCATAGACGACTCTAATGAGATTCAGGTATTAAGCCTCGGGTTAGTGAAATATACATATTGTTATTTGTTTTTCGTTAGTTAATTTTAATAGTTATAATTTTAATATAACTTTAACACATGATCACAAAGATAGTCAAAACTGAGGACAAAATAAAGACGGGTAGAAGTACAAACCCCAT
This sequence comes from Artemisia argyi, assembly GCA_030686995.1. Classification (NCBI taxonomy): domain Eukaryota; kingdom Viridiplantae; phylum Streptophyta; class Magnoliopsida; order Asterales; family Asteraceae; genus Artemisia; species Artemisia argyi. The sequence goes on along the minus strand of CM060688.1, from coordinate 18,019,267 downwards.
GTGCACCCATATGGAAATCTTAATGTTGCTTTTGTTGCTAAGGTATTCATTCTTGATTCATAATCAATCGATACCCTACAGTACGTGCGGCTATATATAGAAAAAGGTTATTTCCTCATTGGATGTTTTATAAAGAAGCTCATGTAATAGACGATCATCCAATTACTCGAGTACGATTACATTTTTGTCTTTCCCCACTGATGAACCTCATGTAGAAGATGTATTTGGCTGTGTTGATGACTTATAAGGAGGAGGCTCGGGTAGTTTTGACAGGTACTCGGTTGGAAAATTGAGTGTCACAAGATGACCCGGAAGAACGCGGCTTGGTCAAAAGCACGGCTGCCTCTTCTGCTGTATCAAATGTCCCATGCCACGCTTTGCCCGTTTTTGTTTAGGTCACATATCTCAGATGTGTATTTACCCCAAGGCCTCTTCTGGACACCACGGAATTGGACATCTACTCCATCGTTATGCATCGATTTCCCTTTAGAAGAACAACCACCTTGCATAGTGTATATTTAACGATTTTTTTATTTTTTTATTTATTTATTTATTATTTTTTTTTGTCTCTTTTGTGTTGCTTTCATATATTGATATGGACTGATGTCATTTTACAAGGTGATTGAAAGTATTCCAATGCAAAGTTGACGTTTGACTTTCAATTCTTAATATTAAGTATGGATGTCCAAGAAATTGCAATATAGAGTGACAATTCTGGTATTTGCAATAATTTGGTGACAATTTTGATATGGTTGTTTGCATTGTTGTTTCTGGCCTTCCGCTAATAACTTGAGTATGTCCTTGAGATTATATTTTCAATTTCTCACACACACACACACACACACAAAAACAAAAAAACAGAAAGAAAAAAAACAAAAAAAAGAAAGAAAGAAAGAAAGAAAGAATAATGGATATATCATCATGGATACGTTTAAACTTTTAACAACCTATAAATAGCACATTAGTTTCACACTGTATACTTAAACATAGGCAGGTCGTTTGTCCTTCTAATACTTTGATCAATTTGTATGGAATAAAATTAGTAAACAGTGAAGGTAAAAGTATTGAATCCGCTTCTCACATGAGGGTATAAGGGTGTGTATAATACTATCATATGGACCTCCTATTTCTCATTCCCAATATAGTCTCGGTGGACTAAGCAAGTTAAACATGATTGTAGCCGTTTCAAGGGTTAAAAAGCAAGAGATGTCTAAAATTATTGTCTTGTGACAAAGATGACAGCTACAACAAAATCTATTAAGCAACTTCTTCGTAATTATAAGTTTATTTTTTTTTTCTATTTTTTATCCACAATAGAGTATATGTATTTTGTTACGGTTATTAAGAATATGAACTTATTTTTTGTTTTAACATCAATGTATCGAGCATTTTAACTACACAAATGCTACAACAAACGTTGTGTATAAAAAGTTTCTTCATAGATTATGAGTATTTTTGTTCGTTTTTATTTTACGCAACTATAATTGATATGTATCTTTTTCCTTTTAGGATTATGCCTCATAGAAGCTTATTTTTATCGTGAACATTGTATTAAGTTTAATGATATCTTAAAAAATATGTGACTAATTTTAATTCTTAAAGCTAGCCGTCCATCGGGCGGGCCTTGAAGCTAGTCTAACAATAATTCCAAATTTATAACTTCCAGCTAATCAATCTATAAAAATAAAATATATATTAAAAAAAAAGTTTGCACAAGGTGTGCAGATCATTCATTTAAGATATTTTATTATCTAAATACTTTTTTCTTAGTGAAAAATCTGTGTACACATGCATAATTATTAACGGGACAAATTTTGAGGCCCTTAAAAATTTTGAGGCACTGAGCGGTCTCTCACCTTGCACACCCTCAAAGCCGGCCCTGGGTATAACTGAAGGACAACATAGAAATTTTCTAAACCGATGTATTGAGTTGGTCTCGTATATCTCCACTTTAACAGGCTTATTCTACTGTAACTACTAATAAGAACACAATTAATCTATAAAAAGGCTGTCATAGTGTCATCCCACATTAGTTTTGAATTGTAGGTTTATCCTAATTAAAGGTTTACCATAACAGCAAATTTCCTATATCTAAGCAATTAAAGACAACTTAAGATCATACCTTAAATACAAAGTAGAGTTAGACACGTGCAAAAGACATGATGTACTCGAAGCAGCTTTTCGGACAATGTGATCCCAGTTGACGAGATCTACAAAGTACTTGAAGCGCCTGCTCCAGAGCATCATCCTCGAGCTTATAATTCCGAGACCACCCATTCCAATAGTAGCATGACAACCAGAGAACTATGATCTTGTATTTTCTTGGTTTCTGAATAAAAAACAAATCAAATTTTCAGATCTAATGTTTTTACTTTATATCTACGGTAAAACAATTTGATTTCAATCATACAAACAAACACACCAACAATATTAGCACGTGTAACAGCATCTAAACACTTTAAAAACAGAATTTGAACTCCAAAAATAGTAGTAGCAAAAATGTTTTTATTCTTTAAGGAGTAAACTGCAAAATACATCCCTGTGGTTTGCCCAATTTGACACCATACATCCCTCTCGAAAAAGTTAGGACAATTACATCCCTCCGTTAGTAAAAGTCAAACAATATACATCCACGAGGACGAACGATGCAAATTTTGTATCGTTAACTTGGACACGTGGCAGTTAGGTAAGAGTTAGTAAGGGTATATCAGTCATTTTACGTTTCCCTCTCCTTCTTTATATAAAAACACACACACTCACACCTCCAAAACACTCTCTCTCTCTCTCTTGAATAACCAGCCGCCGGAACACCAGCAGAAACCGGCGCCGGCCACCGGAAAATTTTCCGGCAACCCTTTTTCTTTTCCCAATCGATAGATCGACATCTCCACAACCTATCTGGAGCTTTTGAGCTCTCGACATGCCCCCTAACTCACGGCCAACGGGCCTTGTGGGTTTCTTGGAGTCGTTCGAGACACAACACACCCAAAATGATACCAACTAAATTTTTAATCGGTTTTTATGAAACGCGTGAGTCAACCCACGCGTAAAAACGCGTTTCTTACCTTGTGGACATTCGATCTATAAGTTTTTAAGGATATTGGTGGTGTTGGAGGTGGATGTACGCGGTGGTGGTAACAAAACGAGGTGATGGGTTTGTTTTTGGAGCACGTGTGGTACCGTAGGTGGTAGGGGGATTGATGAGGGTTACGTGGGTGGTGGTGGTGTTGAGTGGTGAGAACAGGTGGTGGTGGTGAGAACAGGTGGTAGAGAAAGAGAGATGTGGTGTGGTGATGATAATGATGAAGATAGGGGTAGGGGTTTGGTGATGAGTGGAGAGAAAGAGAGATGTGGTGTAGAGATTGTGTTTTTGATTTTTGTTTATGTTTTTCATTTAGGTTTATGTTTGTGTTTTTGATTTTTGTTTGTTATTGACTGAAATTGGTAGAAAAATAGTTATGAAATAGATAGGGAAATATAAATGATAGATATACCCTTACCTAACTGCCACGTGTCCAAGTTAACGATACAAAATTTGCATCGTTCGTCCTCGTGGATGTATATTGTTTGACTTTTACTAACGGAGGGATGTAATTGTCCTAACTTTTTCGAGAGGGATGTATGGTGTCAAATTGGGCAAACCACAGGGATGTATTTTGTAGTTTACTCTTCTTTAAGATTAGCAAACCGAGACATATGATAGAGAAAACATACACATCTAACTAAAAAACCATACCATACATCAAAGTTAAAGCAACACATAGATTTAACATTTAGACATTAAGAAAATCAACAAATGCAACATATAAACAAATGTATCATGATATTAAACGAGATTTAGAGAATTATAACAAAAACTTACAAAGATGTACATGAAGAAACCGTCCATCATCATCATCATTAGTGGTTATGGTTTTCTGGATTTTGGGGCTGTGTTTATCTTTGTTTCAAAATGTGAATGTGTTTGTAAGTGTGTAAAGGATGATGAAAGAAGAGCTAGGGTGAGGCACCTTAATAAATGGACGTAGAGATGGGAGGCAGTTGAAATTTCATTAAAAGATAGGTAGTTGGAAAAATTCAAACTTTGGTCAAATGCATTAATTTTTATAGTTGAAATTTCATTAAAAGATTAGGGGTGTTCATCGATTTGGTTTTCGGTTTCATGGGTTGTACGGTTCTGGTTAACCGGTTTGAAAATTTAAAAGTTAAAACCAAAACCAAACCAAACCAAACCAAACCAATTATAAAACGAATAAAACCAAACATACACCAATTTAGAATTTGGTTTGGTTTCGGTTAAAACCAAGAAACGAAATTCATGTAAACTTCTAAAAGTTACAAATAAAAACTTAAAAGTTCAAATAAAATTATCAAATCAAAAGATCTCACAAAGTGTTTAAGTAAATCAACAAAACAAAAGTTTAAGAAAGCAAAATGTTTCATAACTTAACGGAAATAAATGAAAGCAAAATAAGATAAATGTTCTTCGACAAAGGTTTACAGAAGTCTTATGCTTGAATATTTCATCATCAAGCATCCTTGATTTAAGGAATGGTTAGTTTATAAGATATTTTAATTTTTAGGATTTTTTGTTAGGAAGGTAAACAATAAAATCTGTATATATATAATTTAAACTTTTTTGTGTTGATAGATATATATTCAGTTTTTTCGGTTTAGTTTGGTTATGTATCTGTCAAACCCAAAACCAAACCAAACACCAATTAAATACTTCGGTTTGGTTTTAAACCAAACCATACACCAATTAAAATTTTTGGTCCGGTTTTATTCGGTTTCGGTCTAGTTTATATTTCGGTTTGTTCGGTATCAAACCAAATACTGAACACCCCTAATGGTAGTTGGGAAAATTCAAACTTTGGTCAATTGCATTAATTTTTATAGTTGAAATTTCATTAAAAGATGGTAGTTGGAAAAATTCAAACTTTGGTCAAATGTATTAGCTTTTATCGCACATTTAAAAAATTAAATGTTTCGGATGGAAAAAATAAACGAGGGTTTGCTGCGGGTAGGGCTGAGCAAGTCAAAACCGAACCAAACTGAGCAGTGGCGAAGCTACAGGGCTGAAACAAAACTTTTTTAGAAAAACATTAGATAGGAGGGCCAAGATTAAAAAAAAATATATTTTTAATACATGAAATCATGAAAAAATACATTAACGGGCTTAAGCTAAAAGGGAAGGGACACTTCCCGGTCCTCACTAAACTCCGCCCTTGAAACTGAGAACCAATTTTGTGAAACATATGAACCAAAATGAAACCAAATATGGTCGGTTCGGTTCGGTTTGTATTGTTTATGTGTTTTTTGTCAATTTTAGGTTGAACCGAACCAAACCGAAACTGAAAACCGACAGGATATAGAACCAAAAACAACCTAAATATGGTCGGTTAAGTTTAATGCGGTTCGGCTAAGTTTTCCGGTTCGGTTCGGTTTTCAGTCTGATATGCTCAGCCCTAGTTGTGTCGTATAAAAACAAATGATTACTCCTTTTGTTTATTATTGTTAATGTGTTTCTGTGTAATGATAAAAGAAAAGGGTGAGGGAGCTTAATAAGAGCGGAAGGTGTAGTTACTTACAAGAGCTCGTCACTCCGATGTGGCAGCTCAAAACCTTTCGCCGTAGTTCGCCGCTGCACCCCCTGCCATCCTTCGCCAGTCACTTGCTACTCGTCTGCACGACGAGGCTTGGCCTTGTACTTGTTGTCAGCGTTTTTATTTTGTGAACGTTGCATAACATTTAATTCAAACGTAATTTTTTTTAAATAACTTATTACTAATACTATAAATATCACGTATATTTTACACATTTGAATCAAAGTTACATAACTTATATTTCAAATACTTACACATATTAAAAGCAAGAAACATGAGTGAAAAATCTTATTCAAGTGTCAGTGACTTTGAAGAAATAACGGAGCTAGAGATGATTCTCCAAGAATTTGAGTACGAGCAATCGTTGCAAAATCAAGAAGTCAGTCCTTCACAACGCCATAGATATGTCACCAGTGAACGTGAAGTTGATGAAGCACGTCTAATGGCCTACTATTTTGGTGACCAACCAAAATATAATGAAGAAAATTTTCGGTGTCGTTATCGTATGAGCCGTAAATAGTCGAAGGTATTGAAACGTATATTGAAACTCATCATCCTCTTCCCTCGCATTTTGATTTCTTTAGAGTCCGACCCAATGTTGCGGGGGTGATGTGTTTTATTTCGTACCGTATTTTTTACGTTATTTTTAATTGTGTGTAATATTTATTATGTTGTTTTTTAGTTTAATTATTAATGAAATAAATTTAGTTTATTTAATGAAATGAATAAAAATAAATAAAGTTGTAAGTGGTGGGTCTCAAATGAGTAAATTGAGTGAGATTAGTTGTTGGTGAGAAGGGTTAGTTGTAAAGAGGGTTTAAAATGGTGTGGCATCCGTGGGCCCCAAATGAGTAAGTTGAGTTAGTCACTGCACCTTCCGCTCTAAGTGGAGGTAGTAGTGGGTGGCTGATGAAATTTCATTAAAAAGTGGTAGTTGGAACAATTCAAACTTTGGTCAAATGCATTAGTTTTTATGAGACTTGATGGGAAAACACAAATGCCGTAGCTATGGCAATTTAAAAAATTGTTGTACTATACACACACCTCAAATCTTCTATATACATATTTTTTTATGCATAATGGGATTGTATTGTGTGCATGGTGGTATTATATTGTATGCATACCGATTTGTACTATGTCTTATAGGGGGTGTTGCAGCAACTCCCTTTTTTAAAAGAGTTGCTATAGCAATACCTCTTATAAGACACCGTATAAACCACTATGCATACAGTACAACTTCGTTATGCATAAAATGATGTGTATATTGGAGGTTTAGGGTGTCTATATAGTACAACCCTTTAAAAAAGAAGAAATTCCTCAAAGCTATAAAGGTACAAGTAGGATTACTTTATATGCTTAAAAAAAAATTAATTTCTCAAAATGGCTCAGGCCGAAAATTGCCCCAGATAGGTTAGGGCAACTTCAATAAAATTGCGACACGTGTAAAAAACATGTATATGAGTGGGACACGTGTCACAATTTTGGAAGAGTCGCCCTCCACCTATCCGGGGCGACTTTCGCCCCGAGACATTTTGAAAAAGAGAAACTTTTTGGGTATATATGGTAACCCCACTTGTACATTTGGGACATTTGGGGAATTACCTCTTTAAAAAATTCAAAATTTGGGGTGGAAAAAAAATGAGGGTGAGTGTTGTAGTCGAGTCATTTAAAGAGAAGTGATTACTCCTTTTGTCTAACTACTAGCGTATTCGCGTATTGCAACGTTGGGTATTTTGTGACTAAAATTTTTGGCAATGAGTTATGAATTATGATTGTATTTTTTTTGTGGCAATAATGTTTCTTTCGAGCAATGTTTTTTTAATTTATAAATGAATATCTAGTTGCATCATTATCTCTAATATATAAAGAAAGCAACAATTGTGAAGTTATTAATCTGCGCTCACTCTCTATTCTTTCTAATATCATATTTTATATATATATATATATATATATATATATATATATATATATATATATATATATATATATATATATATATATATATATATATATATATATATTTCCATGTTTAAGTTAAATTGACCAAACTTCAGTAAATGATAACGAAAAGTTGTCTGATCGGAGAAAAAAATATGAAGGAAACCAAACCGGTCCGGCTTGATTCACCGGTTTTACATGGTTTCAACGGTACTCTGCGGTTCGATTTTGAACATATTTTAGTAGTTGGTCGGACTGGTGTCTACTCCAGTTCCCAGTTGAACAGGCTGGTTAGTCCGGTTTTTCATACAATGGTATGCCATGTGTAAATAGTATGAATTTTTGTATGTTTTATTAGTTTGTATAATATGTATGATAATATGTCTTTTTTTTCTTTGAGGGGTTTCTTAAAAATTATGTTAATTGGATAAGTGTTTTCAAAAATGACATTAAGTGAAAAGTTAATGGATGAATGTGTTGGTAGATTGTGCTTAATTAATTTATAACTTGTGTTCTATTTTTTGTAATAGTTATTTTTTTAGTATTCAATGTCTTAGTCAATATGACAATAAAAAAAATTGGTTTCTCCATTATAGGACGTACAGCATGATACATTCACACGTATTACTAATAAGAGCGTCAATTTGAGTCGAGTTCCGGTTTAACGTGCTAGAAAAATCTCAACATGAACAACTACTGTCGGAATCCGGATTAAGAGAGATGGGATGCACAATTTCTTTTAAATTCATGCGTGAAAAATGAATTAACTTTAATTCCAAAGGTGTTTATACAGTTCAGTCCGAATATCGTCAAGCACTTATTTGGAAAAAGAATGAAAGAAGTTGTGCATCTTCCTCCGGAAGTCCAACAAGTGAATTTTGGAAACAAATTTGGTGTTTGAAGACAATTCCAAAAATTAAGAACTTTTGGTGGAAGGCTTGTTCAAATGTCCTTTCTACGCGTGAAGCTTTATTTCGACACAACTGTGCAACTTCCCCAATGTGCCTCATTTGCCATTCCTTCCCTCAGACCGTAGAACACGTATTGTTTGAATGTGAATGGACAAAGCCTGTTTGGTTCGGCTCGAACTTGGGCCTTCGTTTAGATGGTTTGTCAGGTACTATTACTTCTCGTGTAATGACTTTGTTACAACCTTTCCAATCTAAAGATGATTCTTCAAAGTTCTTGTCTTCTTTTGCCACACTTGCATGGTCTATCTGGAAAGCGAGAAATCGTTTCATATTTGAGCAAGCTAAAATTTTTCCTACTAGTGTTATTTTGGAAGCTCAGATTAATGATGATGTTGTTCATTCAGTTGTTTCTTCTAATACCTCTTCTATGCCGAAAACCAATGGCACCTCGCATGAAAGTTCACGTAAGTCGATCCCCCCCACTTCGAATCTCGTGAAGCTTAATTGTGATGCCTCTTTTAAAGACTCATCTGTCGCTATTGGGATTGTTGCTCGTAATTGTAATGGCTCTTTGCTTCAATGTTTGGGTGAAAAGTGTCATAGTGAATCGGTTCTTGTCGCTGAGTTGCGTGCCATTCGATCAGCTTGTATCCTCGCAGCTACCAATGGATGGAATCATGCATTTATTGAATCTGATTCTCGGTCGACGATTTCTCTTTCCTCTACAGAAGCTGTGCCACCCTGGTCTTTAGCGGCTTTGGTTTCCGATATTCAATATTGGAAATCTCAAATGAATTTGCAGTTGTGTTGGGCTCCGCGTGCATGTAACTTTGCGGCTCATCAAGTTGCAAAAGTTGCTTATGTTTCTGATGTAAATTTTATTTGGCTTGATAACTTTCCTTGCGAAATTACCTCCATAACGAGGAGTGACGCTTTGTAGTGTTTTGGCTTCGGTTTCTGTTATATATTTTGATGTTCAAAAAAAAAATAAATAAATAAATAAATAAAATAAACAAGTAGTAACTAAAGATAATTTTTCGATCAGATGCGTTTATGAAAACTCTGGGACACTTTGCAAAACTTAACATTACGTAACAAAATTTTATCAGGGTCTCGTGACACCGCGGGAACCACTAGATCTATCCCTGTGAACAAGACGTGTTTTATGTAATCGGTTGAGATTTGTCAACTTTATATCGTTTATACTCAACTAAACACGATCCATTTAACCCACCTATCTAAATGAAATGAATTAGCGAGCTAAATGTGTTACATGTGTTAAACATAAGAATGCACCCGCACATGACAGACACGTTTGTCTCTTACCCGTCACCTGAGAGCTTTTTAACCACGACCCACATGTATTTTTCAACTGGTAAAAATAATTGCTCGTGCCTGTCACCCGCGAATATTCAATGCCCACAGATAAAACGACAGGCTTTACAACTAGTTAAAAAGTATCATTATTTTTCTTCAAAAAGCAAAGTGAAATACTTTAGACATCCATAAACACCCTAACTTATCCGCTGCTTGCGTAAGTAACATGAAAGTTAAAATGATGACACAAAAATATGATTCAAAACCACATTTACATGAAAGACATCCCACATCGTCATTATTTCATCAATGTTTATCTCCATAAGGACCATATATAACTAAAAACAGAAATTCAACTAAATATAAAAGTATACTAGCTAGTTAACCATATATTACGATGGCGAGTATCTTGCAATTTAATTTATTTACGATATATTATGTGAAAATAGTTACAACATCAATATAAGTATTATTTTACAAACACATATGTTAAAATAAAAGAGGTCATCACAAAATCTAATCTAATACATATAAAACAAAAGTTCGATTTGATGACATCATTGTTGACATGACGACTGTACGTAAAATGGTTGATTGGTCGAACAAAATCCCGGTCAGCTTAGGTGGCAAAATTGGTTGCGATTAGTTTAAAAAGTAATGTATTTACTCCATAAATTATATAACACATATATATTCCTTAACTATAGTTATAATTCGTAGTAGGGAAAATTACACAGATAGGTAACGAACTTTGAAAAATTTTCAATGTTAGGTAACAAACTTTCTAAAATATTAATATAACATACGAAACTTGTTAAAACCGTTAAAGTTATGCAATATGTGCTACTTTTGCAACTTGTAACCGGTGCAACCGGTTACCATTGTACCAGACTTTAATAAAGTTAAGAGTAAATTACACGGATGGTTCTTGTGGTTAGTGTTAACTTGCATATATCATCTTTTGACTTTTTTTTATTGCATTCATAGTCTCAAACTTGAAACTACTTTTTTTTTTTTTTCATTGCATTTGGTCCTACCTCTTTCATCTCCCAACTAACATTTGCATACCCATCTAAATCTTAACACTGGTACCTAGCAAAGATTGAATCGCGTTATTAAGATACATGATACCAAGCAAAGATTCGTCAGCAAAGTGCAGCAAGAATGATCCTCGTTAGCATAAAGCGAACCAACTTGTGTCTGACCTGAGATTATTTGCAGAAACAACATACAATATTGACCCGAACTGCAACCTTGAAAAGATACTCAACCAGAGTATGTACATTGAAATTTTACTCTTGATTAAACATCTTCTTTTGCACTTTTCCAGCTTTGCTATTTCAAAGAACAATAATAGCTTATTCCCTTTCTAAAGCAAAGGTTAAGATTGTTCTACTTAATTTAATTCTCAATCACAAAAGCTTCATCACTAGGACTGAACAATGACCAATTTTAAAGACAGAGCAAATGAATGACTTTTAATCACAATTGTGCCATCATACACATCTAGTATCTAATTCATCAACAAGACAAAAGTTATAGATCTTTCACATCCCTAATAATGGATGACTTCGCTAACCACACTCTCCTCTCCGGCCATCTTTTCCGGTCACCACAGCACCACACCTCCACCACCATTATCATAACTCCACCACCAACACCTTACTCATGACCTACTTGTCACGGATAACCACAACATGCGCCACCAATCATCATCAAACACCTCGTAACCACCACCACCGTCACGCTAGCACCTCACCATCACCAAGAAATTGTAGATCCATGATATTTAGAGCTTAAGAAGGTGAGACCCACCGTCCTTCGCCTCTCGTTGCGACGGTGGGATATATACTCGTGTAAACAAGATAAGAAAAATGGTTGGTATTTTTGATTGTGGTTGTTGTCGAGTCGAGCCAAAGCCGTGGGTTCAAACTCACGGCCAAAGCTTGTTTTCGTCCTAACTTTGGTTGGAACAAGATAGATTTTTGTGTTCATATGTGAGATTAATGTTGAAGAAGATAAATGGTGGACAAGTGGTGATATAAACAGTTAAATAGACGATTTGTGTTGTTACACGTGGCCCAATAAGCTTAAACGGTCATATAGCATAACATTAAAGGTTTCAACAAGTTTGGTTGGTTATATTAATATTTTTGAGAGTTCGTTACCTAACATTGAAATTTTTTCAAAGTTCGTTACCTATCTGTGTAATTTTCCCTTCGTAGTAATCAAAAATTTAAATTTGAAACATACTATTCCTTAAATATAGTTTAACCATCTCTACCATCACATACATACACGAAAACTCTAGGGCAAATTTTTTCAAAATGCATCATACTTGCCACAAATGTTACTTTTGTGTACTGAACAAATTTTTTTCCTTATATGGGTACTAAACTTTTATTTTTTTGTCTTTTTGATGTACTTTGTGACGTTTTTGCCCCTCAAATTATTAAAAATCCAGGGGCAAAAATGTCACAAAGTACATTAAAAAGACCAAAAAATGAAAGATCAGTACCCATATAAGAAAAAAAAAATTGTTCAGTACACAAAAGTAACATTTGTGGCAAGTATAGTACATTAATAGGTATTTTGCCCAAAAAATTGTTCAGTACACAAAAATTGTTCTTATCAATTCGTCTGTTTTTTTAATTGGTTGCATGTAGTTTTTATTTGTTGAGATGCATGTAATTTTTGTTGGTTGACATGTATAGCTGACTTTTATAATTTTTTTTCCTTCAAGGGCTGCAACGTTACTGTTTATCTCAATGTAAGTTCTCAGAGCATTGCCTCTCTATTCGGGTCCCACCCCTGCCACATTACCAAACACCTCAACTTCAACTATTCACAACAAACCCCTCCTCACCAAACAACAAACCTCAACTTCCTCATTAGGGCACCACCTCTTACACATTTATTTTTTTATTCATTTCATTAAATAAATTAAATTAATTTCACAAATACTAAAAAATAACAAAACATACTAATTTTATTTCATCAAATAAAAAAGTTACAATACGGAAAAAAAATACGATACAAAAAAAAATACAACACATACGACACTAAAAAACAAACCTAATTATTACTATTTCGTTGAATTTCTTCCCATTGTTGTTGTTGCCAAACATGCTCGATGAGACATAGTTGAAGCCTTGAGTGTGTGCGTTTATCATGTAGTTCTTTGGTTTTTCTTCTTTGCGTTGCGCAACGTTCGACCCATGACTGTTGCATATTTGGTGTCGGCGGATCATATATTTCGGCAGCGTCGGATATATCAAAATTTTGATCTTTCAAAATCATGTTATGCATTATGATGCACGAGTACAAGATTTTCCGTAACTTGCCCACAGTATATGCATGCGCCGGTTGGGAAATAATATGCCAACGTCCTTGTAGGACACCAAAAACTCTTTCGATTTCTTTTCGCGCACTTTCTTGTTTCGCTTTCCATGCGGCGTGTTTTGGGTTGTTTGCAACAGTAAAGGACTTGACAAACGATGCCCACTGTGGGTAAATTTCACCTATTTGTAAATACTTATCTAATGAATCAGGTGATATCTAAAAATTGGCGTAGGGCACATATGCATTTCATAATCACACTAAAACTCATTAGACCCGTAGCATTGGGTCGTTATCTAAAGAAATTGTGGAAAACTAGAAGGGGGGTTGAATAGTTTACCGCTTTTTAATTCCTTTTTAACTTGAATATCTTTAAACACTTTTACGTTTGCTTAAAGATATAAACACAATGTTATATGTTTGATTCTTTGAAAAGATTTTCATGTGAATAACAATTCTAACTTTACTAGTTTCATACTTTGAAAAGCTTTGCTTGTGATGATCCTAACTTTGCTTGTTTAGTTCTTTGAAAAGCTTTACTTTTGTTTGAAGATATAAACACATCTTTTACTTGTTTATTTCTTTGAAAAGCTTTACTTTTGTTTGAAGATATAAACACATCTTTTACTTGTTTAGTTCTTTGAAAAGCTTTATATGTAACTAGAAATTCTAACTAAAGAACAACATGTAATAAGCAAGGATAAAGAAAGAAACGATCAAACCACAACACGATTGTTTATCGTGGTTCGGCTACAAGGACTTTTTTTCCTTGCCCTACATCCACGCCCCGAGTTTCCAACTCGAGAGTTATAAGCACTAATCAACAAGCTCCTTTCACCTGCGGAGAAAACCTTTACAACGTCGCTTACACTTTTACCGACACTAAGCTAGATGTCGAGTTCTTTTACACGGGTACAACCACTCCCATCGTCGCTTACACGTTTACCGACACTAAGCTAGATGTCGAGTTCTTTACCAAGGGTACAACCACTCCCGTTAGTTCTTTTACAAGGGTACAACAACTCCCGACACACTACATATTTTGAGGCCTAAAATACTAACCACTTACTTCTATATACATGACACACATGAAGTATAAACTACCAAAGCTTATACATGACCAAGCTACCAAGACTTGCAACTTTAGAGTTGAAGCTTGTAACTTCTTGAATGATCTTGTGAAGTCCCTTGCTACATAAGAAAATCACACAAATCAAAAGGTTACTGAGTTAGTTGAGAGAGTATGTGAAAATATGTCCTAAAGGGGACACACAAAACTAACAAATGGTTTGGTATTTATAGCAAACCATTCTGCAGGTCTGGCGGATCAGGCGGAACCCTCAGATGGGTTCCGCCCGTGTACCCCCAGGGTACCGTCAGGGCTGCAGTTGGTTTTTGCAATAAATCTCCCAAACCAAACAAGGTCACATCACATGAATACTAGTCAAACACAAACCTTGCAAGCAAACATATATTTAGTCAAACACACTTTCTTACCATAAATGTATATTGACAAAGCTTGCCCTAAATGTGATGTGACACTTTCTTATTATGTCAACATGCATTGCACCAAACATGGAGTACTTCCAAAATGTGTAAGAACTTCATGGATAGTCAAACACATAAACAAACAATGTCACATCTACTAAATACTAGTCAACATGCATTGCACCAAACATGGAATACTTTCAAAGTGTGTAAGAACTTCATGGATAGTCAAACACATAAACTTACCATAAATGCACATTGATGAGATGTGACACTTTCTTATTAAAAAAATACTTTCTTATTAAAGAAATAAAAACAATGTTAAGTTTAAAAAGAAATGTAAAGACTAGTTATACAAGACTTAAACTAAAATGATGTTTTACTACAATCTAAAGTTTGTACTTTGTCATTAACAAAACTTAGCAAAGATCGTAAAATATAAATAACGTTTTTTAGGCGATATTTGTATTAACAGAAATCAAAATGAGCAGGAAGAGGATCATAAGTGTCAATATATGTTTCAATACCTTCGACTATTTCTAAGAATAGTTTACGGCTCATACGGTAACGACGTCAAAAATTGTCGTCAGGATATTTTGGTTGGTCACCAAAATAGTCGGCCCGTAGGCGTGCTTCAGCAACGTCACGTTCACGCCGAATGTATTTACGGCGATGTGAAGGACCGGCTGCTTGATTTTGCAACTCTTGCTCGTTTTCGAACTCTTGGATAATCAGCTCTAGCTCATGTATCTCTTCAAAGTCACCAACTTCGGAATAAGATGATTCACTCATTGTTTTTGCTTTGGAATGAAATGTGTTAGGTTTTTTGGAATGAAATGTATGAAATATGTGTAATATACATAGGGATAATATGTAATGGTTTTAGGGGGTTAAAAAAAAGGGACGAACGTTTAAATTAAAACGTTACACAACGTTTAAAAATTCCAAAAAGCCTGCAACATTTGCTTTTTCACCTTCGCCGTGGCCACGGGGAGTTCTCCAACGAAGAGGAACGGCGAGCCTCATCTGGTGTAGAGGCGAGCAACGGCTCGTCGTTAAGCTTTCCAGGTCGGACGGCGAGTCTCAACGACGAGCCTACACCTAGTGCTCTCATTATGAAAAAATTGAGATGAAACCACACATGTACGACGTGGACAATGAATTTTCGCATCACGTGCATGATGCATTGCATTGTTTTAATCTAAATATTAGTACATTATATTTAGCGTTAATTAGCAAAAGGAGACTTTTTCTTGATCAAATTTCTAAAAGGGTACAAAACCAACTATCCTTCTCAATTTGGTCACGTGCTAATGTGCAATCGTGCGATCCTATTAGTTTTTTGACACGTGTCCCAGACAAAGAGGGGATACCAATCATTTGCAGGCCCACCCACTATCACTTGTACCCCACGTATGTATAAACAAATGTGTGATTTGAAATGTGCTAATGTGCGATTTTCAGCCACCCCCATGTGACGAGATTTCTTGGAAAAGAAAACAAATCTTATAAAGATATCTTTTGTACTTTCACAAATTACAACTTTTAAATAGATAAAGACTAAAAATAACGTTTGACTTTTAACTTTTAAAAACAAAAACCGATCATAACTTTTATACGGATAAAAAACACCTAAATAAACACACACACAATATCAAATGAAGCGATCTTGTCCCAAAATCATAAGTTGTTAGTGGATCTGTGTTTATCTCGTTGTGCAATGGCTCTTAGAATTCACGTAAGTTGCTAGTTCTATTTTAAAAATGCTTATTCGATTAGGGTAAGAGGATTATTTGATTATTTGATTAGGATTTAGTTAAATAATATAGTGTTATTTTAAAAAGGCTTATCTGTATCGATTGATTATTATTTTGAGGGTTTTGATTTGAATTTAGTAAGATAGTTGTTTTTGTTGCCCTTAGTAAGTAGAAAATGATCCCTTAAGTGTTTGCGTTTCCCTTAGTAAGCACACAAGCAGTTTATTGTTTAGGATTTATTGACAATAGTTAGTGTTATTTTAAAAAGGCTTATTTGATTAGGGTTTACTTTGAACATACGCTGGACATGAATGGAATGTATGTTAAATGATTCTTTAGATTAGTTGAGATTCTAAGTTACTTGTACTCTTGTAGCATTATATGTTTAATGTAGTAAGCTTAACTATGGTTTACTTCATATTTATTTATTTATTTATTTATTTATTATTTTTTTTAAGGTTGTTAGGGCCAGGGTCAACATTAGAAGTAAGTTGTACCTGCTTACAAGGATCTAAGATCGCCTGAAGGACAGGGGGAAGTTGTTATAACATGTTTAAAAGTACTGTCTTCGGCCCTTGGCTAGACATCAGAACAGAAGATCATGATAACCATCTTCTGAATTTCATTCTTTTTTTATAAAAGGAATGTTAAAGATCCAACTTATGATACACCCTTTATTTTTGATGTTGGGCAACACACAATAGAGATGGGTAGAAGAGAGTTTTGTCATATAACTGGTTTTCGCTTTAGGGACATCTCTTTGCGCCATTTGCAGAATGTTAAGTCTAGTTTTATGAAGCGTGTGTTCCCTGGTCTTAGGATTTTGAAGGGGGAAAATGTAACACCCCGCCTTACGCGAACCACAATATTTTCCGCTTTGCCCGCAGGCTCACGGCTTTGTTTTTGTGGCCTCATTTGAAGACTTCCCGGCAGGTCACCCAGGCCAGTTCTACCCTCACATGAGCACGCTTAACTGCCAGTTCCTAAGAACCCCACACGCAGTAGACCACAAAACGCGTTGTGTCATTGTAAGGCGAATGTTATCTTATGAGCCCAGCATCTCTCCAGGCCACAGCCGATCTACCAGAGACACTCGAATAGATCTAAAACAAATATCCACATAATTCGTCAAATCATAATTGCACAAGGAGGGGTGACCTCACATGTACCAAAAGTGAAAGGGGTACAAGGCACGTAAAGCCAGTCACTACCTAATCATAACAAACAAAGCCTAGGATGCATCCATACACTCCCTGAATCAAATAAAATACATATGCCAGCTCATGACTGGACACATATATAACTAATTGGCCATAGTGCACATATATCAAACAAAAAGGAATGCCATGGATCAATCACACCTCCCCAGAAAGTGTCATGCCAGTGGTGCCATCACTGACACGCCCATGGTACCTCCATGAGTAGAATAAAAACTCGGGCATAAGAACGAAACGAATCATATCAAACAAAGCATATCCATAACAAATGAATCATATCATAATCAAACAGAATCTCAACCAGAAGATATTAATCAGGTAATCAAACAAAATGGATAGCAACGAATCATATCAAAGTTCAAACAAAGGGAACATAGCAATGATAAGGATCATAGTAACATAGATTGAAATGAATCTCTACTGAATAGAGACAGAATATCTGTACCTCAACCCGATGACAAAATAAGGAAAAAGGACCAAACAGAAATAGGAACCACTCCTTCTTCACCGAACCTAAATGAATTAGAATCCAAGTATTACTCAGCAGTCCATTATAATTAGGTTTCTCATTTTAGTATACTTTCAATTGTAGTAACTTTCTATTTTTGGTAAGTTTCCATAATTAGCAAGTTTCCATATTTAGTAAGTTTCCCGAATTAGTAATTAATATTTTAAGGTTATAATGGACATTTAATAATATTTAAGGTTAAAATGACCAATATAATAGTTTATGTTTTAAAACGTCAATATTATAAGTTTAGGGTCTAAAATATAAATTATCAAAATAAAAAGTCAAATAAATTATTTTAAAGTTTATTTTATTAAATTAATATTAAGATAATAATTTTGGACCCCGTAATTATAATTTTATATAATTTATTAACATACCCGCGATTTTAATATTTATGTCGCGACGACCCAAGATTTTTATAAAATCATGCAAAACTTGTTTATAATCCGACATCGGTTCACTTCATCCATATACACGACACCCTTTGTATTTTGAAAGTAAAACATGTAGTGTTGACCGGTTGTAGATCAATAACATAAACAAAACTTGCAAAATCAACTTGTCACGCCTTTAATAATTCATGTGACACTAAAACAAACTCTATTTTTGCGACAGAAAACTAAACCGTGACAAACACCTATCATTTACCCCATTTGACTTGATAAGATGAATATAAATATATAATAATCAGTATTATTGCATGAACGTGTGTCAAAGACAAAGCAAACCAGGTTCAAAGTAATTTGACTATAGAAAAACATATATAAGAGGTTTCTTAGCATGATTTCATGTGATTAAAATATATACTTAAAGCATGTTTCTTCTTTTCTTTTAAGGTCACATGGATTAGTTTTTAAACAGGTTATGTAGTACAAAAATGTGTCGAGTCAGGTTCAAAACAACCTGTCATGTAGGTCATTATATTTGTTCCATGCAACCTTTCTTTGTTATTTTATGTAACCACAAGTATATGACATAGGTTCTAGTCTTTGACATAGTCACCTCCAGATCTCAGAACATGTATTCAAAACGTTATTTCATGTGAGTTTTATTATGAGTCGATGGCATGCATCTTTTTTTTTTTTTTTTTTTCTTCTTTTTTTCTCTTTTTTTTTTCTTTATAGCGATTCACAGAATACCTTAACCATGAATACATAACAATGATATAAAAGGAGAGAAAGAACAAGATAAACAATGGAATACCCTTGGTGAAAGCCTCGACAGAACATGGAAAAAAAACACCATGCAAGAGATCCAAACCACAAGAAAACCGAGCAAAACCAATCCCCACTCGAGCTTGCTTAACCCACGATCAACAAACACCTCTTTTGCCTCCTTTGTGTGTCGAACAGAAAATGAGAAGAGGACCAGAAAACTTTATGCCGCTCATTCTTTTTATTAGGGTTAGGGTTTTGTGAAGCGTATGAATGTGAAGGAATCTTTACTATCTATAAAGGAAAAATGGTCAAAGGTGAAAGTGAAAAAGTCAAGAAAGTGAAATGTGAAATGTTGAAAAATGTATATAAGGAAATATTGAAATGCATTTAATACTCTTATTAAAATACCCCATTACTTAAAAGTACAATTATTTATTCACATTGTACAACCAATTAAAAACATATCTACCAAATTAAATACAA
This sequence comes from Artemisia argyi, assembly GCA_030686995.1. Taxonomy (NCBI): domain Eukaryota; kingdom Viridiplantae; phylum Streptophyta; class Magnoliopsida; order Asterales; family Asteraceae; genus Artemisia; species Artemisia argyi. The sequence goes on along the minus strand of CM060688.1, from coordinate 17,999,543 downwards.
CCAATTAAAACACAAACCGGGTTGACCCGGGACGCTTCAAACACGGCGGGTTGTCCGGGTTTAATTTGACCCATTTTTGACCCAACCTAGCAAGTTGACCCAGTTTAAATCGACCCATTTTTCGACAGGAATGGTTCAACCGGTTCAACCACCCGGGTCGAACCGAGTTTCAAAACATTATCCATTACTTAAAAACGATTTATTCACATTGTACAACTAATTAAAAACATATCTGTCAAATTAAATACAACCAATTAAAACAAAACCGGGTTGACACGGGACGCTTCAAACCCGGACGGGTTGACCCAGTTTAATTTGCCCCGTTTTCGACCCAACCTAGCAAGTTGACCCGGTTTAAATCGACTCATTTTTCGACCAGAATGGTTCAACTGGTTGAACCACCCGGGTCGAACCGGGTTTCAAAACATTATGTTAAATTCCCAAATATTCAAACTTTTATTATTTTTCGTTTATAACCTATTAACTTTTTTTATCAATAAACTATCTATCGCTATAAAATCCCGTTGCTATGCACGGGTACTCGTCTAGTAAACAAAAACAACCGGATCCTCTTTAATCTTTGTGTTTGGATCGTGAATGGGCCAAGAGGCCAAAGAAAAGTCATGGGCCAAATTTGCTTAGGTCCTTGGTTGGTTTTTATTGTTTACAAAAGAAAATTGTCCAAATAGTATTCGCATCGCGTAAATATTTTTCTCGTATTTTACTTAAGTATTTTCGGACTCAAAATATGTTCAGAAATTTGAATAATGAGGTTTCGTTGTAATTATTTGGATATACGGTTTTATTCATTTTGTTAATTACGGGTTTTATTTAGATTCGGAAATTTTAGGTTGTTATAGAAAACCTTTACAAGTTGCTTGAGGATGAACATTTTAAGCACCTAGCGGAACCGGATGTTGTGCGTGTTTGCCTTCTACTAGCGGCTGACTATTGTTTTATGGGTCAAGAGATCAGACATATGATGGTTAAAGAGTTTGTGGCTCTAGTTGATGATTTGGATCAATGGAATGCTTTTTCTTGGGGGAGCATATGTGGCAGGATTTTCATGAACGAAATTACATGTTGGTTTCAAGCAAAAGAGATGAGTATATGGAAGAGTATGCAATGTAGGGCTTGGCATACCAGCCAGTCTATAACTTATGGGGATTTGCTTTCGCACTGAAGGTTAGTCTTACTTGGATTGGTTTTAGTTTATTGAGTTTATTTATACTAAATTTTGCTTCTGTGTTCGAAACTTGCTTTAAAATTTGGTTTCCTACTCATATAAACCAAAAACAGTTAAGTCCTGTATCGGGATGACCGGAATTAGCTTGTATGTTATGATTTGGTCATTTTGGTTATAAACTTAACATGTAGATCTTAGGTTCAATATCTCATTTTTAAGCTTAAACTTGCCCCATCGGGACTGTTTGTATTTCTTTTATCTTAAATAAGCTCTTAGGTTCAATATCTCATGTTTCCATCTAATTAAATTCTTATTTACATTACAGATTCTTGTACTTGAAACCTTTCCTCAGTCAAAGCTATGGTGGCACAAAGACGAGAAGGCTCTTCCACGGGGGGTTGCTTGGGGTGATGTGCGGGTGTTTAAGAAATCAGAATATAACTCACTTTTTTACGCAACAACACCAATACAAACTATCATTCCAACCGCTGCCGAGAGGGCATCACTCTGGTGGATCTCAAGTTTAGAATATTTGGACAACCCATACGTATCAATTCCACGGAAGAACAAAAGAGTTAAACGTGACAAGATCAAGTATAGGGTTTGTCATAACTTTCATCAAAAAGGGAAGCACGCCTCAGTACGCATCTGTACCGAGGTTCATACAAGTGTAGTGGATGGCGGTTATTCTCATGACGATGATTCTAGTGATGTTGAAGTGGATGAATCTCTCAGGCGCATGAGTAATAAACAATTTTTGAAGTATGTGGCGAGTATGGAAGGTCGTTTAGCTGCAGTTGAGAAACTAGTCAAACCAGGTAAGGTTCCCACTGATGTTACAGATCCATCGTATAACCACCCTACTAAAGAGCCTGTTGCGGATGCAAGTATCGTGGTTGAACTATCTGGCAATGTTGATAAGCCAAAGGTGTGTATTACTAAAATAGTTTTTAACATATATGAATTGTTTTTTAAGTATTTACTAATTTGTTGACTTTTTTAACGTCATTTGTTAATGAGCCTATGGAAGAGGATGTTGTTAAGGAGCCTATTGAAGAGGATCCTGTTGTGGATGCAAGTATCGTGGTTGAACTATCTGGTGTTGTTGAGAAGCCAAAGGTGTGTATTACTATGAAAAAATCCGGCCACCATATTCTTCCAAATTTCCGGTCATAAAATTCAATAACATATGTCCTCTCTATCCTTTAATGATTCCTTTTTCATTCTAGGGTATGCAATACATATTGTTGTTGTGATTTTTAGTTTAAAAGATATGGCGGCTGGTTATTTATTTGATCTATATCTATTGATTTCATCATGGTTTTGTCCATTACCTATCCCTAACCGATTTTGCTATCTAGATCTGTTGATCAGTATTATTTTTGTTAGTGGATCTGGTGGTTTTTTATGGCGGCACATTAGGGTTTGTGATTTTGTATCACAAATCTGTTCGTTTTTAGGGATACTTATTTAATCACCTTTTGGGTTATGATCGCTTCCTTTTATCCTCAACAAATACTTAAGTCGGTTTAATGTTTCATTAAATCATTTATCTATTATGGGGCGATCTGTTGGGTTGTTTGTGATCGCTGCATGTTCCTACATTCTCTAGGTCAGTTTATATCGATTACATATACATGGTGCGATCTGGTTTTTTGTCTTGATCGTTCCTGTGCATACTATAACTCTTTTTAGAGTTTATTGATTTTGTCGATTGGATTGTTTATGGCGCTTCACTGCAGAATGGAACCCTATATTTTTAGGGTTTTGTTTACTTTATATGCTGGAAGTATACCCTCGTTAGGGTATTGATTTATTGTTCGTACTTGTTTTAGATTCGTATGTTCTTATTATGATGGCTGTTATTGTTAAATGGGTTTGAGAGAGATGGAAGTTGTATGCACATCGTTGGCAGTTTGATCATGAAACCCTTGTTTTAGGGTTTTTTATTCAATGATTATTATTCGCTTGTGTTCTGCCATTGATGGGTGCATTTTTACTTTGAAGTTAGGGTTCGAATGTACCCTATTGTGAGTTCTTGGTTCGTATAACACTTGGACCAGCTGTTGTTGTGATCGATTCCTATCCTTGGTCTGCTATACGAAGTGATTTGGTTGTTTCTTGTTTAAGTTACGGTTTTTTGTTTGAGGCTGGTTTTGAATTACCCATGGATGTGTTTGTATCATCAGGGCTGATGTCACTGAATTCTTAAAGATGATTTGCTGTTGGTACGATTGTGTGGACTTGGTGGTTGTTTGAGTGGAGCATCAATGGTATACAACAGGTTCGGCGAGGCTTTTTTGTCCCGTTGCTGCTTATTCATGTCCTATTATTGTTGTTACTAATGATGTCATGTCATGTTCCATCATTGTTGTTGCATATGACTTGATCCTTGGTTATCTTCATGTGACTCATTCGTGATTGTTTTGAAGATTGGTCCAAGTTATTATATGCTGGAAGTTAGGGTCGCGGATACCCTATTTATGTTTCAAATTCCATTTGCTATGGATTGCGTTCTTATTAGGTTATTAGATTATGCTTCTTGCATAATTCTAATAGAAGACGCAAATGGATTTGGTTTGGATTAAGCACTTGGAAGGCGGGGAAACTTGGTTATGGGTTTCTTCATGTTCAAGATATGGATCGCTAGGATGAGTAAGAAGACTTAAGTGTTTATTTAAGTTGTGATGTATTGTATTTTATCTTTAGTCATTGTTAGTTGTATTTGGATAGTGGTTTGGTTAGTGTCCTAAGGGACTAAGATGAGGAACTCACTCTCATCCATTATACTTCAATGTTTTTTGGTTAATATACTTTACCAGGGTGCAGGATTACTCCCTTTTACCCAAAAAAGGTGTGTATTACTAAAATAGTTGTTAACATCTATGAATTTTTTTTCAAGTATTTACTAATTTGTTGACTTTTTTAACATCATTTGTTAATGAGCCTATGGAAGAGGATCCTGTTAAGAAGAATATAGAAGAGGATGCTGTTGACCATAATGAGAAAGATGATGCTGAAATTAAAGACATATTTGAACAAATTCCAAAGGTAACTATTGCAGTTTTTGTATGTAGTTCAAGTTTTAACAAATATGTGGTCCTTAAAAAAATTGTATTTGTTTTCAGGATTCAGCAAATGATTTAACGGATTTGAATTATTTTTCCTCTCTTCCGGATGATATGGTATGAAATTTTCATATCGCATCGTCTAAAGATTTGCGTTGCAAATGTAGTGGTTACTTAGATTTACTTGTATATCAGTTTCAGGATTCAAATGGTTCGTTGGATCAGCAAATGGATGTTGGTGTCACACATGTTGACGCGCAAGTGGGCCCTGTTCCGGATAACTCAGGGATTAATGAGTTATGAAAGTATTATGTATTTAGTGCAAAAATGCATGTATTAATTTTCACGAACCTATATAGCAAGTGTGACTATCTATTATGTCATCTAGTTTCCCTGTATATGCTTTTGGTTGTTAACAAAGGTTTATGGTAACCTGAGCCTTAAACCCGCAGCCATTAAGTTCAAAGACTATATAAATACCATTTTCGCAAGAATTGTTGCTGAGATATTTCACAAACAGAAACCCCATTAACATGTAATAAGAAATAAAATTATGGTCAATTTCAAAATCTAGTATTAACTGGGTATGCCCACATGATATTTTAACTTGGTCCCACAGAACTAAGTGTTTGGATCTGCATATTAGAAGTGGATATGATTAGCCAGTAAAATGTTGCATTACTTAGACGGTGTGTGTTTGGAATTGTTCACTTTTTCTTTTATTGCTTATGCTACAGATATATAATTTAGGGTATAAGGTTTGCAATGCTTATGCTGTAACTAACTGGTCATTAAGAGAAAGTTGAATATTTCCAATAAAGAATGAGTCCATGTGCATATGTTAAAAGGTGTTTAGGCATAATATAATGGAAAAAGGGCATTCTAAATCTTTCTCAAATAAGCACTTTGAGATAAGCAGGTCCCAACCTACTTAGCAAAATGAGTGAGTAATTCAAACTGTATCCGCTAAGCTGCTTGTCATAAGGCAAAATAAGCACGTTGGAACTGCTTATTTGAAAGTTGATAGTTGAAATGATTCCCTTCCTACGTATAGTCTCTTTTTACATTATTTAAAAGATAAGCAGATGATGAGACGAAAAGTGTACCGCTTTTAGGGGGTCATTTAATCCTAAATCGTGATTATTTGATTAAATATTGCCCTAAATCGTTCCTTTTTTCATTTTAGGTACTTGGGACGTGATTTCTGAAATATGAAGCATTTTGGAGCTTTTTGGACATTTTTATTCTCAAGAATGAAGAAAACAAGAAAATCAAGAATCCATGCTGGAAACAATACCTGACGGCGTCAAGCTCTACAAGGTGACGCCGTCGCTCAGTGATAAAGAGGTGGATAATTCAAGTTGTATGTGACGGGCCAGAAAGATTTCAACGCATTTGTACATGACGGCGTCACCAAGGCCGTCAAGAGCACGTTACATGTGACGGCCCAGAACACGTTTATACATGACGGCGTCAGGACTTAACATGATGATGTCAGATGATTTAAAGTGAAGACGTCAGGAAGAAGGCTTACACGAGAAGAAACCTTAGTGAAACTGTCACAAGATGATCGAGACAATCACAACTTGCACACAGAGTAGCTAACACTGTTTTGGTCATAACTTTAGCATACAAACTCGGATTTGAGCGATTCAGAAAAGGAAATGATCGGGACGAAAAAATATTCGATTTGGTGAAAAAATGGTCGTAACTCCATCACTCCTCATGGGCTGACGCCATCAAGATGGGCCGGGCAGAAAAGTGCCTATAAATACAACATCATAACTTCACTTTTTGTAAGCCTTAAACCCTAAGGTCGATTCTTGGGTTTAGGTAGGTGTTTTTCATGCAACTTAGAGGGTTTCAATCACTCCATAAACATCTTGTAATGGTTCGATGATTTTATCTTAATTCATGTCTTCAATTATCAATATTGTTGCTTGTTCTTAATTAATTATGCTTGGCTAATTCACCTTGTGTCTACTTACGATTGTGTGAAACTTGTATATAATTGATTAGATCTTATTGATGCCTTTGTTGATATTTGTGTCTATCTTCATCAATAAGGTGTGACAACTTCAATAGGTCTAGTTGATTTAGCTTATAATTCTTGATTTCTATTGTCTCTTGTTTGGTTGAATGATTTTGATGTTAGGCTTAAGAAAACTGGCAGACTTCCAATTAGTAACTTGCTTGAACGTGTTAAGAAACATGATCGGAGGTGTACTACGATTATATGGTTGTATTTAATGCATAATCGAATTCTAGTGATCCCATGTTAGGAGCTTTTAACGGCTCGACATATGAGTGAAGTAGGAGCTTATAGAGTTAGGGAAGATCGTACACGGCCCTACGAATGGTAAGGAATACAACCCGTCAATTAAAACAAGGATGTGACAATTCAATAGGTAGAATTGGATAGCTAGCAAGGAGTAATACATCATAGGTAGATACGCTTCACTTCCCTTGTAGAACCCTAGTTTACTTTTCTTGCACATTAGTTTAATTGGTAGCTTTTGGGTTAGTTGATTAGCAACTAATTTCGCCCCTTCTTCTAAAACCCGAGATTTTTACTTGCTTTTTGATGCGTGGGAATCGCAACAGGTTTTACCTCTCAAGGGATCTCGAGAAGCTTACAACCCCCACCAGACAGTGTACCTGATCGTTGTAGTATAGTATAGTGACAAGTACCGGGGGATTGATCGTTCAGCTTAGGAATAGTGTCGCTAGGATTAGAAAGCCTAATTATTAGTTCTAAATGTGAGGGATGATTATTTTTGTGTTTTTATATTTTTATGAAAGCAATTAAAATCTCGGGTTTTGGAAGAGTGGGCGGAATTAGTTGCTATTCAACTAACCCAATACTAAGATGCAATCAAAATAAAATACAAAAAAAATGAAAATAAACTAATTATACTAAGGTTGTGAGCAGTAATTGGAGAAAATGTGTTTACTTAGATTTCATTACTCCCTAGATATCTTTTACACGTTAATTACTTGTTATAATTGCATGGATGACGGATCGTATTCCTTAATACCATTCATGGGGTGGCATACATAACTCCCCAATTCTATGAGCTCTTATCTCCTCCTACACCATGCCCAGCACAACTATAGGGATTGTAAACAGTGGCTCATGCATTAAATACAACCAATAAAGACCTAGTACGCCTCGGTTCATGTTTCTTAAGACGTTCAAGCATGTTACCATTTGGAGATCTGCCAGTTTTCTTAAGCCTAACATATAAAATCATTCATCCAAGACAAGAATAAACAAGTAATCAACACATAATCAATATCTAGGTTTCATTAGATCTAAGCAAACACAAAAGAGATCTAGCCTAGCATAATGGAATTGAGACAAGAACAAGATATAGACAACCAACACATAGACATATTGATTGAATTAGAAGAACACTTATCTCAATTACAATGCAATGTATCAAGGGTTTGGAACTCTTGAAAAACCTGTAAAAGTTGCACCAAAATCGTCTTTAGGGTTTCTCCAAAACTTCCCCTCTTAAATGTGAAAAACTAGAAAACTATATATAGGAAAATAGGGATGACGGCGTCAAGAACAAAGGTGTGACGCCGTCATCTCGCCGCCAAATACTTCCTCGGACGGCCTTGATCTACTTCTGACGCCCTGTGTGACGCCGTCATCAACTACGGATTTTAATTCTTGGGGTTTTGACGCCGCCAGGAAAAACTCTTGACGCCTTCATGTACTGTTCCCAGCATGGAAAATTGAGACTTTGCCGTTTTCTTCACTTTTATGCTCCAAAAACGTCCAAAATGGCTTCTTTTCCAGAATTCACTCTCCAAGTACCTAAAATCACAAAAGGAACGATTTAGGGCAATATTTGATCAAATAAATTCGGATTCGGGCTTAAATGACCCCCTAAAAACGGATCATTTTTCGCCTCATCATATACCCTTACACTTGAGATTTGCTTGTCCTCAAGCAAATGCGCTTTTATTCTACTCAAAAGACAAGTTAGGGGTCATTTAACACTAATATAAAAGTAATTACAACAAATAATCGTTCCACTAAAGACCAATAGACAAGCACGGAGGTCATATACAAGCACCTCACAAATAGTGTTTAGATACTCACATCTCTCGGGTGTAATAAAGTAATATAACATTATGGAAATGGAAGATATCTCTCACTACCTGTCATAGCAAAATAGATTACCATAGGCTTGGAAAAGGATCAAACCTCCACCACATGGCGTAAGCACCTAGGATAAACTATCAAAGAGGTCTTTTAAAGGGTTGTAACGTTAGGTGTAGGGATATGAAATACATGGTTTTGTTGGATAAAGGAAGTTTTACTGGTGGCGAGTTAACAATCTTGGTTAATTACATGTACAAGATGGCGTTGCTAAGCCAAGACTAGACTCGACTTAAGCTAATAAATGAAAAATAACAAAAACATAAAATGAACATAAAATGAAACGGGATGGTAGTCCGTATTTTTTTTTTTTTTTTTGTGCATACACTCTTACCCTACCATCCAAAATAATACATCATAGGGAATGAAAATTCTCCTTACACTTGAATCTTTACATACTTTATATTCAACTATTCTAATGACTCGAATTAAGAAAATCAAAACACTTGGAGCACTTTTAAGATTAACGTACATATGGGGGTAATAATATTATGTTCTTCCCCATTACTCCATAAAATAAGTAGTTACCCATGAGTCCCAATCGTCCCAAAACAATATGTACAAGGATATGACTCGACTTAGCAACCATGTAATAAATTAGATAGTTAACTTAGGGTTTATCAAATAACAATAATGCACTAAAAAATGAGCGCATACACGGAAGGCTAAGGCGATTTGGTTGTACATTTAAGTGGGGTGTAACAAATTCTTCCTTTAAGTAAGATGCTTAAAGTTAGAAACGAAAAGATAGGCTCGGAGGGGTGTACTAGGGGTATCGTGTACTAAAAGTGAGTACAACGCTAAGGGTGTGGGAAAAATTAGTTGACTTAACTAGTCAAGTAGTATGACTTAAATGGTCAAGTAATTATGATACGGGTTTAACACAAGGGTAATCCTAATGCCTCTTATCATGTAGTAAATCCTACTACACGAATGTAGTCTCACTAGCGGTCTCGGGATGCATCACTAACGCAAGTTCTAGAATCTAAATGCTACCGGTACACTCATAAGCACTAATAATGAATGCTTTTCCTATCAAATCTAAAGGCGAACCTCACATTTTTGGGTGGAAAATTTTTCTGAATATACGGTTATGTGCTAGTCATACAATCTCCTATCCATGAGACGCTTGCTATGGCTAAAGTTTCACTCCTAAATGTTGTAAAAAAATTTAAATTTGGCGCTAAAATTACACTAACAAGTATTTCTCATAATTTTATTACACATCTACCATTAAACAAAACAAACTCAAGCGAAAGTGCATATGTAAGGTATCATCTTTTTACCCTCCCCTTACACTTAAGATGAACATTGTCCCCAATGTTCAAGTAAAGAATATAAAAGTGAAAAAGTAAAGAGAATGAAATCAAATACTCCCCTGATTCGCTCGATATGGATTATAGGTTGGCCAGGTTAGATCTTCCTCCAAGAAAATGAACAATCAAAGCTTCCCTTCCAGAATATAAATCATCTCCTTGTCGAACATAAACTGTAAATCCTGACAAAATAGACAAGACAACCTCGCGTAAAATTGGCGGCATCCTATTTAAGTTTCTAAATCCTAGAAAACAGAGTAAGATATAATGCTTGTGGAATGAAGTTTGCAGATCTCCTGGAGATTATAAAACTTAATAATTCACAAAAACCATAAGACTCCATTAGAAAAACAAAATCGGTAAAATTTCCAGATTTTAACTCCTGACGCCGTCAAGAGTAAACTCATGACACCGTCAGAATGGACCTGCAGAAATTCTTATGTTAAGTTTCCGGAAAATTTCTGGAAAAACTTGGTCTTACTTCCTGGAAAATCCTGCAAAACTTCATTATGACTCAATACAAGCATTTGACTCTAACGAATACGAATATACATGTTCATTTAATATTGTGGAGAATCATGATCGGTTTGTTTCTTGAAAACATATTTGGGGTTTCCCCTTACACTTATCTTTTGCAAAAATACTTTTAGGTTGGAGTTAAGACTAGGCCAAACAACATAGTAAAGTATTTCCACTTATTTAGTTTAGAAACATGATCAACCAACAATAAAAATTAAACATGCATACGGAAGCAAATAACAATCAAACAAATAAAATCACACAAAACATGGGTTGCCTCCCAAGAAGCGCTTTTCTTTATTTACAAGTCTTGTAGCTAGACTCAAGGTCATGGGTCACTACGTGACTTTGTCATCAAACGTCACATCCTCCTCACTAATCATTTCATTCTTATTTTCTTGGTAGTGTTTTACGCGTTGTATGTTAACCGTGAACTCTCTACCTTCATCATCAATTAACACTACCGCTCCAAATTTAGAAGAATTCTTTACCGTGAACGGCCCATACCATCTAGACTTAAGTTTTCCCGAAAATAATCTCAACCGAGAATTGTATAATAGGACCTTGTCTCCTTCTGAAAATTCTTTGGGTTTCTTAATTCTTTGATCATGCCATCTTTTAGCTCTTTCTTTATATGTGATGGAGGATTCGTAGGCTTCTAGTCTAAGCTCATCAAGCTCGTGTAATTGCAAAAACCTATTATTCCCAGCAGTTGTGTAATCTAAGTTGCATGCCTTAAGCGCCCAATAAGCCTTGTGTTCTAATTCTACCGGTAAGTGACATGCCTTACCATACACCATGCGGAATGGGGTCGTTCCAATAGGTGTTTTGTAAGCAGTTCAGAATGCCCATAAGGCTTCGTCGAGTTTGAATGACCAGTCCTTTCTGTTTTGACTAACCGTTTTTTCAAGTATTCTTTTAATAGCTCTATTGGTGTTTTCGACTTGGCCATTGGTCTGTGGATGATAGGCGGTGGAGAATCGATGAGGTACTCCATACTTCTTCATGACCTTTTCCATTTGTGCATTGCAAAAATGTGTCCCCCTATCACTGATGAGAGCTTTCGGAATCCCGAATCTTGCGAAAAGCTTTTTCAGGAAATGAATGACTACTCTTGCATCATTGGTCCTAAGGGCTTGTGCCTCAACCCATTTGGAAACATAGTCAATGGCGACTAAGATGTACTCGTTTCCCCCTGAGGATGGAAAGAGTCCCATGAAGTCAATCCCCCAAACATCGAATACCTCACAAACTTGTATAAAGTTCTGAGGTGCCTCATCCCTATGTGATATATTTCCGGCTCGTTGACATGCATCGCACGCCTGCACCATTTCTTTTACATCACGGAAAATTGTGGGCCAATAGAATCCTGCATCGAGAATCTTTCGGGCGGTAACGTTTATCCCATGATGCCCTCTAGAGGGACCGGAGTGACATTCCCTCATAATCTTTACTGCCTCATTTTCCGAAACACAACGCCTTATAATGTCGTCAGGACACCTTCGGAATAAAAAGGGTTCATCCCAGAAGTAGTATTTTAGCTGGGAAAAGAACCTCTTCCTCTCGTACTTAGTCAGGTGTTCAGGAACAAGTCTACATCTACTTACGAAGTAATTGGCAAAGTCGGCGTACCATGGCTCCGAATCAATCATTGACATCAGTTGTTCGTCAGGAAACGAATCCCTAATCTCACTTCTATTGTGCTTATCCAAGGGGTTTTCAAGACGAGATAGATGATCTGCGGCTAGATTCTCTGCCCCCTCTTATCGCGAATCTCAACATCGAATTCTTGTAACAATAAGATCCACCGAATTAGTCGTGGCTTGGCATCCTGCTTCGCAAACAGATATCGAAGAGCTGAGTGATCAGTGAAGACGACTGTCTTTGAAAGGACAAGATATTGTCGGAATTTGTCGAATGCAAACACTACGGCTAATAATTCTTTTTCGGTGGTGGAGTAGTTCTCTTGAGCGGGATTCATGGTTTTGCTAGCGTAGTAAATAGGTTGGAAAAGCTTGTCACGCCGTTGACCTAATACAGCCCCGACAGCGAAGTCGCTAGCATCGCACATGATTTCAAATGGTAACTCCCAGTTGGGTGTGATCATGATTGGAGCTTGAGTGAGTTCCCTTTTTAAGAGATCGAAAGCATCTTTGCATTCTTGGGAAAAATCAAACGGAGCATCCTTCACAAGCAATTGAGTCATTGGCCGGGCAATTTTGGAGAAGTCCTTGATGAATCTCCGATAAAATCCGGCGTGCCCCAAAAAGCTGCGTATTGCCTTAACAGTCGTGGGGTATGGTAACTTAGATATAGCTTCAACTTTAGCTTGGTCCACCTCTATCCCGTTCCCTGAGATCTTATGCCCCAACACAATCCCTTCCTTTACCATTAAATGACACTTTTCCCAGTTTAACACCAAGTTGGTTTCCTCACAACGTTTAAGCATCTTTTCTAAATTAGCAAGACAGCGGTCAAAGGAGTTTCCGAAGACTGAAAAGTCATCCATGAACACTTCCATGCTGTCTTCCATGAGTTCGTGAAAGATTGCGGTCAGGCAACGTTGGAAAGTGGCGGGGGCATTACATAGCCCAAAAGGCATCCTTTTGTAGGCAAATGTTCCATAGGGGCAAGTAAACGTGGTCTTTTCTTGGTCCTCGGGTGCTATGGGGATTTGAAAATATCCAGAGAATCCATCCAAGAAGCAATAGTACTCGTGTCCAGATAATCTCTCTAACATCTGATCAATGAATGGTAAGGGAAAGTGATCTTTCCTCGTGGCATCATTGAGCTTTCGATAGTCGATGCATACCCGCCATCCAGTGACAGTTCTCTGGGGCACCATCTCACCCTTGTCATTCTTTACTACAGTCATTCTACCCTTTTTAGGTACCACCTGCACAGGGCTGACCCATGGGCTATCCGAGATCGGGTAAATCAGTCCTGCATCCAAAAGTTTGATAACTTCTTTCTTTACTACTTCCTTAATGTTAAGGTTCACTCGCCTCTGGGGTTGCACAGTAGGTTTATAATCTTCCTCCATAAGAATCTTATGTGTGCAAAAAGTTGAGTCAATCCCCTTAATGTCGGCCACACTCCATGCGAGTACCCCCTTGTATTTTTTTAGGACCTCTAAGAGTTTAACTTTTTGTTCTTGTTCCAAGAAAGAGTTTATGATTACCGGGAGTTGGTCCTCCCCCTGAAGGAAGGCATACTCCAAATGGTTAGGAAGCTCTTTAAGATCAACGTTAGGAGGTTCGATAATAGAGGGTTTGAGCTTGTTTTCGGGCTTTCGGAGCTCGAGATGCTCCGTTGCCTCTTGTCTGTGGTAGAAGGAGACTGCATTAACATCCTCCGTCTTTTCCACCTCTAGCAAAGGCAGAAAACTCTCGTCCCGTAGCCAGCCTTCATCGATTTGTTCATCGACGCAACTATCAATGACATCTGTGAGTTCATCTACTTCCCCGATAAAGTAGAGCCGGTTGGCTGCTTCGGGGGAGAGGTCCATAGAATCCTTAATGTCGAAGGTTGTGCTATCATCTCCCACTCGTAAGGTCAATTTTCCATCGTAGACGTCGATGACTGCACGAGCGGTAGCAAGAAATGGTCTACCTAAGATGATAGGTACCAAGTCATCCTCCTCCATATCCAGGATTACGAAGTCGACCGGGAATTTGAATTTCCCAACTTTGACTAGCACGTTCTCGCATATCCCTACGGGGTACTTGACTGATCTATCGGCTAGTTGGATGTTCATACGGGTAGACTTCAATCCAGAATATCCTAGTTTACGGAACATAGATTGAGGCATGAGATTGATACTCGCTCCCAAATCGGCAAGAGCATTCTTGATTGATAGAGGTCCTATGGAGCAAGGCAAGGTGAAGCTGCCCGGATCGTCTACCTTCTTTGGTAGCCCTCGATGGGTTACCACTGAGCATTCTTACCCCAGGGTCACAAGACCCTCGAGTTTCTTCCTGTTAGCGAGCAGCTTTTTGAAGTATGTGCTATACTTTGGCATGTGATAGCAAGCATCAAGGAGAGGTATGGTGACAACTGAGTCTTTTAGGTATGACAAGAGCCTCTTGTTATCATTCTCAGTTTTCTGGTTTCTTAATCGGGACGGGAATGGGATTCTCACAGGTTGGTTAGGCAAGGCCGATGGGGAAGGGATCGTTACGGGCGGTTGGTCTGGGGTGCCAATGCCGACATCCTGCTCCTCCTCCTCAGGTTCGTCTGGATCGAGGGTGACGGGGGACGAGTTTGGGTAAGGAGGGTCCTTGGTTGTCGTTCCAGCTCGTGTAGTTATCGCGAGCATGGGGTCCTTTTTTCTTTCTAATGGCGTTTGGAGGTGATCTAGGGCTGAGTTAAGCTTGTTGAAAAATTCTCCAATACCCTCCTGCTGCTCGTCGAAAAGCTCATTAAGCCCTTTTAGTTGCAAGTCTTTTTCTTGAGTGAAGTGACCAAGGTCACCTTCGAAATTGCTCTTAATTTTGAATTCAGGGCCTTCCTCCCCTTCTCTTCTCCTTACCAGATTTCCCCAAAGGGTGTAATCGTCATTTTGGTAGAAAGGCAAAAGGGAGGGATCAGCATAAATGTCCCCTCCTGACAAGCACGCATGTTCAGTTGTGGCTGCTCCTCCGCATTCTTCTACCTCATGCGGGCCTCCACAGTAATCGCAGATCAAGTAAGGATTCGACAGCAGTTTAGGTAATTGCGATCCAGCTAGGTAATCCACTCTTTTGTGAATTTTGCTCAACCGATCCGAGGTGATCTCAGAAATGCTGACAGTCGACTCAGGTTCATCCCAAGTGTCATCCTGGTCTTGAGCATATTCTTCAATCCTATCCCATCCTTCCTCGGCACTAAGATTGGCCAATCTTCCTTTCCTAGATTGGTTAATTCCGTTCCGGTCATTAGAGGAGATATTTTCGTAAAAGATTTGGACCAAGAGCCAAAGTTCAATGCCATGATGTGGAACTTGTCTTATTAAATCTTTGAATCTAGACCACGATTTATGGAAGGGTTCATCCTTCCCCTTTCGGAAACGAAGGATCCTATCTCTAAATGCTGAGGTTTTTCCAGGTGGAAAGAACTTCTCATAGAACTTGGATATGAGTTGCTCCCATGTGAAAATAGATTCGGAAGGGAGTTTGTCATACCATTCTTGGGCTTTTTCGTATAAGGTGAAAGGAAAGAATCGCAATCGGGATGTGTTTCTAGTAGCCCCATCCGTATGGATGGTGTCCACTATTTTTAGGAAGTCCTTGATGTGTTGGATTGGATTTTCCTCATCAAGTCCGTGGAACTTACACACACTTTTGACAAGCCAAACATCGTTTGCATGCAAGACCTCGTTGGTGTGTTCGTTTGGGTAAACAATGGCATTAGAAAAGCCACGAGGAGTTGGGGAAGAGTAGTCCTTGAGACGCTTAGGAGGAGGTATTATAGGGGTACTCATCTCATTGTGGGAGCTAGGGGTTGTGATGTGATTTTCTGAATTTTCCTCAGAAAGAGGTGCATCAAAGTCGATAGCAATGCTGGATGGTTCAGGAGTTGAGTGAGTTCGTCTTAACCTACACATTTCTCTTTCGGGTTCTACATAAGGCAAGACAAGGTCTTTAGTGGTACTACGACTCCTAGTGATCCTGAGGTTGGAGAATTCGTTGGTTGCCATGATGGCGGACGGTGAAGAGTTACGAACAAAAACACGAAGAAATAAGATAGACTAAAGAGAACCTAAAAATAAAAAATAAAATCTTACTAGAAAGGAATCTAGCAAGTAGACCTAATAAAAAGAAATTCTAACCTAGACAATAACTATTCCCCGGCAACGGCGCCAAAAACTTGATGCGTGGGAATCGCAACAGGTTTTACCTCTCAAGGAATCTCGAGAAGCTTACAACCCCCACCAGGCAGTGTACCTGATCGTTGTAGTATAGTATAGTGACAAGTACCGGGGGATTGATCGTTCAGCTTAGGAATAGTGTCGCTAGGATTAGAAAGTCTAATTACTAGTTCTAAAGGTGAGGGATGATTATTTTTGTGTTTTTATATTTTTGTGAAAGCAATTAAAATCTCGGGTTTTGGAAGAGTGGGCGAAATTAGTTGCTATTCAACTAACCCAATACTAAGATGCAATCAAAATAAAATACAAAAAAAATGAAAATAAACTAATTATACTAAGGTTGTGAGCAGTAATTGGAGAAAATGTGTTTACTTAGATTTCATTACTCCCAAGATATCTTTTACACGTTAATTACTTGTTATAATTGCATGGATGACGGATCGTATTCCTTAATACCATTCATGGGGTGGCATACATAACTCCCCAATTCTATGAGCTCTTATCTCCTCCTACACCATGCCCAGCACAACTATAGGGATTGTAAACAGTGGCTCATGCATTAAATACAACCAATAAAGACCTAGTACGCCTCGGTTCATGTTTCTTAAGACGTTCAAGCATGTTACCATTTGGAGATCTGCCAGTTTTCTTAAGCCTAACATATAAATCATTCATCCAAAACAAGAATAAACAAGTAATCAACACATAATCAATATCTAGGTTTCATTAGATCTAAGCAAACACAAAAGAGATCTAGCCTAGCATAATGGAATTGAGACAAGAACAAGATATAGACAACCAACACATAGACATATTGATTGAATTAGAAGAACACTTATCTCAATTACAATGCAAGGTATCAAGGGTTTGGAACCCTTGAAAAACCTGTAAAAGTTGCACCAAAATCGTCTTTAGGGTTTCTCCAAAACTTCCCCTCTTAAATGTGAAAAACTAGAAAACTATATATAGGAAAATAGGGATGACGGCGTCAAGAACAAAGGTGTGACGCCGTCATCTCGCCGCCAAATACTTCCTCGGACGGCCTTGATCTACTTCTGACGCCCCGTGTGACGCCGTCATCAACTACGGATTTTAATTCTTGGGGTTTTGACGCCGTCAGGAAAAACTCTTGACGCCTTCATGTACTGTTCCCAGCATAGAAAATTGAGACTTTGCCGTTTTCTTCACTTTTATGCTCCAAAAACGTCCAAAATGGCTTCTTTTCCAGAATTCACTCTCCAAGTACCTAAAATCACAAAAGGAACGATTTAGGGCAATATTTGATCAAATAAATTCGGATTCGGGCTTAAATGACCCCCTAAAAACGGATCATTTTTCGCCTCATCACTTTTCATAAAATATAAAAACACAAGAAGAATCATCCTTCACCTTTAGACCTAGTTAGATTAATTTCAATCCTAACGACACTATTCTGAGTTGAACGATCAATCCCCAGGTACTTGTCACTATACCATACTACAACGATCAGGTACACTGCCAGGTGGGGGTTGTAAGCTTCTCAAGATCCCTTGAGAGGTAAAACCTGTTGCGAGGGCGCAATTCCCGCACATTAAGTTTTTGGCGCCGCAGCCTAGGGAATAGTTATTTTTTAGGTTTAAATTTATTTTGATTAGGTCTGCTCATTAGATTCCTATCGAGTGAGATTTTTATTTTCTTTTTATTAGCTTTCTTGTAGTATATCTTTTTCTTTGTGCCCTTTGTTGGTAAAACCATTTTCACTTGTCACTATGGCGTATGAAATTCCATTTAGATCACTGACAATAGAGGAACAATTATATTTCACTAATAGATTTGCTTTCTATCATTCCAATGATTTTTTATGTGATCTTAGTGACATCCAAGAGGAGTTGGAGGTAAATTTAGATGGGTTTGATGAATTCTATGCATGCGTGATTTCTATTAGACAATCATTATCAGGATCAATTCCTTTTAGTGAGACCCGTTTGATGAATTTTGAGAAAAGCTTCCTAACCATGACCCATAAGTTCAACAAATTGGTTGATTCGTATTAGTAAGATGACCTAGTTTCTAAGAACATGAACTTAGAATCAAACCAAGATTATGAAATGGTTAGTGTTGAACTACCTAGTTGCATGAGCGGGATAGATTTCACCAAAACATACGACACAAATGAGGTTAGAGTTGAGCCACCTAGTTGCATGTCATGGTTAGGCACTACCATAATACAAGATGAACATATAGGTGATATTGATGTGATGGAAGAGATAGTAGAAAACCCAAGGCCACTAAGTATCCCACAAGTCCTGCCATCATTTGAGGCATACACACCGCCCGTGACTTAACTGGAAGAAGTAGAAGAGACTATAGGAACCCCAATTGAGGTAGAACCCTTAGACCAAGTACCACTTGAGGATATAGGTTTGAATACTTGTAATGATAACCTTACACCTAGTTCTAGGGAATTTCCTAGTGTTGATGAACCAGAACCTCAATCTTTACACGACTTTCCATCTTTAGATTTACATCTATGAGATAAAAGAGGAACCGACCCACCCATCAACCAATATTATCGGGGTAGTCTAAGGATTAAGGAAGCCATTCACTCACCCCTTTCACCTCACGTGGCATATTTCCACCCTAAGGGTGTGTATCGCTATTTCCACCCGTACTTAATCCTAAGTGTAGGGAAAACCTCCCCTATTTCCGTTAAATAAGGGTAGAGTCAGGCTCGTGACTCAAACAAAAACAAGCGCTTCTTGGAAGGCAACCCATGTTTTCAATTGTTTGATGTTTTTTTTTTTTTTTTTTTTTTTTTTTTTTTAATTTTATTTGTTTATTTGTGTCATATATGCTTAATCATAGTTGTTTAATTTTCATGTTTCGAATAATTTGTGAAAATACTTTATTTTGTTTTTAATTTCGTCTTAATTGCATATAAAGGTATTTTACAAAAAGATAAGTTTAGGGAAGTTTATATTTTGTTAAAAAGAACGAAATTCGAACATGAAAAATTCACAATTCATGATTAGCATATATTCTATCTTGTTTGCGTGTCAATACTTGTGGATATGTTTATGAGTTCCTATTTGTAATTCATTCCACAAGTATCCTTGATGCGTGGGAATTGCACCAGGCTTTACCTCTCGAGGGATCTCGAGAAGCTTACAACCCTCACCAGGCAGTGTACCTGATCGTTGTAATATAGTATAGTGACAAGTACCGGAGGATTGATCGTTCAACTCAGGAATAGTGTCGCTAGGATTAAAAAACCTAAGAACTAGGTCTAGAGGTGAGGGATGATTCTTTTTGTATTTTTTTATATTTTATGAAAGCAATTAAAATCTCGGGTTTTTGGAAGAGAGGCGGAATTAGTTGCTAGTCAACTAACCCAATTACTAAGATGCAATCAAAATAAAATGACCAAAATGAAAATAAACTAAATTAAGGTAGTGGTGTGAGCAATATATGGGAGAATTGTGTTTACTTAGATTTCACTACTCCCTAGATATCTTTTACAGGTTAATTACTTGTTACAGTTGCGTGGATGACGGATTGTATTCCTTAATACCATTCATGGGGTGGCGTACTTACTTCTCCAATCCTATAAGCTCCTACTTCACTCCTATGTCGAGCCGGCTAAAAAGCTCCTAAGATGGGATCACTAGAATTCACTCATGCATTAAATACAACCATAAAAAACCTAGTACACATCGGTTCATGTTTCTTAAGACGTTCAAGCAAGTTACACAATGGAGATCTGCCAGTTTTCTTAAGCCTAACATTGAAATCATTCATCCATTACAACTATAAACAAGCAATCAACCTATAATCAACATCTAGGTTTCATTACATCTAAGCAAACACACAATAGATCTAGCCTAGCATGTTATAATCAAGACAAGTGTAAGATATATTCAAACAATACATAGACATATTGAATGAATTGGAAGAAAACTTATCTCAATTGAACATGAAGGGTTTCAAGGGGTGAAATTTGAAAATACTGTTACAAACGAACTAGGGTTTACAAAGTTTGGCCCTAATATTCTCCACACAAGTTCCTCTCTTATGAATGAAAATTAGAAAAGTATATATAGATTTTGTGATGTGACGGCGTCAAGAGGAAAAATCTGACGCCGTCATCTCGCCGCCAATAAAGTTCTCGGACTGCCTAGATCCATAGCTGACGCCGTCATATGTAATTCTGCTCCAGCCTGTCACCAAATTTACTCTTGACGCCCTACTTCTGATGCTGTCATGTTTTCTCTGGGTCGTCATCCATTTTGCTCTTGAAGCCGTCAAAAAATCCTTCTTGACGCCGTCAGGTACTGTTCCCAGCAAGGAAAATTAAGACTTTGCCGTTTTCTTCACTTTTATGCTCCAAAAACGTCCAAAATGCTTCCTTTTCCAGAATTCACTCCCAAAGTACCTAAAATCACAAAAGGAACGATTTAGGGCAATATTTGATCAAATAAATTCCAATTCCGGCTTAAATGACCCCCTAAAAACGGTTCGTTTTTCGCCTCATCAATCCTATCCTTTTATTGTTTTGTTTTATTTCTATTTCTAAGTTTGGAATTACACGTACTTGTGGTTTTTCTTTGTTCAGTTTGATGCTTTGGTTTTTGTGTTTGTTGATTACAGGTTATATTGGACAAGAAGATGGTTATATTTATGAAGTGGAGCTTATCATGTTCATTCTCTTTGAGGAAGATTTAACCGTGTTATCACATCGTCCATACCGAGCGAATCAGGGGAGTATTAGTTTCTTTCATTCTTATTTATTTTTACTTTTACATATTTTATCTAGAACATTGGGGATAATGTTCGGTTTAAGTGTTGGGATGGTATATTAGAAACTATATCTTCACTTGATTTTTGTTTTGTTTGATAGTGAATGTGTAATAAAACTGAGAGAAATATTTTTTAGGGCAATTTTAGCACCAAATTTAAAATTTTTTGCAACATATAGGAGTGAAACTTTAGTTTTAATAAGTGTCTCATGGATAGGAATTGTATAACTAGCACAAAACCATACCACTCAAAAATTTCCACCCCAAAAATGTGAGGTTCGCCTTTAGATCTTTAGGAAAAAGCATTCATTCTTAATACTTGTGAGTGTACCGGTAGTATTTAGATTCTAGAACTTGTGATAGCGATGCATCCCGAGACTGCTAGTGAGACTTCATTCGTGTAGTTAGGATTTACTACATGATAAGAGGCATTAGGATAACCCATGTTTTTACACCTGTGTTTTATATAATTACATTGACTTCATAGGTCAAGTAATTCTCCCACACCTTTGCATTACTCATTTTTAGTACACGATACCCCTAGTACACCCCTCCGAGCCTATCTTTTTTGTTTCTAACTTTAAGCATCTTACTTAAAGATAGAATTTGTTTACAATCCACCCCAAAATGTACACCCAAATCGCCTTAGCCTTCCTTGTATGCACTTATCTTTAGTGCATTATTGTTACAACAATTGTTAAACCCTTAGTTAGTTGTCTAATTGATTACATGGTTGCTAAGTCGAGTCATATCTTGTACATATTGTTTTGGTACGATTGGGACTCATGGGTAAAGTACTATTGTAATGGAGTAATGGGGATGATGTCAATTATTACCCCCATATGTGCCTTAATATTTAAAAGTACTCCAAGTGTTTTGATTATCTTGATTCGAGTCATTAGAATAGTTGATTGTAAAGTATGTAAAAACTCAAGTGTAGGGAGGAAACGGGCTCCCTTTGATGTATTATTTTGGATGGTAGAGTTAAAAGAGTATGCAAAAAAAATAATAATAAAAAAATAGAAAAAGAAAAGAGAAAAACATACGGGCTACCATCCGTTTCTTTTATTTATATTTAAGTCAAATAGTGTCTTGAAAAAAATCCAAAAAGAGTCGTAGTTAGTTCAAGTTGAGTCGAGTCTTGGCTTAGCAACGCCTCATTGTACATGTAGTTAACTAAGACAATTGACTTGCCACCAGTAAAATATCCGTTTATCCAACAAAACCTTGTTTTCCATATACCCTACACCTAACGTTATAACCCTTTAAAAGACCTCTTTGATTGTTATCCTAGGTGCTTACGCCAAGTGGTGCAGGTTTTGATCCTTTCCCAAGTATATGGTAATCTATTTGCTATGACAGGTAGTGAGCGATATTTCTCCCTTTCCGATTATGACATATAAATTTACAACACCCGAGAGATGAGAGTATCCAAATACATAATGTGAGGTGCTAGTGTATAATTTCCGTGCTTGTTTTGACTAAGGTAGAACGATCATTTGTTGTAATTATTTTTATATTAGTGTTAAATGACCTCTAACTTGTATTTTTATTGGTGGAAAAGCTCATTTGCTTGAGGACAAGCAAATCCCAAGTGTAGGGATATTTGATGAGACGAAAAGTTTACCGCTTTTAGGGGGACATCTTAAGCCCTAAATCGTGATTATTGGATCAAATATTACCCTAAATCGTTCCTTTTGACATTTTAGGTATTTGGACGTAATTTCTGGAATATGAAGCATTTTGAAGCTTTTTGGACGTTTTTATGCTCAAGAATGAAGAAAACGAGAAAATCAAGAATCCATGTTGGAAACAGTACCTGACGGTGTCAAGCTCTACAAGGTGACGCCGTCACTCATTGATAAAGAGGTGGATAATTCAAGTTGTACGTGATGGGCCAGAAAGATTTCAAGGCATTTGTACATGACGGCGTCACCAAGGCCGTCAAGAGCACGTTACATGTGACGGCCCAGAACACGTTTATACATGACGGCGTCTGGACTTCAAGATGGGCCGGGTAGAAAAGTGCCTATAAATACAACATCATAACTTCACTTTTTTAAGCCTTAAACCCTAAGGTCGATTCCTGGGTTTAGGTAGGTGTTTTCCAACAATTTAGAGGGTTTCAATCACTCCATAAACATCTTGTAATGGTTTGATGATTCTATCTTAATTAATATCTTCAATTTTCATTATTGTTGCTTGTTCTTAATTAATTATGCTTGGCTAATTCACCTTGTGTCTACTTATGATTGTGTGAAACTTGTATATAATTGATTAGATCTTATTGATGTCTTTGTTGATATTTGTGTCTATCTTCATCAATAAGGTGTGACAACTTCAATAGGTCTAGTTGATTTAGCTTATAATTCTTGATTTCTATTGTCTCTTGTTTGGTTGAATGATTTTGATGTTAGGCTTAAGAAAACTGGCAGACTTCCAATTAGTAACTTGCTTGAACGTGTTAAGAAACATGATCCGAGGTGTACTACGATTATATGGTTATATTTAATGCATAAGCGAATTCTAGTGATCCCATGTTAGGAGCTTTTAACGGCTCGACATAGGAGTGAAGTAGGAGCTTATAGAGTTAGGGAAGATCGTACACGGCCCAACGAATGGTAAGGAATACAACCCGTCAATTAAAACAAGGATGTGACAATTCAATAGGTAGAATTGGATAGCTAGCAAGGAGTAATACATCATAGGTAGATACGCTTCACTTCCCTTGTAGAACCCTAGTTTACTTTTCTTGCACATTAGTTTAATTGGTAGCTTTTGGGTTAGTTGATTTGCAACTAATTCCGCCCCTTCTTCCAAAACCCGAGATTTTTACTTGCTTTTCATAAAATATAAAAACACAAAAAAAATCATCTTTCACCTTTAGACCTAGTTAGATTAATTTCAATCCTAACGACACTATTCCTGAGTTGAACGATCAATCCCCCGGTACTTGTCACTATATTATACTACAACGATCAGGTACACTGCCTGGTGGGGGTTGTAAGCTTCTCAAGATCCCTTGAAAGGTAAAACCTGTTGCGAGTGCGCAATTCCCGCACATCAACAGATAAAACCCCTATTTCAGAAAGTACCGTTTTTCGCAAAGTTCAATTAGTATTCGTGTAATCCAAAGTTAGCATATTATAATCCTAAATTAGCATTCCATACCAGATTTTAGTTCAGAAAGTAGCTCATGTTTTCATATGTCATGAAAATATCTCATTTTCAGGTTATTAATGAAAGGCTCGATGAGCACATGGGTGCTGATGTCACACATGTTGACCCGGAACCAACTTTGTCCCCTATTCCGGAAGACTTAGTGATTGATGTGGTATGCAAATTTTATGTGTTACGAACCAACATATATGTCTTACGTTTCATGACTAATTGCATAACACTGATTTGTATATGATTTTCAGGATATGCACATGGATGATGGTATTAAAACTGTAAAGGTTCCCTTCAAACGAGAGAGAAACAAGTGTTGTCATCTTTGTGATCCATACACACCTCCGCCACCTACTACACCAAGAAGGTCCAAAAAGTGTCGTCCTAGATCTAGGGTGTATAAATCGTTTAAGAAACCTTATCTGATTGGACCTGATGGAAATGATTTACAGCTTGAACCGTGGGTAGAGGTACATATACTTTTTTTTAATATATATAATTTTTTTTACCTTTGTGTAGTATTTTATCTTAGTAATCATCATTTAATATGGAAATGTTTCACTAGCAATTGACGCGTCCTGAAGATTCACTAGCCGGCTTGGTCAATCCTCATCCATAGATAACCTTGTTATTCCGTTCAAATAAGGAGATGAGATTTCAACTTCCAAGATCGAGTTCCTTACTCCACCAACACAAACTCTGGGTAGAAACCTCTAAAATCCATATCTGAAGAAAAAAAATAAACATTATTAAAAGAATTACAATTAAATAAATAATTTATTAAAAGATTTGGTGGAATAATTCTGACCTTGAAAGCAAAAACAAACCCTGCCAAAGAATATTCCAACTTCTGTTTTGAGTAGGTATTTCGAATGGCATCGTACAACTGTCTCTAAATGTTTTCCCCCCAATGAAAGTCATTCCAGTTTTCAAAATTCTCAACCATCCAAAGATATACATCATCGACCACGAATAACATTTCACGACCCATAAATATGACCTGAGCTGATAACAAAAGACAAACTCGGACCGCGTCTTCATCATATAGTTTTGTGAAAAGCTCTTCTATCTCAATCAAACATAGAAGATCTATGGTTTTTAAATCCACACCTACCCTGTCAGGAAATACACGGTCACGAAATATGATATCACCTGTTCTAAACTTACGGAAACTAGGCATTCCAAATTTAAAACTAGTTATGAGGTCAAATTGACGGCGTCCAAAATGAAGATGATGTCCATTAACAAGATAAATCAATGGCAAATCATAGTGGGCATCATCAGACTTAATTTGTTTTTGAAGCATGTAATGTATAAGACTTTCATCGTTCTCAAAGTAATTTAAATCTAACCATGGACCAAAGCATGTTGACCGAAACAGTCTACGATGATTCTCATATAGTCTGTCTTTAATCAATTGAAAGTAATGCAATTTGCTTCGAATGTGAACCTTGACAACAAATTCCTATATCAATAAACAAAAAAGTGTTTTGTAACAAGCAATAACACAAAGAGAAGCAATTCAGATAATTTAACGAAACACACATAATAAAACTAACATGGAGACAAATAGCAAACATGAACGCCAAAGAACACTAATATATAATGATTGGAAAAATGTGACCCAATAAGCTCACCAACCAAACTTGAACAATACTGCACTCAGAGTAAAACAGCTTGGTGAGGGCACCAAACTTTTTAGACATTTAAGCACATCCAAACACATTAGTCCTAGGAGGTATGTTTCAAAATCCGTTTTGTTTACCATGCTATTAGCAATTTAACATGGATCCGGTATGAAGGGTTGGTACTTGGTGTAACTAAGGTTTTTAAACTTTCTTCCAAACTATTGATGGTTGGTTTTGGGTGCAGAACCCAACTAAATTTTCTATCCAAAACTTAAACCAAACTCCCATCCAGATTTTATATATTTTTATAAATTAAAAAACCAAAATCTGTATTCAGATCACATATTGGGTGTCAGACTGTTAGGGATATAAAATACAGCAACATTTTTTCTTTAGCCTCATGGTTCAAAAGAAAAGGATAAAACCAAAACATGAACAAAGCCAAACATTTTTCTATATATGGACCACACTCTGCATTAAACATTGGCACAATATTTTATCTAATTTCTATAAGATAACAAGGATATATGGTGTATTGGTGAAATACTGAAATGATCTACAATATAAGTAGTCCGACAACATCAATCAATATGAACAATTCACTGGCTTACACAATGTCCATACAACGATACATATCTAATACTAGGAACAAGCACAGATTCAAATCGCTAGTACCAAAAGCTTTCCAGAATGCTAAAATTCAGTAAAAGAACTTAAGGAACAAGCTAGATAGAGGCTTATGTAGTCCAAACAAGCTGTATATGGTGCAGGGCACTAAAAAGTTCTAACAACTAAGTTTGAGATCAAATTCAGACAGCAAATGAATTCCAAATCTTGAAAATCATTTTGATTATGAAAGATTAGCTACAAATTATCTCAGAAAACCAATATTTAGTAATTTCCAATTACAAATAAGCTCTAAAACTTATGTGATAAAAAGACCTAATGAAACTGTTAAGCAACCTATTGAACTACCTTAAATAAGTCCTAACAGCCTATTGAACAAGCAATTAACATTACACAAATAAACCCCAAAAAATTAAGCTAATCGACTACAAAATAATTATAAAACAACAATAATATTAGACAAATAAACCTAAACGACAAGAAATTAAGGGAAAAACTTACCATTTCATAGTATGAAAAGATTGAAAGAATTTATGTTTTGATTTAAGTGTGTGTGTGGATTTGAAGAAATTCATTAGGTACATCAGATTATCATTTACAAATAATAAAAAAAATTAATCAAATCAAAAGATATGAAGTACCTAATGAAGATTTTTCTAATTTTCAATGGTACTTACTTTGGAATTTTCTCACATTCGCCAAAAATCGCATGTTCTCCGTTCGCACATCTGCTTGGGTAGGGGTGTACGATGGTCGGGTGAGTGGGCTTGCAAATGATTGGTATCCCCCTCTTTGTCTGGGACACGTGTCAAGAAACTAATGGGATCGCACGATCGCACATTAGCACATGACCAAATTGGGAAGACTAGTTGGTTTTGTACCCTTTTGGAAATTTGATCAAGAAAAAGTCCCCTTTTGGTAATTAACGCTTATATTTATATCTCATTCATTGCATCTTTGCCAACTTTTGATGCTCATGCAAAACAGTAACGTTAGGTAACTGAAAAAAATCCTATACAAAGCAATATTGATATGTGCATTGGAAGCAAAGCTCAACAAAATACAGTGAAAAAATCCCATCGTTTTTAATGATTCGCCGAATTATTATATGAAATCTGGATTTTACGGAAATACTTTTGGTTTTGTAGAATTGCTCCTTCAGTTCTTGCAACATCAGAAAGTCAGTTTGATGGGAAACCTCACATAAATTACGAGGTAAATATACAATTTATCTCTATGATTTACATAACCTCGCAGTGCAATGTCTGAATTTGAATGGAAAGAACAGGCCAACAATGAAAAAAAGTAGCTGAGAGTTAATAAGAATGTCACATATTCCATCAGTGGTGCAGACCAATACCCACTCAGTGATGTATGGGAATGAATTGTCTATGTTATCAATGATGCCGCCCGCACATGTGTCTTGTTCAAGTCATGGCTACATGCTTGGTCTACCAACCCAAACCTTAGATTTATTTGGTAAAGTAGGAAAACAAAATATAGAGGACATGAATTTGATCGACCGTGCACTATACAAGGGTATTTTCGGGACAACATTTCAATCACAAGTTTTCAAGTTATGATGATCATCGATGACGCACGGTCCTATTCATTTGTTAACAAATGGATTCGACAACTAGTTTCCAAAAGTTGTTTCACCGAAGTTTACCTCATACATTTACATTTTATAGTTTTATTTTTGTGATAAGTTAATCACTCTACACAACAGGTCTTTAGCGATGGCTGTTTCTATCGGAAAGCTGTCAGTATAAACGAATTTGTGATAGAAATAGTTTGTCGCAGAGTCCATGGTTGATAATTAGTATCTGCCAGAATTCCAGCGACAGATAATATGTGTCGGAATACTGTTGGTTAGTCTTCTGTCAGAAATTCGTTTGTAATAATCAGTGTTTTGAAACTCGGGTTGACCCGGCCGGGTTAAATGGTTCGACCGGTTCCGGCAAAAAAAACGGATCAAAAGAACCCAGGTTTCTAAAACCGGGTTAACCGGTTAGAGCCGCCGGGTTTTGCGTGACCCGCGTTAACTCGGTTCTCAAAACCCGGCCGGGTTTCGTTTTTAAAATTTTTTTAATAAAAACACAGGGTTGACCCGGCGGTCGAACCGGTTGACCCAGTCAAAAATATAAAAAAATAATAAATTAAAAACCGAGTTGACCCGGTGCCCGGTGACTCGACCCGATCGATTTCGAACCCGGTTTTCAAAACATTGGTAATAATTCCATCAAAAATCCGTCGGTAAATTGTAGACGGTAAAAAACTTCATCTATTTTCCAGATCTGAAAAAAATATAGTAAAAGTGAAGGGAGAAGATGTTGAATCCACTGGTTTCTGGGTTTCACGTTAGCGGTGGTGGCTTAGTGCGGTGGTAGTGGTGGTTCAACACCAGATCTGGTGGTTTGGTTAAGTGGTGGAAGTTTATGGTTGTTTGGTCTGCTGGTGGTTCATGGATGGTGACAATTTCAGGGTTGGTTGTCGGTGGTGAAGGTGGCGTTTGGCGGTTACTGTGTGATGTTGTTGATTGAAAATTATTATTTTGATGATTGGGGGGGGGGGGGGGGGGGGGGGGGGGAAGAGAGGGAAGTTAGTGAATTTTGATGTGTTTATTTAGTGA
Organism: Artemisia argyi; assembly: GCA_030686995.1. Taxonomy (NCBI): domain Eukaryota; kingdom Viridiplantae; phylum Streptophyta; class Magnoliopsida; order Asterales; family Asteraceae; genus Artemisia; species Artemisia argyi. The sequence goes on along the minus strand of CM060688.1, from coordinate 17,970,596 downwards.
GAGATAAATGATTATATGTTTATGATGAGATAGAAGGTATATACAGTTTTTATTTATTTTGTTAAAAGAATACACCAAAAGACGAAAATAACCTCCCATGTGTTATCCATATTCTTATTTTAATGGTCAAAGGACCAAATCCAATAGGGGTCGCAACCACAGGGACCAAACCCGTTAAAAAAAATAAAGGGACTATATCCGTTAAACTCAACAGACCACAGGGACCATTTATAAAATTAACAATTTGATTTATGACAAAACGTGATAATCAAATATTAGTACTCACAAATTTTTTTCTTATCAAAGTTGAATGTATTATTTTTTGGATACTATCTAGTATCTTTAAATTTCATCTTATAAACCTTTAAATATGTTGTAACTCGAAACAAAGTATATCAATCAAATTCACTATGTTTATTAACAATAGCTTTACTCTTTTTTGTAAATCTTCCTCTTTCATTTAAGTCTACTCCAATATTAACGGTGAAAATCATCAATATATAAAGATAGTTTTAGCATAAAATGTGCATATAATAAAATACTTGCCAATGGTCTTTGAATTTTTAACACTTTTGTCGGAAATAAATAATATTTTCAATGGATTTCCGACGGAATTATTAAAAATTTAAATATGATAAAATTTCAAAACATTTCCAACGGATTAGAGACGAATAAACAAGGACGTCGGAATGATGTCGAAAATTTGACGGTAAGTTACATGAATTACTGACAGATTTTCGCAAAATCCGTATCCCTTGAAAATACATCCTAATTCAGTCCGAAAAGTATGGGTGTCGCTAATTTGATGGAATATCGTGGGTATTTGGCGACAGATTCGAATCCGTCGGTGAAAGTCAAATTTGTAGTAGTGGAATGAAAACCTAAAAAAAGGTAAATTTAAACATCCGTACTCTCTTCAAGATGATGAGTTTGAGGAATCCTATATCACCCATCATGGATTCATTAGCAAGTGTTACGGAATTATGTTTATATCTTATGGCTATTGATAAGTCAATTCCGGATTTACTCGAATACAAGTTTCCTTTTCTCGAGAGCATGAACCTTAAATTTGGGTGGTTTGAAATGGGTATCTTTGTTGGTCCGATATTTTTGTTTAAAACCACGAGTCGTATGAACAACAGTTTGAGCATACGAAAATAACTGATGATTATTAGAAATTAGGATATGTTTACAGAATCTTGACATGCTACTACTAATAATACCTATTTGCACATTACAACTGTATTAGTCTCACTTAGAAGTTAAGGTGAAGGCTTTACGAGAGATAGTTGCGGAATATTATCACTGGTAATGACAAATGAAACTCTTTCAAGTAATGAAGAGGAAGATTCCATGCTAGAAGAAGAGGAAGATTCTAGTTGGTGGAGTCGATTGCCCATGACGTCGACCATCATCCCATTATATACTAGGGAGATACATTGTTAGTAGTTACGAGAAAATAGTAAGTTCCAAACTAGAAGCAAACTGGAAATAAGGTGCATGTGCCATTGTGTGGCTAGGGTTGCTTTACTGTGTTGACATCTGTTGTACGTGCAAGTTGCTTTCTTTGCTACCGACGATTTCTTATCTTCCCAAAGGTTTCCCGCTTTGCTTATCTTCAATTACTCCCGCCTAAGTGTGTCTGAGAACTTTAGCCAGATCATTCTTCATATTTAGTAAATAACTTTCAAATGAGTTAAGTATTTGCTAAATATATTCGATCAGTGTTAATTATTTAGGCTGTATGGTTCTTCAGGATAGTTTTAAGTTGATAAGTCTTTCAGAGTCCTAGAGATATTTGTCAGTCCCCTAAGACTCTGGTTGTTTGTAACTCCTTGTACTTTGCTAGCTGACTCCGCATCAGGTTACAAAGTATTTTTTTAGTTTGGTTTTCGACTTCTTCGAAGTTTGACTGTATTTACCAAGAAGTATACAACGTATCCGAGTCGTTATGCTCTAATACGTGAAAATACTCAGTTAGCTCCTTAGTCAGAACAGCTGTTCATTTATATCAGTGGTTGAATATATATAAGTGTTCTGATTTTAACTTTCCTGAGGTTACTCGCTGAGGTATATACTGTTAATACAAATAAACCTTAAAAATGTTTATTTATATTTTACGATCTTTCAATGTTTTGTCGTTAACAAACGTAAAATAATTTTAACCAAATAAATAAAATACGTAATGCTTTGAGCCAATAGTTTACTAACTCATTTCAGTAAACAAATATATATTAACCATGTTTAGTTATGTAGTTAACATGAAACCAAAACTATTTTATAAAAACCTTTAGTAACATTTGTTACTTGCATTTTATAAAATATATGTTAAGAAAATGATGGTAAATTCTTGGACTATCCATGACCCAAAACCAAGTCAATAACCCATAAACAATGGATCTTTGATCCATAACCCATGACCCATTGCATGGCATCCATAATGGGTAAAACCCATGACCCAAAGTCCATAACCCATGACCCAAGATGTCTTTGACATCAGGCATGACATCATCTATCCATGGACTATAACCTATAACCCATGACCCGATTTGTAACCCAAAATCCGAACTAGTTTACCCAGTGTGCCGGATCCCTGGGTTTACACTAGCCGGATCCCTCTTAGGAGGGAACCGGCGGAACCAGGTGAACAGTAGGAAAATTTGCTTTTAAATAGTGAGCCATTTCTCAATTGTCTCTCACACCTTTTAGAGTTTACTTCTCCCTATACTATAAACTCTCTAACCACAGATCAAAGGATCTTTTTATGTAGTTTCTCTTTGTGTTTCTCTAGGTTCCTTCCAAAAGGTGAGAACACAACCTCTTGAAGGCGGGCAAGCTTGGGTGATAAGTTGCTTAGGATATTCTCTTCCAAGATCACAGAAGTGATACTTGTTATTTCTTTCTTCTCCAAAGGTGTTGTAGAAGTTGTGAAAAATTAGAAGGGGGGTTGAATAGTTTACCGATTAAAATCTTTTTAACTTGTTAAGTTAGCTTTGAAACTTTCCGTTTGATCAAAGATATATACACAAACACAATATATAACATGCAAGTAAATGAAAGAAACGATCAAACCACAACACGAGTATTTATCGTGGTTCGGCTACAAGGACTCTTTTTCCTTGCCCTACGTCCACGCCCCAAGTATCCAACTCGAGAGTTTCTTTCACCAGTCAACAAGCTCCTTTCACAGGCGGAGAAAACCTTACACGTCGCTTATACTTTTACCGACACAAAGCTAGATGTCGAGTTCTTTACCAAGGGTACAACCACTCCCGTTAGTTCTTTTACAAGGGTACAACTACTCCCGATACACTTTGTATTTTGAGGACTAAAATACTAACCGATCACTACTGAAAATACACAATCAAATGAAGTGTAAACTACACAAGTCTACACAATGCTAAGCTAACAAGTCTTGCAACGTTGTGTTGAATACTTGTTACTTTTAGTAAGCTCGTGAATCTCTTTGCTACAAAAAGAAACTTCACATATGAAATGTTAAGAGGTTAGATGAAAGAATGAATGTGTGTGTAAAATATGATGTAAAGTGATAAGCCAAAATTCAACTTGTGGCTTGATATTTATAGCCAAACCTTCTGCAGGTCTGGCGGATCAGGCGGAACCCTCAGATGGGTTCCGCCCGTGTACCCCCAGGGTACCGCCGGGCTTGCAGTTGGTTTTGCAATAAATCTTGCAAACCAAACAAAGTCACATCTCATTACTCTTGCAAACCAAACAATGTCACATCACATAATATCAAGTCAAACACTAAACTTGCAAGCAACATCTTAGTAAGTCAAACACATTTTTTTCCATAAATGTATAATGACAAAACTTGCCATAAATGTGATGTGACAATTCTATTTTAAGAAATAAAAAGTGTTGTGTTTTATGAAATGTAAAATGTAGCAAAAGTCTAGTTTATGCAAGTCTTTAAAACTAAGATTATATTTTACTTAGAAACTAAAGTTTACATTTTGTCGTTAACAAAACTTAGCGAAGATCGTAAAATATAAATAACGTTTTTAGGCGATATTTGTATTAACAGAAGTGTTGGGTCAATAGGTGTAAAAGGAAGTTGAATCCTTTAGTTGAGTTGTATTGGGTGTGTTGGTTTGGTCCGCCATGCTAAGGACCCGTTATCTAGCTTTGTACCAGATAAAGTGTAAGCTATGGTGTAAAGGCTTCTCCGTCGTGTGAAAGGAGATTGGTGTTGTGATTACGAACTCTCGAGTAGGTGACTCGGGAAGTGGAGTAGGGAAAGGAAGGTGTCCTTATAACTGAACCACTATAAATACTTGTGTTGTGGTTTTGTTTCTTTATCTCTATCTCGTAGGTTAGATTTACATACTTTAATCTATCAATGTCCAACAAATCAAAACTAGATTGCCATAAGTCGATCTATAAGTTTTAATAAATAAATATAATCGGTGAAACTATTCAAACCCTCCCCCTTTTTATAGTTTTCTACATATACCTTTGCGAGTCTTTTGATAGCTGATTGTGATCAGCTGTATTGATCTTTGTCAGGGAGTAAACTTGCTTATGGTTTACATTTTGACTTTATCAGAGAGGGAATTGGCTCTCTAATTTTATCAGCTAGTGACTTAGGCTGTTTTTATGCTTCAAATACTTGTGAGGGATAATAAGGTCAAATATTGACTCAACATCTTGGATATCAAATGTGTTTCGTTGAAGAGATTGATCATAAAGTAAGGCAACAGTACAAGTGTATCTGTGTCCAAGTCTTTGCTCAAAAATTAATAATTTATCGTTAAACCGGGGATGTGGAAATTCCTAGTTTCTTATTTTCAGCCATTCCTAGGCAAGTCGAGCTAAACTTAAAGTTGACGATGCCCTTTGATATTTCCTGCTTCCTTAAATTAAGGGAAACACACACTCACTTTATCAAGCCAGTTCAACATTATAATAAGTTGCAGTTGTAAATTTATAAAGAATTTCGACATTGACATTGATGTATTTGAGAAGACAAGTCCCATGTCCGGCTACGAATGTTCAACAACTATCGTTTGGAGCATGTCTTGCAGGTAAAAACGGGTAGAGGAAATGTCCAGGTAAAGACTTGTGGACGCAGTCATAATTCTTGGTTTTTCAATCTTCAAACCCGGATGCATAACGGAACGAAAATCTATTCGCCTGATGACCAGGAAGATACTGAAATAAGAAATTATGTGTAATGGAAAGTCATTAATAAAGTATCCGATCCGGTCTTTTCGTCACGGATTGGATGTTGACAAATTACTTGAATCCCCCGTTAAGTTCAGGTGTTTCTCCATAGAAGCTGCTAGATCATCTCGTGTCTCATTTGTTCACATATCAAATACGAACAAAAAAATATACCATAATACCATCCAACTTTCAAATTATGTTTCATTATCATACGTTTTATAGTAATCTCTTTGCACCGTTAGTCCTTTTGACTAACAACTATTTGTAAGTAACCCCAAAATATGTTTTCTTTTTCTTTTTTAATTATTTTTTAAATTTTATTTTTATATAAAGTTTTTCAATTTTCTATAAACATTTTTATTCGTTGTTTTATATACTCTTTTATACGTTTTTAAAAACGACTTCATCCATTTATACATATATTTTTATACGTTTTTATATACGTACTTGTGGACATTCTTATATCGGTCTTTATATACATTATTATATAAAAACGGATACAAACGTATATAGACGAGTATATAAAAATGGATAAAAACATGTATTAAAATGTATATATAAAAACGTACATACGTGTCTATATACGTTTGTATCCGTTTTTATATAAGACGTATTAAAATGTATATAAAAACATATATAAAACGTGCATAAAAACGTATAAATATATATATATAAAAACGTATAAGAGAGTATATAAAAGCGAATAAAAACGTTTATAGAAAATTAAAAAACTTTAAATATAAAAAAATTTAAAAAATAATTAGAAAAGAAAAAGAAAATATTTTTTGGGTTAATTACAAACAGTCGTTAGTTAAAAGGACTAACGGTGCAAAGAGATAACTCTAAAATGTACGATAGTGAAACAAAATTTGAAAGTTGGATGAGTATTGTAGTACTTTTTTGGGTTCGTGTATCTGATATTGATATATGAACAAATGAAAAAATACGTTGTTATTCCTTTAACTTAATAGTTACATAGCACCTTATTCCTGCGATAATATGGTTCCTGTGTTTTGTTTTTCGGATAATTGTTTTGAAGTATATCTAGCTCACCACTTTTTCTTAGTTGCGCAACTTTTCTTCTTCCTATTATATCTACATATATACTTTTGAATTTTGTTTTTCGTGTGTAGCCGCATGTTGGCACCGGTTTTGGCATACAAAACGTTCAGATAATCTTCTTCTAAACTTAATCCCTAAACAGTCACAAATAACCAAAGGTCCATTGTTGACGTATTGCGGCCATACTTGCTGCTGACTCGATCACGTTTGGTGTATTATTTGTGATGATCAATTTCACGCGCAAATTAAATAAACCTCAATACCATCTTTCGCGGGTTCTAACAAAGGTAGAGAAGGACCTCTGGCCTTGCAAGGGGTGAGGATCGAACCCTTGACCTTTGTTTCCAGAGACAAGGGTGTTAACCACTTGATCTAACCTTGCTATTTGTTTATTGTCATGAATATGCATGTATTTTTTGCTCTTTTCCCGAGTTTTGGATTTTTAAGTGCGTCACAATGTTTTAAATTTACAGTAGTCATAGCATTCATAAATGCCAGACAAATTGAACTTCTCCCAACCACACGTGCATAAAGAGATAAATTTTTAATATATTGACTTTATTTTTTTTTGACAGGTAAATTTCCAACTTAGGTTTACCACCCCGAAGACCAGGGCCCTAACCACCATTCTGACCAAACTATGTTGTCTTAACCGGGTCCACGCTGGTGTAATATATTGACTTTATGGTTACTCAAAAGGATTTAGCAAATTATACATGCGTGTATCTGATGATCTGGACCATGACTGCAGAGTGTTCTTGTTTTTGGAGAGGCAATAGAAGCTAGTAATACATTGACACTAAGAGATAATATCGACCACATTCGAATGATATTTTTGCAAAGTGTTCTGGTTGATGTTCTATAAGTTTATCTATAACTAATCTTTGCTTATCAAGCATTCTATATCATTAGTACTTTTTTTTAAACAATTTATCATTGTTATATAATAATCCCCGCGCGCAATCCTGAGGTAATTGGTTAAAACCATGGTACCATGTCCCATACCCGCGGTTAGCATGGTTTATTTGGCTTTGGTTACATGTATAACCCAATCACGTATTTTACTTGTTACGACTGATCTACACCATTAACTACTGTATTTGAATTAACATACAGTAGTATTTTTTAAATTACTACTTAATTAGCAAAGAGACTGTACATGACTAATTAGAAAAGAGACCGAGAGTTGCATGTTTGGCAAACAAAGTTTGTTTTATAAAAGGCGGTGTTTGTAAAAGCTAAATGTTAACGCTAAATACTTCTTTGAAGTAGCGTTTTTAGAGAAAGCGCGCAAAACTCTTCTTGCCAAACAGGCTTTCAATTTCAAATGTTGATGAGGCGAAAAATGATCCGTTTTTAGGGGGTCATTTAAGCCCGAATTCGAATTTATTTGATCAAATATTGCCCTAAATCGTTCATTTTGTGATTTTAGGTACTTGGAGAGTGGATTCTGGAAAAGAAGCCATTTCGGACGTTTTTGGAGCATAAAAGTGAAGAAAACGGCAAAGTCTCAAATTTCCATGCTGGGAACAGTGCATGAAGGCGTCAAGAATTGCTCTTGACGGCGTCAGAGTCCCAAGAATAAAATACCGTGGTTGATGACGGCGTCACATAGGCCGTCATAAGTAGATCAAGGCCGTCCGAGGAAGTATTTGGCGGCGAGATGACGGCGTCACACCATTGCTCTTGACGCCGTCACCCCAGTTTTCCTATATATAGTTTTCTAGTTTTTTCATTAAAAAAAAGGAGAAGTTTTGGTGAAACCCTAAAGACGAATTTGGTGCAACTTTTACAGGTTTTTCAAGGGTTCCAAACCCTTGATACCTTGCATTGTAATTGAGATAAGTGTTCTTCTAATTCAATCAATATGTCTATGTGTTGGTTGTCTATATCTTGTTCTTGTCTCAATTCCATTATGCTAGGCTAGATCTCTTTTGTGTTTGCTTAGATCTAATGAAACCTAGATATTGATTATGTGTTGATTACTTGTTTATTCTTGTCTTGGATGAATGATTTTATATGTTAGGCTTAAGAAAACTGGCAGATCTCTAAATGGTAACATGCTTGAACGTCTTAAGAAACATGAACCGAGGCGTACTAGGTCTTTATTGGTTGTATTTAATGCATGAGCCACTGTTTACAATCCCTATAGTTGTGCTGGGTCATGGTGTAGGAGGAGATAAGAGCTCATAGAATTGGGGAGTTATGTATGCCACCCCATGAATGGTATTAAGGAATACAATCCGTCATCCATACAATTGTAACAAGTAATTAACGTGTAAAAGATATCTAGGGAGTAGTGAAGTCTAAGTAAACACATTTTCTCCAATTACTGCTCACAACTTTAGTATAAATTAGTTTAGTTTCATTTTTAGTATTTTATTTTGATTGCATCTTAGTTTTGGGTTAGTTGAATAGCAACTAATTCCACCCACTCTTCCAAAACCCGAGATTTTACCTGCTTTCATAAAAACATAAAAATACAAAAATAATCATCCCTCACCTTTAGAACTAGTAATTACGTTTTCTAATCCTAGCGACACTATTCCTAAGCTGAACGATCAATCCCCCGGTACTTGTCACTATACTATACTACAACGATCAGGTACACTGCCTGGTGGGGGTTGTAAGCTTCTCGAGATCCCTCGAGAGGTAAAGCCTGTTGCGATTCCCACGCATCAAGTTTTTGGCGCCGCAGCCCGGGGAATAGTTATTGTCTAGGTTAGAATTTCTTTTTATTAGGTATACTTGCTAGATTCCTTTCTAGTAAGATTTTTATTTTTATTTTTAGGTCTTCTTTAGTCTATCTTATTTCTTCGTGCCTTTGTTCGTAACTCTTTACCATCTGACATCATGGAAGGTGGTAACATCTTTGAACCCGTCATCCCACCACAACAAAACCCACCACTAGAACCCCTTAGGCCCCGAACCTTATGAGAGTATTCCCGACCTAGCCACCAAGGCTACCGAAACACCATTGAGCTCACCAGAGATAATGTAACCCCCTTGCGATCCGACACCATCCGGTTGGTGCAAAGCGGATGTGCATTCCATGGACTTCGTTCCGAAGATCCAAACCAACACCTTAAGGACTTTCTCAAAATCGTAGACTCCATAGACCTAGGTTTTGAAACTAGAGAGACCACCCGTTTACGCCTATTCCAATTCTCTCTACGGGATCAAGCTAGTCAATGGCTTGAGCGTTTACCCGCGGGATCCATCACCACATGGGATGATCTCACCACTCGTTTCCTTGCTCAATTTTTCCCACCAGGGAGAACTACTAAGCTTAGGAATGACATCTTGATGTTTCAACAACGTCAAAATGAATCTCTTTATGAAGCATGGACTCGTTTCAAGGACTTACTCCAAAAAGTCCCTCATCATGGCATAGATCTTTGGCTCCAAGTCCAAATATTCTATGACCATATCGACATCTCCACGAGGCGAACCATTGACCAATCGGCCGGTGGTAAGCTACGTGATCTTAGTGCGGAACAATCATGGGAACTCATAGAAGATCTTGCTCTCTATGACAACGAAAGTTGGAATGATCCCCGTGATTTGAACAAAACGGTCAAGGCAATATCTTTGCCTTCGAACAATTCTAGCACTCCCGACCGTAGGATCATGGAACTTGAAGGTCGAGTCAAGTCTCTCATGAAATCTTACGAAGCTCATAAACCTTCAAGCCAAGTAAGCAGATTCGCTTCTACATGCAAACTGTGCAATGGCCCTCATGAGACCTATAACTGCATGGAACTTCCAAAACGTGCTTATAACGAATTCTCATCATCACACATAGGTCAGGGTCCTCGAACTTCTGCCGAAGCCTATGAGGCATGGAAGGATAAACCTGATTTTAGAAGGTACCAAACGCGAAGCGTATCCTTCAATGACTCCTCACCACTCACTTGGTCCGAGCATTTTCCGTCACAAGGTATCCCTAGGCAAGGCTGTGAAGATACTTTAAAAAAATTCATTCTATCTCAAGAACTACAGCTCACTACGCTCGAGGCAAAATTTAAACAACAGCAGGCTGACGTGAACAACAAGATTTGTAATCTGTTGACTGCTATCAAAGAGCATATTGATAATAAGCCCATTCACGTAGATGAGGTTAAATCTGCTACCGTCATGAGTCCACCAGCCTCCCCTGTAAAAATAAAAAGTCCTAGCAAGTTATTCAAACATCTATCTCCTAACGGAAAAGAACCTGTCAACCCACCTGGACCAATCCACTTCGTAAACACCATCACCACAATATCTGCTGCAACATCCAACCCAACCCAAAAACAAACTAACAAATTCAGTCAGACAGCGAAAGATGAGACCTCAAGGGTTGACCATGCTTCGGCAAGGAAACCTACCGACTCACCCGAGCAATGCACCGCGCAAGAATCCGACAAACCGGATGAAAGGAACGAGAAATCGGAAGAGCATGAGAAAGATCCAACCATTTTGGGTAAATCTATTATAGAAGAATCCGAGAGAAAAATGGAGGATGTTATTAGTGTGGGTAGCAATCAAACTGAGGAACGTAACCCTAGAGTTTTCAAGGTCCCCTGTACCATTAAGGAAAAGCTCTTAACCGATAGTCATATAGATCCTAGCTTCCCAGTCAACGTAATCCCCCTTTCCCTATACCACAAAACCTTCCCAGAGCACATTGCGTGCGAGAGAGTAATAGAAAATTTATCAATTAGGATTGGAGAGCTTGTTTACAATACTGACCTCACCGTGGTTGATGACATGGACCCTCTCACCAATCAAACGTTAACCCACCTTGTCCTTGGGATACCATTTATCAATGAATCGGGAGCAATCCTTAATGAGAATGATGGTAGTGTAGTACTTACCAATGGTGTTAGGAAGGTAATTTTTCGTAGGGATAGTGAGGAGGTGTACGAGTATCGTCCCTCCCTTGAGGGGAATCTATATGGGTCAAAGGATGGAGAGTTGGGGAAGATAAGACGACGTGACCCGAATAATCTTAAAATCCCCTGCATGATCGGTCATAAGTACTTCGATAACATATACATTAATGTATTCCTGCCAAAGAATTTTATGTCATTGTTTCATTATAACAATATCTGCAGATGGGGGATGATTTACAAGAGAGAGAAAGTGGTTGGTAAGGATCATGAAATCCAGGTGTTCGTAGGAAATATGGCATTCTCTATGGAATTCACGATTGTGGACAACATAGAGGACTATGTCGACCCTAGGTTATCACAAGTCGTCTTTGGAGCACCCTTTTGTGAAATCACTAATTTGATAGTGGATGACTTGAACGGAATCATGACCTTCACTGATGGGATTAGGAGGATTTCATACCAAACGCCATACAAGAGAAAAGACCTTAAGGGAATAGATTGTGACGGGCTTGATATGATGAGCTCCCAACTTATCTTGTGTGATGAAGATGTTAGGAGAGGGTGTAGAAATATTTCTGATTTATCATGTGGATTCTTTAAGAATGTTAGTAAGCTTGGCTCTAAGTATCGACAAGATGTCTTCGAATTCGAAGATCCGAAGTATTTGCACTATGAGAGCGATACTAGTTTAGAAGACGACCTAGAGAGTGGAACCAATGATGAAATCACGTAGTAACCCATGACCTTGAGTCTAGCTATAAGACTCGTAAATAAAGAAAAGCGCTTCTTGGGAGGCAACCCATGTTTTGTGTGATTTTATTTGTTTGATTGTTATTTGCTTCTGTATGCATGTTTTATTTTTATTGTTGGATGATCATGTTTCTCAATTAAAATGTGGAAATACTTTACTATGTTGTTTAGCTTAGTCTTAACTCCAACCTAAAAGTATTTTTGCAAAAGATAAGTGTAAGGGGAAACCCCAAATATGTTTTTAAGAAACAAACCGATCATGATTCTCCACAATATTAAATGAACATGTATATTCGTATTTGTTAGAGTCAAATGCTTGTATTGAGTCATAATGAAGTTTTGCAGGATTTTCCAGGAAGTGAGACCAAGTTTTTCCAGAAATTTTCTGGAAACTTAACATAAGAATTTCTGCTGGTCCATTCTGACGGCGTCAGGAGTTAAAATCTGGAAATTTTACCGGTTTTGTTTTTCTAACGGAGTCTTATGGTTTTTGTGAATTATTAAGTTTTATAATCTCCAGGAAATCTGCAAACTTCATTCCACAAGCATTATATCTTACTTTGTTTTCTAGGATTTAGTAACTTATATAGGATGCCGCCGATTTTACGCGAGGTTGTCTTGTCTATTGTTGTCAGGATTTACAGGTTATGTTCGACAAGGAAATGATTTATATTCTGGAAGGGAAGCTTTGATTGTTCGTTTTCTTGGAAGAAGATTTAACCTGGCCAACCTATAATCTATACCGAGCGAATCAGGGGAGTATTTGATTTCATTCTCTTTACTTTTTCACTTTTACATTCTTTACTTGAACATTGGGGACAATGTTCATCTTAAGTGTAAGGGGAGAGTAAAAAGATGATACCTTACATATGCACTTTCGCTTGAATTTGTTTTGTTTGATAGTAGATGTGTAATAAAACTATGAGAAATACTTGTTAGTGTAATTTTAGCGCCAAATTTAAATTTTTTTACAACATTTAGGAGTGAAACTTTAGCCATAGCAAGCGTCTCATGGATAGGAGGTTGTATGACTAGCACATAACCGTATATTCAGAAAAATTTTCCACCCAAAAATGTGAGGTTCGCCTTTAGATGTGATAGGAAAAGCATTCACTATTAGTGCTTATGAGTGTACCGGTAGCATTTAGATTCTAGAACTTGCGTTAGTGATGCATCCCGAGACCGCTAGTGAGACTACATTCGTGTAGTAGGATTTACTACATAATAAGATGCATTATGATCACCCTTGTGTTAAACCCGTATCATAATTACTTGACCATTTAAGTCATATTGTTTGGCTAGTTAAGTCAACTAATTTTTCCCACACCCTTAGCGTTGTACTCATTTTTAGTACACGATACCCCTAGTACACCCCTCTGAGCCTATCTTTTCGTTTCTAACTTTAAGCATCCTACTTAAAGGAAGAATTTGTTACACCCCACTTAAATGTACACCCAAATCGCCTTAGTCTTCCGTGTATGCGCTCATTTTTTGTGCATTATTGTTATTTGTTAAACCCTAAGTTAACTATCTAATTGATTACATGGTTGCTAAGTCGAGTCATATCCTTGTACATATTGTTTTGGGACGATTGAGACTCATGGGTAAGTACTTATTTTATGAAGTAATGGGAAGAACATCATTTATTACCCCCATATGTGCGTTAATCTTAAAAGTGCTCCAAGTGTTTTGATTTTCTTAATTCGAGTCATTAGAATAGTTTAATGTAAAGTATGTAAAGATTCAAGTGTAAGGGGAATGTTCATACCCCTATGATGTATTATTTTGGATGGTAGGGTAAGAGTGTATGCAAAAAAAAAAAAAAAAAAAAAAAAAAAAAAAAAAAAAAAAGAAAAAAAAAAAGAAACATACGGACTACCATCCCTTTTTATTCTATCTTCATTTTATGTTTTTAGTTATTTTTCATTTGTTAGCTTAAGTCGAGTCTAGTCTTAGCTTAGCAACGCCATCTTGTACATGTAATTAACCAAGATTGTTAACTCGCCACCAGTAAAACTTCCTTTATCCAACAAAACCGTGTAATTCATATCCCTATACCTAACGTTACAACCCTTTAAAAGACCTCTTTGATAGTTTATCCTAGGTGCTTACGCCATGTGGTGGAGGTTTGATCCTTTCCCAAGCCTATGGTAATCTATTTTGCTATGACAGGTAGTGAGAGATATCTTCCATTTCCATAATGTTATATTACTTTATTACACCCGAGAGATGTGAGTATCAAAACACTATTTGTGAGGTGCTTGTGTATGACCTCCGTGCTTGTCTATTGGTCTTTAGTAGAACGATTATTTGTTGTAATTACTTTTATATTAGTGTTAAATGACCCCTAACTTGTCTTTTGAGTAGAATAAAAGCGCATTTGCTTGAGGACAAGCAAATCTCAAGTGTAAGGGTATATAATGAGGCGAAAAATGATCCGTTTTTAGGGGGTCATTTAAGCCCGAATTCGAATTTATTTGATCAAATATTGCCCTAAATCGTTCCTTTTGTGATTTTAGGTACTTGGAGAGTGAATTCTGGAAAAGAAGCCATTTCGGACGTTTTTGGAGCATAAAAGTGAAGAAAACGGCAAAGTCTCAAATTTCCATGCTGGGAACAGTGCATGAAGGCGTCAAGAATTGCTCTTGACGGCGTCAGAGTCCCAAGAATAAAATACCGTGGTTGATGACGGCGTCACATAGGCCGTCATAAGTAGATCAAGGCCGTCCGAGAAAGTATTTGGCGGCGAGATGACGGCGTCACACCATTGCTCTTGACGCCGTCACCCCAGTTTTCCTATATATAGTTTTCTAGTTTTTTCATTAAAAAAAGGAGAAGTTTTGGTGAAACCCTAAAGACGAATTTGGTGCAACTTTTACAGGTTTTTCAAGGGTTCCAAACCCTTGATACCTTGCATTGTAATTGAGATAAGTGTTCTTCTAATTCAATCAATATGTCTATGTGTTGGTTGTCTATATCTTGTTCTTGTCTCAATTCCATTATGCTAGGCTGGATCTCTTTTGTGTTTGCTTAGATCTAATGAAACCTAGATATTGATTATGTGTTGATTACTTGTTTATTCTTGTCTTGGATGAATGATTTTATATATTAGGCTTAAGAAAACTGGCAGATCTCCAAATGGTAACATGCTTGAACGTCTTAAGAAACATGAACCGGGGCGTACTAGGTCTTTATTGGTTGTATTTAATGCATGAGCCACTATTTACAATCCCTATAGTTATGCTGGGTCATGGTGTAGGAGGAGATAAGAGCTCATAGAATTGGGGAGTTATGTATGCCACCCCATGAATGGTATTAAGGAATACAATCCGTCATCCATACAATTGTAACAAGTAATTAATGTGTAAAAGATATCTAGGGAGTAGTGAAGTCTAAGTAAACACATTTTCTCCAATTACTGCTCACAACTTTAGTATAAATTAGTTTAATTTCATTTTTAGTATTTTATTTTAATTGCATCTTAGTTTTGGGTTAGTTGAATAGCAACTAATTCCGCCCACTCTTCCAAAACCCGAGATTTTACCTGCTTTCATAAAAACATAAAAATACAAAAATAATGCCTGGTGGGGGTTGTAAGCTTCTCGAGATCCCTCGAGAGGTAAAGCCTGTTGCGATTCCCACACATCAAATGTTAAACTGTTCCCAAATGCTAGTAAAAAGCTACTAGCCAAACATATCCCAAATCTATTTTAATTTAGCTTTATATGAGTGACTAAATATTATATGAAGTATGGCAACATACAAAATCAAAAAACACAAAAGAGTTGAAATTATCAAAAAACAATCAAAACTAATTAAACAAACTCATCAAATACACTAACTAAACCACAATGTCAATACTCAATACACATTCAATTCTACTAAACCTTGTTCATTCAAATTTGTTTCCAGTTACAAAAATATCCGAAAACAAACAAAATTACTCCCTTACAAAGGCTTCAAAAACTCAATTAGGGTTAAAACCTCATATCAACATCTAACAAAATCTAAAAATCCATCATTAATCTCCCGCTTTCGACATAACCGATAGCCTACTCGGCCTGGGTTGAAACTCTTCCCGTGGTCTCAACTGACGAGCCGGCGGCTTAACCAACAAGGCCAAACCTCGTTTCAACAAACCACTGTCCACCGTCTCAATCCTCTTCAACGAATTCACCAACGCTTTTCTCCTCACGTATAATCTATGAAACAACGACAACGTACGCGTATTACTACTACTACCATCACTCTTGATCACATTATAACTAATCACATCATTACTATAACTACTATTCCTGTGCATGCTGCATTTAAACGATCCTGGATGCGTTGCAGGTGCACACAAACACTGATCCTTTCTTTTCGGCACGTCGTTCCATGGTGATTTCTTTTTAATAAGGTCGTGATCATCTGTGACGTAGTTGTGAAGGATTGGTGATGAGGACACGTGGCGGATGGTGATTGGAGTAGGTGAACGGGTTCTTGATGGTGATGTGAATGGTGATGAGTAGAGTCTTTCTGGAAGTAAGATTGGGCCTTGGAATGATTTTGAATATGATGACGTCATGAAATTAGGGTTTCGTTTTTGGTAAAAGTGGTGGTAAAGAAGGGGGAGAGTTTATATAGGGTTGAGGGAGGGGGTGGAGTTGTGAGTTATGTGAAGTGGAGGGGTGTGTTTTGGAAAGTTGGTATTTGAGTTGGTTTGAAATCTGTTATTCGTTAAAGTAGGAGTTTTATATGGATATTTGAATTTTTTGTGTTAAACTGAAGATAAAGATTAGATAGGATAATCTAACAAAAAAGATAGACATGAATCCAACAAATAATATTTATTGATTTATCTAAGAAACAAATTTAAAAAAAGTTACTTTAACGTATGAATAATTACCGATCTAAACTAATAATAAACCCATTTACCAATATAAATCATACTTCATTTCACTAAAATAATATGCGAGCAACACCCCCCCCCCCCCCCCCCCCCCCCCCGATGCGTTATATTTAATGTTTCGTGTGTTTAACTAACCTTGTGGCTGCCGAATCAAAACAATTGAACATAAACATAGATATAACTTATAATTAATGCAAAATGCACAACTCAATTGGACATCAAAAACATTCATTTAGTAAAACAAACTTTACCAAAGCACACCAGTCACCTAGACA
This sequence comes from Artemisia argyi, assembly GCA_030686995.1. Classification (NCBI taxonomy): domain Eukaryota; kingdom Viridiplantae; phylum Streptophyta; class Magnoliopsida; order Asterales; family Asteraceae; genus Artemisia; species Artemisia argyi. The sequence continues at coordinate 17,953,551 of CM060688.1, read as the reverse complement.
ATGTCCCCAAGTCCCATTTGTATTTTTCAATGTCATTTCTAATAAATTAAGTCACCTACAACGTCGCGTATAAGAAAGTAGAGACATGTGCACGGTTGAAAATGTGTTATGAAATGAATCTAATAGTTAATATCTTAAAAGTTCATTTTGAAAGGAAAAAAAAAATGACTTTCAGTTTTGTAAACTAGTAGTATAAATTGGTCATTTAAAAAATTCTCTTAAAATAAAGTTCTAAAATTACTTTGGTATTGTGCCATAAGTAACGAGTTTATGTCAATTTATTTCTGCATGGGTAAAGTGGTAAATTATCAAGTGTCAATTTGTCGTTGACGTGTTATAGTACTAGACAATAACTAGTAAGATAAATTTGAGAGGCGTTTTGTACGAATGTTTTACATATATAGAATGGGATCAAATCCAATATACAAATGTTTGGTACAACTTGTTTTAGGTTTGAGGTGAGGCAAAAGGAGGCGTTTAGTTTGTTGACATGAATGACAATGTGAATAAGAATGAGTACATGATAGAATGACAATGAAACTATTATTACAAATTTCATTGTTTTGATTGATAAAAAAGTTTGGGTATCATTTTTTTCTAGCTAGTGGTGGGCCCATATTCATCAACCAACTTAAAAAAAAAAAGCATGATTACTCTATTAAAAAAATATATTTGACGTCAACATTTCATTGTGGGTGGGCTTAGGGGGAATGGTTTGTGCATAGGTACCTTTTTAGTGTGGTACGAAGAAACCATCAAATTTATATATCATTTCATTCATTTATCTGTACCGAACATGCACAATTACTATCATTCTCAGGCTGCATGCAGTAATGATCGAGACCGATTCGGTCATCGAGGTCGTCATCGGTCGGCCCTTGTGTGGCTACTCGGTCGCGACCGAGTTGAGGCAAAAAGTGAGGCGATCTAGGTCGTAAAGCCGACCGAGTTTAACTCCCACATTTTATTGCTTTTTGATCTATTTGGTTTGCCTTTTTTTTGTTTTGACAGGTTTTTGTGTATGTGTTTAGTGTGTGTTTTGAGGAAGATGAAACTTATTTATCAAAAAGTTTGGTAGAGTGGGCTGTGGGCCTGTGTCAAGTGGTGTAAGTTTATTTTATTTTATTTATTTATTTATTATTATTATTATTTTTAGTAAAATTTGAGTTTGTGTTAAAAATGTTTTTAAAAAAAAATGTTGAACTTGGTCGCTCTTACTGTGACACTGAATCACTTGCAAATCGTTGGAATGAGAAAGCTAATGTGACAGAGAAAATAAAAAAGATTCACCCTTATTATTAGTCATTATTGCATTCACCTCGTACCACCATACCCAAACGCATCCTTAATCCTTACATGCAAGCTAGTACGGAGTATTTGTGAATCCAAACTATATAAGTGGACTCCAGTTCACTATTACTTGCACAATCTAACATTTGATTTTATAATAAAAGATAAAGAAAACCCATTTATTCAAGGGATAATTTCATATTTACCCAATCTAAACATGAAAATGTCATATATATACCCAAAATACAATTTTTGAAAGCATTATATACAATCCACTTAAAGCATGTTTTGGGTAAATATGTCATTATCATGTTTAAGTTGGGTAAATATGGAATTGCCCCTTTATTCAATCTTATATTGTTAAAAAATAACTTTATTAAAATACTATTTTCTCTATCACATCAAATTCTTTTATTCAAAAACGAAATCTTTACATCAAATTCTAAACCTTTTTACAAACCAAATGACACCGATGATTATAATTTGTATTTTGTAGTGTTGCCTTGATAAAAATGAGATTCTTTTGGTTGCACGAGAATTCGTATATTATACTGATGTGAGTTTGCCTCTAAATTTTTTAAGTATATTTGTTGGATAAATTTTGGCTATAGTTACACAACAGAAAATCCGAAAATCATTGGTTGTCACAATATCTCTAATAGGTTGAAATCATCATACATTTGATGGATAAATTTTGGCTGCAACTACACAACAAAAGATCCGTAAATCATCATTGGTCACAATATCTTATGATTTTAACCACGAAAATATTTTGACTACTCTATCAAAATGTCTATAAAGTAGTGCAACTGTACAAGTGTACAACACATCCAAATGTGTGGAATAAAAATAATATTCATCAAATATATATAATCAATCGTAAGACAATTAGACTAGCTAAAGATATTTTACAACCTTTGTAATGTAATCTGGTTTATATTCAAAAAAAAAAAAAAAAAAAAAAAAAAAAAAAAAAAAAAAAAAAAAAAATTCACTTCCATTGTTGATGTGCTGCACCTGGACTTGATGTTGATTCGAGCACATGTTTGGTGTATTTGCGATGCCTCCTCTCACGCGCATACAACACCCATAGTACCAATGAAAGCATGACAGCAGCTGACGACATGGTTAAACCAACGTATACCCATTCACTAAACTTGTTCAAATCCGGACAATGGTCTCTGTGAATTCCAGTAAAAGTTTCTCTAACAAAGCTACAATCAAGTAACCCTGCTAAAAAAGGGCTATGTTCCGTTAATCCATCACTAACATTGACTGCAGCCGACATCTGTTGATACATCTTTGGTGTCAGCCGTCCCATGGTTGTACATGTACTATTTGCATTAACTTGACAGACATAATTCAACCACACCTGCCACATAATTTGTGAAATTTTAATCTGATATTTTGTTTGATATTAAAATTTGAAAAGCTGGATGAACTCTTTTTAATGTTGTGTCTATAAGTTATAATGAACACTAGTTTCTTACCGTGGTGGCATTGTTGAAGTCTAGTTCACCAGTTTGACATATTCGATCTGTTCTGTTGGCGTACAGTGGATTACAAAGGGTGGGAACGAACGGACCAGATTGGTTGTACCTCAGAAAACCTGGAAATGGTAATGGTAGTAGAGGTGGATTGATGTTGGCGACATTGTTGATGATGTTATTTACCATTCCTACTAATTGAAATGTCACGTCTTTGCTTTGAGATAAGGTTTCTTGGGCAGTTGCATTGTCAACACATGGAAGAATATCGTCTAAAGCTGTATGAGCCATCGGGAACTCAACCCACTCGTCCATTGCTACACAAGTGTCTCCCATAATGCTAAAAGTATAGATAATGACTGTAATTAGTAAATCTTTCGACTGTTATTTATAAACGGGTAGATTTGGGTTGTGTCTTATCTCAAACTGAAAATAGCTAAAAGGTGAATGGGTTGATTGGGTAAAAGAAACTGCAACTAAAGTCAAACTTTAACACATACAAAGATAAGAAAGTTACATACTTGTGCAGTGCGAGAAATATGCCACATAGTATCAGTGTAGCTGTAACGAGTATCCAACCAAGAATCACCAAGCTGTGAAAGCAAATTCGGATTAATCAAATCACATGACGAGAAGATTTTTTATTAAAGAAACCGTACTCATTATGACCAGCCACTTACATGTAAACAAGAAACTGTAATCCGAATATGGAGAACACTGCAAGCATTCAAGAATGTGAGTATACAAAAACTAAGTTTATAAATCTTGAAGAAAAAGATTGGATCATTAGACTTACGAAAACCAAGAAGAGCTGTAAGAAGCATAACCGCGGAAATGATTATAAGAGCAATCCCTCTGCAGAAAGGAAAAAAAAAAAAAAAAAAAAAAAAAAAAACAATTTATAAGAGTCTACAACATTAATATGTGAAAGACAAACGGGCATTCACTTACACGTCATCCAAAACACGTTTTATATCTTTCTGATTCTTTCTAGTCTCAAATTCGAGGCTTTTTGAAGCATCACTAATCATTTTATCGACCCTATCAATACCAGTCGTTATATTTGAAGGTAGAGAAACTTGATCTACTTGAATCCCCTTTGCTACAGAAAGAATCGAAGACACATTTTTGAGATTGTAAACCGTATCATTAGATTGACTCACGACATAGTCCAATGTATCTGTTGTGCTCTCATGGAACTTCCCTTGACCCGTGTACAGAACCACACTTCCAATACTGTGACACATATTATACCAACAGTTAGTACGTAAAAAACACCCACATAAGCTAATGAGTGTTAATTATAGATTATCTTACATGGCGGCAATGGTGAAGAGGGATAGAAAAATAAGAGAAAGTGCATAAGCGATTTTTGAATAGCCATATTGGGATCTTCGGCAGCAACAGTAGCAACAACATATCAGAAGCAACGATACACCAAAAACAGCAAACCAGATTGCAGCAATCGCGAAAAAGGGGGCAGCAGTATACGCCACAGACTGTGAGAAGCAATTTCGTACATGTATAAGATTTGATGCCATGACATTATACTAAACTAGTTTTGCAAACCATAGCGCTATGTTTAAGCCTACCATTATTAAAAAAAGAATGATAAGTGATAACCAATAAACATTTAATTTTCCATGTTATCAAGTTAATAACATTCCAAATATGAAAGGTGATGTTAAGATTTGTATTACGATGTAAAGTCAAATGTTTAGTAATTATTATCATTTTTATCTATGGTATAATAGAGTGATAAACCATATCATTAAGTTAGTAAAATCCATACTAACATTATTAAAGAAGAACAACTAAAAAAAAATACAGATTAAATATGTGTTTCCAAAGGGAATGATGCTTATCAAGTCAAACAATCTTAGAATGGGTACTTAGTTAATTTAATGATAGAAAACAACTGTCTACCTTGGACGTGGAGGCATGTCTTCGTTTATCCAAGTCAAATATTAGAATATATCTAAACTGTCTACTTTGAACATGGGGCAATAATGTAATTATGATGCAGCACATATCAAAGAGTTTGCAGACTTATTCAAGTTAACAGTGGCAGGAAAAACCGAAACTTAAAAGGCCTCAGTTACATGGTCTGCCACATATGCACATTTCGCAGGAAACTCGTGGACAGGACATTGTTGCAAAAGATGTTTTAGGCTCAATCTTCGGGCTATAATCCTTCATCTGACCCGATTTTGATTTCTTCCAAATTATTATTTCTTTCTTAATAGACATCAGATATAAGCATCTAACAATATGTATCATTTTCTCTCATAGCGTAGCATACAAAGGTGGATTTGGGTCCAATTTTCGTGTAGCAGTTTTCTTTGTTTTGGAATGAATGCAATGTTATTTTCAGTATGAATCCGTTAGCCATTCTGTATATTTTTCTTTCGAGACAATGTAATATAACATAGTAGCTAGCAATCGCAAACTAGTACATGACACTTACAGATATGTAATGTTCGTTACTTATATTCCATCCACCCGTGTAGTATTTGAAATCATCCATGGGGTCTTTCCTTAGTGTTCTCTTATCAGCCAATATCAAAGACGAGTTGGCATCACCACTCGCTGTTTGAAGAATCACCCGACCAACATGGAACCTACCATTAATCACGCCTACACAAAACCGAAAAACAAACCAAATGACGTACACATTCTGCAAATATACTCATAAACTTCATGAACAAAGAAAAAAAAAACACTTACCCGAAGATTGTTGCTGATGATGAATAATCTGCGAAGCTGCATTACTTAACAACGCTAAAAAGACCGCTACCAGCAGAAACAACATTTGTTTAGAAGAAAGCATGATTGTTTTTTTCTTTTTTTTCTTTTGCACTTATGATATTTGAAACATATAGTTTGAGTATAAGGTGGGATTATGTTTTATGATATCGTATGAGCTGGACTATGAATGGCTTAGAATTGAAATGGTCTCATGACATGTTCGAATGTGCGTTTTTTTTAACGTTATATTATATATATTGCCGGCCCTTTGACAAGGATTCTTCCATTATATGGTTGCATAAAGGGCAACACGTGTGTTAAATATAAATGGCATTTAGCTAGCATCAATATATATGCCGACTGTGAGACGATAATTTTTGGTTTGTTTTATTAGCTCAATGACATTGATGCTTCACTCTAATGGTAGAAAATGAGTGGTGTCATCTATGTTGGCTTCTATATATGTCGATACAAGAATCAAGAATGGATGATAAAAAAATCTATTTTCTTTTCAAATACATACATATTACATGAAATGCTACCTAAAAGTAAATTATAGATGGCGTTTGTAAGTAATTCAGCCCACAAAAGAGAGGGCAAACTATATGTAATAGAACATATATATAATTAGTTCTCATATACACGTAACACGTAGGCATAAAACGTCTTGTATTTAGCCCAAATTTTATTGCCTCGTGCTGTAACCAATTGCGTAAATCGTGTTACAAATATATTCTTTAAACCACATGACACAACAATTGAAATAAGGGCAAATGACACAAAAAGGTATCAAACTTATTGTACATTTCCAATCAAGGTACTCTTTTTTTTTTTCTTGCATAAAAAGGTATCCAACAAATTTTTTTGACGGATTTGGGTTTTTTACTAACATTCGTTAACTCGCTTCGTTAGTAAATTACATGTTTGGTCCTCGAGTTTGTATATGCATTTCATGCACCATCCACCATCACCACCCTTCCCCACCACCAACAGGAGCTACCAACACCACCGCCGCCACCACCAACACCACCCTTCCCCACCACCCAAATCCACCACCACAAACATCATCTTTCTTTGTTCTATGTCAAGCATACGATAACTTCTACATATGTACCTTGAGTTTATTGAACTTAAATACACAGGCTTTTTGAGCAACATGATTGAGCTAGGTTTGTTCCATCATTTATGAATCTTATGATCCTTGATTAATTACTTGATGCTATACAGATTTTAATTTCTTTATTTTTTTTTTATGAAGTAGCAACTAACGATATGTTCTGTTCATCACATAAACAACTTTTGCACCAAATATAGATATGAACAACAAAAAAAGAAAAGAGATCAGCAAAAGAAAAGCGCTGGTAAATATCTTCTCTGTCTCGTTCAATTTTTTCCCCTGTTAGTTTCATTCATAGCTATCATGTTTATATGAAAAAAGTGCTGAGCAAAGTATGTTCTTTAATACTAGCACTTCGCATGGATCAAAAGGAGCTCAAAATGGGGTTGTTCAAATAAGCTTTCACTAAACTAATTTGCTGTTAGATAAGTTCATATAAGCTCTTATAAGATTTGTGTGAGCTTAATTTAGTTTGAACCTGTTTAAATTGCATAAATTTATAAAATCACAAAAAGTCAATCAATAAGTCAAACTGCTTAATTTGCTTATGCTTTATTTCTGCTTATTAATAGATTTGGATATTTATTTGTGTTTGTTATTGCTTCTCATACTTAGTTTGCAGCTTATAGGTCCTTAGTTTAAGTTTTGGTATCAACCTGTCTTATTTAGCTTTTGCATGCTTATTCTTATCTGCTTATTTATGGTCCTTAATCTGAGTTCAAATTGCTTTTTAGTATCTCTTAGACTTGGATAATCATCTTTCATTTGAAAACTAAGCTTAAAATGGTCTTTTCATCTGAGAATTTCATAGCAGTCACTATTTAAAGGGGTGTTTGGATCAGGTTTATTTTCTGAAAGCAAGCTTGTTTAAGGTGATAAATCTGGTTTGGACAGGTCACAATAGGTTCTAATAGAGTAGTCATACACTAAAATTCAGTGTTCTTTCATCAAATAGTCAAAATCCTTTCCAATTTCAATTCTGTGAGCATTTTTTGTGTTTTTACTGCTATAATCATGAATTTTGGTAGAACTTAGTTACACTTAAGTTAATCAAGTCTTAAATAAGCTTAGTATTACATCTAGATTCATTTAAGATCATTAGAATCTCATATAAGTCAACAATTGCAAAATAAGAAAAAGTCAAAAGTTCCAAATCAGATTTCAAAGTAGGTTTAGTTTTAGATTTTTAATTCATACAATATTAGTTAGATTTATCTGAAAATTTGCACATTGCTTCTTTGGTTGCTTGTTTACTTAGTAGTATTTTTGTTTTATTTATTTGATTTTTCTTTCCAAGCTTTCTATTGGCCCAAACATGGCCCTTTCTATAGGTCCAAGCTAATTCGAGGGACCAAACAAGCTCAATATAAGCCCATAGCAGCTGGAATTTGGTGTATATGTTCCTTAATGGTAGTTCTTTGTAGTTTTTCAAGATATAGCTTATTTCCTCAGCTTGTTAGTAGCTTTTCTCTAGCTTAGAATCACCAGTTGAGGCTTGTTTGGTAGGAGCAGGTAGTCGGTTTTAGTTTATCTTGATTTTGTGGCTTCTCTGAGTTTCCAGTTTGGTAGATGGTTAAGAATTGGTTATTTCAGTAAGGATAAGCCACTAGGAGTTATATTTGAGCTTATTCACCCTTAGCAGTAGCTTATAGCTCATTCTGTCTTAGCTTTTGAATTGCAGTTTTCCCTTTATAACACTTTGTCCAAATCAGTTGAACTAAATAGCTTTACCTGAGCTTCTTTTCAGCTTTTCAAAGCAAACCTTCACTATAATGATGGGCCTTCTTTCTCTATTCTTGCCACATGAATCTGTACGGTATGTTGCTACTTTTCAAAAAAATTCTAATGGAATTAAGTCCTAAGTAATCACTTTTTTTGGCAGTTACAACATCGACGTCCATGATTATTCTGTGCGTTTGAGGGCGGCTCAAAAGTTTCTTAAAGATGGTGACAAGGTGGTGGTGGTGGTGGACGATGGTGGTAGAGGTGGCAGGTGGTGGTGGTGGCAGCTGGTGATGGTGGCGGCGGTTGGTGGTGATGGTGGATGGTGCATGAAATGCGTATATAAACTCGATGACCAAACATGTAATTTACTAACGAAGTGAGTTAACGAATGTTAGTAGAAAACCTAAATCCGTCAAAAAAATTTGTTGGGTACCTTTTTATGCAAAAAAAAAAAAAAAAAAAAAAAAAAAAAAAAAAAAAAAAAAAAAAAGTACCTTAATTGAAAATGGACCCTAAGGTTTATATCTTTTTGTGCCATTTGCCCTTTAAATAACTTATACAAAAAATTGAGACCCGAGTTTGAACTATGTCAAGACGTCAAGTGAGAGCTTCTCCGAGTTTACTGTTTTAGCTCAAAGCTTTATAAAGACGGTGGTGTCATGGTTAGTATACGGTAATCACATTTATTTTTTAATTCTTAAAATTGTTTATGTCAAATCTACAGTTAGAAAGTAACGTGTTTATGTAGCATGATGATAAGCCAGAAGTTGCTTTTCTAACTCTTAACTTATAATATAAAGTAGGTGTTTATGTAACCTTTGTAATGATGAAGTTACAAAAAATACACAAAAGAGAAGTCAAATGAAAACATTAAATATGGATTTTTTTTTTTTTTTCTTTCTTCTTTTTTGAGCAAAGAAAAAAAATATTAAATATGGATATTGGATAACTTGTAGCTTTTAGGCCTAGTGGGCTTGGTACAAAAGCAGTGTAACATTGAGGCCGGTCCAATTCGCCGAAAACGACCTTTTAAATGAAGAACGCATTGTATTAATATTATTAAATATGATCTACATAACTCTATAAGTAAAATTGATGACGTATGATCCGGAAAGGACGTATAGGACAAGTCCGGAATGAATCTAAGTCCGGAAGGGGCTTAAATCCCAGACACGAAGTATAAGTCGTAAGTCCGAATACGAAGTAAGCTTAAGCAGATATGGCTTAAGTCCGGGTATGAAGTATAATCCCGGAAAGGGCTTCAGCCGAATATGAATTATAAGTCCTTAGCCCGGTTGCGAAGTATAATCTCGGAAAGGGCTTTAGCCCGGTTATGAAATATAAGTCTTAAGCCAGGATATGACTTTAAGCCCGGGTATGAAGTATAATCCCGGAAGGGGCTTCAGTGCGGATATGGCGTCTAAGTTTTAAGCCCGGATATAAAGTATAATCCTGGAAAGGGCTTTAGCCAGGATATGAAGTGTAAGTCTTAAGCCCAGATATCCCGGAAGACGCTTCAGTCTAGATATGAAGTATAAGTCTTAAGCCCTGATATGAAGTATAACTCTTAATCTCGGATATGGATTTAAGCTCGAATATGTCTTAAGCCCGGATATGAAGTATAAGCTCGGAAGGGGAGGGGGGGGGGGGGGGGGGGGGGTTTAATGTACAAGTCCGGGAAGGACCTAACAAAGATAGACACAACTAAAGAGGAAAGGATTAATGTTTTGAATGAAGTGAAAGACAAACCCCCGCCTCATTGCGACAAATTGGACAACTTTGTCTACAAGTTACTTGGTCAACACTTATTGGATAATAGAGTGTTTCACTCCTTATTATACATTGGTTAAAGCAATCAAAATCAACTATGGGATTTGCTAAACAATGTCCACCGGACAATGCTTAAAACACATTAAATAATCAATTTTTCTCATGTTTAAAGTAGTTATGTATTTAATACATAATAAATGAACACAAAAATTAACATAAATATATATCATTTTTAATTTAACAAAATTCAAGTTTCCTTTTATATTCATATTATTTATTGTATTAAACATTACCCGATGAGCATTGTTTAGCAAATCTCATCAACTATAAGTACCAGGTATTTTGTGAACAAGGAAGTAAATGATCTTCTCCTACACTTCTCTACTTACATACATGTACAACACACATTCCATATGCTCATGCACACTAGATGAATGTTATATAATATACCATGCTAAATCCTTTACACAAAGGTTGTTACTTGATCGTTGAAGGGCGGTTCCCAAGGCTTCGGCCTCAGGACCCCTTTCTACCCCGTTCTTCTATGCTAGTAGCAGTCTTCAAGACTCGGAATGATGACGAGCGGCACCATAAGAGTCGTTAAGACCAAACCGGCTAGATCATGCTTCAAAAAAAACCAAGTGCTTTCGTCTATTATATATTAGATATGGCTTTGGATCAAATGAGAAGTAATGTTAAAATAAAAAAGATAAGAAGTGACTATAACCACATATCCGAGATGCATCGAAATAACTAGCTAGATGCATCTATATAATCTTAGATGCATCATAAATTCTCATTTATTACTTTCTTTTGTTATTTCTTCTCCAAGTTAAATCAGATTATTTAATTATCAGCCATTAGTGCTAACATGTGCTAAAAAACTCAATACTTTAACGTGACTTCAAATACAACTAAGACATGATGCAAGTACTTGTAATTACAGTGCTAAGTTCGGCACCGATTTGGAATTTAAAATCAATAACTCTCCAAGTGGTATTGTTTGGAATGAAAGAGACTGCTGACTTCTTACCTTATCTTATTTTCTAAATAAGAGTTTTTTGTATGTTATACAAATAGATATCATAATTCACTTTGGGATTTAGCTCTCTTGTACTGTTTCTCAACTTACTGATCACACCACATTAACATACCCATAATTCCATAAACATCTTGCTAATGCTAGCTGTAGGACCGAAAATATAGATGATTTATGTGGTTCGGGAGATCTAGGTTGATCAAAGTATATGAATTTCATGTTTAGTTTTAGAGAGAGAAAGTAGAGAGAGGGTGAAGAAAATGGAAGTTTATTAACAATGAAAGTAAAGATACACAATTTTCCAAACCCCTCATGGAGAGTCATGAGGGGTATTTATAGGCTCTACATATCACAAGTTTGCCTAGTTAACATAAGTAGTCCCTATTGGCACAACTTGCTACATATCTAGTCCATTTCACGTGTGTGACGTTATCTTAATAAAATAGCGAGGCTAACAATCTCCCTCCAAGATATCGTCACACGTGAATGGTTACAATGAGACCTACAAATACATTAACAATGTAAAGTTACAACAGTAGTAAACTATGTTGACGTTGTTGAAGCGTAGAGTCTCTGTAGTCTAGATACTGAGGCAGACTTGAAGTTCTCTTTTCCGACGATCTCGGCGTATGATCTTTGACACTGACGACAAAGGTAATTGTAGCTCTGAACTTCAACTGTAATGGTCTAGTTAGGTTATTACTCCATCCTAACTAGTGAGCCTTTATTCTTTTTCCTGCTCCCTCCTGAACCGACAACTCTCTTTTCATCACGCAGCGGATAAAGTAGATTCAAAAGTGTAGGCACATGGTTGTCGTTCAGGGAGCATCATGACAATATAACTCACATAACATTGCACAGAAGGTTGGTAATACGCTCCGATGTACACATCATTAGTACTTCTTCGGTTCCAGTGTAAGCACAATTCCCTTGAACAACCAACGTACTAGAGATGAAACACTACTTCTTTTGGCATGTTCTTCTCCCTCCTGATGGTTGCGATGTATCGAAATCATCATACTATTGTGTGTACATGCCAAAATTACCCGTACTTTACACTTCTTATGCAATATAGATAGACCGTGTAAGCATAATTTGTGAGTATATGTCGCAAAAATACTCTCAATACATTTCTCTCAAATCAACCTGTAATCGAACCTCCTTGTAATTCACCGGCTACTAGTAATGACCACATATGGAGACTGCCCGATATGACCAGCTTGAAAAAGAAGTAATCATCCCATCTTGTGACTTAATGCTTGTACGATAGATGTGACTTAATACCTATACTGAGCACTACAATGTAACTCCTTTAAGTATGAGGTTGCACGAAATATTCGCCACTTGAACAATCCACTACTTCGTGTGACACTGAGTACTACAACGTAACTCCTTTAAGTGATAGCTATACTGTGCGCACTACAACGGAACTCTTTACATCAGTAATAACTAGATTGTCAAGACTGAATTTTTTTCTTTGCGCAGACAAGTTATCTTCAAAAATCGTGCATCCAACCACCCCTAGACTTTGAGATAAATAAGTACACATGTTGGAATGCCACTTCAAAGTCAAATCAATAATACCGTGCAAAAACCCCGTAGTCATTTTTGTTAAACATAGCAATTCTAGCCGTGAACAATGTATCCTCGTGAAAATGATAATACCAAAATACCACTCATTTGTACCAATATATAAAAAATTGTATCCAGAATTTTTATATAAAAAATAATCGGATGACAATTTTTGTATGCATAATATTCAGCCCATCATTTGAGTCCATCATGCGTTATACAATTTCAGCCCAAAAGAAAAAATTCGGATCACAAGCCCAGTAGAAGATAAACCCGATCCAAACACTATCCAGTCATGTGAAGTTATAACTTATAATCCTAATAACACTCACATTACACAACCCTAAACATATCTTAAACTCCGCCTACCACACACGCTCCTAAACTCAGGCAACAATAAAAATCCCATCTCATCTCCATCATCAATCTTTTCAAAAAAAACTCATCATCTCAAACTGAATCTCTCAACGACAAACCCAATTAAAACGAACTCAACCGAACCAGATATCATTAGTTTCTGCACAACCTGAATCAAGAACAAGTCAAGATCCTTTGGAGGGTCACGGTAAGTTCAACTTATAATCGTTTGTTGTGTCAAGTCGATGAACGAACCAAAGAAAAGGTATAACATAGTTGTTATAATCCTTATCTTTATGTGTTCGGATAATAAATGAAGCAAGGTTTCAATAGATCAATGATGAGTTATTTTTTCGTGATTATGATCTTTGAAAGGTCTAGATATTCATTTGTATTACACGAAAGAAATTAAGATGAGATCATTTAATTATCTGTACGAGTGTTGGAGGTGTTTGGTTGTGGGATTAGATTGACTTGGATTGTTGATGTATAAAGAGCTGAGGTCCAAATGAGTTGATAAATGGTTTTGTGGTCAAGGTCTTCATCGTCTCTTCTTTATCTCCTTATTTCTGTTTTCGAAACTTTTTACAAAAGATTGCGAAACATGGTAAATCTTGTGTTTACGAAAGATTTCTTTGAGATTTATCGAGAATAGGTATTTATCGAGAACATGTCTTTTTGAAAACATGACATTATCGAGAACATGGCTTATCGAGATCATGGTTAACGAGAACATGATTTCGATAATTTTAGGGGTTGTGTTCTCGAAAACCACATGTGTTCTCGAAAACAGGTACATATCGAGATTTCTTATACAAGAAATTCCGATTAGATTCCGGCGACCATTTCCCAGTTTCCGATGAATTTTCCGATGAATTTCCGACCATGTTTTGACCCTTTTTGACCACAATATGCACGAGTATGGACAAAAATCACATAAATGATAGCAGTTAACAAGAAAGCTGCTGGATGGACAATAAAGCACCAAACTTTGACTTTTGACCATGGGATACACAAAACTATTGTATAAAACTGCTAAGAAACTTTACCCATAAAAGATGAGAGAAAAAAATTTCTCGGATCCAAAAAAAAACGTGTAAAAGCAGCTTCAAAACAGTATTGGAACCACAAAAATCAATGAAAATAACACCATGAGCTCCGATACCAATTGTAGGACCGAAAATATAGATGATTTATGTGGTTCGAGAGGTCTAGGTTGATCAAAGTATATGAATTTCATGTTTAGTTTTAGAGAGAGAAAGTAGAGAGAGGGTGAAGAAAATGGAAGTTTATTAACAATGAAAGTAAAGTTACACAATTTCCCACACCCCTCATGGAGAGTCATGAGGGGTATTTATAGGCTCTACACATCACAAGTTTGCCTAGTTAACATAAGTAGTCCCTATTGGCACAACTTGCTACATATCTAGTCCATTTCACGTGTGTGACGTTATCTTAATAAAATAGCGAGGCTAACACTAGCTAAAGTTTCTGGAGGTTGAACATGTAACAAAACAATAGTTTTAACTTAAGCATTAGTATCATAACAATTAACAAAGTTATATATTGATATATGTCTTTTTGTAGTATAGTTTTTTAAACCGAAGAAATGCTTAGGAAAGTATTTCCCGGGTCGTGTCCCAGCGAAGGTGTGAATGGAATTTCGAATTCCCGATTCGTGAAACGTGTCGTGAAAACGGTAAAAAGTGATTTGAATGATTTTATACTAATGAAATAGTAAATGAAGCACAAATAACTAACTAAGCACGTAAATCAACTAAACAAACTTAAAACGTAACGTAGGATCGAAAACGTAAACTAAACCGTAAAATAAACGTAACCGTACGAAATAAAATGCGACTTTTAAGCTACGCTACTCCTACGGACTTGGAAATAATTTTCAAATATTAAAAATGATAAAAGAAAATTTTGAGAAAAAGAAAAATATTTTTTTTGACTTTTTATTTATTTATTATGAATTAAAAACTAATTAACTAATTAAAATTTTAAAGAAAATGAAAATAAATTGAGAAAAATGAAAAATAAATTTTGAAAATTATAAAATAACTAAAAATAAATTTTAAAACTAAAAACTAATTTTTTTTGGCTTTTTATGTAATTTCTAGGAATTAAAAAAATATTAAATCTAATTAAAAATTCAAAATAAATTCAAAATAAATGGGAAAAATGCAAAATAAATTTCTAAAATTCTAAAATAAATGAAAATAAGTTTTAAAAATATTTTTGGATTTTTCTTGGATTTTTTTGATTTTTTTTGGATTTTTTATTAATTAAAAAGTAAATAAAAATGATTAAAAATGAAAATAAAATAAGAAAAATAGTAAATGAACTCGGGAAAATTTGAAAAAATTACAGAAAATCTAAAATAATAAAATAAGCTTGAGAAAAAATTTTGAAAGAAAAAAAAGCTGGAAAAGTGCTGATTAGCTTGAAAACTGATTATTTGAAGTGCTTATTTATAAGTACTTTGACCAATTCTGACCCCAACCTTTGACAAATGACTTTTAAACTCTAATAAGCTTAAATGAGCAAGAATCAGGTCAATAAGCACAGAGAAACACAAGATTTAGCACAAACAGTCACTAATAAGCAATGATGAAAAGCAATAAGCCAAGACAGAATAAGCACAAGGCAAAAGTCAACTGAAACAACAACTATAGGTATAAATGGACTGAAATGAACAGCTAATCTCAGTTTATGAACAACTAATCCAATTGCAGCCTTACAAGCTTGAAACAGACCCTTATGCCTAGACACACTACTTGACAGCTGAATTATAAGCACCAAATAAGCTAACTAGTGAATTTCAAAAGCAGATTCCTAAAGTCTATACTACAAGCTATCTAAAAAGTCTAATAGCCTTGATTCTATTCCTCAATTGAACCCCTAACTAGGCCTGAGATCAGCTGCTGTTCACACAGTTCCATTCCCAGTTACAGATTTGACTTATGAAAATGCAATCCTATCTTTGACTAAATTGAATTTCAACTGTTTAGATCTTCTCCTAAATGATGTACTAAACTATAATGCAACTAGATTAACCTTAATATAGCCTAATTCTAATAGTATGCAAGTATCTCAGATCTAAATTCTACTTGTGCCCACAGAATTTTGAGAGTTACATGGATGCTGACTTTTCACCTTTAACCTATAGATAACTTGATCAAACTAACTCCAATACACCCTAAGAAATCTGAGTAGGCAGTAAATACACTAATAAAACAATAAAAACCTTCAGAACCAACCTAATCCAAACACCCTTGAATTGCTGACTATCTCAACTGAATATGCAGTAACTTAGTGCAAAACCAAGCCAAACCACAATTACTACACTAATAATGATGAATCAAGCAGAAATAAATCAACTACGCAGAATCTCAAATTAAAACCAATGCGAACGAAATCTCAACCTAAGTAACAGATATAGATCTAAAAATTATCCAAGTACAAACTTAAGTAATAATCTGAAATCCACAAAGCTCAAATGATACCGAAACACAACTCTCAGATGTAAAACTCAAGCAGATATCACACAATACAGACCTAAACTAATGACAGATAAAATCCAATAATCACAATGAAACAGAGCACAGAATCCTTTATATAAATCTCACACTAATGAACTAATAACAAGAAATTAACAGTCTAAACCAACAATAAACAAGCAATATTAAACAGATAAAATCAAGTCTACACTACTGTAATACTAATATTGAGTGAAATTAAAATGAAGAACTTACGAATCCACCTCAGCTAAACAGAGGTGGTCTCCCACACAGCCTATCTCTGGATAGGCTTCAACTTCACACCAATGAATTGAATATAACACCAGAAGCAGCCTCAATCTGAATTATGAACTTTGCATTGACTTTCATTGACCAACATTTCATAAAATTATTTTGAAATAGAAACTTATGAATGTAAACTTGGAGACAGAATTTAAAGAAATGTATTGCTTGGAAATTTAAATTGCAAGAAATAAAGATGAACACTAAAATTTTTATTAAATCAAAACAGTTTACAACTTAAAAGGATAAAGTACAATTTAACTGAAAATAACATTAAGCTATATCTGAATTAAGCTACTCCTACCCTAATCTACCCCTAAATTCTAACCGATTACAATGATGTGAGGAGTGAGGTATATATAGCCTGAGAGATGGGATGCCAGGTCATTGATCCGTGTGCATCTGTGTTTCTTTGGAGCCCTCTTCAACCGTTGATCATCTCATATCTTTCATTATTTAATTCACACCCTTGGATCATGTACCCCTGATGTGATGTATCCTCCGTGTCTCCTCCCATTGGTCCACGTGCCCCTGACCACTCCTGACTTACCCTGACACCTTCTAGAAACCCCAATCATTGGGTAATTAAAGTTACATGGGGTAATTGGAGAGATGGGAAGCTAGGGTTCATGTGGTACAGTAGTTTTTTTCTGGGTGAAAAGTTATTTGGGGGTAATTTAGGCGCGGGAATTTTATTGTTATGGGGAGAGTTGACCAGTAATAAAAGTTTGACCGAGGGTAAGGTGGGTCGGGTTTAATATTTTTGGGGTTGGGCTGGGTATGTAAGGTTGGGCTTTTTACATAGTTTGGGCTTGGGTTTGGTAGTAAAAGGCTAGGATTTGGATTAAGGGATCCGGTTGTATTATGAATTTAAGCTTAGAGAATTTAATAAGGACCAAAGTTGTATTATCCAAAACTGTGGGGACCAAATCTGTCATTTTTCCATAGTATTTTTCAAGGGCTATTCTTGAAAATCTCTAATTCTTGGAGGACTTCTTTTGTCATTTTCTTCATATATTAAGCTTCAAGGACTATTTTTGTAATTTCCTGAAAGCGCAGGGACTGAAATCGTCACTTCTCCAAATCTTTGACCAGGGACTAAACATGCAATATTCTGAATTCCTGAGGGCTTCTTATGACATTTTGAGTTTTCCTTTATCATTTTGCTTCCCCGGCTCCGGCTTTTGACCTTTTTCCATTCTCGTGCTCGTTTTTGTCGGTTTTGCTTTGTTTTTGTTCATTTTTCTCATATCCGTACATGCACATACACAAATACAAAAACATGCATTCTCTTGGCATTTTTGGTTAGTATTTGGTATTTTTGGTCTGAAATAAGGCCTAAAAAGGATGAGTGATTAAGCACTCATCATATATTTCTTCACCAAGCACGCTAAGGAGATTATGTCGCCAACAGAAGGACAAATACTTTACGAGCTCTGTTACAAACCTTAGCAGCACCTAACGGGTTACCACTATAATCAGGTACGTGTCTATTTTAGACTAGAATTTTCATGGTTATAACTTATAATCAAGACTAGTTTTTTCTGTAACTTAAACCCGAGAATGAAAAAAAAATGTATGTTTACTTTTAATCATATGAACCTGTTTATAAAAGAGTACTAGTTATAATACCCATGCATGCACGGCACGGGGTTTTTAAAAACTTTTTACTTTTATATTGTTATCGATTAAGAAACTAACAACTTGATGTGTCTATAATTGTTTTACTTGTGAACTGAAAATAAGAAATCATATGTATATATGTTTTAATTTTTTATTTTATTTTATTTATTTTTACCTTTTTTAAGTAATTATAAAGATGAAACTCCTGTCAGTTTCATGTAAGAGTGGCAAAATAAGCTCGACACTTTGGCGTAGTAACGAGTTGGAGACGGTTAATTTTTTTTGAAGGTCATAGTAAAATCATAATTCTTATTCTTTATAATATTAATTTGCATAGTAATGTATACTAATATTCCCTCCGTCTCAAATTTATTGTCCACTATTGACTTTTTTAATTTTTCTTCTTCAACTTTGAGCTTAAATATTTTTGTCGGTGTTATATAATATTTGATGCAAAATATGTAAATGGATTATGTTTTAAGTGTACTTTTCAATGGTATAACTTTTTATCAAATATTATATGATAAAAAATATATATATTTATGGTCAAAGTTGAACCAGTTTGACTATAAAAATTCAAACTGTACAATAATTTTAGGACGGAGGGAGTAATAATTATAGTAATAGTTATTTATTTAAAAAAAATAAATATATGTTGTGTTTTGCTATATATATATATATATGATTCTTTTAACAATTACGAAAATTGAGGTTTTTACAATTAAGTCAATAAAATTAGATTTAAGATTAGCCTTTTAATAAAAGTTTAGGGTTTGACTATAAATTATTAACTAATCAAAATATCACGTTTATTTAAGTTAAGTCCGAAAGTAAAAAAAAAAAAAAAAAAAAAAAAAAAAAAAAAAAAAAAAAGCTCCCAAGCCGTGCGTATTTTCAGTTTTTTCATCCACTAAATTTCTCCACCAATTTTTTTAAAAGTTTAACCATACTAATTCAATTTTGACTATTATTGTCCATTTAAATTGCTCGATTTTATTTACGCAGCAAAATCAAACAATCATATTGGTCAAAAATTTTTTTATTATTATCTTTTTAATAAAAGTGCTTTGACAAAATCATACCGAAATGATGTAATTCCTTTATTATATAAAAGATTACAATTTGATGTTTAAACCTTCGAAATCAAGCACATGTTAATTACATTAAAAATGAACTTATTAATAAGATTCACTTTCTTCTAGTACGCGCAAAGTGAGTACATGTTAATCTACACTCTTTATTTCTTTAATGGTTAATTATGCATGTTTCTAATATCAAAACTTAAAATGTACGCTACAAGCCTAACACATAGATGATGTAAAATCATAAGACATGATCAATCTTTCCATTATATATAAGATCCTAAGTAAAGTGTATACAGAGCATACAACAATCATAAACTCATTTGATATTTCTTATAAACAACACCATGGCAACAAAATCCTTCTCTAAAACCACAAATTCATACTCTTTCTCACGCCAAAATGTCGATGAGGACGAATGGATTGAACACATGCGAAAATCCATTGTAGACCAACAAGAAGAGACTGTCCAAATCCCCGTTTCTATCTTCACCGTCCCAAAAGTTCTTCTAGCCACTGACCCCGAATCCTACATACCACAACAAGTTGCAATAGGCCCCTTCCACCATTGGCGCCCTGAGGTCTTTGAGATGCAAAGGTACAAGCTTGCCGCTGCACGAAGGACCCAAAAGCACATGAATGTCAGCTTCGAACGTATTGTTGAGATAATGAAGAAAAGTGACGAGGCGAGAATTCGTGCAAGCTACCATAAGTTAATTGATATATCTGGAGACGCACTGATATGGATGATGGCGGTTGACATGGCGTTTTTACTTGAATTCCTTCAAGTGTACTACATGAGATCAGAAGATGGCCAGAAAATTAAAAATAATATCACCACTGGGATGTCCCATTTGGTGGACGTTAAAGGGAAGAAATTATCACATGTGACGATTCTTCGTGATTTGGTGATGTTGGAGAATCAAATCCCACTGTTTCTGATCAAGACAATGCTGGAACATTAGTGCAAGAGGAATACGGAACTAAATAAGTCTGCCGAGGAGATACTGAAGACGATGTTGATGGGGTTATACCATGAGCTCTCACCGTTTCAAGAAATTAAGTTTCCAGATGTTAACATCAACGATTGTGATCACTTGCTCGATTTTCTCTACCACTTGACTGTGCCAAACAACAAAGAACTTGGGATCATGGATACGAAAATTGAAGTCGAGCATGATGCTGTCATTGAAGTTAAAGATGACGACGAAGAAAAAGAAGATACTTTTGCAAAGAAAAGTGATCTCAAACAGTTCATGAATTTCATATCGAAGATCCTCTCAAAATCAAACGCACGCTTGGTGAGTATTCTTAAAAAGGTATTTATGGGGAAACCAATGGCTTTAGTAATGAAGTTACCTTGGAAGATTATATCTAATATTCCTCTACTCAAAGTCATTAAAGAGCCGATAGAGCGCATGCTTGAGAAGCTCCAAGGTGAAGGAGAGAAGAAAACCGAAGATGAAAGTCGCAAATCCAAGGCACCAACAATTGAGGAAATCACGATCCCATCTGTCACTGAAATGGCCCTAGCAGGAATCAAAATGTCACCCGTGAATGGTGGAATATCTGATATTAGTTTCGATAACATAACCTCTACACTTTACCTCCCAGTAGTCAATTTGGACGTAAACACAGAAGTCTATTTAAGAAACTTGGTAGCATATGAAGCGTGTGTCGCAGCAGGGCCATTAGTTGTTGCTCGTTACACCGAGTTAATGAATGGAATAATCGACACCGAAGAAGATGCAAAGTTTTTGAGAGAAAGAGGGATAGTTGTGAATCAATTAAAGAGTGACCAAGAAGTTGCTGATTTGTGGAATGGAATGAGTAAATCTGTGAAACTAACGAAGGTGCCCAAGATGGATAAAGTGATCGAAGATGTAAATAAGAGGTATGCTCAAACATGGAGGGTGAAAGTGGCGAACTTCATGAAGACGTATGTGTTTGGATCATGGAAGTTTCTAACGGTGTTGGCTGCTGTGTTTATTGTTAAATGTTACGTATAAACATTAATAGGTAAATGTCTAGGATCGAACACGAGACCTCGGGATTGCACACTTTACAAACAAGAATAATGTAAATAAATTTATATATTTATTAAATGTATGAAATATATATATTTATGTCACTTAATGGACTAAACGGTCGTTAGTTGTTAACCGTATGGACTAACTATCGTTAAATAAGAAAAACAAGGACTAGAGTGTAACTTGGGTGACAAGGAGGTTCTAGAACCCCCTTTGGGAGCCTATGGCCGGTCGAAGCCCACACAAGGGTCGACCCAAGCCTTGCTTGGTCACCAAGATATCACATAGTATATATACAAGGCCTTGGGGTTAAACCTACACATCTTTTGTGCACACACTCTAACCCTAAAACCTTTGTTTTTCTTTTTCTTTGTCTTGGCCGATCGGATCCCCCCTCCTAAGGGTTTGTGGTTCGATTTTTCCAAGTGAAAAATATTAAGTGATTTGTTTACTTGCAACAACCTTTATTCGTTGGTAGTTTGTGTGTACAAGAACGAGGTAATTACTTACTTTAGTAATTATCAAGAGATCGATAAACAAAACGGTAAGGGGTTTATCATTGATCTATATTGTCCAAGAATCAAGGTTTATTTGAAGTGCATCGGGTACGTTTACTATTTATGTTTTGGTTAATATTTATGTGTTATACTTGATCCTACGCTTCCGCAATATGTGTATTTGATTGTTAAACTCTAACAGTGGCATCACGAGCCATGTATAACATGTAATTGATTACTAAAACGTAATAAAAACCGGATCTTTAATTGTTTTAGATACATGTTTTTTTTTTTGATCTAGGGTTTTTCCTAATTTTTTTTTATAAAAAATTTCGAAACCCTAACCCTAATTTTGGGGGGGGGTCGATTTTCCCATGAAACCCTAATTAGGGTTTTGTGGTTTTCTTGATTATGTGTAATCACTAGAAACCCTAGGTCATTAACCGGTTAATTGAACGTATCTTGTGACCTAATTGCTAATTGTTAGGTTTTAATCCGTGACTTACATGCATGTTTGTCATGGATCTTGTTTTGTTGTCACATGTTTAGATAGATCTTAAATTGGGGAAGACTCCAATATATATTAAAATCAATTTTATATGCTATGTGGTGTGTTTTTAGCTTTGGCCTACGCAATTGATTCGTCAATGTATGTGGCTCACCTCCATTAAGAGGTGAAGGCCTTAGTTGATTACATGCGTTATTATACCTAGAATTGATTTTATTAGGATCTTTTCTAATATGGTTTGCATGTGGCTAATTGTTTCACTTATATTATTATTGTTTGTTTGATTTTCTTTGCTACTTGTTTTATTGTTTTTAGTTGGACTTGATGTAAGCAATAAAAGGGTGTTTTCATAAAGAAAATTAAAACGGACTAATAATTGTGAAACCCTAAAGTGATAAAGTAAGAATCTTGCAATGGTCTTATGACAATCGTGGTCCGATTCGCACGGTAATCAGCTCCCAGTCGAGACTAGCATTATTCAAACTTTATTACTATTTTGAGATTGAATCCATAAACTTTTGCTTGAATGATGTTTTGTGCAAATATACTTTTAAAATTAAGGCTTTTAAGATGATATTCATAACCGTGATTTGAAGGCTTAGAAAAGAGCCTTAGAGTCTGCCTTGGTTATCACAATCTTGAATATATCTTAAACGAATTACTTTTAAAATTATATGTTGTAGAAAGTCATCTTAGGGTTTTGGCATAAACCTCAAGTAAAACTTTGTGTATTAATTTCAGGAATCGGACATAAAAAGTTTTTATGAAAACTTATGTTATAAAGATGAGTGCATGCATCTTTGTACATAATTTTGATTGACATATCAAAAATTAATACCCTTAAAATTTAAGTTACGTGCCATCTACCTATAAGAAACACTTGGAATTTTAATTTAGTAAACGTGAGACCTAGGCTAAATTACTATAACAAGGTAAAATTCTTTTAACGCGTGAGACCATAATTGTAATTTTACAGTTTCTAAGGTAGACGACTTAATTAAGTTGTGCGTGAGACCTAGAACTTAAGGCATGAGATGGGATGAAACATGCTTACAAAGGCAAATTGATGAATCAATTTGAGTAAATCCCATAATGATCTAGGAATTGGAAATCTTGTTTGCCAATTATTGTTCGACAGATTACTATCTTTTGTACTTTTACCACTAGCAGATCAACTGGTGTGGTGAAACTATGTAAAGATAGATCCTAGATTTTCAAGAAAATTAGTTGGTTATATGAATATAGCCTTGGGTATTTTATTTTCTTGAAGATATTGATTATCGAAAATACTAATATTTGAACTTTATCTGTAGATATGGCTCAACCCGATAACCAAACTGTGATCAATGCTTTCAAGAGTCATCTTGAAAGAGAGAAACTCACAGGAAAGAATTTCAATGACTGGTACCGTTCGCTCAGAATTGTCTTGAGGGCGTCTGGTAAGATGGATTTCTTGACCGAAGAATGCCCACCTGAGCCTCCTGCTACTGCTACACCAGAAGCAAAGGCGGCTTGGAAGGTGGTACATGCTAAGTACAATGAGGTTGCTTGTCTAATGCTCACTAGCATGAATGCTCAATTACAAAAGAAGTATGAGTATGCGTTTCCTAAAGATATGCTTGAGATGCTTCAACAATCTTATGAGAAACCGCCTGCAGTTGAATTGTATGATGAACTTGACAAGCTACACAACTGCAAGCATGGTGATGGTAAACCAGTAGCCGATTATGTGGATGAGATGAAGGACTCCTTTGATCAACTTCACAGAATTGGTTTTGGTTACCCCGAGAATGTGCAAGTGCACTTGATCAACAGATCCCTTAACAAGGATTTTGCTGGTTTTGTGCAGAACTTCAACATGCATTGCTCGGGGAAGACAGTCTCAGAATTACTCGCATTGCTTGTTGATTATGAGAAAGGTCTACCAGCCAAGGTCAAGAATCCCACCCCGCAAGTGTTGGCAATTCATGGGGGAAGAATCCAGAAGAAATCGCATGTGAACAAAGGCAAAGGGAAGGTTAACAAAGGCAAGCAGGTCATGGCCTATCAACCTGAACCCAAGATGAAACAACATCAGCCTAAGCAGAACAAGGTGAATCCGCCAAACAGGAAGGATCAGGCTTGTCACCATTGTCATGAAAAGGGCCATTGGAAGCGCAATTGCCCTCTCTACATTCATGACTTGCGACTCAAGAAGCAGGGGAATGATGCTGGTAACCCCAGCTCATCAGGTGCGTTCTTTATGATTGAATTATTCACTCTTACTCCTAAATTGAATTCATGGGTATATGATACTGGATGTGGCATTCATATCTGCAATACCATGCAGGGGTTTAGAGTTGAGAAAAAGCTGGCCTATGGACAACAATTCTTGCACGTTGGTAACGGAGCGCATGCAGGAGTTGAAGCTATAGGAGTATTTAATTTAGTGTTGCCTTCGGGCTTAGTACTATCTTTAAATAATTGTCATTATGCACCGTCAATTGTTAGAGGTGTAATTTCATTTTCATGTTTGTTAAACCTTGGTTTTGAGCATACTATTTCAAGCAATGGAATTTCGGTTTCTTTAAATAATGTTTTTTATTTTAATGCTATTGCTGTGAATGGTGTATTTGAAATTGATATGAATGATAATGATAATGCTTTTGTTACAAATAATTCGATGTATAGCATCAACAATAAGAGAATCAAGAAAGGTCTGGATTCGTCTTATCTTTGGCATTGTCGACTTGCTCACATTGGCAAAGATCGCATGAAAAAGCTGCAACATGATGGGCTTTTAGATAAGATCAATGATGAATCATTTGATAAATGCGAATCTTGCATTGCTGGGAAGATGACTAAGAAACCCTTTAAAAATAGGATTGAAAGGGCTAATGATCTACTTGGTCTTATTCACACAGATGTGTGTGGACCGCTTAGACATGTGTCAAGGAGGGGTGCTAGCTACTTCTTAACATTTACGGATGATTACAGCCGTTATGGTTATGTTTATTTACTTAAACATAAGCATGAGGTATTTGAAACATTCAAAGTGTTTAAAGCAGAAGTAGAGTTGCAACTTGGAAAGAAGATTAAAGCTCTTCGATCCGATAGAGGTGGTGAATACCTGAGTCAGGAGTTCATAGATTATCTAGCAAAGGAGGGAATTGTCCAGCACCTTACATCTCCATATACTCCACAACAAAATGGTGTATCTGAGAGAAGGAATCGTACATTGCAAGACATGATACGATCTATGTTTAATCTAACAACTCTTTCTTTCTCGTTTTGGGATTATGCCTTAGAATCTGCGGTTCGCATTCTAAATATGGTTCCAACGAAGAAGGTTGATAAGACACCATATGAGGTATGGACTGGAAAAGCTCCTAACCTGTCTTATCTTAAGGTCTGGGGTTGTGAGGCGTATGTTAAACGTGACTCGGCAGACAAACTCCAACAAAGATCTGTGAAGTGCATCTTCGTAGGATACCCTAAGGAAACTATGGGATACTACTTTTATTACCCACCTGAAAACAAAGTATTTGTTGCAAGGTATGGAGACTTCCTTGAAAGGGAGCTCATATCTCAATAATTCAGTGGGAGAGTATATGATCTGGAAGACGGTCAAGAAGATGTAGAACCTTCTGAAAACACTAACCAACTTCCGGTAGAACCTGAAAGCTTAGGTCCTCCACCTGAAGTTGAAGTGATTCCCATTCGTAGGTCAACAAGACCAGTAAAAGCTCCTACTCGTCTATGTCTTAATGTAGAGAGTGATGAGTATATACTGGGTGATCTTGATGAGCCTACATGTTATAAAGCTGCCATGAATGGTCCTGAAAAGGCCAAATGGAAAGAAGCTATGGATGGGGAAATGCAATCCATGGAAGACAATGATGTCTGGGAAGAAGTAGACCTACCTCCGGGTGCCAAACTAGTTGGGAGTAAATGGCTCTACAAGAAAAAGACTGACATGGATGGCGTTGTACACACCTATAAGGCCCGTTGTGTAGCTAAAGGCTATACACAAACTTTTGGTGTTGACTATGAGGAGACCTTTTCTCCTGTAGCTGACATAAGGGCAATTAGGATTCTTATAGCCATAGCCGCTTACTATGACTATGAGATTTGGCAAATGGATGTTAAAACCGCCTTCTTAAATGGTCGCCTAGATGAGGACATCTATATGGCGCAGCCTGAGGGGTATGTAAATCCAGAATTTCCAAATCGTGTATGCAAGCTTAAAAGATCCATTTATGGATTAAAGCAAGCATCACGACAATGGAATAAGAGATTTGATGGTGAGATTAAAAAGTATGGATTCACTAAAAATCTTGATGAGCCATGTGTATATCACAAAGTTAGTGGGAGTAATGTAATTTTCCTTATATTATATGTCGATGACATATTGATCATGGGGAACGACATTCCAAGTTTACAAAAGGTTAAGGAATATCTTGGAAGTTGTTTTTCTATGAAAGATTTAGGGGAAGCTGCATTTATTCTGGGAATCAAGATATATAGAGATAGATCTCAGCGATTAATTGGATTAAGCCAAAGTGCTTACATTGATAAAATATTGAAGAGATTCAATATGCAAAATTCCAAGAAAGGATATTTGCCAATGCAAGAGCAACATGGCTTGAGCAACAAGGTTTGTGCTTCAACACCTGAAGAGGTGCAACGCATGAAAAGAGTCCCTTATGCTTCGGCTGTGGGATCTATTATGTATGCGGTGAAAAGTACAAGACCTGATGTAGCGTTTGCTCAGAATTTAACCAGTCGATATCAGCAAAACCCAGGTGTAGCTCACTGGACTGCTGTTAAGAATATTCTTAAGTACCTTAGGGCAACTAAGGATATGTTTTTGGTTTATGGGGGAAATCCATCGGCAGAACTTGATGTTACAGGTTACTGCGATGCTTCTTGGAAAGGTGATAAGGATGATACGAAGTCTCAGACGGGTTATGTCTTTGTCATTAATGGAGGAGCAGTGGATTGGAGGAGCAGAAAGCAGAGTGTACTAGCGATGTCTGCTACAGAAAGTGAGTATATAGCTGCTTCGGAAGCTGCAATGGAAGCTGTTTGGATTAGGAAGTTTGTCTCAGGGCTTGGAGTCATGCCTTCGATTCAAAGACCTATTAAAATGTATTGTGACAATT
Source organism: Artemisia argyi (assembly GCA_030686995.1). Taxonomy (NCBI): domain Eukaryota; kingdom Viridiplantae; phylum Streptophyta; class Magnoliopsida; order Asterales; family Asteraceae; genus Artemisia; species Artemisia argyi. The sequence continues at coordinate 17,925,753 of CM060688.1, read as the reverse complement.
CTGCTGCAATCACATTTGCCAATGAGCCTGGAATCATGAAAGGCACCAGACATTTCCCGATTAAGCATCACTATGTTCGAGAACAAGTCGAAATAGGCGAAATCGAAATGCTCAAAGTTCACACAGATGATAACTTGGCGGATCAATTAACAAAGCCTCTACCTGGCACTAAGCTTTATAAGCATGCTGCAGGTGTAGGACTTAGATTAGCTGAAAGTTTCATGCCCATTTGTGATTAGTGTTTGGATAAAGGATGTAATGTACAATTATTATTTTAATGGAATAAAATAAGTTTTATGTTTATTTATCATTGTCTTAATAATATATCCTATATTTGCATGTTTAAGATCCTTGAATAATTTATTATTCTAAATGTCCATTGTCGATTAATGATATGGGAATATCATTAAACTAAGACAAATTTGAGTATTGGTTTTAGAATATACTTGAAAGTATATTGATGCGTAGTCATACCAATTTCACATAATATTCGATGAATTGAATATTGGACTTATCCCAACAATATGATTTAATATTTAATGTGAGAATCATATTTAAAGTTATCCTCAGACTTGAGATACCAGATAAGTGTCATGGATGTAGTGCATTTTTGTGAAGCAATCTACCGCTCACCGTAACAGGGAGTCATAAGGATTGTTTTCAGAAGTGTTGCAAAGTTCATGGGTTATTCTTGTAGTCAAGAGAGAATTCATTCCTTCTGATTTGTTCAGAAGTTTAATACTGCTGGGCCCCTCGTAGGGTTGACAAAATGTTTGCATGGCCATGCCCAAAGTCAATCTGGAATACGTTCAGATGTTTTGGTAATTTTGTTCAATCATAAAGAAACGAGAAACAGAATTTTAATAAAGAAACTCACATCTTTATTAATGTGGTATTAGTAATGAAAGGATAATTATAATGATGAATCATTAAAGGTTTTTCCAGGAAACCTAGCTCGGTTTGAACTAGGGGCATTGGAGTGTTGCAAGACGCTAACCAATGTCATTTTACTATTAATGAATATACGAGTGGGAGCTGTTAAATGTTACGTATAAACATTAATAGGTAAATGTCTAGGATCGAACACGAGACCTCGGGATTGCACACTTTACAAACAAGAATAATGTAAATAAATTTATATATTTATTAAATGTATGAAATATATATATTTATGTCACTTAATGGACTAAACGGTCGTTAGTTGTTAACCGTATGGACTAACTATCGTTAAATAAGAAAAACAAGGACTAGAGTGTAACTTGGGTGACAAGGAGGTTCTAGAACCCCCTTTGGGAGCCTATGGCCGGTCGAAGCCCACACAAGGGTCGACCCAAGCCTTGCTTGGTCACCAAGATATCACATAGTATATATACAAGGCCTTGGGGTTAAACCTACACATCTTTTGTGCACACACTCTAACCCTAAAACCTTTGTTTTTCTTTTTCTTTGTCTTGGCCGATCGGATCCCCCCTCCTAAGGGTTTGTGGTTCGATTTTTCCAAGTGAAAAATATTAAGTGATTTGTTTACTTGCAACAACCTTTATTCGTTGGTAGTTTGTGTGTACAAGAACGAGGTAATTACTTACTTTAGTAATTATCAAGAGATCGATAAACAAAACGGTAAGGGGTTTATCATTGATCTATATTGTCCAAGAATCAAGGTTTATTTGAAGTGCATCGGGTACGTTTACTATTTATGTTTTGGTTAATATTTATGTGTTATACTTGATCCTACGCTTCCGCAATATGTGTATTTGATTGTTAAACTCTAACATTTATGCTATTATTGACAATGTTACAATCGTTCTGCTCCGTGTATAGTTGCGCTCGTATCTTTCATCAGCTCTCGGATATTCAAGGATCAGAAGAGAACTAAGAATGTATTGTATGTCTATATGTTTTTTACATATTTCTTTGACTATATATGTTTGATATTTCTCATTCTGCAAGTTAGCAGGATTTATGTACTTAGCTTTGTTCTAGATTCCGAGCTTTTATGGCTGTTCATGTATTTTCGATATGTAAATACTCTTCGATATATATTAGTTTTTCCTTGAATAGTGGAAGAAAAAAGATAAACAGGTTTAAAAGGGTTTTTATATCTGAATCTCAGTTCCATATATGTCATTTATGTTGGAATATATAAATAATAATAAACTATAAACATATAAACATCAAAGAGTACGCAGCGGAATAGATCAAATACAAATAATAAATTAACCGAATATAAATGGATGCGTACCTCTTTGTGATTTCTAGCAAGAACAAGAAACCAATGGAACAAGAACTATAAACCCTAATTGGGTTTAATGGTGGATCGACTAGGGTTAGTCGAATAGGGCAAATCACCTTGTTAGCAAAAGTATGCCAACACTTCGTTCTTGAACACACGTATTAGTAGCGTTTCAATAAGAAAAGCTAGATTCTTAATTCACAAGCAATCCAAACACAATGTTTAGAAGATCGCGTAGGAACCCTAGAAGGGTGTAGTTGATCAACTAAACAAGAATGGTTTTGAGCTTAAAAATCTAGTAGGAACCCTATAATGGTGTAGTTCGATTTCTAACTCAAGAGGAGAAAGAGAAGGAGATTTGGTTTGCAAGTGAACCAAGGGATGAATGAATGAATGAATGAGAGGAGGTCTCATTATATAGCATTCAAGAAACTTGGAGCAAAAGCCAACCCCTAACCCTAAGGAGAGGGTGGCCGGCCATGGGTCACAAAGCCCAACCCGAACCGAACTTTCACTCTTTTCAAATCAAGTCCTTCATGTTTCGTCCAACGGTCGTTAGGTACCGTTAAATGCTTATTTCGTGAATTTAATAATTATTCGTCACTAAAACAATAATTATTAATTAATTGAAACTCATACGTAAAGTGTGCAATCCCGAAGTCTCGAGTTCGAGTCCGGTCATGATATATTAATTTATCATCCGTCAAACTAACAACTCCCACTCGGATATAGATTAATGTAACAATGACAATGGTTAGTCTAGCATAACACGCCAATGTCCCCAGAACGATCTCGAGTATGGTTTCCTGGAAAAAACCACCTTTGATGATTCATCATCATACTTATCTTTTTGATTCTAATACTATGTTAATATGGATATGGATCGAAGTCATTCCATAATTAACTAGTGTTTCTCGTTATTTATGATCAAGCAAGATTACCAATTCATCTGAACGCATTCCAGAGAGACCTTGGGCATGGCCATGCAAACATCTTGTTAATCATACGAGTGGCCAAACAGTATTAAACTTCAAAACAAATTTGAAGGAACCAAATCCTGTATTGACTACAAGCATAACCTATGAACTTCGCATCACCTCTGAAAATAATCCTTATAACTACCAGTTACGGATATCGTTAGATTATCTCACAGAAAATGAGCTACATCCACAGTAGTTACCTGGTATCTCAAGTCTGAGGATAAATATTCATGATTTACTCTAATGACAACATCTATATGTACAATCATGTAATTGGGATTTTGTCCTATATCCAATTTATCCAGTATTGAATATCATGTGAATTTGGCATGTCTACGCACCAATATAATTTATATATATTATACCAAATCTCACATTTGTCTTAGTTCAATGATACTCCCATATCATTAATTGACAACGGACAATTTAGAATAACTTAAGTTATTCATGGATTAAACATGCAAATATATGATACAATATTTATGAATAGAAATAAACATAACACAATACTTCATTTCATTCGAATAATTATTGTTTACAATCCTTTATCCAAATACTAAATAGATCAATGCATGAAAATTCTCGTTAATGAATTTTGTCTCAAGTAATACCAATCATACTTGTTGACAATTATGCCTCAAGTAATCATACTTGTTGACAAGGCATTATTCAACTAACTTTGATCTATCGGAATTTTGAGAATACTTATTTCAATAATGAAATTCTTGTATATGTGGATTCAAATAATTTGATATAACCACATAATACATCATAAAATGTGTATGACATCCTCAACATACAATTTATGATAATTAAACTTCCAAACCTTTAAAGTTTAAAGTATTCTTATTCTTTAACGTATAATGCAACTATGCTTTTCGTTAAGCATAACTAGTACACATGGCTATTAACAAGGATGAAATCCTTCCATGACTAGTATTGAGTGTCATCTCAATTTTTATTAGCATCATTGTATTCAAACAACAATATGCTCTTTTCCGTAAACTTCAATGTGTAATGTTTTATTCCTTCCAAACTTTCAAGTTTGTTGGCTATGACAATTTTACAAATTGTTCATTTATAGAATCTAGAAATTGTTCCAGGCTGAGGATGTGATTCTATATCCAAATATATTCCTTTAGAATATTCATTACACAACTTATCTAATATCTTTCATTAGATATCAATGTTGTCAAATCATCTTTTATCAAAGCATGATATAACAACAACATGATGTACATGAAAATTCTCGTGTCCAACTTAATTTCATTCATGTACTACATATCCATTTAAACTTTCTAAATGATATATCATGTTCTATTAGATTCATTTACCGCACATGTTTATATCAATAAACATATATTCAAGGTTGTATGTTCTACTTATTAAATCTTTCAAGTAAAGTTTCATTCCAAGTTATGACTTACCATTTAACTTATATAGAATGTTACTTCCTATATGTTATACAACATATATGATTTAAATAAGTAAACATAATACTCCCACTAGCTTTCAGAATTACTTAGGAGTTATCTTATTTTAAATTATAAATCAAAACATAGATTTAATATTTAAACATAAGATTTATCTCCTTGATGCATGCATCTATCAATACTTGGATTCTTGCATTTTGTATACTTTCAAAGATTAAATGAATTCATAAAACTCTTAATTACTCATCGTCCTCGCTTAAGTAATTATATAAGAAAGAGGTTTTATAATCCATTGTCAAATTTCATATTCATAAAAATGAATATGACAACTACCATCTTTGTATTTTAATGTGCTTAGGAAAGAGTATTCAATCATAGTTAATTACTTAAGTATGATTAATAATCTTGTCATAAGACATACATTAAAATATGTATACAATTTTGTCCATATGATTCTTTATGCAAAGATTTAAACCTCTAGGGTTTTTCTTCTCTTGCAGAAACTCATCTTCATTAAGATAAACCAAGTTTTCAAAGTTGATTTATCTTTATGGACAGCATCTTAACATTCATAGTATGAGCAATTTACCATAATTAGTAAATGTGTCATTATGATTTAACAGGCTTACTTTGATCCTGTAATTCATAATTCTCAGCATATTAATTAACTATCTGAGACATCCCTACGGATCTATGAATGAGAGTTTCATCATGTTGAGATTTAACCTTTACATTTCAAACCTCATCATGATTTTCACTAGTGTGGTTTTAGAAGATTATATATTTTGTAATTTTGATCTTTCAAGATCTAAACAAAACTCCCACTTGCCTTTTGTATCTTATGAATACTTTAGCAAGATGAGCAACACTAAATCGTTCTCATTTGGGATATTACAAAATATTTTACAGTTCCTGACTCTTGTTTGTTAAAACTACTTATTAACAAAATCAGAACTTCATTTTAAGACTTTAATGTGATTCATCACATTCCATAATGTCTTATTTAATCTTCTAGGTTGGAGTCTTATTGAGTATATTCAATTCATACTCAATTTTCTAACCTTGATAACTTTTGGAAGAAAAGAAGTCATATTTATCTTTTAATCAAACAATATAACAAGAGTTTGATTTTTCCTAACTGAACACACCACCAATTTGTGATGTTTCATTAGAATTAATATTGTGAAACTAACAATATGTAAGATAAACTTATTTCCTTTGGCTTACCTATTTACCAACTAAGTCAACTTAATGGTACAATAGAATTTTCAAGCCAATTGCATGCTATATAACATAAGTACCTTTTGAACAAGTTACTTCATGTCTTAAGAAGACATAAAATGTTATATTCCCACTTTACGTTGTACATCATTTGATCAACTCAATGATTTCTTGTTTGAAACATAACAAGTTTAACGTCTTACTTTATTATAAGTCTTGTAATAGTTAAAAGACTTCATGTTTATAAGAAGATATAAACATAAATAACTAAAGTATTTGTGAACACCACCACTTGGTTTCAATAGTAATTTCAAGTTAATTTACTACTTCATTTGCTTATGTCATTTTATGAATTATCCAATTTTAAGAAACTGCAAACTCACATAATTCCATTACATCAGTTGATCTGCTAGTAATGAAATCATGTAGTTTACCTTTCTATTGCAATCTAGGCAGGTTACACCCTGACGTAAATTGTAAATTCAAGTGTTTCTTTAATTTGAATATCATAAGATATAAAAGTAGTCTTATAATCATGACACATGTTCTACATAAGATAATATTACACATTAAATGTATAAGTCCTATTAGAACATTGATCTCTTACCTTGCAATTAAGAGAATCCTATCATCATATTTCTATGTATTGTTCCTTTGCACACAATAAACAATTCTCCCACTTGTGCATTGAACAATATCATGTAGTATATAAACAACACAACATAAGTTTGTTTATGTGATTCAATATGATTTGTGTCATGAGTAGATGTAGGACTACTTTGTCTTATCAGGAAACGCATATAGCTATCCTAAGAACATGAGTGTCTACAATTTGAAAGTAATTATCTTGAAGATAATTTGGGCTACTACATAGAAATTAAGTCTTGTAGCTCCCACTGAATTAGAGAACATAACAATAACTCTATATTCAGTAAACAACACAAAGCTCCCACTGGATTTGACAACATTGTACGTGTTTCATAACCAGTGAAAACAATTTGCTTGTTTTTACTTTCCTACACATTTAGAAAAACCCATACGTAATAATTACTCAGGTTCTAAAATGTGTATTCTACTATGTTTATGATGGATTATCCATCAATGATATTAACTTGAAGAATTTGAGCATGCAGCTTCTTCCTTAATAGGCCTATCATCCCTATAATGGTATGTAGCACCTTTAAAGCACAACAACTAGATAAAATACTAGCTTTGCCTTTTACCAATTTTGCGGTAATCTGTCCAGCTTCTAATAACTCATATTTTCCATTTAACCAAATGCCTTGTTTGTTATAGAAGAATTCATTCACCAAATAAGAGTAATGAAATTTCTATGGAAAATAAGATGTGCTATATCCTTAAATATTAAAGATTGCTACGAGTTATATATTAGAATGTAGACAATTCTAATGTTTCTATCATACCTTTCTCAATCATGAAAAGGAATAGGATTGAGTCTTATTCTTTTCTCATGGAAAATAGACTTAGGATTGAGTCTTATTCTTATGTTCCTATCATACCTTTCTCAATCATGAAAAGGAATAGGATTGAGTTTTATTCTTCTCTCATGGAAAATAGACTTTCTTTCATTTCGGTAAATTTTTCTCAATCAAACATTATGTTTGAAAGCAGAATTATATCAATTTACCAATTTAAGACCAAACCACGTTTACGGCTTTAATGTTGCATTAATACGTTAAAAAGAATTACAAAATTCAATTTTTAGTATTTTCGATAATTAAATTTTCAAGAAAATTAAATACCCATGGTTCATAATCATATAACCATTTAATTTTCACTGAAAAACTAGGATCCAAATTGACATAAGTTCATTACATCAGTTGATCTGCTAGTGATGACGTTATTCAATAAGGTACGAGACGTGTCCCAATTGCCAATATTCAATTGCAATTCCTAGAATCGATGGGATTTACATTAATTGCCAACCGCAGTTGCAATGTAAGCATGTTTTATCCCCATCTTCTTATGCCTTGAGTGATCAGTTCCCACTATCAACTCAATTAAGTTAACCAATTTAAGAAACAACAACCTTACATAATGACACCACACCAGTTGATCTGCTAGTGATGAAATCATGTAATTTGCCCTTCCATTGCAATCTAGTCAGGTTACGCCCTGACGTAGATCCAATTTCAGGTGTTTCCGTTTCATTGGATGACATATAACTTAAATTTAAGGGTAGTATTTTTTATGTGTGTAATCAAAAAAAATATATATATATATATATATATTTTTTGAACGGCGGGTTAGTTGTTAGTTGTTGGCTCGAGCTAGTGTCGCATCCTCGGGCAGAGATACCAACCGCGAGCCTCTCCTTAGGGGATAACCCCACTCCTATTCCCGATTCGCCTGATATCATTAGAGCTTGTGGTTCCCAAGTGAGGACTTCCCGGTCGGTCACCCAAACAGGTACTACTCTCACTTGAGCTCGCTTAACTACTTAAGCCTTTACCACTAGACCACAAGCCCCATGATGTGTAATCAAAATATATGTACAAAGATATCATGCATTCATCTTGTAGCATATGTTTCATGTAAAAAAACTTTTACTCATTAGTTTCTTTACGAGCTTAAATCTCCAAACTTTTGATTGAGGCGTTGAGAAACTTACAACTTTGCCTTAAGTGCTTCGTAGTTATCATGGATGTTAGGTAAAGACTAAAATATGACTCACAGGCGAGCGGTAAGCCAGAATGGAGGCTCACTAAGGCCGCAATTTAATGCGTAGCCATCCTTATACCCACTTTAATAGTTTTTCATAATTAGTTCCACCTTTCAACCACTTAATACAGTCGCGATCAATCAACCAAAAGTCCAAGATTTATTAAGTAAGCTCAAAACAAGATTTCACCATTATTAAGTCTGTTTAATATTTTATTTATTGAAATTACCCTTTGTTACTATCATGTTAAAAACATATAAAACAAAAGTAATAAAATAAATAAACAAACAACAACAATAATGGTCATGCAAATTAAAATCAATATTAAAACACACTATTGATTTAATACACGATTAATAGGGCCTTCCCTAATATTATAATTAATCAAATTTTAGTAATCTTTATTCATAATATTTACTAAACAATTTATCAATTATAAAAGAATCGCATAATAAGCATGAAATCTTAAAACCAAATCATCATAATCTAAGACAACACATGCATGGTTTGTCATGAATGCCCATATTGCACATATTATAACAAATAATCATGTCAATCAAGGAACGCAACCAAACGGCATATCACCAATATCCATTTATACACGCATAAATTACATGCAACCTAGGATTTCTACAAGTTTTTATCACATAATTCATCAAACCCTAATTTCCTTTTTTTTAAATAAAAAAAAAAATTCGACATTTATAAAACATAAATAAATTTTGAAAAAATAAAAAAAACTAGGGTTTATGAAAAAAAAATAAAAACATAAGAACACCAAGCATGTGATTAATCAAACGATTCAATTTTTATGTGTTTCGGTAATTCATTACAGTATAATGTATTAACCTGTCTCTGATACCACTGTTGGAATATATAAATAATAATAAACTATAAACATATAAACATCAAAGAGTACGCAGCGGAATAGATCAAATACAAATAATAAATTAACCGAATATAAATGGATGCGTACCTCTTTGTGATTTCTAGCAAGAACAAGAAACCAATGAAACAAGAACTATAAACCCTAATTGAGTTTAATGGTGGATCGACTAGGGTTAGTCGAATAGGGCAAATCACCTTGTTAGCAAAAGTATGCCAACACTTCGTTCTTGAACACACGTATTAGTAGCGTTTCAATAAGAAAAGCTAGGTTCTTAATTCACAAGCAATCCAAACACAATGTTTAGAAGATCGCGTAGGAACCCTAGAAGGGTGTAGTTGATCAACTAAACAAGAATGGTTTTGAGCTTAGAAATCTAGTAGGAACCCTATAAGGGTGTAGTTCGATTTCTAACTCAAGAGGAGAAAGAGAAGGAGATTTGGTTTGCAAGTGAACCAAGGGATGAATGAATGAATGAGAGGAGGTCTCATTATATAGCATTCAAGAAACTTGGAGCAAAAGCCAACCCCTAACCCTAAGGAGAGGGTGGCCAGCCATGGGTCACAAGGCCCAACCCGAACCGAACTTTCACTCTTTTCAAATCAAGTCCTTCATGTTTCGTCCAACGGTCGTTAGGTACCGTTAAATGCTCATTTCGTGAATTTAATAATTATTCGTCACTAAAACAATAATTATTAATTAATTGAAACTCATACGTAAAGTGTGCAATCCCGAAGTCTCGAGTTCGAGTCCGGTCATAATATATTAATTTATCATCCGTCAAACTAACAATTTATCTCGTGGTAATTAAGCAAGAGGGGGTGATCATAATATTCTCAATTCATAAAGCAACCAGACCAGAAACTTAAAGTACAAAAGTTTGGAAATAACGCAATACATATACCAAACGTGATGTAATTATATAAACTAAATTATGCAACATGTGACAAGTGGTATACTATATATACTTGCATGCTAGCAAAATGGGTTAACTTGTTTGATATTTTTAACCAAGCACCCTGTAGTACTTATATATGTACGTTTTTTTTTTTTTTTTTTTTTTTTTTTTTTTTTTTTTTTTTTTTAACGGCGAAATATTATAAAACAAGCTAAAAAGAAACTAGCAACTTATACAAAGAAATGCAACATTGGGTTTTGAAACCACAATATCCATGAGATGTTATGTTTTTTACATCTACTCGAAAACCAATTATAAGAGTTAAGAACAATGGACTCGAAAATAAAACTCTTTTTCATGGTTGAATCTTTGAACACCACTCCATTTCGAAACCTCCAAATACACCACACTGTGATATATAGAATCACCTCTAGGATTCTCCTTCTTTGAATATCAATCGATTCCAACCAGCTAAGCATCGAGGTGATGTTATCAAAACCAGGCAGATCCAAATCACACCAACTCGATACCTTTCTCCAAAGATGAACCGCCACGTCACATTTAAAGAAAGTATGGTCCGAAGATTCAATCTTATTATTACATATAGGGCACAACAGAGATGGGATATCTATGTCTTTAGCAGCAAGATTCATTCTCGTTGGCAACTGATCCCACATAAGACGCCACATCATTATATTAACTTTGATCGGGACATTGCTACACCATCTTGTAACAATATTACCTGTTGTATGATAGGGACATTGCTACACCATCTTATAAATGTACGTTTTACGAAGATATATGATAGCTAGAGACGATTATATAACGAGTATACATTAGATTGAGTATTCTAACATGTATTATATATGCATTTCCAATAAAAAAACTTGAACTTTTCACTCTTGACCTCGTGACCTCGCTGTAATCTATCCGAATCTTCAAGTATATATTCATCGTCCCTAATTGCCGACACACAAATTAATTAGCAACAAACAATAATTCGACAAACCTGCTTTTTGTTACATTTTTTCAGTAACAAAGCCGTATGGGCTATTCGGGTATCTTTTCTGTTTTAACTAAGATCATTGTAAAATGATACATGCGTCCAATCACTTTAAAGTTCATACGAGACTCAAACGTCTTATTTCCTATCGATGTGAGAAAGGTCTTTAATTAAAATTTTCAGTTTGTGACATCGATTTTGTGATGACGTTTTACAAGGTTCGATCGAGTATCAATTCATAAAGAATGAGTTACCACTTTAAAACGGGAAAAATATTTAATAATGTATCATACTTGTCACAAAAATTACTTTCGTGTAGCGAACAAAAAAAATAGTTTTTTGATGTACTGAACTTTCATTTTTTGGCATTTTTTATGTACTATTGATATTTTTACCCCTCAAAATATTGAAAATCTAAGGGCAAAACAGTCACGAAAATACATCAAAAAGGACAAAAATAAAAGTTGAGTACATCAAAAAGTTATTTTTTTTGTACGCTACACGAAAATAATTTTTATAACAAGTATGGTACATTATTAAATATTTTTCCCCTATAAAACCGTTTGTTTGACATTCGATCCTAAACTAATCTGCATAAGATTTGTCGTTGTCATTGGTTTTAATGCTATTGCGCAATCATAAATGAGAACACACCTTGGCTTTTTGTCTGCCACAATGTTGACTTTTATTTGACACGCGGGGAAAAATGCATCAAGTAACATATGTATTCTTAAAATTTGACTTCACATGCAACCAATTTCTGCGTGAGACATGTGTTTTTAACTTTAACGTGGGGTTCAAATTTTATAATTAGTTTGTTAAAAGGTCAGAATATATAATTACTTCATAGAAAATGTTTTCATGTATATACGTAGACATTTTTTAAAACAAAAATTTTATTTCGAACTACCTTAACGGCTAGATGCCAAAGAAGGTAAACTACATTATTCAGTAGTGTTTAAAAGTGTTTAAAAGAGGAAAAGCCAACACATGATTATCTAACAAACTCTTTTAATCCAAGGAGATTTTACTATATTTACTTGAAAACCAGCAAAACGATTGCCTTTATATTTCTTTGAAGTTCAATTCTGTATGACTATCAAAAGATTTTCCTATTTTATTCTTAGCATTCCACACGCTCAAACTATCATAAAAAAAGGCTTTTGAAAATTTAAAGTCAAAGCAGATGATATATATATATATATATATATATATATATATATATATATATATATATATATATATATATATCAATGTTGCAAAAATCGTGAATCGGTACTGAGGCGGTCCGGGGCCGATTAGCGATTTTTTACCGATTAATCGGCCGATTTTCTTGACTCAGCTGATTTCCGTGGAATTCTCTCCAAGGTCCTGGGCCGATTACCGATTAATCGCCAATTAATCGGCCGATTTTTGCAACACTGATATATATATATATATATATATATATATATATATATATATATATATATATATATATATATATATATATATATATATATATGGGCTTTATTTTCAGAACCCTGTTAAGTGCGGGAACTGCGAGAACTCCAATTTTGCATTAGAAAACATGTCTGTTCATATAAAACATGTATGTTTTCTTACATACACTTTAATACACATGCATGCGTATTAAGGTGTATGTAAGAAAACATACATGCTTAATATGAACATGCATGTTTTCTAATGCATAATTGGAGTTCTCGCAGTTCCCGCATTTAACAGGGTTCTAAAAATAAAACCATTTTGCATTGATCTATTGCACTTAACAGGTTTTTATATAAACATGTATTATGTGTATTAAGGTGTATGTAAGAAAACATACATGTTTTATATGAACATGCATGTTTTCTAATGTAAAATTGGAGTTCTCGCAGTTCTCGCACTTAACAGGGTTCTGAAAATAAAGATACACTATATATATATATATATATATATATATATATATATATATATATATATATATATATATATATATATATATATATATACTCCTTTTCCCAGTTGAAAACTGTAGGATATTAGAGCAACATTAACATAGTTGGGGGTTTGAGTGTACTTTGCAATTGATTAAATGTTAGAGTAGAACTATGATTAGTTAAACTTGTCTTGCAAGGAAAGAAGAAACCATATGGCCAGTTGTTTCGTGGAGGGTTGGTTGGGTGTTTCATAAACCGACTCAAATATGGTTTCTATCCCCCTTCATCTCTTTAAATAAAGATAGAGGTAAGGGTTATGAGAAATAAAGATGCATACTTTAATGGTACAGCAGGGACGTGATGTTTCATTAGAGACAAAACTTATAGATATGGAAACATGTGAAAAGGCTGATTGGATAAAGAAGACATACAGTGCCTTGATTCTATTCTTGGTAGACCAAGTTTTATGGGAAGTTACCAAGGAAACAATTGATGCAGAAATTCGAACAAAGTTGACTATTTTATGTATGACTAAATCCTTAGCAGACATATTGTATCTGACGAAGAAGTTGTACACGTACTATATGAGTCCAGGTACTAAAATGGGTGATAATATAGATGAGTTTAATAAGTTGATACTTGATTTGGTGAATATTGATACCGCGATTGAGGATCAGGATCAGGCACTTATGTTACTTACTTCATGGCCATTTTCTTACGAAAACTTTATGGAGATATTGTTGTATGAAAGAGAATCCTTGATAATGGAGGATGTTATGCTGACTCTGAATACTGGGGAGTTGAAGAAAAAACTAAAGGCACAAAGGAAGAAGTTGGCTACGAGTTATAAGTAAGGGGAATGTCAGATCATGCATGTAAAGCTCATTCTGATTGAAGTTTGCAATTTAAGTCAAGGGTTGGAACTAGTAAACTCACGTGTGTTAATATGTCATTCGGAGGGTCATCTGAAGAGAGACTATCCAACGAAGAAGTCATGTAGGTCCATCATGAAGGGTAAGCATGACTAGGATTCCGATTCTTCTAATGATTAGGATGTCTACTTTAGAGAAGCCTTTGTAGTAATTGAGAATGATGAGATGATTAAATTGTTGGATTTTGTGTGCACGAAGCAACAAAACTAGTATATTTAGTTATCGTCATTTACCCATGAGATCACAATCTTGCACGAATAGAATTTTTACATATATGTATGATGTACATATAGTACTACAAATTTTGGTTCATAATTTACTAATTCTTGAAGTTATCTTAAAACGATAATTAACGAACATGTAACTGAACAAAGTCGTAACTAGCTAGGAAAAATTACGTGAGCCGTTCACGGACTAAATCACTTGGGCCAATATTATGTTTTTGGGCCCTTAGTAGACGACCACTTTGGCTAAAAGGAAAATTGAGAGAAATTTAAGATTTGTGAAATTAAATAGATTTGGAACTTGGAAATGTGTTTAATGCTTAGGCTATATGTATGAGCTAATGCTTGATTTTTTTCTTTAAGGTTAATCATTATCTACATTCCTAACACAATCCAAAGTTCCTCTCTCCCCCGTTGACCTATAACCGGCCGAAACAAATAAGAGGGTAAAACCTCTTATTTTCTTTGGTTCAATTCTTGTTTAGTGTTAACGTGTTGCCTTAGACACTAATAAGAATTTTAAGTATCGTTTGGAAAGAAAGAGATTCAATAAAAGAGTTAGATTGTTTACTTGTGAGGTCAAATCCTTATTCGACTATGGAACATTATCGTTGTTTGATTGGTTATATAGGTAAGGCTTGGGGATCAATCAAATACAAATTCAATGAGTCAACGCAAGCATTCATGTTACATTTATTTGTTTAATAATTTTCACATGTATATATATGTATAAATAAATTGTGAATTCGATTTATGATATTATACGGGGAAAAAATTAGGTATGCATAATTGTTAAAGTATTTAAATTATTATGAATGTTAAATACTTGATTATGTGATTAAAATTATGTGTTCATAATTTTATAAATCCGAAAATTAATATAGATAATTTTATAAAGGTTGATTACATTTTACAATACAAGATCCTTAATTGTTTACGGTTTTTGTCACGATTAATTCAACTGCATTTGTTGATTGTCAATAAAATTATAATCGGTCACATGTACTTGCTATGACGTGTTTAGATTCGTATAAAACCTATTAGTGGTATCATTAGAAAGAAGTTGCAGCAGTTACGAGATCAGAAGAACTTGAAAATGATGAAGGTCAATATCGTAATTAAGCATACGATATTGAAACTTTTCTTACGCTAATTTGCATTTGGCGTACTCTCTCGAGTAATCACCCAAATTTCCTCTTTAGAGTATGGATTATTTCATGTTAAAAACATTCCGGTACATGCTATGACGTGTTTAGATTCGTAAAATACCCATTAGTGGTATCATTAGAAAAAAGCTGTGGCAGTTACGAGATTTGAAGAACTTGAAAATGATGAAGGTCAATACCGGAATGAAGCAGATGATATTGAAACTTTTTCTTTGTATTTGGCGTACTCTTTCAAATGATCTCCCAAATTTTCTCTTTACCATATGGATTATTTTGTGTTGAAAACATTTATGCATATGATTATCAATTTCACTTATTTTAGTGTTTAATATAATAAGTAAACTTCAATTGCACACATATGCAATTGCATACGGTCATACGCTTTATAGCACCACGTGGATACATACCTATATTACCGTATTATTGTTGTACTTACACCTAATCGTATTTCAACATGCTTTATTTTATCACTTCTTAACCATACATAATAGAGTATGTTGTATATTTGAGAGACACGTATCCTTTTCTCATGCTTATGAAGCTATATGACAGACACGTACCTTATGAGGGGAAGGAGGGAGGAAGAAGAAGAGGGAACGATAGCCCAAGCCCAAGACGACAATTTTTCCTCCAAAACAACAATCATTATTACACCAACCCCTTATACGACATCATCCCACGCCTTATGTGATTGCATTCAAGTTCAATTATGTATTTCTATGCATTATACAATTTACATACTTTATTAATCATCACATACTTTATGAAACAATAATCATTTTTCTTAAGTTTTCACATATTAATATGTTCTATTAACTTTTTAACCGCCGCTAGGCCATCACACACAATTGGCATACATTTCACATTATATTGAATTTATGCATTGTACGCAACATTCTATCATTTACCATTATACGCATCACATACACTAGATACCGAAAATAATTATGAACAAATATTAGACTATAATTGGCTTTAATTTATCGCAACGCGCGACAACTTAATTCCTCATTATGAGTACGAAAGAGCAACAATCTGTCTATCTGTTAGAACTCTTTTTTAGAAGATGGAATAATAATCAACCTTGTGTCTGTTATCATTTTTGTCATGCAAGTATTGGCATGCATATATCTGCGTATCTAGGAAAGCTTTAGGTTGTGCTACACAAAACCCACGTCAACAAGATTTTTTCTTGAAGGATGTGGATTCAGATTGAATTTATAGAAAGAAATTTTCAGTCTTAAACCTAAAAACAGGAATAATTAATTGGTTGAATAGTTGATATTTGAATGTAGTACAAAAATGAACGCAAAATAAATTAGACTTGAAAATAAGCAAGTGATTGTAATAAACAGTGTGATTTTATATATTTCATTACAATAATTATTTGTTTGATTTTGCATTGCTAAAGACAAATATGTGAAATTAAAAGGAGTTTTGTGATGTTTTGTTTAATTACATTTGTTAAGATTTTAGCTAGATGTATAGATGTAAAATTTTTAAGAGATTACGATAGGTTTTTGATTGATTTATATAACTAAAGATAGATATAACCAAGTCTTGACTAAATTAATTCTACCATTATTCAATGGCATTACAAAATTATATACAGCTATAATTTATGATAGGAAATCAAAGCGGTAGATGCTACGATCTTATTTAGGTGTTGTTTTGTATCTGGAAAATATATATTTATGAGGAATCTCCTTGGCTTTCATTAAAAAAAGGCAAGTGGTGAGATTATATAACATATATACTTGTAATAACTCTTTATAATTCTGTGTTTATGTGAGCTTTGTTTAACCTATTTTATATTTTTGCACATTAAAACTCGAAAGTGTTGGGAACAATAATAAAGGGAATGAAAGTACTTTTCAATTGATTATTAATAAGAAGATTTACAAAGAGTATATATAGACAAACATTAGGGCAAAACCCTAATAGCTAACATGGGCCGTGGGCCTATTATGGGCTATATGGACATCCACATATAATTATTCATAACACTCCCTATTGGATGTCCATATTGTTAATACGCTTAAAAAATGCTGCCTCATTAAAAACCTTGTCTGGAAAACCCAGTGGGACAAAACCATGACTAAAGGAAAAATAGTGCAGCTCGGATTATCTCCCTCTAATGACTACATCACTTGAGCTCTTCGTGTAGTGCATTCCAATGTTGTGGTTCAATGTCCTAAATGTTGAGGTAGAAGCACCTTGGTAATTAGATCCGTCAAATTGTCACTTGAATGAACTTGTTGAACAGTATATCACCATTCTTTTGTAAGTCATGAGTGAAGAAGAATTTTGGTAAAATATGTTTCATCCTATCGTCCTTGATACAACCTTCCTTAAGTTGAGCAATACAAGTTGCATCATCTTCATGCAAAACTGTTGGTGTCTCCTTCTCTGAAGAATTACCACATGATCTACGTATGTGTTGTATCACACTTCTAAGCCAAATACATTTTCGACTTGCTTCAAGTATCGCTAGAATTTCTGCATGGTTGGATGAAGTCGATGAGATCGTCTGCTTAACTGAACGCCATGAAATTGTAGTTCCTCCACTTGTAAATACATATACAGTTTGAGATCAACCATTATGAGGGTCAGACGTATATCCTGCATCTACAAAACTAACTAGACTTGTATTTGATGGGTTCGTGAAATATAAACCCATATCCATTGTACCTTGAAGATACCAAAATATTTATTTTACTCCATTTGAGGATTATGCCTCGTTAAAACTTTACTAGATAAAACCCTGTAGGACAAAATTCTTGTGAAGGAAAAAGAGTACATAAATCCTTTATACGCTCGAGGATGTTGCCTCATTAAAAACCTTGCTGGAAAACCCTGTGGGGACAAAACCATGGTCAAGGAAAAAAGAGTGCAACGCGTATCTTCTCTACCCTTTGATGATCACATCACTTAATCCCATTTGGTCAGTGAAATGCACATTGAAGTGTCTTGATAGAATCACGTGAATAAATTCTCTACATGTTATTTTTATATCCATTAATGTACGTCGTACATCTCATTCAAGTACATCATCGTACTTCACAAGTTATCCATTGCAAACACAGTTAATTCAAATGATATATTATATCATGTATGACCATTAGCGAGAATCATAAATATTTCATACACATTTTAATATGACACTTTAAATCGATATTGTGATGATCATCTTTATAAATCAAGGGGTCTTTCTTCATCATGCGACCTCATAAACATGAGCGTCATTTATCTATATAAAGATATGTAGCATCCTTCTTTAGCTTTCATGATGCATAATGATTACATCTTTAAGATGTTCAATTCATAACCTAAGACAAGTTGTGTCTTTTTGTTTCAAATTCAACTTCTATGCATTCAATCGCCTTTACAATCATAAAATCAGCTTGTATGAAACTTAAAACATATTCACATGCATCTAGATCTCTTTATAAAGTTTCATAGGCAAGCAAAATTCTTTATTTGGCACAATACTATACACTAAGACGATTATAACACATATGCCAAAAACATGATTATGTCAATACAATCAAGTAGTGTTCTCGAGAACTTCTCTTATATGCTTTAAGCATTAAAAATCACTAGCATGTTTCATGCATTTTATATCCTATAATAAAATCTCGTACGAGCTTTATTCATTTATCATTTAGACGCATATCAATTACTTATTATATTGCCAGACGTACTAAATACATTATTGGATCCACAACATGTGAACATACAATGTATGTGCATTATCATTTACAAGTATTTGAGAAAATATACGTGTGCCATCACTTGTACCTTATGCATAATTTAATTTAATTTTCTCATAAAGACTAATACATATCCAATAAGTTTACATATTCATATGTATGGACTTCAAGTCCCAGTAATCATGTCTCATCACAAGAGACTTCAATCTTTCATTAGTTCTTTGCGTCTTTATATCTTTTGGCCATTCCTTTATACATATGCACTTCCTGCATGTATGTTTTCATGATCCTTACCATGATTCTAGCGCTATCTTATTTATTTTCATAATCATTACCATGCCCATTATCATATACAATAGTACTATCGACGTCGATTCATTACTTTTCGATTCCACACTTTACTAGACATTATATATCATTTATTGAGATCTCATAGTTTTTCATGTACCCAGGGTTTTTCAATAACCTTCATGTCTAGTGTCTCTTAACTATTATGGGGTCTTACTACCTCGATTTGACCATCTTCATTTTCTTGCTCTATTTTATCTAATCATTCGAAGACATTTATTTGGAATCGATTAATCTAGCACGTTGCAGACGTGCCACAGACTTACTACCAATATTGATTATCATGTTGGGACATACATTATAATTGGAGCACTAGCAGCGTATATATGATCTAGTCACTTCTTTATGTCACTAAACATGTCTGGCAATTACTAGATCTGGAATATAAATTGTCCCTTAAACTTTAAGTTCATATTCATTAGTGTGAGGATCAACATTTATATCATAATTCATTCCATAGCTCTCGCTGCTCATTCTCTCTCCACGAATGAATTATCAATTTTAATATCCTAATTTTTGTGCATTGTGGTGGATTTACAAGAAACATATATCGCACATTTACAAAATTCTTATATGGGAAACATATGGTTCGTGACCATAAACCATTTTATCGGGGAGGATTCACTATAGATTGTTGGCAAGATGCGATTCATATGTCATAACATGCCCCATAAAATTTTGTTCTCACAATATTATTGGCTTTGCAATCAACTGAAGACGTTTTATGAACGCTTCAACAAAAGCAATTCGCGTATGAACATGGGCTACTTTTATGTTCAACACTTATTCCAATAATCACTCAATACTTGGAAGTATTCACCACCATTTCCAAAGATACAATTTGGAAAACCATGCTCGCATTTTATAAGACGAGCCATTAATCACGCTAACTTTTAATTGCGTCTTTAATGATCATTTTGACGATGCATCGATTTTAAAACTCAAAATGATTCACATGGTGGATGTATAGGCCTACATACATTCTCTTTATATTCTTTTCAAAACTTTATAGGACAAAGTCTTTACTTTAGCTTGGTGGTGATACATGAACATTAACTTCCATTTGAGAACAATAATATCAAACAAATCAACCTTGAAGAACCAATGGTTCTTTTATACATTTCGCATCATTACTTACCCGGGATGGTCCAACCGGTCATGCCACTCAATAAAATAATCTTGGCTCATAAAATCTAGTTTAAGACCACTTGCTTAGTTGCACTTTTATGTGAGAATAATATGAAAATCTTAATACAACATCACATTTCTCCAATCAAACCAATATAAGCTCTTTCATAAATTTCACATGTAATATTTACTTTATCCCATAGTATATAATCAAGCAAGAAACACATTATATAATAGTGAAGTTGCAAAATTTTCTTAACACATATATATCATTAACCGCATAATAAAATGTTTCGAAGGCAAATAAAATGACATAATAGATGATACGCACACATGGAACAAACTCATGGCACAATTATAGTCGGCTAATACCTTTTATTCTCATATTTAAGAATCCATGTCCATTAATATTGGGCAACCTTCACAAAAATGTAGCAATTCACAATAGCTTTAGCAGTTTTAGATTAACTTACTTATGTGGCTATGTTAACATACAGTACTTAAGAATAATATGGTGTTGGATATTTTAGTGTAATTGGATTAACTTGTTTAACAAATTTCATCATAATACGACATCATTTAGGTTTGGAGGTGCGGAGTGCATACCTATTTGAATTTATTATGATCTTAGGGAGAAGCCCCTAAAGGACGGGGGTTCGGGGGCAGCGCCTCTGGGAGCGAGGTTCCGGTGGCGGCAGCCCCTGGTAGCAGGGTCCAAACAGTTTACTCAAAACAATCACAAGTTCCATATCCTCAACAGGCCATAATTCTCAAAGATTTTAAAATCAATCATATAATAAAGTCCACAAAGATTTTGAAATCAATCGTATAATAAAGTCCACATAATAATAATAAGGTATCCATTATCCATCTTACGCTTTTAATTCACAACTGAGCAACAATACAACAAATAGCAAAAATTGGCAACTTCGGCACAAAGATGTGGTATATTATTTGATTATTTTTCGCCTCTAAAGGCAAAACGTTATTTTCAAAGTTTCTAAGTCGCCAATTCACATTATGCAAGTTCTGATATCATAGTTTACCTATCTTAGAGGTACATGACTACTCGTATATCTAACTTGTGAGGGAAAAAAAATAGTGAGCATAAGTTTGATATTATGATTATTATCCCACTAATATTCCAAATTGTATATATATATAAAAAACATAAACCTCAGCCGCATATAACCCACAAGCATAAATATTAAATTCGAACATTGTCATGTCCGGATTAAATTTCAAATTCGGAAAATTCTATAATGGTGTTTCAAGCACATGAGTCACATTCTTAATAATATTAACAAAATTTTACGATAATTTCCCAACTTATATACACTCAATATCAAATTATAACCTAGAGCTTTATCTTGTGCACCAATCGTCATATAATTTACATGTATTATAATTTCCCAATTTTATTAAAGAGATGTGTTATAAAAATAATAAGAACAAATATCATACGTATTATTTTAATACATAAATAAAGTATAATTTACGTACCTTCGGAGGCATCTATAGAAATCAAAAAACACTTGTAGAGCGTGCTGATAACGTGTTGGGAACATTAATAAAGGGAATGAAAGTATTCTTCAATTGATTATTAACAAGAAGATTTACAAAGAGTATATATAGACAAACATTAAAGCAAAACCTAACATGGGCCGTGGCGAGCTATATGAATATCCACATATAATTATTCATAACAGAAATAGGTATATTTGACACGAATAATTATTTCATTATCCAACTCACACGTACATATTGCTTTGCACCATAATATACACTAGTTATATTAATTATATATCATGGGGATAGTGATGGATGCCGTATATTATGAAGATTCTTATAAACTATTAGTTAAAAAAAAAAAAAAAAAAAACGCGAGTTGTGGTTCTAATCACATTAGTGCAATAAAAATAGAGCATTAGGTGAAGGATTGACCAGAAATAAATATACGGCTATCTACATGCGGCTTTGTATACGTATAATTATATTGTGAAAGTTACGGTATAGCGTAACTAAAATTACTATTAATGGCAGGCTGGGAGTGTTTAAGCCATAACTTTCTAAGTCTTCCTGATTAAAAGTACTACAATAGATGATGATGATGACTTAAACGGTGTCACTAAAGTTCAAAATAGTCAGTATAGGTTTTCTTGTGCTATTCATACACTCACTACAGAATATTGCTGTAGAGGTTGTCGACACAATTTTTCTGTCGCTACTGTAGTCATTCAGCCAAAACTGTTTTATTGTACAGTGAGTATGATATAAAATAGCAAGATATTTAACAAGCAATAATGATCTGATAAAGTTTACCATCTCAAAATCTAGTGACACGATTAATTATTCTCACAAAAAAGGTACAGTAATGAGCGAGCGACTAAATTATTGAGTCACTAGTTAAGCAGCAATGCTTGGTATTGGCTAGACTTGAATGTATTGCTGGTCATAGTTTCTTGGTCTTAGCTGCAGGTTCATGAACCAAGTATTGATATGAATTTAATTAGCTAGAAATAAGTTATTGTGCATTTAAATTTCAATTCATCTTAATGATCCTAATGAATTGTAACTATGTCAGCAACTATCAAGTTACATTATGCTCCTGTTTCATGCGAGTGGGTTTGTATTAAACTACGTAGTAGATGTTTGTATATGGTTTGCATGCACTATTATTAGTATAATGGTATTTTAATTAAAAGAAATAATGATAATTATAATTTGATGCCTGATGAAGTTAATTTAGCTGTAATCGATCTAGCCATATGACCAAAAAGATTTTCGTTATTTAAAAATTAGTTTGCAATCTTGCATTATCCATACTTATTCATGAGACAACTTATTAATTAAACATGAAAAATGACAAAGTAATACGGAGTAAAATTTTCTTAAAGGTACTAGATTGGTGACATTACTACAAACTTCGTCTCAGAATATGCCTGCCTGTTGGAAAAAGTATACTAAACCGAAACTTAGTTTCTTATAACAATCGTAGATCTAAAGCTTTGGCTAAAGGCAAAAGGAAAAGGTGAATACTAAACCGAAACTTAGTTTCTTATATCTATAAATTGGATTTAATAGTTGTTTACTTTGCAAAATTATAATCATTATTTCAAGTAACATGCGGAATTACAAATTTCAAGTTGGTTATGCACATAACATAAGCTATTGTTTTAATATTATTAAATCTGTTTTTGAAACGTTGTTAAACTGAATATGTTATACCTAATTATTATAAACCAAAAATACAGATCATCAACTTCACTTGTCAGTAAATATACCATCTATAAGAGACATATTAGGTTGTTCTTAAACATACAAAACACAAGAACAATTGACGATTTTTCTTATCAATACCATGGCCACCAGATCCTTATCGAGTACTGTTACCAATTCATACTCTTTCTCCAACATGAACATCAACGAGAAAGAATGGGTTGAAAGCATGCGTAAATCCGTTGTAGAATATGAGGAAGAGAGCGAAGAAAACCCCGTTTGTATCTTCAGTGTTCCTCAAGTACTTCTAGCAACAGATCCTGAATCCTACATCCCACAACAAGTCGCATTAGGCCCATTCCACCATTGGCGCCCGGAGGTCTACGACATGCAAAGGTATAAGCTTGCTGCTGCACGTAGAACACAGAAACTCATGAATGTCAGCTTTGAACGCATCGTGGAGATAATGAAGAAAAATGATGAAGCAAGAATCCGTGCTTGTTACCATAAGTCAATTGACATGTCAGGAGATGCATTGATCTGGATGATGGCGGTTGACATGGCGTTCTTACTCGAATTCCTTCAGGTGTATTCCATAAAAGAAGAAGGTCGGACACTTACGAAAGTTAAGTCCATGATGTCCCATGTTGTGGATGTCACGGGGAAGAAACTATCACATATGGCGATTCTTCGTGATGTGGTGATGGTCGAGAATCAGATTCCAATGTTTCTGATTCATACAATGTTGAAGCATCAGATAAAAAATACTAACGATGAAGACAAGTCTGCAGACGAGACACTGAAGAGTATGCTGATGGGTTTGTACATCGAGCTTACCCCGTTTCAAGAAAAAGTGTTGCCAGATGTTGACAGCAATGACTGCGATCACCTCCTCGATTTTCTCTACCATATGACTGTGCCAAACAACAAAGAACTTGGGATCATGGAGGTCGAAATTGACATAGAAGAAGAAGAAGAAATCACCGAGATCAAGGAAAAAGATGAAGAAGGCATGTATGCAAAGGATAGTGAAGTTCGATCCTTCTTGGGTCGTATATGGAACATCATTGCAAAATCAAACTTACGTCTAGTAAACTTGTTGAAGAAAATCATTTTTGGGAAACCAATGAAATTGGTAATGAAATTGCCCTGGAAGATAATATCTAATATTCCACTACTTAAACTCATGAAAGATCCCATGGAGCGTATGCTCGAGAAGTTCCAGGGTGGAGGAGAGGAGAAATCAGAAGAAGAAGGCGGTGAACCGAAAGCACCAACAATTGAGGAAATCACAATCCCATCTGTCACTGATATGGCCCAAGCAGGGATCCTTATTTCCCCGGTTTATGGCGGAATATCAGACATTAATTTCGACAACATAACATCCACACTTTACCTCCCAGTAGTCGATCTAGATGTCAACACCGAGGTTTATTTAAGAAACTTGGTAGCATATGAAGCATGTGTCGCAGCAGGGCCATTAGTGGTGGCTCGTTACACCGAGTTAATGAATGGTATAGTTGACACAGAAGAAGACGCAAAGTTTTTAAGAGAAAGAGGGGTTATTTTGAACCATTTGAAGAGTGATAAGGAAGTTGCAGATCTATGGAATGGGATGAGCAAGTCTGTAAAACTAACCAAAGTGCCCAAGATGGACAAAGTGATTGAAGATGTGAACAAGAGGTATGCTCAAACATGGAAGGTGAAATTTGCAAATTTCATGAACACGTATGTGTTTGGATCATGGAAACTTCTGACGGTTTTGGTAGCAATTGCCATGCTATTATTAACCGCGCTACAATCGTTCTGCTCAGTGTATAGCTGTGCTCGTATGTTTCATCAGCTCCCAGATTTCCAAGGAGGAACAACTAACTGATCAAGCTGGGAAGTAGTGAGTGTATTATGTGTGTAACTTTTGTTTTAATCATCATTTAAATTACTTCAGCATTGTTATCTATTTCTTTTTCATATGAAACATGTAAATTTTAAGTCTTTCCTACAAGTAATAATGCTATACAAATATTTTGTGCATATTCTGTTTTATATACCTAAACATCTCTGGTAATATTCCCATTTAATTTATATTAATTAAACCTCCAATAATATAGTCTATTCGTTACCAAATTGTATTAATGAAAGGGATTGTGTCTGAATAAGAAATCACTTGCAAATCATTTATATCAATATTTTACTTATAATTTTATATAGTAGGTGTTTGGAATTTCTTACTTTTTTTCTTGTGCGTCTGCTTAAAAATAGGGACTTATAAAAAATTTCTTTGAGTCGTCATTTTTTTTTTTTTTTTTTTTTTTTTTTTGGTAATGGGCTTTCCACCGGTAAAATATATTACTCCAAAAAAAAACAGATAAGTATAATGGGATGTAGATGAACCTCAAGCAATCGCTTGAACAACCATTAGATCATTCATGACATGTTATAAATGATCAACTAGCTACAAACAACTAGAAAACCAATTCAAAAGACTAGCATAAACTAAGACACATCAAACTTTATGCAAAAACAAAAGAAAAATAACAAATCCAAGTCTAATGTCATGGATGCCCGCAACTTTTAATTGAGTCACAGAGAGACCATAATCATTAATGTAATCATCTTCATAAGTATTGTAGTCACCTGTACCCTCTTTCCATTGCTCTAAAAGATTCTTCGTGTTCCCTCCAATACCAAAATAACTAGTCTCGTTGCGATCATCAAGAACTTCATCATCATCACTATCAGAAATAACCACATTACCTACCTTAAAGAATGGGTTACCCACCTTAGTTAAATAAATACAAGGAGATGAAGAAGTACAAGGCTTAGTAGCCTCAACATGCACTTTATCTTTCAAGTCACTCATAGGTTGGTCTTGTGACCCCTAACCATTTGGTTGTAACCCATCTACATCCTCATCCGCCAACGAGTTCAAAACACTAAAAAAAATGGAAGACTTAGCGTTCGTACCAGATTTAGCATTAGAAGAAGAAGCCTCCTTTTGAACCATAGGATTCGAACCTTGATTGCTAGCTGTTGTCGATTTAGGCCTCCGAAAGTTTGGTTTTGGCTAGCTTATTAAATCGAACAACCCCTATAGGCCGAGATTGAGAAGAAGTAGCCACACTTTTTTTTTCTTTTTTTTTTTTTTTTTTTTTTCTTTTTTTTTTTTTTTTTTTTTTTTTTGATTCCTTACCTCCAATGAAACCCTTTTCATGATTATCCACCGGATTAAAACCCTTAGCTTCCACATTAATATCATTACGAACAGTCTCCTTGACACATTACAATCAATAAGAGCATGCCTAAATGATTTACATTCACCACAACGAGGAGGCTTCCATTCAAATTCGACATTAATAATTTCCGTAGTATATCCACTATCGTCCTCCTTCGGAATGGTCATAGTAACTTTGCTCTTCTATTCAGAATCTGAGCTTAATTCAACTAAAGCACAAGCAAAACTAATACGATCCCATGAATCAACACACGTAGAACTCGTAAAAGCGTCCAACATTATAGGTTTCCCTACTTGAGTAGCAATGAAGCTCAAACCATCCCCCGAATACGCAACTA
Organism: Artemisia argyi; assembly: GCA_030686995.1. Classification (NCBI taxonomy): domain Eukaryota; kingdom Viridiplantae; phylum Streptophyta; class Magnoliopsida; order Asterales; family Asteraceae; genus Artemisia; species Artemisia argyi. The sequence continues at coordinate 17,898,197 of CM060688.1, read as the reverse complement.
ATGGAACATTATGCATTTTAATCCAAACCGAAACCTTAGTTACCTCATTTTTGGTTAATGACATATTAGGAGTCCATTTATTGAGAATGATGGGCGAATTACAGATTAACCAATGGCCCCTCTCAAGCACACGTTCCACACCATCCTTAGTAGCAAACCTAAATAGGAACACACTAGCCGGATTCTTCATTAACTTTTGCAAACCAAATTTCCCCCAGGTGTTTGTGAAATAATTTTGAACAATAGGAGAGCAATATCTTTTCCAATGAAATACCCAACAAGGGTATTCTCATACCTGTTCAAAACATTATCCATGGCAGCCTTAGGCAACATCGTATCATTGTTCTCAATCCGATGCTCATTTATCAACGACCTAAAATTGACCTTCCTTGGGGTGTGTTTATTATTAACAACATTAACAAAGGATTGAGGCGTAGCAGCATCAGGAGCCCCATCATTCATAGGTATTGGAACCCATCATTGTCCATGAACACCAGCTTTAGTGTGAGGTGGTTGCTGCACTTTAAAGCATGTATAGTTTGTAAGATGAGTAGGAAATGTAGTCATATGGTAAAATGAATTGGTGAATGTTGGTGAAAGTTGTTGGGATCCTATTTTGAAGCTGTATTCATTGGTTGTATGATATGTTTTGTATTTTATTTCCCTGCTTGTCTCTTAGTCATGGGTATGTCCAAGATTATCAGCATGCAGTTTGGTTTGTAAAAGTGATGTTTTTAACAATAATATACATTCACCATTAAAAAAGATAATTACATGCGTCGTTGCTATATGTACAATATCATGTATTTATTTTCATCTTACAATAAACAATGTAGCCTTGCCTTCAGATTGATATTCATATTCCTTGTAATAATAATTTTAGCTAATATGCAAGTCATCTAAGATGTGTTTAATTTGTCAAGGGAATGTAATAAATATGAGTAACTTCTGCCTTTTATGAGTTCTGCATAAGCTACAATTGATAGTCTTGTAAGGCAGGTGTTTTCTAAGCTACCAGTCTATGTAACATGATGCGGGAAATGTAGACAACATGCTAGTGAAATAGGTGATGGTATTGTAGTAGTCTGTATTGGTTTTTTTAGCATCTTAGCCAAAATGTATTTTGTCTTTATAGCCTCGTATGCGTGTTAATGGCATGTCATTACACTATATATGTGGCTTACTGCATGCAAATATTCTATATGATCGTGTGATAATATATTTTCACCTTTTACCAAAAAAATTTGTTGTATTTAATTTTCAAATCAATGTATGCGTGCAGGGGCGGAGGGATGCATATGTTAGTGGGGGTAGTGCCCCCTACGGGAGCCCAATAATCTTAGACATCTAGGGCATTTTTTTATTTTTTATTTTTATTACGAGTCATTTCTCTAGGTTGCCATCTACTCAAAATATGTAGTGCCCTCAACAAAATTCAAGCCCAACGCAATTGCTTTGTGAAGGCTTTTTAATTGTACAAAAGATATTCGACTAGTCTATTCTTGCTTTTCAACCACGTAAAATATGATCAATGATATCCTTAGAATATGGTAAGCAATAGCCCTAACGTCAATTTTAATTTTCTAAATCATTTTTTTACCTGACATGTATAAAATTGTGTTATTGTTAGTTCGTATTACTCTGATAGGAAAAAAAGCACCTAGATTTGAGATTAGCTACAAAGAAAATTTCCACAAAACATTCACAAAGTTATGTGTCACAGAATGATTGGTTTAATCATAAAGAGGAGAGAGAAACTATCACAACATACACCAATGACTTTTTGACACATCACTTTGTGGATGTTTTGTGAAAATTTTTTTTGTGGCTATAGCATTCCTCATATTTTTTTGGTTTTGTCATTGTCAGTTTCTCTAGGTTCAAGGCTACTGCCTTTGTGGCTTTGTATAATCTTGTTCCATATTTTAAAATTTTAACTTATTGTGATTATGTTTGTGGACTTTAGTGATCATTTTAGTGAGGCAAGCATTGAATGAGTGATCGTTTTACTGATTCCTTTCGGCTGCTTTTTTGCATGCGAAAAGCTTAATTTGTTGTTGTTTTTGCTGATGTATGGTTGCTACTATCTGGTTCCTTTTTGGCTGTTGTTTCGCCCATGTTTTAGCTTGTTTGGCATTAGTGAAAGATGTTCTCAACCTTAAACGTGTTATTTTGGCATCTATTAGTTGCTACTTTGGTGTTGTTTTTGTGCCATTGTAAAAAAAAAAAAAAAAAAAAAAAATCTCACATAATGTAAGATGTTTTTTTGATCAATATTAAGTAGGTTTAATATAATGTATTGTTGTTGTTTTTTTTTTTTTTTTGAACGACTTCTTTAAAGCTGCAAAATTTTTGCCCCCCCCCCCCCCCCCCTATATTCGGATTTTCTAGCTTTGCCAGTGTATGCTCGAGTTAAATTTATAAAAAAGAATAACATTAGTCGTTATCGAACGTGGATAGTAAAAACAATTTTTTTTTCAGACATCTTTAATTAATCTCATAAAGGGTTCGTATATGTACAATCTCGTGTATTTATTTCATATCACAATAACACGTACTTTTATTTTGTTATTTATAATTTCGTGATATAAATAACAACATGTATGTTGTTTTTTTAGATATAAAGTTTATGAGTTATTTAATAAGTTTATAAAGAACTTTAAAACATATATTAATATATTCTAAAATTTAACAACTAAAGTTTTATTAATTACCTCCTTATTTCTTTAGTTTTTTTTTTTTTTTTTTTTTTTTTTTTTTTTTTTTTTTCTACAAAATCAATACATGTGTTTTAGTAGTTATTTTTTTGGGATAATTCCATTAAAAAACATTATAGTTGTCAAAAAATTAATTTTAGAATAGCGAACTAAAAAAGAAAAACTCTTTTGAAAATTAATATTAACATTTTTGTCTTCATGTGAGTAATAATAATAATAAAAAAAAATGTAATGACCATTTTACCCTTGAATTTTTGAAAATTGCATCCACCCATCCATAGGATAAATTACATAAATGGTCCCTGTGGTTTAGCGAAAATTGCATCCACAATCTCTAATGTTTTTTTCATCCGTTACGTTTTTATATACGTTTTAATCTACGTTTCACGTGTTTTTATTCACTTTTGATTTTTTTTGGTCACAAGTGAATTTTTTTAACGGAAAATTTTTTTATTAAAAAATATTACATAAAAAAACAAATCAATTTCTTTTTTCACATGTCACGAAGAAATTTTCTAAAAAAATTATTTCAAAAAAAATTGAAAAAAAGATAGGGACAAAAAGAAGTTAAAAAAAAATAGGGACGGTAGACGCAATTTTCTCCAAACGATAGGTACCATTTATGTAATTTAGCATAGGATGGTGGATGCAATTTTCGCAAACCCACAAGGACTATTTATGTAATTTGGAAAGGTAAAATGGTCATAATACTTAAAGAAAAACAAAAGTTTCAACATTAGTGTTTATAAGAGTATTTTTTTAGTTCGCTACGTAGAGCTGCCATTTTTTACAACTATAATGTTTTTTTAAAAGAATTAGCTAGGGATGAGCACGGTACCATTTTGGTACCGTACCGGCACCGTTTTCGAAGTACCGTATTTTTTCCCAACCAAAATAGGTAGTCCCGATCCCGAAACCGAAAGATATATCGGTACCGGTACCGGTTCCGGTTCCGGTTCCGGTACCGGGTTCGGGAAACCGGTACTATACCGAATTGAGTACCGTTTATAATAGAAGTGGGTCTTTTGGCAGCAGGAGTTCATGTGTATTTGGTTGTATTTTTCTGCTTCTGCTTCCTTTACAATATTAATTTTCCGTATACATAATTCATATTTGTATAAACAAAAACTGAGCCTCATTATGTATATGTTATCTTTTCTGTTTGGGTAATTGAATGGATTTATTCAACTGTTTTGTCATGTTTTTTTTACTAGTAAACAGTCATGTAATTATTATTATTATTATTTATTTCTGTGTAGTTCTGTAAAGTTATAGGATCTAATCATATTAATCTTTTATTGTTGGTATGTTTCTTTAACAATAGATTGTATTGCCTTACATATATTAATCTAATAAATAGATATTGATCTCATCTCCTCTGCAAATGATCCATTTAAATGAACGTGCTTAGATCATGAGTTTAGTAAAAAAAAAAAAAATTAAGCCTCTTTTTATTCCGGTACTAAAATCGGGATTTCCCGTTTTGGTACCGTACCGATTTTTATTGGTACCCGGATTTTTTTTGAGGGAATTTCATGGTACCGGTACCGTACCGAGTAGTGATAACCGGTACCGGTATGGGTCGGTACCGGTACGGTTCCGGTACCGTACCGTTTTTCCGGTACCCATGCTCATCCCTAGAATTAGCCCTTATTTTTTTTGTTCGAAGTACTTTATATAAGTTTGACCAAATTATTTTAATTTTAACTTTCTATTGACTAATGAGATGATTTAATTTTTTTTCTACTACTTGGCAAAATTGAGTTTTCCTATTTGTCGGATTTCAATTGCTCCAACATTCTTTTTCCACTTTATGAAAATCTCTTACTATATGAGAGATTTTTTTCACATGTATCAAGCCACTTTCTTGAGTTGGGAATTAGGTCATTAGTGATCAAAATAATTTGAGACTTGTTAAATAATGACAAGAAACGGTCACCAACTGTTCTTAGTTCGGTGATTAAAATTGTGCCTATTGAATTAGAGCTTCTTAGCTATAGTGACACAATTATTGGCACTGAGTTGAGGTAAATGGTCCAGAAATTAGAATGTTCTTGACCGTATATGCTGTCAATATAAGGAGATTTACAGGAGCAAAAACCCGTCGCAATAAGTTGTTTCTTGTTAGTGACCAACCTTATGTTGATAACCAATTTAGTTATTTATTTACGAATAATAGATTTAAAAGAAAAAATTCTATGTGTTAAGTTAATTACTCTGTGAACAGGGATGTGTTACATAGAAAGAGGGTTAAAACAAAAATGGTAGATGGATTATGGGAGTGCAAATGTCCCTGAACATTTTTTATTTAAAAAGTGAAGGTGAAATTAATAAAATAACCTTGTTCAAACTTTTAAAAAAGAAAATAATATATTTGTCACTCTCACAATCCTTTTTACTTTTTTATTTTATGCCCCTTTCTAGTGTATCCCAAGTTCCCAACTATAAATTAAAATTACAACTTATAATATTAAAATATAATTACAATTTATAGATTCTTATACAGGTGCTATATTAAAATTTGTATTACACATAGGGTATGTTTGGCGAAATAGGATGGGACTGGGACTTATATTATAAGCCGAAATTAAAATTTGTATATTTATAAACTTGTTTGGCAAATGGGCTGGGGCTGGGGCTGAGGCTTATTATTGCAAAATTACTAAAAATGACATAATTAAGAGTTTTTATATATGTTAAATACTTTTATAGGTAAATAAGTAATTTATTCTTCAAAAGCCTCGAGTTAAAGTTTTTAGCCTTTTTATGGGGCTAAAGTTTTTAGCCGACTTATTTTATAAGCTTTCATAAGCCTCATGACAAACGATACTAATTAGCCGACTTATTTTAAAAATTGAAACCCTCTATAAGCTCCTTGCCAAACACAGCATACGACTCACGAGTGAAAAGATATATTGATATTCCATTTCACAATTAAAACATGCTAAAATATGAATTGAGAGTCATAAATGTATATACCAACCCCTTATAAACTAGTAATGAAATACTCAAAAGAAAATGAAAATGAGTACTAGTATATCACAACTAACTTCTTATTTCGGACATCAGACCAAATATTAAAAATGTTTTTGAGCCTCTCAATCATCTACTTTGGTGACTAGTATTTATTTTTCCTATCTAACCAACTTCTTATTTCGGTGCATTAGACGAAATATTCAAAAACTGAAACTCTAAATAATCAATATATAAGATAAAACGTTCACATTATTGACAAACATCATGTATTTCACATATACTACATGACGAAACGAAAAGAAACCTGAAAAATCTATGAAATGTATGTAAACCCTCGTTGAGCGAAAGATTTTTCCATACTTTGAACCTTAGAAAACTGATAGTCAAAACTTGATCCAACTTTGATTTTAGGGTAAATTGCAAAAATGGTCCTTCACGTTTCACAAAATTGCAAAAACGGGACCGAGACAAAAAGTAGCGCAAAAAAGCCACCAACGTTCCACATTTTCACAAAATCGCCACTGAGAGCCATTTTCCGTTAATTTCAGCGTTAAGTGCCACGTATTTGAGGGTAGTATCGTCATTTCACTGTTCATACTTATTAAATTTGTCGCCATAATCACCTCTGTGCTTGGTATCAATGTGATTAGACCTCAATGGCTAAATTTGCAAAGTTATTTTCAAACATCTACCCCCATAAACCCCCCTACAACCTATATCTTCTCCACCACGACTCGCATTGACCGTAGCAGAATCACAACAAGAATGCAATCAACTCAAATGTCAGAAAACACAACCATGATAACCACCACCATAACGACAACGACCACCACCAGCACCAACGCACACCAACAAACTTCAACGTTTGTGACCACAACAACTGTGACACATCCCCCACAACAACTCCAATGTCCACGTTGTCATTCAGAAGACACAAAGTTCTGCTACTACAACAACTACAACACATTGCAGCCGCGTCACTTTTGCCGTAGCTGCCGCAGACACTGGACCCATGGCGGCGTGCTCCGGGACATCCCTGTTGGAGGTGGAAGCCGGAAAAATAGAAAAAGAAAAAACCCCATGAACCCCACCATCACCTCGGCATATCTTACCACGTTTGATCAGCCGGAGTACCAGGACTACCAGAGTGTGATGCCGCCTCCCCAGAGCCTGCTGCCGCCTACCCAGGGCCTGCCGCCGCCTGTGGATGATGCCGGTGATGAGAATGGGTTTGTGTCGTCGTTGTTGGAGGATGTTTCTTTTGATGAAGGTGTCTGGCCATTTTTTGGCAATTAGTGTAGTTTGTTTGTTGGTTTGTTAGTTTTAGTTGTGTATGTACCTCGATCTTTTGATGGTAAATGGTATGCTTGTGAATGGTAAATGAACGGTAATTCAGTAGTTATATTTACACCCAGACTTGCCCATTTTGACAATCATGTTTGACTTTTGCACATGATTGTACATGCACCAAAAGACCCAGAATTGCCCAAAATGGATCTAATTGACTATCCGTGTAACCATTGACTATTCGTGTAACCACATTCAAGGTAATGCGCAGGCACAAAAATACCCAAAATTACCCAAATTAGCAATCAAGTTTGACTTTTGCAAATAACATTATGGTTGACTTTTGCAAAAATGCCCAATGGTTGACAAGCAAACCATAATAAATCAACACAAGAAACACATAACATGACATTAACATTCATTCAAATTGATAACAGAAACATAACAAAACATAATATATCATTAAAATTCATTAAAGTTCAAACATAACATTGATAAAAAGGAGGGAAACATTAAAGGAACATTCAAAACATAGATGACCATGAAAGAAACTCTAAAGTCCCTTGACAAATGCGTGCTTGTTGAAGAGCTTGAGTTTCGCTTCTGCCATCTTCTTCTTCAACTCCAAAAGCTCGATAACATCTGACTTTTGAAGTTTCTTCAAGAACTCCAAGCATTTGAACATCTGCACCGAGGGACGCACAAGTTCCATTTCAGCCATCATCTTGTTCCTTTGAACGACAATAACAAGCAACTCTTGATATGCCACAAACAGATCTTTGGCATACTTGATATCACGCTCCGTCTCCCTAGCAAAAAAGACCGTCATCTGGTATGGTAACTCGGTTGAGTTAGCAGCCCTAGCAAGCTCCTCAAGAAGGACAAATTGAGACATTCTTTTGCAAATTTGATTCAAAAAAGTTTTACTGTGTTTGTTTACTGGATGAATGAGGAAGTTACTCGAGGTATAGGCTATAAATAGGCGTGGTAAGTACATGTGAAAATGTGTTTTAGGCGTGTTTTGGGTAATAAATGATAAACGTTTGGGTTACCAACATACACATCCCAAAATTGCCTAGTTTTTTTGGCTTCCATTAGATTTGATAACATGTTATGCAACCATTGAACCTAGTTAAGATTACATAACCGACACATAAACATTAATAAAGTAAACATTGTTATAAATGATCTACTAAAAGACCATAGCAGAATCACAACAACTTATTGACCTAAACATAAAAGCATAACCATTATTTAGCATCATCCTTGGGATTCTTGTCAGCATCGTCCTTGGGTTTATTGTCAGCATCAACCTTGGGTTTTTTGTCAGCCATCAGTCTTCGCCTCTTGATTGATCTTCCTTGGTCTTCAAACTTGTCCTCTCTGATCACTCCATCTTGACCAACTCCATTTTTTCCATCTGGTATCACAGCCACATCAGAAACTCTTTGTTCACCATTTCTAATTACTACAGCACACTGATCATCTGGTATCACAGCCACATCAGAAACTCTTTGTTCACCATCTCCAACTACTGCATCACACTGCTCATCTAGAATCACATCCTCATCACGAACTCTTTGTTCACCATCATCACCATCAACATCCACAAGTGGAAGTAAACTGAAACTAATTGGTTCAGCATAAAGAGCATACACCTCTGTTCCTTCTCCAGCTGCAACAACGTCATCAAGTTCATCCAATGCTTGATCTATTTCAGCAAACATGTCACTAATCTCTTGAGGCTCTTCAGGCTCTTGAGGCTCTTCAATCGCATGCAACTCTTCAGGTTCAGGTACATCAACTAAATGGTATGGATCACCATGCCATTCTTTTTCAACCTCTTCATCACTTGCGTCAGCATAATACGCATCATCAAAATCGAGATCATAAAAATCGAGCAAACCTGTAGACTCCTCACTTGAATCCTCCACAGTCAAGTCTTGGTCAATCTCTCCCAATAACCTTCTGAATTGAAACTCATCACTCATCCTTTTTGTATGACCTGCAATCATTTTTTGGGCACAAAATGTTGGTGGGAAGTCACTGTCAGAATCAGTATCAAAAACAGGTCCAGCCTTCTCAGGTTGTCTTGTCTTATGCCACTCTTTATGCCACTCTAACAATAGTAATTTCCCACTGTTTTCAGTCTCACCATCAACACCCTTTCCAGCAGCCTCATTCATATCATCATCCACTATTTCTTCTATCACCACACCCTTGCCCTTAGTTATCATTCGATCCATCATCTCACACTCAACAATTGAAACACCGGTTTCAATATACAAATCCAATTGTGTAAATATAGGAACATACTCCAGAAGTGTCTTCACATCTTCGTCAGACTTTAGTGGTAGCAAACCATCATCCAGTGACTCCCCAGGTATCCTAAAGTGAGTAAACATAAGGGTATTATCCGAGTAACCTAAATCCTCTAACATTTCGCCCATTAATTCCATGGAGAAAAAGTCAGAGTGAATTCCGTCAAACCAATCTGTATCTCCAAAGAGATATCTTCTTCCTGGTTTTGAGGTGAATTCACCATTGTGATGGATTTGCAAAGAAAACACCTTTTCATTCAAATCTGTGGAACACATAAAACATCAATTACTTCCGACAACAATAACAAGTTTAAATGGAAAACATTAAAATGGAACAGAGTATTCTTACTATAAAGGATTCCTAAATCAGGTATCGGGGTACTGCGTGCACGATTTTGCCAAAGCTTAACCATTCTCAAGATCTTTACCTGTGAAATTAATGTTCTCCTTGGAAGAAATTGATACCCGTATATAAAGTATTGCTCTAAAGGACTAAATTTGTAAAACAAAACACTGGAAACTTAAGTTATTGGCGGGAAAGGGTTAAAATGACGATACTACCCTCAAATACGTGGCACTTAACGATGAAATTAACGGAAAAGGGCTCTCAGTGGCGATTTTGCGAAAATGTGGAACGTTAGTGTCTTTTTTGCGCTACTTTTTGTTTCGGTCCCATTTTTGCAATTTCGTAAAACGTGAAGGACCATTTTTGCAATTTACCTTTGATTTTAATTAACTTATTGCACCAAGGATAATCCTTACCTCATGAGTCGTCAGATGTGACCTTGGCCCCCTCTGAATTACTTATTGTTTTTCAAGGTTTTCATACTCGAATTTCTTCAAAAATCCAAAACCCAACAATTAATTAATAGGCCATGTGGTTGAGGCTGTCCCATGGATATTTACTTTAATTTGACTTCACATGCTATTATAATACCTCATGATGCACAAGTCTGGACCGTTTAACACGTGAATATAAATAACTACTCATCATGAAATATTGATGTGAAGGGTTGGTGGTTAATAGTGGGAATGAGTACTGCAACAGAAATATGTACTATGAGCATACTCGAGCTTTGTTAACCCCGTTTTTTTTTTTTTTTTTTTTTTTTTTTTTTTTTTTTTTTTTGAAAGGTGAATTTCAACTTAGAAACGACCACCTTCGCGGATAGCGAAGGCCTCATCGGCACACCGTCAGACTATGTTGTCTTAACCGGGTTCACGCTGATCTCAAGTGGTAACGGGTTTCCCCCGGAAACCGTACTGCCTCCACACAAGTTTTACCTTGATGGAGAAACAGTCGGATGAAAACCGGGCTATGCTCAAGATTTGAACCCTCGCAACGAGTGGTTTGAAGGTTCAAATCTATCATTGCAATATATATCCGGAACAATATGGTCTACAAGTGGACCACAAGTGAGGACTTCCCGGGTGGTCACCCACCCGGTACTACTCTCACTTATGGCTCGCTTAACAAGTTAAGCCCCACCCACTAGACCACAAGTCCTTTGATTTTATTAACCCCGTTTAAGCATTAAATCCTTAAATTAGATGAAAAAATTTCAACTAAAAGTAATTAAACCTTTAACTACTCTTCTAAAGAATGTCAGAAAAATAATACCAGTACTATTTTGTGGCACTTTTATATGTTTCACAAAAGAGTAGTAATACAATCACAAAACCAAATCCACAAAAACATCAACAAAAGGATGTGTCAATCCATGATTGGCGTATTTGTTTGTAGTTTCTTTCTCTTTCCATTTATTAGCTAATTATGGTTTAACATATCTTTTTGCGGATGTTTTTGTGAATTTGGTTTTGTAGTTGTATCAATACTCTTCACAAAAATATATGTTAGTAACTTGATTCATCACAAAACTTAGAAATCTATTTCTTTAATATATCCAGTAGTATAATTACGTACACATAAAACTAGAATACGCTATAGATATATACCAGAGATGATAACGTTTTTAATAACATGCATGCAATACCTGATAATATGACCATATATATGCGTCAACCTTGTTTAAAAAATTAGAGACGAAGATACAATATACTGGATATAACACTTGATCTATATTTATATGCATAATTAGTTTAGATGCTTTATCATCCCAGATCATGAACACATATTATAGTTGTCCGGTCGTTATCTACATTGCATCAATTATGTTACTTTCAAAATTAATTTTTCAACGTGATTAAGTTGAATTATTTGTGCTACAATAATATCGACAACATATTTAACACACGAGGTCGAAATTACAGGTCATCTTACATTATTGTACTATATATTAAGTCACTATATATGTTGTCTATAAGACTCATTTTATAATTAGCTTCGAATTTCACAAAAAAAATAAAGGAAAACACATACAATTATTAGCGCCAACACCATGGCCACCAAATCGTTCTCAAACAGCAATGCATACTCGTTTTCAAACATGAACGTCGATGAGTCCGAATGGGTCGAAAGTATGCGTAAATCCATGATCGAACATGAGGAAGAAGTCGATAAAGTCCCCGTTTGTATCTTCACTGTTCCTCAAGTACTTCTAGCCACTGATCCCGAATCCTACATCCCACAACAAATCGCATTAGGCCCGTTCCATCATTGGCGCCCAGAGGTCTACGACATGCAAAGGTACAAGCTAGCCGCAGCAAGAAGAACCCAAAAACACATGAATGTTAGCTTCGAACGTATGGTAGAGATAATGAAGAAAAAGGACGAGGCAAGAATCCGTGCTTGTTACCATAAGTTTCTTGATATGTCCGGAGATGCATTGATCTGGATGATGGCTGTTGACATGGCGTTTTTACTCGAATTCCTTCACGTTTATTCCATGAAAGAGGAAGGTAAGGTTTTGAATAAAGTTACCTCTTCGGTCTCACATTTAGTTGACGTTAGTGGCAAGAAACTATCGCATATGGCTATTTTGCGGGATCTGGTTATGGTCGAGAACCAGATCCCGTTGTTTCTAATCAAAACGATGTTGGAACATCAATACAAAAAAAGTACTGACCAAGAAAAATCAGCCGAAGATACACTGAAGAAGATGTTGATGGGATTATATCATGAGCTATCACCCTTTCAAGAAAAAGAGTTGCCAGATGTCGACATCAACGACTGTGATCATCTCCTCGATTTTCTCTACCACTTGACGGTCCCAAACAACAAAGAACTCGGGATCATGGAAGCCGAAATTGACATAGAAGAAGAAGATATAACCGAAGAAAAAGATGAAGCACAAGAAGATACTATCGCGAAGGACGGTGAAGTTCGAAAAGTAATGAACTATATATGGAACATCCTCTCAAAATCAAACGAGGGTTTAGTAAAAATTTTCAAGAAAATTTTATTCGGGAAACCAATGGCTCTGTTAGTGAAATTACCTTGGAAGATCATATCTAGCCTTCCAATACTTAAACTTATGAAAGAGCCCATGGAACGTATGCTTGAAAAGTTCCAAGGTGAAGGAGAGGAGAAATCAGAAGGCGACAGTGCTGAACCAAAAGCGCCAACAATCGAGGAAATCACAATCCCATCTGTCACCGAAATGGCTCAAGCCGGGATCTTGTTCTCACCAGTAAATGGTGGAATCTTCGACATTAGCTTCGATAACATAACATCAACACTCTACCTCCCAGTAGTTGATTTGGATGTAAACACCGAGGTGTACTTAAGAAACTTGGTAGCATACGAAGCGTGTGTTGCAGCCGGGCCATTAGTTGTTGCTCGTTATACCGAGTTAATGAATGGAATAATCGACACCGAAGAAGATGCAAAGTATTTAAGAGAAAGAGGGATAGTATTGAATCACTTAAAGAGTGATAAGGAAGTTGCAGATCTGTGGAATGGGATGAGCAAGTCTGTGAAACTAACCAAAGTGCCCAAGATGGATAAAGTGATTGAAGATGTGAACAAGAGGTATGCTCAAACATGGAGAGTTAAATTTGCAAATTTCATGAAGACATATGTGTTTGGATCATGGAGGATTTTAACAGTGTTAGCTGCTTTGTTTATGTTGTTGTTGACTGCATTACAGTCGTTTTGTTCTGTGTATAGCTGTGCTCGTATATTTCATCAGCTTCCAGATATCCAAGGTGGAACTGAAGGGAACTAGGGACTGTAATACTAGTGTCAGTATGTTTGTACTTTCAGCAGTTTTATCCTTTTATCTATTCTCATTTAATGTAAGTTATGTAACATAGAATTTGTATTTCAAAATATATTCCCAGAAATGTTAATTTTCTCATTGTTAATTTGTTATAGCACGTGATGTGGGCTCGTTGTGCCTTCGCCGTGGGTGACATGGCAGCTCGTCGTGGCTCGCCATGATACTGGCCTAACTCGCCGTAGTTCGCTATCAACTCCTTACTCGTCTGAACAGCGAAGTTGAAAAGCGTACGGCTTGTCAATTTTTAAACGTTACCAAACGTTTAAAATATAAATTCGGCCTAAATATAATAAAATTAAAATAAATAAAAACTTAACTTCACACACTATAAATACTAGTATCATATTTTTACAAATTCTACATAACATTTCACACTAAACTCTATAAAATAATAACCAATAAATATGAGTGCATCATTTTATTCCGGTAAAAGTGATCTTGAAGAGATATCGGAGCTTTTTATAATTTCACGTATTTCTTAATTTGCGTATGTTTTTTACCGTCTTTTTTTCGTATCGTTAGTTTATGTTTCGTATGTGTTTTAGTATGGTGAATTGTATTTTTATTTTAAGGGTAAATTGCAAATTTAGTTACTAACTTCTCCAAAAATGCAAAAATAACACCGAGAGAAAAGGCATCCAAAAACGCCATTAACGTTCCATTTTTTTGTAAAAAAAGACACCGAGAGCCAACATTCATTATGTTCCTCGTTAATTGTCACTTCATTGATGGTATTATAGTCATTTCATTGTTCATTTTGCCGCGAACCTTTTGGTAGAAATCTGACATGACCTATATGGATAAATTTGCAAAGTTAGTTTTCATGTTTCCATATTAAATTGGCAACGCCTTCGGTCATTACACACACACAAAAATAGAAACACACACACCCATAACCAAAACATTATCATTCCCTTAACCAGTAACATGTCTCGCTGTCTTGATCTCGTGATTGCTCGTAACTTATTTGTCATATCGGAAATGATGCTATCCCATTACCAGCGAGAGGTTGAGGAAAACATTCATCATGCACAAGAATTTATGAGTAGGTTCCAAAAGCTTTCTAATATGACTGGTATTAGGGGGACCTGATTGCGGAGCTCCAAAACTTAAGAGACTCGAGAGTTGCAAGGTTCAATGTGAACAAGCTTAGGAGGATTCAGACAGCTGATATGAAAAAGATGAGGGGGTTGTTGAGGATGCTTAGGCAAACTAACGACATCATTGTTTCCAAGATTGAGTTTGCTGTGAGGCAAACGTCTATGTGAAGGGGTTGGGCACTGGAGGCTGGGATGTGTTGTTTTGTTTTGTATGATGAATGTAGGTAGTAGGTGGTTGGGCACTTGTGATTCACTTTTGTTCTTTTTGGTGCCCATGTCGTAAGCTAGATTTAGGTGTAGATGTAGATAGGGGGTGTTGTTTCCCCTAGCGTAAGGTTGTAAATGTATGGTTTATGAATGGAAGGGGTCGTTTGATCCCTATTTTTTTTGATATACAGTGTTCGTTTCGTATCACAAACACAAACATGAATTTGAATGAATTCTAACCATAATACACAAACACAAACTTATAAATGCTATTAATCGAAGCATATAACACAAACACAAAACAAACAAACACAAACATATTATAACAGAAACACAAAACAGATTATTGTAGGAGTCAAGCATCACTAAACATTTAACCCATATGAAATACTTTAATTTACATAATATCGTTCGGCATGTACCAAAAAGATGAACCCATCACAATGCCTCCACACACCCTTTGGTGTTTTCAAAACAAAGGTAAATTAGTTCAAGTTACATTAGTCAATTATATTAGTAAATACAAGCAAATTAAAACTGTTTTTGTCTCTACACATTAGGTAATCCAAAAGATGAACTCATTTGTCAAACTTCAAAAGCTTCTACTGGATGAACCAACAGGTGATCGACTATACCTGCACAATCAAACTATGCAATGAAACGAGGTTACTATAATAGGCAATGCAATGTATCCAAAAAATTGGCTAAACAATTCATTAGACTCACCTAGTCAAAATAACACCACTTTGTTTCCCATTGATCTTGGTGCCCTTAGACCCAGTACGCAGTTACTGATTTTAACATCACTTCTTGGTCACAAAAAACCTGCACCCATAGCTCCTACATTCACTGAACCAAAACCTTCGATCGTCTTCATAGAACCACCCTCTCTAATGACAATACCAGACGGTTTGTTCCTGTTAAGAACAACATCCTCATCAACCATCTTTCTTTTTCCTTTATCCACAGATCTCTTCACCCTCTTTTTATGCTTCTCGAATTCAGGTTTTGAAGCATCAACATCATCCACACCCTAAAAGGTTTTGAAGTACTAGTCTTAAAAGGAGTTGAAGTACTACAGCACAACATCTTCTTCTACCCATCCGACAACCTCCTCACCTTCACCCTCAGAATCAATGTTTTTTAAATAGTATTTAGATAACATCTGTTTTGTGTGAGCAACAAACAACTCTACAAAACCAGCCCGACAACCTAGTTTGATCATTGTATGCACATCATTGTCTGTGTGAATCACCTTCAAACCTTCTTTTAATGAATTGTCAGGCAAACAAAAGAACACATCCATTTTTCTCCCCTAATGCGTGATAACATATCATCCAGACCAAGGCTAAAGATATGTCTATCACAGACAAAGCCACAAAGTGTAGAAACATTCCCTTGTACATACCTCAATGGACCAAATTCAAAGACTTTATTATTATGCATGCTAAACACAACTTCACCCTGATAACTAATTAAACATACCACCGTTTAAATTCAGACATCAATAGTCAATTAAATTAACACACTATTCACATTTATCATTTTAATTCAAACATCAAGTATAAAGAGCTACTACAGCTGCTACAACAAAGTCCAAGCTACTATATCAATGTGAGAAGACACAATCCATATAGACTTCAAACATCACCAAAAAACATACCGGTAGAGCAATGCAGTGTTCTATATCTCACCACATTGTACAAGACATCAATCCTACTTACCGAAGATGCAAAGCTATTGATTATGTATCATGTATAGTTGTAGTTTAGTTAATAAGTCAATGTGGTGATATAGAAACCAAACTTTTGTTGTTCCTTTAGTAAAAACAGACAATTATATTGCACTTAACCATCTACCTTGACAATTATACAACTCCAATTAACCTTATTATTGCACTTAACCATCTACCTACATTTCCATCTTACTTTCTCACAATGACTACTCAACTAGCACTCATAACCAATGTGAAGACTTACTTAGAACCAATGTGATAACATATAATCCCACTCAAATTCAAACATCAATAGTCAAGACCATGGTTGTCAGGATCCCGATCCCGATCTTAGGATCTTACGATTTTACGATACTGCAAAGCAAAAACGATCCGAATCTTACATAGGATCTTTGAAAGCTTAAGATCTTATAGGATCCCAATCTTGACCATAGGATCTTAAGATCTTATCCGATCGGATCCTACTTTTCTCGGATAACAAACTAAAAAACTGCAAATTTCTATATTATTTTTTTTAGAATTTAAAAAACAACATGTTAATCTTATTAAACATTTCATAATCGTAATTTAGGACAACATTTCGATGGAACATTCTTATAATTTTCTATTTATAATATATAATAATTTGTAAATTTGTATAATATTACGAAAACTATTAAGAAAATGACATTAGAGTAGGATCTTAAGATCCCGATCCAATCTTACGATCACGATCTTGCAAAGACAAAAACGATCCTGGGTAGGATCCCGATCTTCAAAACCTTGGTCAAGACATCAGTGTGAAGACTTAGTTAGTTTAGCTGTAGAGCTGCTATGCTAAACAATCTTACTTAGGATATTCTAACAGCTTATTTAGAACCATACTATTCTGTTTATTCTAAACCTATCCAATCAGGGCACTCAATCATGCCACTCAAAGGGGATGCATATAAAAGTCTATCAAAAATATCATCATCCAACTAAAGCAAATTAAAAATGACACATAAATGAAGTATAATACATTGACATACCAAGATCCGTATGCTCTTCCTTCCCCTCCTTCTTCTTCCCACTCCCAATAGGCCTTCCCCTTTTTTTTTTTTTTTTTTTTTTTTTTTTTTTTTTTTTTTTTTTGTGTCGTTGTACCCGGATTATGACTCCCCTCCTCCTTCTTCCCATTCCCAACAGGCCTTCTCATCATCCTTTTTGGTGACATTGTACTCGGATTATTGATTGGTACAGAAAAAGTCACTTTTTTTCTAGGCGTTCCCCTCCCTCTTTTTGTCTCTGCAACTACCTCATTGGAGCAACCACTACCACTTCCAAGGGTAGGAATAGATATCACACCACTACCACCCACATTTGGTTCGTTGTAAGTTTTGTTCCAAAGCCATTGAAGAATTTCTTCTATCATCTCCTTCCCTATGTTCTTATATGAACCATACTTGGCAATAACTTGATTATCAAATGTAGCCATAATTTTCTCAAAGACTTCATCATTTAATATAACTTTCCCCCACGACTTTTCGGATGATTCCTCCCCCCCCCCCCCCCCCCCCCCAATCAACAAAGACTTTCCCTTATTATTATTCGCCATAGCTGGTTTTTGTTGTTTCGATTTATGATTTTTTTTTAACAAGGGTTTGACGGGTTGATTATCTTAATGTCTGAAATGAAGTTAAATTAGGTGGTTTTGGGCAGTTAATGTAATCAGAAAAAGTCACTCTAGTAATCTATGTGCTTTAACGACAGAGAGTTTACTTATGTTTGCAAATATAGTCCTTGAATTATAATTGGTTGGAGAGCAAAATGAACAATGAAATGAATATAATACCCTCAATGACGTCGCACTTAACGAGGAACATAACGAATGTTGGGTCTAAGTGTCTTTTTTGCAAAAAAAAAAATGGAACTTTAATGGCCTTTTTGTATGCCTTTTTTCTCTCGGTGTCATTGTTGCATTTTTGGAGAACGTTAGTGACTAAATTTGCAATTTACCCTTATTTTAATGAATGCATTTTATTTTATTTGAAGATGTGAAAAAAAAATAATATGAAGTAGTAGGACCCAAATGAGTAAATTGTGGTTATGTTATGATAAGTGTGTTGTAAAGGAAGATTTGTCATAGTGACGTGGCATCCCGTAGAACCCAAATGAGTAGTTTTGTCTTGTCATGACACCAAGTGCTGTTATACTACATTTTAAGGCAACTTGCCTTTCTATATTAATAATTTTTTCTTCAACTAAACACATCCTAAGCATTTCCATTTTTTCCCCATTTTTTCTAACGGCAAAACTAAAATTGTAATGATAGAAAATCTAATGAGTATAATATAGAAAGGCAAGTTGCCTCAAACTAAAAGTTGGCTTGAAAATCAATGCAATATTGCCCCCATTTGATCACTATGACCTTGAATAGATTAACTTCTAATGTGTTGAACTTGACGCCGAAAAGATAGTGGCAACCATAAGTCCATAACAAATGCATATCTCGACATGAGACTGATGAACTGGATTACTGGAAGTGAACTTGCAAACTTGAATTCAAGTATTCAACTTCTTGTACTAGAATATTGAACCTTTGCATCCTCTTTTTTTTTTTTTTTTTTTTTTTTAAGTTGTGAACTAAAATGCAAAAAACCCATCAGTGAGTTATACGTGATTTGATGTTTATTTGATATGTGAACTAAGTTCCTTCAGACTCAATCTCATGCACAAAGTCTTCGAAGACATCCTTTTCAGAACGATCAAGTTTTCCAGCCAGCCACTTGTATCTGGTGATTAGAACAGCTTTCGACCTTAATTACGAGTTACCGTTTACTTATTGTTCCTGATACGACAGCTATTAATTATTCGAATTGAACTAGATCACAACCAATTAGTTAAGTAGACAATAACTTTCGCTGTCTTTGTCAATTTTCGTTGATGTTCATAGCATACCAAATTGTCACTCTCACTTCAGTTTAGACTAAACAGATCGATCTGGCTCTTCGAAAAGTTAGATCACAACCAATTAGTTAATCAGACTTTGTTGACACTCTGATGTAATCTATTATTAGTGGCCGGAGCATATCTAAATTTTTAAGAAAAATGTTTTCTACAATCGACACAAAATAAAAGTAACGTTATCTTTGTTGCATATATATGTTACATATCATCTTTTATTCATTTCAACTGTACAACTATAGGTAATCGGTTCAAGTTAGTGAAAAGTTAAAGCGCGCAACACCTTAAAAGTCAGAGTGTTCGATTGATATGATAGCAATGTGACTCACATTGGCCTTCTATGTCAAAAGACCCACAATCTTGTGGCCTGTTTTTATTGTCTGAAATTAGATCCAACCACCTCTATGTCAAAACATGACCCCAAGTAATTTTGATAAGTGCCATTAATCAAAGGCAACACGTGATTGGTCAAATGACCCATAGCAATAATTACTCATTTTTACCCGTTAGCTACTAAGTTGCAGTGTCAATAAGTGTCGGTCGATGGTAATTACCTAAAACTTTGATATTTTTCTACAGAGTTTTAAAAGAAAAAAAAAAAATAAAAAAAAAAATAATAAAAAATAATCATTGCTGAATGAGCCCCTCGTAAGCTTGATGCAATTAAACGAATTTTTGTTTTACGTATCCCAGCGATATATTCCCTCTAATTACGGTCACTAATTAATGGTACTTTAACGAATACCTAATAAGTCTCTATGGAAAGAGCGGATAAATTAATTAGTACCATACGGAATTAAATATCGAACATGTAAAACTATGCGAAATGTAAGGAAAGGTTTATAAACTAGATGCAATAATTGAATCGCACGAAGGTCCTCATATTATTTGTTTGTGGAATTTTTTTTGTTTATCCCTAAGATAACAAAGAATGCTAGACACCGGATCCCTTACAAAGTGAATAAAATTAAAAAGTGTAGAAAGTCATTCATAGTGTGACAAGTGTCCCCCACTTTAAATTATACATAAAATCCGCCTAGGGGTAATATGGTCATTTGACTCGTTTTTTCTTTTCCACCTCAATTTTCAAATGCATATATCTCTTAAACGACAAACTTTTAGAAAAAACTGATTTCACCAAAAATTTTAAAATTTGATTCTCTTTAATTTGGTATAAATCTTTTTAATTTTTTCGAAACTTTTTTTTTGACATATTCATTGGGTCATGATTTTCTTGATGTTTTTGCTATTTTCGACCCTATTTTTTACCTTGAAAATTGCCGAATCATAAAATACTTAAAACACAAAAGTTGTAGATTTTGATTCACTCTTTACCCAGAAATTTGAATCACTTAAATCCGATATGATATGAGTGAGATATCACACGTTAAAGATGATGTTTTAGTCATATTTGTTGCACACAAGATGTTTGATGAAATGTCTAGCTTATATTTTTAGTATTAAAATTGCGTTAAATGCTCTAATTTTTGTCCCACAACGCATTATTAATAATTTTATTAATGTAACATTCAAAAAGTGATGTTTTTTAATCATTATTATTTTTAAATATACATTTAGTTCAACAGTTACGTTATTAGGTTCATCAGTTAGGTTATTAGGTTCATCAGTTAGATTATGTTTTGTTCAACAGTTAAATTATGCATTGTTCATCAGTTAGGTTATAGGTTATAGGTTCATCAGTTATAGGTTCATTAGTTATATTATGTTTTGTTCATCAATTAGATTATGTTTTGTTTATCAATTAAATTATTTATCGTTCATCAGTTACGTTATAGGTTCATCATTTATAGGTTCATCAGTTAGGTTATAGGTTCAGCAGTTAGATTATATTTTGTTTATCAATTAAATTATTTATCGTTCATCAGTTACGTTATAGGTTCATCAGTTAGGTTATAGGTTCATCAGTTAGATTATGTTTTGTTTATCAATTAAATTATTTATTGTTCATCAGTTACGTTATAGGTTCATCATTTATAGGTTCATCAGTTAGGTTATAGGTTCATCAGTTAGATTATGTTTTGTTCATCAATTAAATTATGTATTGTTCATAACCTAACTGATGAACCTATAAATGATGAACCTATAACGTAACTGATGAACGAAAAGTAATTTAATTGATAAACAAAACATAGTCTAACTGATGAACCTATAACTTAACTGATGAACAATACATAATTTAACTGATGAACAAAACATAATCTAACTGATGAACCTGTAACCTAACTAATGAACCTATAACTGATGAACCTATAACCTATAACCTAACTGATGAACAATGCATAATTTAACTGATGAACAAAACATAATCTAACTGATGAACCTAATAACCTAACTGATGAACCTAATAACGTAACTGATGAACTAAATGTATATTTAAAAATAATAATGATTAAAAAACATCACTTTTTGAATGTTACATTAATAAAATTATTAATAATGCGTTGTGGGACAAAAATTAGAGCATTTAGCTCAATTTTAACACTAAAAATCTAAGCTAGACATTTCATCAAACACCTTGTGTGCAATAAAAATGAGTAAAACACCATATTTAACGTGTGATATCTTACTCATATGACATCGGATTTGAGTGATTCAAATTTCTGGGTAAAGAGTGAATCAAAATCTACAACTTTCGTGTTTTAAGTATTTTATGATTCGGCAATTTTCAAAGTAAAAAATAGGGTCGAAAATAGCAAAAATATCAAGAAAATCATAACCCAATAAATATGTCAAAAAAAAAGTTTCAAAAAAATTAAAAAGATTTATACCAAATTAAAGAGGATTAAATTTTAAAAATTTTGGTGAAATCGGTTTTTTCTAAAAGTTTGTCGTTTGAGAGTAATGTGCGTTTGAAATTTAAGGTGAAATTAAAAAAACGAGTCAAATGACCATATTACTCATGGGCGGATTTTATGTATAATTTAGAGTGGGAGACACTTGTCACACTATGAATGGCTTTCTAGACTTTTTAATCTTTTTCACTTTTCAAGGGATCGCAACTCAAGAATGCTAATATTAGCACTAGGGAACACGAAAATCACTTGAGATTATATTCCAATATCTTTCACGGATTCTAATCATTTAATATTAAGTTTGTATTTTATTTTGAAAATTGCAAGGTGAAGCACAAGTTTTATTATATCGAACTTAAGCCTTTGTTTATATATGTTAGTTAAAATGATTTTATCGGCCAAGTTAATCCGTTTCTTCTTTTACTTTCGTCATCCGGCAATGTGATTTTCTATAATTGTAGATGGGATATTTTTCTCAAAACTAGTTTCCCACCTCAACTTTTACAGCTAACACACTATGATAAAAATTTGCCCCACCATGGAAATCATCTAATGGAATGCTCAGAAGTCAGAACATGTTTGTTAAAGGGAAGGACAATCTTGGATTTAACTGATCGTATTTATTTATAAGAAAAAATATAAATAAATAAAAAACATGATACGAACGAAATGCATGATAGAAGGAACTATATAGTTGGGATTGTTATAAGAACTCGGTGTCTTGATTTATCTATGTTGGAATTATGATATCATGACATTCATATATTATAAACCAAACACATCAAGTGAGCATAGCGGAAGCAATTATAACAAGATCAAATAACATGTAATTAATTAATCAATATTTAAATAGTAAACATACCTTTGTGATTCTAGCCCGAACAATAATCAAATTGCAATCTTCAATCAAGAACCCTAATTAGGGTTTATGTGGATTACAAGAATTACCCCTTACCTCTTTTGTAATTCAATCCAAGAATCAAACAATAGTGTGTTTGATTCACGTTCTTGTACAAGAAAAAGTTTATGCAAGTAATTAAACACAAAACTTGTTTTGATTCAAGAAAATCGAATCCCTAAAGGGATTTGTTAGATGGATCGACTAGAACAAAGAAGAGGAGAGAAAACACCAAGATGTGTGTGTACAAGTTATGAGAAAACAATGCACCTTGGGTTTGCTTATATACTAATCAATACTTCGAGCACAAGGCACCTTTGGCCGATCGGTTGGAGTCCCCCTAGGGGATTCCGGAACCTTCCCTTGTTTCCAAATTTTCCTTAGTATTACTTTCCTAATCTTTGTTAATAGGTTATTAGTCATTTATCATTAAATACTAATTACTATTACTAGTTTTGTGTTTATTAATAATTACTTATAACATTTTATAAATAATTATTTCTTTTTCTCTTCATACGTATTGTGCGCAATCCCGTGATCTCAAGTTCGATCCTAACACACGACTATTATTACAATGTCTATAAAACCAACAGCTCCCACTTAGACATATCATAATAGTGTGATCACATCGGTTAGCGTCTTGCAACATGCCGATGCCTCTAGTACAACTTGAGTAAGGCTCCTGGAAAACCTTTTAATGATTTCTCATTATTATTATCCCTTTGTTTCTAATACCGTGTTAAATAAGGATATGGATCTAGGTTATTCCTTAATTAACCATTCTGTTTCTCGTTGTTAGAAATTGACAAGATTACCAAATCTTCTCAACCTTTCAGGAAAGACATTGGGCGTAGCCACGCAAACACCTTGATAACCCTACGAGGGTCCAGCAGTATTAAACTCCAAAAATTAATTTGAAGGAACAAATTCTATATTGATTACAAGCAAAACACATAAACTTTGTAACACTTCCGAAAACAACCCTTATGACTACCAGTTACGTATAGCGTTAAGTTGTTCCACAAAAATGTACTACATTCATGACCGTTATCTTGTATCTCAAGTCTAAGGATAACTTCTTATGATTTACTTAATGACAAGATCCATAAAGTAACATCATATAGTCGGGATAAGTCCTATATTCAGTATTATCGAATATCGTCTGAAATGGCATGACTACGCATCAATATACTTTAAGTATATTATACCAACTTCAGATTTGTCTTAATTTAAGAATATTCCCATATTATTAACTGACAATGGACAATTTAGAATAACTCTTATTCATGGATTTAAACATGCAAAAATAGGACAACAATAATTAACAATAGAAATAAACATACCAACATACTTTATTTCATTAAAATAATAATTGTTTACAATATTCTTTATCCAAATACTAATCACAGTTATGCATGAAACTACTAGCTAATTTAAGCCCAATTCCATTGGCCAATTCATTAAGCTTCTCTTTCGCCAAAGCCTTAGTGAATGGATCAGCTAAGTTATTATTTGTGTGAACTTTCAGCAGATTTATTTCACCTTCGTTAACCTTTTCACGAACAAAGTGATACTTCCGTAGAAAATGTCTGGTGCCTCTCATGACTCCAGGTTCATTGGCAAATATGATTGCAGCAGAATTGTCACAATACATATTAATAGGTAATTCAATTGAAGGCATAACACCAAGCCCTGAAACGAATTTCCTAATCCAAACAGCCTCCATAGTAGCTTCTGAAGCAGCAATGTATTCAGCTTCTGTTGCAGACATCGCAATTGTACTCTGCTTCTTGCTCCTCCAGTCTACTGCTCCTCCATTAAAAACAAAGACATAACCCGTCTGAGACTTCGAATCATCTTTATTACTTTGAAAGGACGTATCGTAGAAACCTGTAACACAAAGTTCTGCAGCTGGATTTCCACCATATACCAAAAACATATCTTTTGTATTTCTCAAATACTTAAGAATATGCTTAACAGCAATCCAATGTTTTTCACCTGGATTCTGTTGAAATTGACTGGTAATATTTTGAGCAAACGCCACATCTGGCCTTGTGCACTTTACCGCATACATAATAGATCCTACAGCCGAAGCATAAGGAAATTTACTCATGCGAGCCACCTCAGCAGGTGTTGAACCACAAAACTCATCACATAAGCCATGTTTTACTTCCATCGGCAAATATCCTTTCTTGGAATTTTGCATATTGAATCTTTTCAATATTTTGTCAATGTAAGCACTTTGACTTAATCCAATTAACCGCCTTGATCTATCTCTATAGATTTTGATTCCCAGAATGTATGCAGCTTCTCCTAAATCTTTCATAGAAAAGCACTTTCCAAGATATGCCTTAACCTTTTGCAAACTTGGAATGTCTTTTCCCATGATCAATATGTCATCAACATATAAAATTAGGAAAATTACATTATCACTCCCACTAGCTTTGTGATACACACATGGCTCATAAAGATTTTGAGTGAATCCAAACTTTTTGATTTCAGCATCAAATCTCTTGTTCCATTGTCGTGATGCTTGCTTTAATCCATAAATGGACCTTTTAAGTTTGCATACACGATTTGGAAATTCTGGATTTTCAAACCCTTCTGGTTGTGCCATATAGATATCTTCATCTAGATGACCATTTAAGAAAGCGGTTTTCACATCCATTTGTCAAATCTCATAGTCATAGTACGCTGCTATAGCTATGAGAATCCTTATAGCTCTTATGTCTGCTACAGGAGAAAACGTCTCCTCGTAATCAATTCCAAAATTTTGAGTAAAACCTTTAGCAACTAGACGAGCCTTATAAGTGTGTGCATTTCCATCCATGTCAGTCTTAATCTTGTAGAGCCACTTACTCCCGACTACCTTGGCACCAGGAGGTAAGTCTACTTCTTCCCAGACTTCATTATCATGCATGGATTGTATTTCCCCATCCATAGCAGCTTTCCATTTAACCTTTTCAGGACTATTAATGGCAGCTCTATAACTAGTAGGTTCATTAAGATCCCCTAGTAAATGCTCATCAACCTCTACATTAAGACATAGACGGTCAGGAGCTTTCACAGATCTTGAAGATCTGCGAATGGGAACTACTTCAACTTCCGGTGGAGGACCCAGACTTTCCGGTTCTACAGGAAGTGTGCTAGTGTGTTCTGAAGGTGATGCATTATCTAGATCATATTCTAGATCATATACTCTCCCACTGACTTCTTGAATTACAAAATCACTTTCAAGAAAGTCACCATACCTAGCAACAAACACTTTGTTCTCAGGTGGGTAGTAAAAGTAGTAACCCATTATTTCCTTTGGGTATCCTACAAAAATGCACTTTACAGATCTTTGTTGGAGTTTATCTTGTGAGTCACGTTTAACATACGCCTCACAACCCCAGACCTTTAAATAAGACAAGTTCGGAGCTTTTCCTGTCCACATCTCATATGGAGTCTTCTCAACCTTCTTGGTGGGAACCATATTCAAAATACGAACAGCTGATTCAAGAGCATAATCCCAAAAAGACAAAGGAAGATTAGTAAGATTATACATTGATCGAACCATGTCCAACAATGGACGATTACTTCTCTCAGATACACTATTTTGTTGTGGAGTATATGGAGATGTGAGATTCTGGACAATTCCATTCTCAGTTAAGAAATCTTTAAAATCTTGACTAAGGTATTCACCACCTCAATCAGAACGAAGAGCTTTAATCTTCTTTCCTAATTGCAATTCTACTTCTGCTTTGAAAACTTTAAATGTTTCAAACACCTCATGTTTATATTTAAGTAAATAAATATAACCATAACGGCTGAAATCATCTGTAAAAGTTAAGAAGTAAACAGCACCTCTCCTTGACACATGTCTAAGTGGTCCACATACATCCGTATGTATCAAACCAAGTAGATCTGAAGCTCTTTCCATATTGTTATGAAAAGGTTTCTTCGTCATCTTCCCAGAAATACAAGACTCACACTTATCAAATGACTCATCATTGATATTCTTCAAAAGCCCATCATGTTGCAGCTTTTGCATGCGAGTCTTGCCTATATAGGCAAGTCTACAGTGCCAAAGGTAAGACGAATTCAAGTCATACTTCATTCTCTTACTTATGTTGTACATCGAATTATTATTATTGTTGTTGGTCATACAATCATTCATATCAATTTCAAACACACCATTCACAGCAACATCATTAAAATAAAATACACCATTTAAAGAAACAAAATTTTATTGCCATCAATAGTATGAGTAAAACCAAGATCCAACAAACATGAAAAGGAAACAACACCTCTAATTATAGAAGGTGCATAATGACAATTGTTTAAACAAAGTACTAAACCCGAAGGTAAAACTAAATTAAACACTCCTATGGCTTCAACTGCTGCGTGTGCTCCATTGCCCACATGCAGAAATTGCTCCCCATAAGCTAGTCTCCTTTCCTCTCTAAACCCCTGTAGTGTATTACAAATATTAATACCACATCCAGTATCATATACCCAGGAATTTACTTTATGAGATAAAGTAAATAATTCAATGACAAATAAGTTACCTGAAGTACTGGCGCCCATGTGCCCAGCCTTCTTAACCTTATTGTTTCGCAAGTCATCGAGATAAAGCGGACAATTCCTCTTCCAGTGACCCATCACCTTGCAGTAATGGCATCCTTGATCCTTCTTTGGATTATTCTTCACATGAGGGTTCTTCTTAGGTTGAGGTGGTTGATAAGCCATAACCTGCTTATTCTTATCAGCCTTCTTCTTTCCTTTACCCTTCTTCTTGTTCGCATTTGGCTTGTTAATTCTACCCCCTTGAATAGCAAGTACTTGGGGTGTAGGAGCCTTTTGTGGTAAACCTTTCTCATAATCAATGAGCAGTGCGTGCAATTCACTTACTGTCTTCCCCACGGCATGCATATTGAAGTTCCTCACAAAACCACTAAATTCCTTGTTAAGGGATTTATTGATTAAGTTCACAGCCATATCATTGTCATAGGGTTTCTTAAGTGTTTGTAGTTGATCCATGTAACTTTTCATTTTCAACACATGAGCACTCACAGGTTCACCATCACCCTGCTTACAACCATGTAGAGCCTCCATCAAATCGTAAACCTCTACATTTGATGGTTTCTCATATAGTTTCTTGAGTTCATCAATCATGTTCATGGGGAAATACTCTTCAAATTGCCTTTGAAGAGCTGGTGACATCGCCCCTAACATCATTGCGGCCACATCAATATGTTCCTTACAAGCAAGATTCCATTCAGCCTTGGCAGCATCAGTAGCTGCAGGACCTTCAGGTTCAGCAGGACAAGGCGTTTTTAAGATTTCAAGTTGACCAGTCACTCGCAGGACAATCCTGAGTGCACGAAACCAATCATTGAAATTCTCTGAGCCAGTCAATTTTTCTCGTTGAAAATAAGTTTTGAACACAGAACGAAAGTTGGTGTTATCAGTTTGAGCCATTTCTACAGATAAAGAAAGTTCAAAACATTAGTATTTTTGATAATACAATTTTCAAGAAAATTAAAATACCCAAGGAAATCATATCCATAGAATAATCTTGAAAACTAGGATCCTCCATAAACATAGTTTCATCACATCTGTTGATCTGCTAGTAATGAAAGTACAATATGAGGTAACTTGTCGTACAAGTAATTGGAATAACATTTATCCAATTCCTAGATATATGGGATTTACAATCACAAAACATTTGTATTGTAAGCATTTTAGTCCCCATCTTAATGCCTTGAGTCCAAGATCTCACTTACTACTCAATTTAAGTCGTCTAACTTAAAAACTATAAACTCACAAATCTATTATATCAGTTGATCTGCTAGCAATGAATTTATGAAATTTACCTCTCCATTGCAATCTCGCCAAGTTCTCACATGACGTAAATTACAACTTCAAGTGTTCTTAATTAGATGACATTTGACTTAATTTTATAAGGGTATTAATTATGATGTGATCAAAATAATGTATGAAGAAGCATGCATACAACTTCATAACATTGGTTTTACAAAACATTTTTATTACCAATTTGCTAAAAGTAAAATAACAAAATTTTGATTGAGGTATCGGGTTCACCAATTAAAGAATTACCAACAATTATCGTCCACTATATCGTACTTTTGCATAAGCCCGAAAGCTTAGTGTTTCGGATAATCATTGTGGAATTGTGGTTAATTCACCCTTAAGATGACAGTGTACGTAATATAGTGATATAGGTAAGTCTAGGGTCGGCAACTAGACAGTTGTAGAGAACCGGTAGGTGCATGAGCTTTAAAAACCCCTCTCTACAAGTACGTTGGATGGCAACCTTCGGTCCGCCTTTCGCACACTATGTACAAAAACATCAATCAACCAATCCTTTGAAATTTACTCTTAAAAACCAAAACAATTTCGCCATTTATTTAGTCCGTATTATTTTTCTATTCAAAAAATTACTCTTTTCGTTTATAAACATGTCTAACATAATAATAAACAAAAACAAGTAAATAAAAAATAAAACAACTAAATAAACATATATACATAATTATCACAATTAAATATGTATAAAACATGTAGCCACATGCAAATCTTATTCAAAAGTCCTATTAATAATCAAATCTAGGTGTACAACGTATCTATTCAATTAAGGCTTTTTTCTTCTTGGAAAAAGAGCCACATATATCGATAAATCGATTGCGTAAGCCAAAACTAAATAAATACCACATACCACATAATTGATTACTTAATATTGGAGTCTTCCCCAATTCGACATCAATTAATAAATTTACATGTATCGCTATAACTTAACCATTAATTCATATAAACAATTTAAACCATTTAAATTATCACACAATATAAAATCCATGCAAATATGCACTTTTTCATGGATTTAGCTTAACAATTAACATATTGCACCAAGATCGTTTACTAAAACGCATAACAAATTACATGACATCCTAGGGTTTCTAATTATATTAAAAAAAACAAAAACCAAAACCCTAAAAACCCTTAAGGTCAAATCGACCCAAAAAAAAAATTTAGGGTTAGGAATCTAAAAAAAAAAAAAAAAAAAAAAAAAAAAAAATGTAACTAAACGAATCAAGATCCAATTTTTATGCGTTTCGATAATTAATTACACATTATAACGGCTCTAGATGCCATTGTTGGAATTATGATATCATGACATTCATATATTATAAACCAAACACATCAAGTGAGCATAGTGGAAGCAATTATAACAAGATCAAATAACATGTAATTAATTAATCAATATTTAAATAGTAAACATACCTTTGTGATTCTAGCCCGAACAAGAATCAAATTGCAATCTTCAATCAAGAACCCTAATTAGGGTTTATGTGGATTACAAGAATTACCCCTTACCTCTTTTGTAATTCAATCCAAGAATCAAACAATAGTGTGTTTGATTCACGTTCTTGTACACACGTACTAATTCAAGAAAAAGTTTATGCAAGTAATTAAACACAAAACTTGTTTTGATTCAAGAAAATCGAATCCCTAAAGGGATTTGTTTGATGGATCGACTAGAACAAAGAAGATGAGAGAAAACACCAAGATGTGTGTGTACAAGATATGAGAAAACAATGCACCTTGGGTTTGCTTATATACTAATCAATACTTGGAGCACAAGGTACAAAGGAGGTGGGTTTTCCTCCCTTGGCCGATCGGTTGGAGTCCCCCTAGGGGATTCCGGAACCTTCTCTTGTTTCTAAATTTTTCTTAGTATTACTTTCCTAATCTTCGTTAATAGGTTATTAGTCATTTATCATTAAATACTAATTACTATTACATGTTTTGTGTTTATTAATAATTACTTATAATATTTTATAAATAATTATTTCTTTTTCTCTTCATACGTATTGTGTGCAATCTCGTGATCTCAAGTTCGATCCTAACACTCGACTATTATTACAAATTTACAATGTCTATAAAACCAACAATCTCCTCTCGTCACTTGATGCCATATTCATGTCATGTCTTTGATAGAGTGAAGATCACTCTCTCCTGACCCGGTTAACGAAAAGAGCAAAATGTTAAAAGTTTTGCTATAGCCTCTTACATTATATTATTACATATTCTCTTACACACACAATAATATAATATGTTTTTTATCCACTCATTATCTCGAATTTAAACCGTCTATTCTGACACTTGTCAAGATCATGTGAGTAGGAACATGTAGTAGGAGGATATATCATTTCTCAAATTTTAATCTTCATATTTTCTAGGTATGATAACTTGTTATCTACACATTTTTATGATTTATTATCTCCATAATCATTCTACAGTGTGTCATAGTTACATAATAAGAAAGGTATTTATGTGAGATCTACATTAGGAAGTGTCATTTTCCTAGCTAGGGAGAAGTTTTGAATAATTTGGTCACATTCACACACCGACACACATCACTAGAAGAGAGGAGTCTTGCTATGGAAATATTCAGTCGCAATGCGTTAGCAACATAAAGTAGTGCAATTCGATGTTAGAAAAAATGGATGCGAACAAATTCTGCACCAAATTCTGTGGAGCAATTTCTGATTTTGTGACAATTATTGCAACAGACTTAGGCTCCCCATAGTAATATCGATCGTTGTGTGATTGATCGATCGCAATGTCGATCGACCTTATTGTGGTACAAAATCATGAGTCGATCGATCCCTCTTTTTTTTTTTTTGATGTGGGTCGTCCAAGCGACCATGAATCGATTGCCTTTTTTTTCTTGTGTGTGTATTTAATTAATTATAAAAGGTATTGTGAGGTATGTTTTTTGTAGTGTAGGTTGCCTTACTGTGACAACAAATCACCGGAGAGAGAAAATTAACGTGGCAAAGAAAATGAGAGTGATTGACCCTCTTTACCGTGTTTAGCCTTAGTTTATTCAATGGCTCTTGCATAAGACAAAGTTTGTAACAACGACGGTCTTGTGACAGATATTCTGCAATTTCTCAGGCTGATTTTGATAAACTTGTAACACATTTGAAACTCATAATATCTCCCCTTAATATCAATTTCCAAGCAAAATACTATCATCTCTATTCTCATCTAAATTTTCACTTCTAACTTTATACTTTTACATTATTTAACTTTTAGCATTTTTTTTTTTTTTTTTTTTTTTTTTTTTTTTTTTTTTTTTTGTAAAACTTAAATTTTGCCACTTGACTTATATATTACTGAAAATTAATAAACTAAAATTTTAACATACAAATTGATTTTTTTTTTTAATCTTGTCGCGACGTGAGGGAAATAAAAAATCGTTGTATGTTGCCAAATGTATTAAAGATTGCGAGGGAACTTGCTTCAAAATTTAATTAGTAGATATTGTTAAAATTATTTATTCGACGTATGTAGAACACATTATCGACCGAATATACATTGATCAACGCAAAAGAAATCAGCATTGTTCAGCCGTTTTTGGTGTTGTTGCTTCTTCAATTCTTTGTCGTTGCTATGTATAAATTCTATTACAAATTTGCGACAGAATATATTTGTCGCATTTTCCCTGTATTGTGGAATCATCTCCGATATTGAGTATCTGGTATCTTTTTTTTTTTTTTTTTTTTTTTTTTTTTTTTTTTGGTAAAAAGTAAAATATATTAACACCAAAATATATAAACCATGGACATATCACATAGCCACTTAGAGAGACTATGAGTTATACTAACCTATACTATACAAGCAGACTATAAGAACCTATCCGCACACTACAAAAAACATAACACCATCCTAAACATCCATAAGTAGCCTTCACTTTCATAGGATCACCATGAGCAATTTTGAGCTGGTCGTTGAATTCGCAGACAGAACATATACAAACAACCAACAAGAGACTCGCATCAAACCTCTGGACCAGGAAACCTTCCTTATGATATGTAAAAATTGGACTAAAATGACTCTTATTACCACATGAATTTTTTTCATAAGTATCAATGAATACATAAAATTAAAACAACAAATATAGAGCACGTTTTTTTGACTTCACATGCAAATAATTAATGAACGGACATCCACTTTCCAAAATGTGAATCCAACTATTTTGTTGATAACTGATATTTTAAATAATTGAAATCTTATCAAGAATAGCTTTTGGTTCTGGGAGTAGTTCCTTTTCTTCACAGGCTTTAAGTTGTTTACAATGTTCAACCACAAAATTATAGTTTTCAGAATTGTACTCCGTTGTAGTTTTTAGAAGTTTGTTTTCCTTCGGAACGACAAATACTCGCCCGCATAGTTGTTTAAGTTATGACTTAAGCTCACAAACACTTGTTTACATCATATTATGACTTAAGCTCACAAATACTAGTTTTCTATATAACCTTTGCTATCATTTAAAGAATGTTTGATTGGTGAGTTCTCTGTTAACTACCATCAAATAAAGTAGCTTAACAAATTGTCATGTCCAGACCTCACTAGAGACACATCTGAAAAGTAGTCAAGGAAAACGACTCGTCAATTTCAGATAACTTGAACACGAAAAACCTCATCTATTATCTATTATGTATCGCAAGGCGACTTTTTAGTTTTTTAGTATCTGCTTTCACAATAATATTGGGTATTGCTGTTGTATAGCACGTAAGATGAGGTCTTAAAACTCTTTGCCTTTACATTTATCAAAGCACATGCATGTCGCATGTGTTTGATAGTTGTGGATGAGCCACTGCCACAATGACATGTGAAGCCAGATCGCCTCAAGGGTAAAGGCGTGGATTTGCCAGCAGCCTATGGGCATTCGCCAACTAGCTAATAAAATAAAAAAAAATCAAATAGTTTATGTTGGTGGTGATTCATGTTTACAATCTATAATAATATAAAATTGTAGGTAATGTATGTGTGTCATCATCGATTAAAGTTAAAGCTTAGTCCAATAATTACTCCTTCCAACTTTTTCTTTTACTGTTTAAATTTTATATACGGAGTATTATACATGTGACTGAATTTAAATCTTGCCAAGTTTCATTTCCAGCAGCTTCTATAGTATTTTCTTGGGTTTTAGCCGTACAATAGCAGCGAACTATCATTTTTGTTCCATTTTGGTACGTGAACTTTTTTTTGTTCCATTTAATGTAATGTACTTTTGTGTTTTGGTTTACATTGGTACGTAAATGTATAGGCTACCGGTTAAAAACATAATTTTACCGGTTATACCATTTTCGCCCTTTATCACGTACTAAAAACATTTTCCCCCTTTCTCACCTACAAACCCTAACCCTAGATTTCATATGAACAATTCAATGATTAATCACAATTGAACAACCACGATGGGATTAACAATCAATTTCCATGATGATGGGACGTTCGTACCATCACCTCTGCAGTATCAAGAAGGAGACGTAACTACAATAAAAGATATAGAGTTTGAAGGTATGATAGTTATTAGGTTGAGGAGGCAACTAAAAAATTCTTGTATGTACCCCGTTAAAGGTATTTTCTTTCTTGTACCTGGTAAAAAACTTAGTAATGGATTAATTGAGATTAAGGATGATTCAGACTTAGCAAACTGTATTGCTCTAGGTTTTAAGAATCAAAAAGTATCTGATATCTATATTGAACATCATGGGTATGATCTAAAGCATTGGACTCAAAATGAGATAGAAGAGGATGAATATTTGTCTGATGTTGGTGAAATGGAAGATTTAGAACCCTATTTTGCTAGTGATTATGTAGGTGAAGAAAATGTAGTGATAGCAAATAGGTCCATTAATGATCCTTTTTTGAACAAATTGTGCAATGGGTCTTTTATAAGTGATGTTGCTGAAAAATCTGATAGTGGTGAATGTAGTCAACCTAGTAGTCAGGACTTAGACATTGATAATGATGATGAAGATGTAGACAAACAGTATAAGGTTGTTTCTGGTGTAGTGTATCCTGAATTTGACCCTAAACTTCCATGGAATGAACAAAAACCCACACTAGGCCTTAGGTTTGAACACCCAGAACAACTAAAAGACTGTTTAACTAATTATGGTGTGGCCAATGGATTCCAACTTTGGTACAGGAGAAATGATTATAGGAGTTTGATGGTTTTGTGTGATAGAGATGTTGCAGAAGGTAGAAGTGGTGACACAAAAGCTATGAAAAGGGAACCTGCTAAGGGTGTGAAGATTGGGACACCAAAGAAAGGAAAAACCAAAGGTGCACAGACTATGACACCAAGTAAGAAAAGAAAAAGCAAGGGTGCACAGGCTGTGACACCAACAAAGGGCGAAGGGAAACATAAGGTTGCATAGTCTAGTACACCAAAGAGCTGTAATGAAAAGGGTACAGAGGCTAAGACACCAACAAAGAAAAGGAAAAAAACTTGTGCAAGGAAAGGAAAAAAGACAGTGCTTGGTTGCACATTTAGGCTTTGGGCTTCATGGATGCAAGACCTTTGCATTTCACTTATTCTGCACATATCTGCATCAATCTTGTTTTCATGAAGTTTAACCATTCTAATCAACTTGAAAACCTCTTTTTTTGTAGTACTCATTTGGTAAATCAGGATCCACCCAATGAAATGTTTTACACTCTGAACCCTACAAAGTCACCAAAGCTAAGCTTATGCCTGTACATTTAACAAAATGTGTATATATATATATATATATATATATATATATATATATATATATATATATATATATATATATATATATATATATATATATATATATATATATATATATATAACTTACTTGATAGTTATTTACACATCCCAGAAAAACGTCTCAGTGGAAAATTAATAGTTCTTGAGGTTTGAAGAATCACTGGTTCTTCACATTCGCAATGTGTTGGTGGTGCATCACGACGGAATCGATTAGATGATGAGGAAGACATTTTATGTCTACAAGATAGATTATAACAGCTCAATTAGATTGTTAGGGTTAGGGTTTTTTGTTTTTTTGGTGTTTTAAGATTTGGAGAAGAATCCTAAATGAAGAAAATAGATTATAAAAACATGTGTATAAAAGTGGAATGCCTATGTGACATGTCCAATTAGCAAAAATACCTTTGTAGCCGGTAACAGAAAGTATCACGTACCAAGGTAACCCAAAACACAAAAGTACGTTACATTAAATGGAACAAAAAAAAAAAGTTTACGTACCAAAATAGAACAAAAATAAAAGTTCGTTGCTATTTTACAATTTTCCTGATCTGTAAGAGTGTACACGTACTGTAGTAAACAAACATGTGCTACGTCATTGAAAAATTAGAAATAGTTAAGGTAAAAGAATTTGAGATACTTATGTATCAACCCAACTGGTATTTACAACCGTTAAATTACGTATATAGGGTTTATTTAACCAATGCTCTCGGTTTAGATGATTTAAAAAGGAAATTTTATGCTTATTAAATTAAAAATATTAATTAATTATGACAAGTTATAAGTTTAGTGCACTCGGTGTAGGATTGTTGTGAAGCCTCGAGCCTCGCCGTCCTACGTGGAGGGGCAACGGCTCCTCGTTCCTCTTCACCACACCATGACCCCTTCACCATTCCTTGCCGTTGGTGAGTTCTTCGTGGCCACAGTGAGGCAATTGCTTGACAAAAAGTGAACTTGTGTATGTTTATTTTGTTTTGTGAGGAGTGAGAAATGAATAAAAAAATAAAGTTGTAAGTGGTGGGGTCCAAATGAAGAAGTTGAGGTTTGTTGTTTGGTGAGGAGGGAGTTAGTTGTGAAGAGGTGTTGGGTGATGTGGCACACGTGAGGCCAAAATGAAGAGGAAGAGCTCTTCAACTACACCTAGTACTATTAACAAAAGCGTATTAAATGCAGCTTTTAATTTGAAAAGAAAGTTTAGAATGAATTAATGCGCTTACCTAAAGACACTTGTTAGATAATCATTTTCTACAATAATATAAACAATAGTAATAAATAGTACTCCCTCCGTCTCAATTTATTTGTCCAGTTTTGACTTTTTGAGTCTTTCTTTGTCAACTTTGACCGTAAATATTCTTATTTGTGTTATATAATAGTTGATGAGAATTATACAAATTAAAAATACACTTAAAACTCAATCTATTCATATATTTTGCAACAAATATTAAATAACACAAACAAACATATTTAATGTCAAAATTGACAAAGAAAGACTTTGAAAACCAAAAGTGGACAAATAAACTGGGACGGAAGTAGTAATAAACTTTGGAGTTATTGCTATAATCTCCTTTTTCATTGGAACAAAATAATTTTACCGGTTGTACAAGTCTACAATAGTAAATAGCTTCGATATCACTTATAATAATACAAAAATACAAAATAAAATTCACATTTCAACAATTATAAAATTCATATTCCGAACCTTTCTTCTCCTAAAATATTCAAGCACAATTTCACGTTTGGTTAAACTGCATTCACAATGCAAAAAGCCTTTAATGACTTTTTGCATTTAATGCATATCACACTTAATGCGTAAGACTTTGAGGAAAGACTTGTAGTTTAACAAGTCTTTCTTATAAGCTTTTCGAAAAGCTTTCATTGCAATGCTAAAAAACACTCTAAAATGACTTGTTATAATAGTAAAAAGCTATTAGAGGTTTATGCATTGCGGATGCTCTAATCAATCAACACTATACAACAGTACCAGTGCATGCATGTGTGTATAAATATGTCACTTTATCGACCGCACAACAACACCATTCACCATTCTAGTTCTCTTCAACACACTTACCATGACTTCCTCACTGACCAATTCCTACTCATTCACCAAACCAAAAACCGATGAAGATGGATGGGTTGAAAGCATGCGTAAATCAATCTATGAAGTAGAAAACGAAGAAATTGCCAAAATTCCAGTTTCTATATTCAGTGTCCCAAAAGTACTTCTAGCCACCAATCCCGAATCCTACATCCCACAACAAGTTGCCTTAGTCCCTTTTCACCATTGGCGCCCCGAGGTCTACAACATGCAAAGGTACAAACTTGCTGCGGCTAGAAGAACCCAAAAGTACATGAATGTTAGTTTTGATCGTATAGTTGAAATAATGAAGGAGAAGAACGAGGCTCGAATCCGTGCTTGTTACCACAAATTTCTTGATTTGTCTGGTGACGCATTGGTCTGGATGATGGCTGTTGACATGGCGTTTTTACTTGAATTCCTGCGGGTGTATTCCATGAAAGCAGAAGGTCGGGTTCTTAAGAGAGTTACCTCTGCGATGTCTCATTTGGTTGATGTTACAGGGAAGAAACTATCACATATGGCGATTTTGCGTGATTTGATTATGGTGGAGAACCAAATCCCGTTGTTTTTGGTCAGGACGATGTTGGAGCATCAATATAGGGTTACTAACAAATCTGCGGATGAGACTTTGGAGTCGATGTTGCCAGTTGTTGACATTGACGAATGCGATCACTTGCTCGACTTTCTTTACCACATGACCGTCCCAAGTAACAAAGAACTTCATATTGAAGAAGTCATTGAGATCGAGCACAAAGGTATACGTCGTTCTTGCACTCCTACTATGTCAAAGTAAAAGAATAGTTGTGTGTATCTTATAACGTATCAAACCTATCAAAATTAAGAAGATTATATAAACTTTAAA
The DNA here is from genome assembly GCA_030686995.1 of Artemisia argyi. NCBI lineage: Eukaryota > Viridiplantae > Streptophyta > Magnoliopsida > Asterales > Asteraceae > Artemisia > Artemisia argyi. The sequence continues at coordinate 17,859,509 of CM060688.1, read as the reverse complement.
ACTAATCAAACCTAAATAAATAGGCCAAATCGAGATATGCATGTATCTTATAATGTATCTTATTCATATTAGTTAGTTTTAATATTTTGGTTTATAAATAGACTAATTCAATTTGAGTGATACATATTACATGGGCTTAAAACCCATAATACATAGGCTTAAACATAATATTCTAACATTCATGCTAATATATTCTTTCTAAACCTATTCTGTTGCATGATTCGTAACGTGATAATAATTTATCTTTTCTATATTCTAGCATGCATCATTGAGGACATAGGTAATGGTAAAGAAGACTTGTTTGCAAAACCTAGTGATCTTCGACGTTTCATGAATTTCATCAGGAAAATCGTCCACAAATCAAATGCCTATCTCCTAGGGATTTTGAAGAAGATAATATTTGGGAAACCAATGAGAGTCTTGACAAAACTCCCTTGGAAGATCATATCAAACCTTCCAATACTTAAAGTCTTGAAGGAACCAATCAAAAACATGCTTGAAAACTTCCGTGGTGAAGGAGGGGAAAAATCAAGTGACGACGTTAGCGATTCAAAGGCACCATTAATCGAAGAAATTAAAATTCCATCAGTCACTCAAATGATCAAAGCTGGGATCCTTTTTTCGCCAGTTAATGATGGAATTTCTGAAATTAGTTTCAATAACAAAACGTCTACACTATACCTTCCAGTAATTAATTTGGACATAAACACAGAAGTGTTTTTAATAAACTTGGTAGCATATGAAGCTTGTGTTTTTGGTGCCAAGGTGAATATATTTTATTAAAAACAATGAAACATACAACTCAAAGATTATAGCAATAGACAGACCTATGCTTATAATCAAAACAGAATCTGATCAGAAATCATACACATTTCATAGACTAATATGAACATACAAGCACTGCAGGCAACTGTCCTCAGTTTGCAAACTTTCTGCAGTACAAATTCACCTTTAAAGCACCACTAACCATCTAGCTACATTTCAACCCTATCTACTTATCATAGTCATTCAACATGCCACCACAATAACCATGACAAGATAGATTAGTGGCATCACTAGGAACCCATAACCTCTCCACAGCAAGGGCTATACCAACTGAGCTACATTTTCATTTACTACAATGGCTTCACACAGTTGGGAACACACTCCTTGAAGTGAGAACCATCCATTCCTCCTTAACAATGCACACTAGGACCATGTAGGTTTATCTTGTACACCTCACAATTCCTAGTACCATACATTGTCACACCAGCTCATTTACCCTACTCAAATGGGAACTCACTTTATGAAGCTTGTGTTGCATATATGAAGCTTGTGTTGCAGCAGGGCCATTAGTTCTTGCTCGTTACACCGAGTTAATGAATGGAATAATCGATACAGAAGAAGATGCAAAGTATCTAAGTGAAAAGGGGATAGTTTTGAATCATTTGAAGAGCGATAAAGAAGTTGTGGATTTATGGAATGGGATGAGTAAATATGTGAAACTAACCAAAGTGCCCAAGATGGATAAAGTGATTGAAGATGAGAACAAGAGGTATGGTAAAACATGGATAGTCAAAGTATCAAAGTTCATGAGGACATATGTGTTTGGATCATGGAAGATATTAACGCTCTTGGCTGCTTTGTTTATGTTGTTTTTTACTTTTGTACAAGCTTTTTGTTCAGTGTATAGCTGTGCTCGTGTCTTTCATCAGCTCCTAGAAATTGCGGGAGACGAAGGAGCAGCTCAGTGAGTGTTGTGTGTTGTTTTTACATGTATTTGACTTTAGCATAATGGTTTAATGTTTAGTGTTGTTCATGTTAATTAGTGAAATAAGTCTCATTTAACAATAACATTTATACAAGGGTCTGATATAAAAAAGAGTTACAAATTTCACAAAAAATATATACCGAGTTGGTATTTATTTTTAATATTTTGTTTCGTTTACTTTTCTTGAACAACAATAATTTTATAAAACAAAACTAGCAAGATAATAGTAAAATAATTTACAGCGAAGTGAAAAGAATGTTACAATGGTCGTTCCCTTTTACCCAAAAGAGTGTTACAAGGGTCATAAAACCACTCAAATAAAGAGTTTTTGGGATGATCGTTGTGTTTCTGAAATTAATTTAACAAAATGAGTAATTTTGAAATTATTTAATATACCATGTATTATTTTCATTAAATTGTAAGAAAAATTTGAAGCTTAGAAACCCAAAAAAGAACATTATATCCTCTTCGTGCACAAATGCATCGTCGACCTCCGCTCTTTATCGTGACGAAACATCATTATCATTCTTCTTCCAATTTATTAGATACGATCACTCCATATCTTCAATCACAAAGTATTAGACTCATTTTCTAATTCACTTTTAAACACCATACATATTTTTCATTTGATTATGTTCAATGGAAGTTATGTTTTCAATGGATTCTGTAAATTAACTCCCCATTTTCGAATTTTTGGTCAAAACTTAGTGGTTTTAAAGTTTTAAAATTATGTCTATAACTTCTTTTGAACTATCTATTACGGGTTTAACTAACATTTACTTTGGATTTATATGGTACAGAATTATCATATCATTTTGCTTGGAGCAACCTTATAAACATGGCTCTCAAAAGCGCGGTTTCCCTCCCAATTTTGGAATATATCATAATTCCTTAAATATATTTGAAATTACTTATTTTGAAAACACTATGGTCAACATAAAAACTCGTAAATAAGAACATCTTGAAGTTGTTACAAAAAAGCTCATTCTTTCGTTCGTTGGGATGAGAAGATGACTTCATTTGGATTGTTAAACTCCTTAAACGTATTACTATAGCCTTTTTGGCATGTTATAGCCGCTTGAGAAGAAGATGATCTCACAATATTTGATCCACAAAGCAACCTTAAAAAAAAAAAAAAGAGTTTTAACAAAAAATATATATATATAACCATTTTTTACCTGCATGGCGGTATTTTTCCTTCTTCGTTCTATATTAATGCACCATCCTAACACAAACCAGTTGTCACCGCTAAAACTAGACACCACAACCCCTGTTGTTGCCACCGTCGTCACCATCATTTTTCTTGTTTTAGATCTGTTCCATTTTGTCATGTTATTGTTTTCATTTTGCCTACTTTCTAAAAATAAACAAACCCACCACAACAACCCCGCTTTTGCGGATCTCCTCCGGTACCGACCATTAAAATCACATTCGGCTCGTCAATGCCACCGGGCATACAACCGTACTCACAAGTCCCCTATTTTTACAGAATGAAAGAAAGTACTTTATTTAATCTACGCATATTGTTCACTAACCTAATAAACAAAATGAAAGTTTAGTAAATTACGTAAATATTTTTACAAATTTGGTAACATGTTTATACATTAATTAACTCTTTATATATTTGTATTTGTATCTACTTTATAAAGAGTACATAAAAATATTTTTGGAAAAGTTTTTAGAGTTGAGGTGTTTTTCTGAATAGCTTCTTGTAAAACCAAAGTTTTAAAAAAGAAATTAACCTATTAGAATTATATTGCTTTTAGATGTAATGTAAAATACACACGTGCCTGCATTAGTTTTAAATATGTTTTGCTAAAAAGAAAGGATAAAAACAAACACATTCATACTACATTTACCTCACGCGCAGACACAAACATGAGATACATGCTGCTGCAATATTTAGGTAGAGAAGGCTAAAAGCAACGGAAATGCTTCGATGCAGTGTGGTCAGTAGAACTATTTGGGCTATATAGAATCATCAAAACAAAATCTTCTTTAACCTAAAGCAGCCTTTAAAAAAGCTTCTTTTCACATTATAAAGCTGGTATGGATATCGTTTAATTGAATTACTGATGGTTACAGAAAAGTCTCCTGTATTTGGATATATCGGATGGTTTATCAATCCATAGTGTCTCTCTCTCTCATAGTGTTAGAAAAAAATAATTTCTAACTTTTCGGTAGTTTAATATAGTTACCTTTCAAAAAAATATATATACATTTTGTCAGTAACGTAAATCTTTGTTATGGGTGTAATCCCATATACAATTAAATTTTGTAAAACTACTTTTCTCGTATTATTCCTAGATGTATCATCCATCAGTATGCATGAATTATCAAAAATTCATACCAACCTTAACTTTGACGATTCTAAGTAGCATAAATATCACTTACAATAATACAAAAATGCATAATATAATTCGCATTCAAACAATTATCAAGTTCACATTCCTTTTCACTCCCTTCCAAATATCTTTTTCTTGAATTTTGGAACACACGTTTCACGTTTGGTTATAGCTAACCACTTCACACTACACTAGGGCATGTGTGTATATATGTGACCTTATAGGCCACACAATAACTCCACACATCATTCTAATTATCTTCAGCATATTCACCATGTCTTCCTCATTCACCAATTCCTACTCATCTTCCAAGCCCGACATAGATGAAAATGGATGGGTCGAAAGCGTGCGTAGATCAATCTGCGAAGAAGAAAATGAAGAACTTCACAATGTTCCTGTTTCTATATTCACTGTCCCTCAAGTACTTCTGGCCACCAATCCCGAATCTTATATACCACAACAAGTTGCATTAGGCCCGTTTCACCATTGGCGCCCCGAGGTCTACGACATGCAAAGGTATAAGCTTGCAGCCGCACGAAGAACCCAAATGCACATGAATGTTAGTTTCGATCGTATAGTTGAAATAATGAAGAAAAAAGACGAGATGCGAATCCGTGCTTGTTACCATAAGCTTATTGATATGTCTGGTGATGCGTTGATCTGGATGATGGCTGTTGACATGGCGTTTTTGCTTGAATTCCTACTGGTGTATTCTATGAAAGAAGAAGGTCGGGTTCTTACGAAAGTGAATTCCTCGATGTCGCATTTAGTGGATACTTCAGGGAAGAAACTATCACATATGACGATTTTACGTGATTTAATTATGGTGGAGAACCAGATTCCGTTGTTTTTGGTCAGAACGATGTTGGAGCATCAATATAGCGATACTAACAAGTCCCCAGATGAGACTTTGAAGTCGATGTTGATGGGTTTGTACCGTGAGCTCTCACCGTTTCAAGAAGTAGAGATGCCGGATGTTTCCCTTGACGACTGCGATCACCTTCTCGATTTTCTCTACCATATGACGGTGCCAAATAATAAAGAACTTCATATTGAAGAAACCAATATTGATGTCGTCGAGTACGAAGGTATTTTCGATTATATATATAGCCTGAATGTGGAGAATAATAAAAACTTCATAGTGAATAATTTCTTATTGATAGAATACATACTTATATACAGTCTATACGATAAAGCCAAACACACGTACCTATACTAAACGGTAAACACAATAATACAAATTATAATTTGAACAGTTGCATTTATATTGGAGGACAAAGTTCTGGAAAAATATTTATGTAAAGAATAATTCATGTAATATCAGTCATTCATTTTTATCATCAAATAAAAAAACTCGTTTTCATTTTCTTTTAAAATTAAATATCTCGTAAACCGTTAATCGTTATGCGAAATTAATTATTCCATAATGATAAGAATTAAATTATTTTTTTTATCAATGACAAAAGTTCTATACAGAACAATATTTATCTAAAAAAGCAATTCATGCAATTTCAGTCATTCATTTTTTTCATAAAGAAAAAGAAAAAGGAACCATTTTCAACTTTTTTTTATTTAAATCAAAATATTTCAAAAACTGTTAATTGTTACGCGAAACTAATTATACCATCGCAATGAAAATTAAATTATCTTACTATAGATATGCACTTATATATATTTTCGACATATTTTTTTATTTAATTTCAGCAAAAGAAATCACATGTGATTCGGAAAAATCACATATGATTTATTACTTTGAATATCACATGTGACTAGCGAAAAATAACAAATCATACGTGATATGATTTTCTGGACGGAAATTTTATAAATCAGAAAAATAACAAATCACAAGTGATTTTTACAAATCACATGTGATTTTTGGGCAGAATTTTTTTTTAAAAAAGAACTTTGAAATTATATAAAAATGCATATATATAGAAAGATTTTCAGAATAATGTATTTTTCGTAGCTTGAAGATTTACCGTTTGCAAGATATATAATTATTAAAATTAAAAAATAAAAAATGGATAATGGATGAAAGCTAAATGAGTAGCCATGATTGGTTGGTTTGTTCTTTAGATAATTTGTGATTGTTGCGAATCTCATCTATATATTAGAGTGATTAATATTTTTAATGCATAATATACAATGTTTTTAATGCATGTTTGGGTATATATGAAATTTCTTACTAAAAGGAGGGGAGATATGAAATTGCCCATTTTTTGTAGGATTAATTTCATATATCACCCTACTTTCATGATTAATTTTATATACCTAAAATGCAAGTATTAAATGCATAATATGCAATACTTTTAATGCATGTTTGGGTATATATCAAATTTCTTATTAAAAAAGGGGAGATATGAAATTGTGGTAAAAGTTTGTTAATCCATGGTAAATTTATTACTAAAAAAAACCATTTTATACTGGTTGAGGACTCAACCACAAATATTATGATATGCATTTTACTAAGATTAGTGACAATTTTTTAGACAAATTTTTTTTTTTTTTTTTTTTTTTTTTTTTTTTTTTTTTATCAAAATATGCATTTTTATAAAATTTAAGATTTTTGACATCATTTTACACTATTATGCAATTTATGTGGTTTGTGAGCACCTTAGAAACCCGGCCCTTTGACCCACCCTGGCTTTTACGATTATGTTAGTAAAACCTATACAAAAGATTAGCTGAAAATGATACCAGCTAGTATTTAACTACTCAGCATTAACATATTTTAATTGCACATTAAATTCTAAATTGCATAGATGTATATATTGGACATTTCTTTAGGACATTGTATTAAATCAAGAGATGTATCAAACAGGTATCACTGAGGAAGGTGGCGATGGTGCTGATAAAGAGGAGTCATTTGCAAAGCCTAGTGATCTTGGAAGATGCAGGGACTTCATGTGGAAAGTCGTCGAAAAATCAAACGCGGGTCTCGTAAAAATCTTGAAGATGATAATATTCGGGAAATTTATGGCAGTCTTGGTGAAGCTCCCTTGGAAGATCATAGCAGCCCTTCCAGTACTCAAACTCATGAAAGGACCTATAGAAGATATGCTCCAAAACTTTCGTGGTGAAGGAGGGGACAAATCAAATGACGATGGTGATGATTCAAAGGCACCCACAATTGAAGAAATAACAATCCCATCCGTCATGGAAATGGCAAAAGCTGGGATCCTTTTTTCACCTGTTAATGGTGGAATTTTTGAAATTAGTTTCGATAACCAAACATCCACGCTATCCCTTCCAGTAATTAACTTGGACGTAAACACAGAAGTTTATTTAAGAAACTTGGTAGCATACGAAGCGTGTGTTGCTGCAGGTCCATTAGTGGTTGCTCGGTACACCGAGTTAATGAATGGGATAATTGACACAGAAGAAGATGCAAAGTATCTCAGAGAAAGAGGGATAGTTTTGAACCATCTAAAGAGCGACAAAGAAGTTGCGGATTTATGGAACGGGATGAGTAAATCTGTGAAACTAACCAAAGTGCCCAAGATGGATAAAGTGATTGAAGATGTGAACAAGAGGTATGGTAAAACATGGAGGGTAAAATTATCAAAGTTCATGAAGAATTATGTGTTTGGATCATGGAGGATTTTAACGTTGTTGGCTGCTCTGTTTATGTTGTTTTTGTCGTTCGTACAAGCTTTTTGTTCGGCGTATGAGTGCGCTCGTATCTTCCATCAGCTCCCAGAAATTTCGGGTAATGAAGGGGCTGCTGAGTGAGTGTAATATGTTCACTATGTTGTTTTCTTAATTAAAGAGTTAAAGTTTACAACTTTATTACTAGTATTTCAACACATGACTTAAGTATATTTGTTTACTGTTTATTTTTGTTCAGTAATGAAATGTATCTTTTTTAAAAGCAAATGAATTGAATGTTTGCTTATAGAATAGAGATAGCTTTTTGTAAATTGACACAAACATTTTATTTTGTCGTAGTTATAGGTAACAAAGAAAACGCACTTGATAAGATCGAAAATGAAAGCACATGCATGCATCACTGAATTCGTAACACTTCGTAAGAAAACAACTAACACTTATTGAATACTGTAGTCTTTTTTCTTTTCTGGGCATGAAAGGAAATTTGATAAGAGACATATTTGTCTACAGAACGTTTAAAAGAATGGCGAAATCCTGAAATCGAGACACTTGTTTGCTGGAGCAGAATTGATTATATTACTAAATTTGGAAAAGAAAATGTATAAAATGAGAAATCTCGCATTTTTGCTTTTTGAAACGACAATATATGTATAAAGAGATAAAGCTAGGAGCTAGTTTTTTTTAACGACAATATATATATGTCACGTTTTTGTGACTATTAACGACTGAATATAAAACCATAAGAGCATTAGGTACACGAGGTTATAAGAAAACCATATATTTGTATCGATGTTGAGTTTTGAACTCCTAGCTCAAAGTCTTGAATTCATTTGTCTTTCTTGTTAGGTATACAATTGAATCTACTAAAAGATCGTGACACTCTAATAAAAAGACATATTTTAAATTTTGTTCTATAATCTTCTTTTGAAATTTTTACAAATTTAATGGACCATATTTCTTTCCTCTTAGTCTGGATTGGTTTACGACCGAATCTTATCCAACCGCGATCTCTGTTTGTGGAACATTCATGATTGAGATGTCTGAGGTGAAACGAATTTACAGTAAAATATAATCATTTTAGTGCATGTGAATAATGTGGAAACAATAAAGCAATTGGACCACGTTGCCATGTTCCAGCAATGGGTCCAAACTTTGATGGTTTGGCGACACCTAAGACTATGTTTATTGGTGACCTAAAGTTACGACCGGTCACAAGATATTGCCAACTTGTGGTCACTTGGTGACCTAAAGTCACAACCGATTGCCACATGTCAATTTGTGATTGGTTGAAAGGGGAGAATCGATCGTGACCCCAACCCACAACCCACACCAATAAAGATAGTCTAAAGGCAAAGGAAAGTATTAATAATAAGTGACTAAACACAATTGTTTGGCCAGACGTAACAGCTTAAAGGTCACACATGAGACCCGAGATGACGTGTCACCACCAATACATATACCTTCTATAGTCACGCGTGAGAAACAGTGGAGCACCCCCTTTCGGTTATCATGGTGACTTTACGACAAAAGTGGAGAGTGTGTGTTTCTGAGTGTTGTGAGCGTGCGCGCTTTTTATATTTTTAACTCAATATTGGGTCTAAATAATGGTGATTGAGGTTAACAGAAGTTGAGGGATGAGTGTGCTATGCGGAAGAGGGATGACGTGAAGTTGAGTTTGAACCTATGTCACTGATATAACTAAATTCATAAAATAATTTCGGATTAACTTAAAAATTAAGAAATTTTTAAGCCTCTAATTTAGACACCAATAATTGATTTTAAAGAATAGACAATGGAAGCTAATGTGATTTGGACCATCCACCAGTCCCACTAAATAATGCTACTTAACCACAAACCCAATATCATCTCCTTACTTCAATTCTGAGAATGACTGGCAGACATACAAGGTCCACAATATGTCGATATATCATTCTAATAGTCTTATTTATACTGTAAAGTACGAGAGCAATAGCAGTATATTAGTAATATGCTGTAATAGGACAAAAAGAATTATATGCTTTGTGTAGAAAACACAAAAAGAACATGGTAAAATGAAACACATGTACTACGTTTATTGTTAACCACGCAGACACACAACCATTTAATAGTACTAGACTTGAAACCATGATATATTATTGGGTCCAAAAGACTAAAGATTACTTGAAAAAAAATTGTTGTAACTAGCTCATTCAAAACGACTAAAAATGACAAAAGTTGTACTAGTATATTGTTACCGACAATGATCCTGTAATAAGGCTCAAATGTGATCAAAGAAGAAATGTAGATATCCAATTGAATCAAACAAGTGATCTCGTGAATTCCTTTTCTCTTTCTAGGGCTGGCGATTATGGAAAAACAAAAAACCGACTTAATTCATGCCCTTTTTTGTGAATCGCTTGTTGTTTGTGTAATCTTAAACGCTTAGATAGATTTTATCTTGATTAAGTCGTTCCTAATCCTTGATTACCAATAGTTGTTCGTCAGATTAATTGTTGTTTAATTACGGTTTATCTGATTTTAGGGTTTTCTGTTAATCAATCTTAATCTAGACAATTTGTTGTTTAGACGATTATTATTCCACCCTATTGCATTTCTAATCCCCCTATCCTTCCTTTGTTAATTGTTCGTGATTATCAGTGGATCGATTAGGCTTCTACAAGCGTTTTAGGGCAGCATATTGTTTGAACTTTTTTAGGGATTTTAGATATGTTTTGGGTTCATCAATTACTGGCAGTTCATGTGAGTGTTTGGTATTTAATTTGATGGTTGGTTATCGTGTTATTGCATGGTGTAACCATGAAAAGTGGGATTCTAGACTCGGGAGGGAAAGGGGATGGAAGAAAAAAGGATATGACTAAGGAGACTGCTGGTTTGAAGGATGTAGGTTACTCATCAAAGAGTAACGACGATCATGTTAGTGTGAATAAGGAAGACACGAATTCTTTAGCTATAAAATTCATGATATTGAACGTCAAATGCTTGAAGGCAAGCACGTGTTATTAGGAGATGACGGGGAACATTCAAAACCTTTTAATGTCGATGGTCAAGCTAATACAATGGAATTATTTCCATGCTTGTCAGAGACTTTGGCACCCCTAATACATCCACCAAAGTGGCTACTGCTGGTCCAAACAATGGTGCGAAATTGACTTGTAACGTGGTTGTTTCATATGCGAATTGTCTTAATGAAGAATCAAGTAAGAAAAGTGTTAATTTTCATACCTTAGGAACCCCGACTGGTAATGAGGCTGATGTTGCTATTTCATTAACGTCGTTTCTTAAAGTTAATGAATAATTTAGCAATTTTATTTATGGATTTTTCTTAGGCAAAAGAGTGACATATCCGGTTGTTGAAAATTATGTCAAGGTTACTTGGAGTAAATATGGTCTTGTTAGAACAATGATGAACTCTAAAGGCTTGTTTTTTTCAAGTTTAGTTCTAAGGATATGATGTATGCAATGCTAAAAAGTGGCCCATGGTTAATTTGTAATGTGCCATTAATTCTGGAAAAGTGGTCTCCGAGTGCGAATTTATCAAAGGAGGACTTGTCTAACATTTTTGTTTGGGTTAAATTCCATGATGTTCCTCTTATTGCGTTTACAAAAGATGGGTTGAGTGCTATTTCAACTAAACTTGGTACACCATAATGTTAGACACCTATACTACATCTATGTGTACGGAGTCATAGGGCAGGTCTAGTTATGCGACAGCTATGATTGATTTACGAGCTGATGTGGAGTTGAAAGATACTCTTGTGGTGGCAATCCCAAAATTAGAGGGTGATGGGTATATTTTGAACACTACTCAAAATGTATATGAGTGAAAGCCACAAAGATGTTCAAATTGCAAGGTTTTTGGCCATGTCTTGGTCCAATGCCTAAAGAAAATTGTCTCGGATGTGTGGAAGAAAAAAAAGTCACCTAGGCAAGTGGTTTGTGGTGGTCATATTGGTTCGAAGTCGCATCTTATTTACAAACCGGTTCAACCAAAGAATTAAAAGAAGATGAATTTTAGAGAGCCGAAGCCAAAGTTTTTGTGTGCTATACAACTTGTTAACACTATTACTACTTTAATTTCTTTTAATGTTGTAGGCAGTATAGGCGACGTGGGGGATGCTAGGGATGTGGGCTATTTTAGTACCAATAGTGAAAATGAGGTGAATAACTAGAAAGAACATGGGCCAAAACCTAATCGTGTAAAGGATTTTAACAAGGATAAACGGATGACCATGGAATCGGGTTCTATGCCTAGTACTTCAATGGATTTGCAAGATGGTAATTCGTATAGTGAGGTTGAAGAGTATGATAATGTGAATGCTCGGTTTTATAAGAATTGTGATTTTGCTTGCCAATTCATTAACTCAACATTACAATATATAGTCATTTGAAGATTATTCTAAAATTCAAATCATAAAGTAGGCTAAGCCTATAAATATCAAAAGCCCAAAGGCTTAAATATATTATACGTCTAACACTCCCTCGTAGTTTAAAAGGGAGAGGTCTAAACGCTCAAAATGGTACGAAATTCCTAAAAAAGTGCAAATAGCAGTCCTTTGGTGAATTCCTCAAGAAGTTGGTAACGAGATATTACATGAAGAACACAAACCCGACCACGAGCAACTATATCACGAATAAAATGTATATCAAGCTCAATGTGTTTGGTCCGCTGATGTTGAATAGGATTAGTAGTCAAATACATAGCACTAACATTATCACAATAGATAAGAGTGGCAGATAATAATGGTGCATGAAACTCTCTTAGAAGATTACAAAGCCAGGCAGTTTCGGTTAGCAACACCTCTGTACTCAGCCTCAACACTCGACCTGGAAAATGTATGTCGTCGCTTGGAGGACCATGAGAGAAGATTATCCCCCAATAAAATACAATAACCAAAAGTAGAATGCCTAGTAGTAGGGAAACCAACCAGAGCCTGTGGAGGAGGCATAAATTTGGAGCCCAAAGTCCAATGTGCCACAAACATATATGAGAATGCGCCTGAGAGCTGCAAAGTGGGGCTCACGGGGATCATGCATATGAAGACAGACTTGTTGCACTGCATAAGATATATCTGTACGAGTAAATGTTAGGTACTGCAAGCCACCTGCAAGACTACGATATAAAGTAAGATCAGAAACAAGATCCCCATCACAACCAAGCTTGGATTATGTGTCAACCGGAGTTCGAGTAGGGTTATTCTATGATAGAAACATGCCTATCGAATTACGTCAAACAGAAATCTCCAAGAAATATTAACCCCAAAATCAGTCATATCAAACTCCTTATTAAGGGAGGTGATAATATGCTGAAGTAAATCTATACATGAAGTCATCAATATAATATCAACAACATATATTAACAGATAAGCAACCCTAGTACCATGCCTATATATAAATAGGGACGATTCACAGCGGCTCGAGGAAAACCCAACCCGCATAGCAGACCCTGGTAAATGTTGAAACTAAGCACGAGGTGCCTGTTTCAACCCATATAAAGACCTGTGTAACCAGAGACATGATGAGGAAATCTAGCATCTGCAAATACCGGTGGCTGATAAATATAGACCATCTCAGAAATTTCTTCGTTAAGAAAAGCATTCTTAATGTCAAGATGATGAATAGACCTGTTCTGAAATATTGCAAGACTGTGTAGAGTACGAATAGTTTCCGGTTTAACTACCAGACTAAAAGTTTCATAACAATCAATACCAATCTACTGACTATGCTCGTTAGCCACAAGAAGGGGCTTGTACCTGCTTAATGAACCATCGACATGATATTTATGCCGAAACAACCACGTGGACTAAACCACATTAACGTTCAATGGTTTCAAAACAAGAACCCAAGTACTATTTTTAATTAAAACATTATATTCATCAGACATATCATCTTGCCAATTAAGATCTGATAACGCGACAAATGGAGACTTAGGAATAGGAGAAATATGAGAAGTAGAACCATGAAAATGAGGATTTGGCTTAACGGTGCCAACTTGGGCACGTGCGAGCATAGGGTGAGTCCGGGTGAGAGGATTAGGTATCGTGGGTTTAGTTGTTGAAGTAGGGGTTGTATGTGCCAAATTAGGTTGGTTCGTGGATTGTGTAGTGGACTTTGATGTGGTGTAGAGGGGCGGAGTGCCTAGTTGGGCCGAGGTTGTTGTGGGACTATACATTGGGCTAGGTGTTTGGCTAGGAGTTGGGCTAGATTGGACTGTAGGGGTAATAGGTGTAGGTGGTGTCGTAGAATGTTGAGTCTTAGTATAAATGACTTGTCGAAGTATTGGAGATAGAGTACGGTCGAGAAAAGTGTAAGACATAGGTTGTAATGGAGTGATAGAACCATACGGAAATTGGAGCTCATCGAAGGTTACATAGCGAGAAAGGATGATTTTGTTAGTGGATAGGTCAAGGCATCGATACCAACGATGATAAGCGAGGTATCCAAAGAATATACAAGGAGTGGCATGTGGTGCAAGTTTATGAGGGGAATTAAGGTATAGGTAACAAAGACAACCGAAGATATGAAATCATGAGTAATCATGTTGTTTGTTAAATAGCTTAGTGCAGGGTATTTCATTTTGAATGTCGGGTAAGGGTAGGAGATTTAGTAGGTAGGTAGACACATGTAATGCCTCGACCCAAAGGTGCGTGGAAAGTGAGCTTGGAAAATAAGGGTGTGAATGACATTATTAATAGTGCGGATCATTTGCTCCAACTTTCCATTTTGTTGTAAGGTTTTTGGGCAAGAAAAACATACTTGAATGCCATTTTGAGCAAATAGGGTTAAGAGATTGGTATCATCAAACTCACCACCATAGTCACACTGAAAAGCCGCAATATCACACTTAAACTGGTTATTAACATAAGAACGAAAATGCATGAATTTTAAAAAAAAATCGGATTTAGTACGTAAATGATAAATCTACAAATAATAAGAATAATGATTAAGAAATAACACATAGTACTTAAAACCACCGGAGCTAACAATAGGAGAAGTCCAAATATCCAAGTGAAAAATCTCAAACAACGGGTAACCATGAAATCTTAACTAGAAAATGGAAGTCTCACATGTTTACCAAGCTGGAAAGTGTGACAAATATGAGGAGACTTCTCTTTATTACAAGAAATAAAGTTATGATAAACAAAAGAATGCAACACTTCTTCTTTGAGATGCTCGCGATGTTGGTGCCACACAGAAGGACTAACAGAAAGCAAGGTACGAGGAATAGGAGAAGGTCGGGTGACTAGGTAGAGATCTCCTGAACTATCACATCTTAGAAGGATATGACGGGTCAAGAAATCCTACAAAGAGAAATCAAATGCATCGAATTCAATATTACAATTATTATCTCTAGTAAATTGGCGAACAAAATAAGATTTTTGATGATATTAGGAGTGACCAGAATATTATGTAAGTATAAAGGACGATTAAGAATATGTAAGATACTGTTGGTAACAGGTATGGATTTGCCATCACTAACACATATAGATGGATATAAACATTAATTATAAATAGTATTTAAATTACTTGTATATGAATTGAGATGAGATGATGCACATGTGTCTATATTTCATGTCGGATCCTGAATAGTCATGGTGCTAAAGGCACTCGGGAAAAATCTTGCTTGTCTCGGGAGCATATACCTAGCTGCGCCTAAAATACCTGTTGAGGACGAAGGAATATGGGTTGAAAACGCATACCGATTATTTAACATATTGCTAAACCAAAGACAAAACAACCCAATATTTCTTTTCCCTTTCTTCTTTGCTATACGTCAACAAGAACCACACAAGATAAAATAAGTAGCCTATCTCTCTTTTCTTTTTTTTCTTGTTGTCCCCACCTGTAGAAATCAAACACAAAGAAAAAAATGATATATATGAAGAGAAATGTTATATCCTATTACATATCTTCCTACTTATCCTCTTATCACTTAGGTGTCAATCATCCATAAACTTATAAACATGACCCACTTTCTCTTTCACCGTTAGATGATTGACACCTAAGCAGTAGGAGGATATATATATATATATATATATATATATATATATATATATATATATATATATATATATATATATATATATATATATATATATATATATATATATATATATAAGGGATCCAATAAGAAAGAATAATTAAAATGAGAAGGGTAAGAAGTTATTCTAGCCATACATTTTAATTTGGGAGGAAAAATTTGAATGAAGATGCATCTATTTTTGTAGGTGCATCTAGAATGTGTGGTTGTGATTACTTCTTATCCTTCTTATTTTTATTATTCTTCTTATTTGATCATAACTCTCTCTCTCTCTCTCTCTCTCTCTCTCTCTCTCTCTCTCTCTCTCTCTCTATATATATATATATATATATATATATATATATATATATATATATATATATATATATATATAATCTAGTTCAAATAAGATCAATCTTAAAGTTGTAAAAATAAGATCCAACTAAAATTTGACAAGTGACACTCTCGTTAAAGTAAAATTAATTTTTTTTATTGAGTACAACTAAAATTGTTAAAGTTCCGATAGTTTTCTTTTTTAAACTGACGAAACTAAAGTGATACACTTTGATTCGACATATAATGTATCAGGTTAAGGTGATACACTTTAATTCGACATGTAAATTTATAGTTGTGTATCACTAATCCAAACTCATGTATCAGTTGGTTATTAGTTTCTAAAATGTTAATTCGTATTAATATTTTATTTTTTGTGTATTATTGCTAATATGGTTATTTATAAAATGGTTTTATTGGTTGTTTAGACTAGATCTTATTTTTACAACTTATATATATATATATATATATATATATATATATATATATATATATATATATATATAAGGGAAGGTTAATGTGAGAACTTTCTTAAAATTGTAAAAATGAAAACTATTCTAAAATACCATTAAAATAGTAATACATAACCATTTTAGCAAAATTGCACCAAAATATTATATATTAATACAAGTTAAGATTAAATCGACTAATAACCAACTCATATATGAGAAACGGATTACTGATACACAATTAAATTATATATATATATATATATATATATATATATATATATATATATATATATATATATATATATATATATATATATATACACTAAAATCTCAAAAAACTAATTTCTTATACGTAAATTGATACACATAATACACAACAACCACTAAAAACTTGATAGACAAGACTAAACCTTGATTCATATTACACGTTGAATCAAAGTGTATCACTTAGTTTACGTCAATTTTCATAAGAAAACCTATCAAATCTTTAACAATTTTAGTTGTAATTAATTGTGTTTTTAGTTTCTTTTAAGTTGAGTATCGTTTGTGATATTTTGGTTGGTTCTCATTTTTACAACTTTAAGAAAGTTCTCATTTGATCTCAATTATATATATATATATATATATATATATATATATATATATATATATATATATATATATATATATATATATATATATGTGTGTGTGTGTGTGTGTGTGTGTGTGTGTGTGTGTGTGTGTGTGTGTGTGTGTGTGTGTAATTAGGATCAAATGAGAAGAACTCTTAAAATGAGAATGATGAGAAATAACTATAAACACATATTAGAGATGCATCTACTTAAATTAGATGCATTCTTAATCTTTTAGATGCATCCTAATATATTTTATAACTAAAAATTATATGCATATAAATATATTAGATGCATTTTAGCAAGTTACGAAAATCCTATATATTTTTCATCCTCTATAGGTCAAATTTGTTGCAAGTAATACTTTGAATCGTTTTTACTTGAAAATTACTTTTGAAACTAATTGGGATGCATTTAAATGAATAGAGATGCATCTAATTCAAATCGACGCATCTCAAATATGTGGTTATAGTTATTTCTCATCCTTCTCATTATATGTTTTCTTCTCACTGGATTATTAACATATATATATATATATATATATATATATATATATATATATATATATATATATATATATATATATGTTTTTTCTTCTTCCTTGCGATCTTGTTGTCACTCTATTTTTTCACAGATAGAGGGAGAATGAAAGAGAACGAGAGAGATAGAGAAAAAGATTAGGGATGATCGATTTTGCTTTTAATACCATATTAGAATTGTGATTTAATTTGCCAATTCATTAACTAAACATTACAATATATGGTCATTTGAAGATTATTCTAAAATCCAAATCATAAAATGGGCTAAGCTTATAAATATCAAAAGCTCAAAGGCTTAGATATCTTATACGTCTAACAGGTTTATGGCCTCTTCATATAAGCGACATGATGGCGGAACTAATGACCCTAGTATACGTGAACTTAAAGAGTATGACTTGTATGACGGATATGATGATGTGGTATCGGACTTAACTGAATAACAACTTGCATTTTTTGATGCGTTCGATATCACTTTCCGAGGCAGATTAGTCGCTAGGTTATGTTTGGTATCACCGTAAGTCATATGTAATCTAGTTAGTGGTTGTTTTCCTTATAGTAGTCCATAAGCTTGGTTTGTCTTTCTTATAATAGGTATAGTTTGAAGCACAAATAGTGCGTTTGTTTTCTGCCTATGTATCGGGCTGAGGTGTGGGGTTCACTCAAATCCTATGTTCTTAAAACGCTTTTTGGTGTAATATATTTACCCGATGTAAAAACCTTTTAACCAAATTAAATAAATAAATAAATAAAATAAATAGAAAAAAGAAAAAGGTGGTTAAAACTTAAAAGCATTCAACCTGATAAGCCTATATTTAAAGTTTTGAACATCAACATGCAGTCTAATCAGGACTCAGCTAGCAGATCCATGCTTTAGTTATCCAACTTGCATTCTTATGAATTTCCACTCACGAATTCATGGCAGGGCCGGATTTAAAGGAGTACAAGAGGTGCCACTGCACAGGGCCATCGCTTAACGAGGGCCACAAAATTCCATGTACTTTATTATAATACACAACATGAGGCTTGAGTTTAATTAGTTCACACACCAATGATACATGTGTATTTTGTATGTGTGTTTAAGGGCCTCTTTGTGGTGATGGCACGGAGCCACCGAAATCCATGAGACGACCATGAGTCATGGGTATAGATGAGCATGGGTCAGTATATCTGGATTCTCCGTTTTCGTTTTAAGTCACAAATAAAATTTTAGATTCACTTAGAAATAACTGATGAAGGGACTATTATAACTTAGAAACTTTATACAGCATAAAACAGATGGAACAATACCAAAGGGCCAACACACTTACTCGTGCATTCTTGATGTATTGAGCATTCTCAACAAGACAATCATTGCACATCATGTAAAATAAGATGCCCAACTAGACTCAAGTTGTGTTTACAACTTGAGAGAATCCTTCTCCGTAAAATAATCATGCAAGCAAATGCCTAAACGTTGAACTGAATTGACATTGGAGATATGATCCACATACTTGCGTATTACAGTTTAATGAAATTTAATTACTTTTTGTAATGTTCAATCATATAATTTTTTCAAGTGTCTGAATTTTTTTTTTTTTTCCCCCTTAAACCAAACCTTTTGCTAGCGAGTCAAAGCATTAATAACTTAAAAGAATTGATAAAAAGAAAAAGAAAAACTTTACTATACAATTGTTACATAGTTTTAGCTACAATAATCGGTTAAATTTCAACTTTATGTGCAAATACTTTGCAGACCAATACAAAATCAATTCTAATATTCTATATACATAATTGAAATCATGCAAATAGCTTGTCATTTGGCAATTCTTGTTTTCTAAGAACCTCATATGTAACGAATATTGAGCCATTAAAGTTTCCTGATGTGGGCTTCTTTAAGTGGGTTCTGTATCTAAGTAGTGGGCTTAGAGCATATATTTCTTGTTGTACGATCTAACAACGAATTAGGGGCGTTCACGGATCAGGTAATATCCACAATAACCGAAAACAAAAACTGAACCGAACCAAAAAAAATCAAACTGAATTCGTAACTGAACCGAATTGGTCAAAACCGAACCGAACCGAACTAAATATTTGGTTATCGGTTTGGATATGGATTTGGCAAGGAAAACCGAAAACTGAACCGAAAATGGAAAATATATAAATATATATATTTTTTATGTATTTATATATAAAAATAATCACTAAAAGTCATTTTTAGTATAAACATAATATTACTTTAGCTTGAAAAAAAATTTTGTTCTAAAAATATATATAATAAAATAATAAAAGTTATGTAATTCGGATTATTCGGTTCGGTTTTCGGTTATTCGGTTCGGTTGAATCAAATTTGAATTCGGTTCGGTTCGGTTTTCGGTTTGACCCAGAAAAAAAAATTAACCGAATAACCCGATAACCGAACCGATGAACACCCATACAACGAATCATGTTGATTCGCTTGATTGGGGTAATTTGCTGACATGTATAGCTAGAATGTGTTTACCATATGAACTCTTTAAGAAAAATTATTGGGGAACGCTAGATATGCCGACTCCAACCACAATCAAAGGGGTGTGATCTCGTAATTCTTGGTCTGTGAAGATCAAGCAAATTAAATCTTTGAACGGAATTTGTGATTTCGTCAAAGTCACTAAAAAGTGCATCAAATCACTAAAAAGTGCATCAAAGTACCTAAAGCTAAAACTCTGGGAAATTTTACCAAGTTTTGATTGTACGTAAATAATATTGCGAACTCATTATTAAGTTAGTAGTTGTGTATACCAATCAAATACTGAAAGTTTGTTTACACTATGTTTTGGTAATAAACATGTCTTCTCTATAAATGATTTTCTTCTCTAGCTTTAAAACATTGTTATATATGATTTTTCATCTTGTTTAACATGATACTCCAGTTGGTAGCTGTACCTATGTGAATTTATACTATTTTTGATTTGATTTAGATAAAATCTATTTGTTTAATAAGAACATATCTTTGACCATTTCCATGAAAAAAGCAACTCAAAGTTAAAAGGGTTGTGTGGTATAGGAGAATATTCAAAAGTGGACAATCCTATATAGCCTCGAAAATTACTAAACAAGATTGTTTTTTCACATTTCCAATGTGTATGTTCTTGAAGTTCGTAACATAACTGGCTACGACAAATTTTAAGCATTTTTCATGCAAATGCATGATATTTGGATCATTTGTTTTTTTCTGACCAAGTAACTATTGTTTTCATAAGCGATGAAATATAGAAATGGCGATCTTTGGAATTCTGATTGTTATCATTGAATGTCTTTTTTATTGTATCCTACAACACTGTATGAGATTGAATTTTAACTATTGTATTCATAAGCAAAGTTTTTCTACACTTTTAGATTTGCAATGGATACACAAGTTCATTAAAATCATGGGTTCAAATGTTAATAAATAGTTATCCCACACAAAACTTAGATAGTTTCAGACTTTCACGCTCTGTTCTAGAGTTTTTCTCTAGTTTTTCTTTGTAGGAATAGAAATGATAGGTAAAGAAAAGAAGTGAAAAGGAAAGAAAGTTGCATTTATATTTCATGTTCTCGAGTTGAAAGAAAATAAACGGAAATGAAAGGAAAATAAACAAATTAAGTCGTGTTCTTGAGTTGGGAGGAAAAGAAAGAAAAAATTATAGTTATGCTTTTTTAAACATAGAAATACATTTATAACAAAAGATATATAAAATAATGAAGGTTATATAACTTATTTTATAACAAATAGTTTAGGTGTAAATTTGTTTCCTTCCAAATTCGCCCATATTTGGCGGAAAATTTTGAAGGAAAAAACCTCTTAATTTTCCTATCAAATCCTTCCTATTTTCTTTCTTTTTTGTTTGATAGAAACTCGAGAACACAGTAATTCTTCTATTTCCTTTCATTTTCTTTCTTTTCCTTTCAAAAACAAACTCGACAACGCAGCATCAGGGGCGGACCTAGGGTGTTTCCGGGGTTCACGGGAACCTAACGGATGTTCGTCGTCGAGTGTAAATTTTCACTAAAAATAATGATTTTTCCGAAATGAACATGGTCCCGAAAAATTTTGCCACGTAAATACATGTCTTGTTTAGTTAGTTTATTAATATGTCAAAAGAATTATCTGTCTTTTTTTTTTTTGTTTACTAGTTTTAATGAAAATTGTTTCTATAAGCTATTTTTATTTCTTTTGTACTCGTAAATAAAAAATTTGTGCACACGATGACTTTGGGTCCTGGACTCCTGGGTCTGCCACCAGATAGTTTACGAATTTAGAGCTACAAACAAGTTTCTAGTTAATACACAGAAAAGATCAAGACATGAAAAGAATTTGAAAACTCTTTGTATAACTTAGTAATTAGGACTTGATAGAATAAGTAATACGGAGTATAATACAAGTCAATGGCATAAAATTTGTAAAAAGATGAAAAAAGAAAGAACTTGGGATGAAACAATGATAAAAGGTGTGATAATTGCATACTTTGTTTGTCTTGTTTACCATTGGCATTTCTTTTTTTGTTTTACTTGCAACCTTTTCCGAAACCCCAAAATAGACTTCGGTTTGGACTTTGGGTTTTAAACAAGTGATGGCCTCTTGGTCCAAAGCCTGTTTGCTGGCTTGGAAATGCTCACTTCATTTTAATATCCTAAGTTTATAAAAACCATCAAATAATATATTTTTTTATACTTTAGATTTTATATACTCCTTCCGTCCTATTTTATAAGTCTATTTTGTCAATTTAGGTTGTCCTAAATTATATGTCCACTTTTAATTTCAACCAATGAGAATGCTTGTAAGTGGGTGAGAATGAATTTTTATTGGTTAGTATTGTAAGGGCCTACTTTTCTTAAACTTTGTGAAATATGAAAGTGGACTTATAATTTGGGACGGAGGGAGTATCTATCAACATTTTACGTCGTTTTTCTACCGTACGGAAAGGATCAATAGTGGTATTGAATATTATATTCACGATTACGATAATGGAAATTATTATAGTTATAGTCATAGATCGACAGACATTCTCCTACTCTTGCTAGGGGTGTTTAAAAAATATCATATACTCTTGGTACACACAATGGTTTTGACTAGTTGACTCAAAATATTTGGATTCTGTGTAAAGAAAATATCATGACCATAAGTTTATTCTCATTAATCAAGTTTACAAACATAATTAGAAGTTACAGCAAACGTACAAATAATGATATTTTGAATAGCAGAAGTGACCTCATGTGTGAAAGAAAATACAAGGCTTACACAACACCACAAAAGATTGAAAAGATCAAATCAAACAATTTTAAGTACTGTTTAACATGATGTTTTAGAACCTTAATTTTGCAACACGTTTGTCCATACGTACTACGCACGTACCATGAATAGAGCATGCACCAGACCAGTGAACTCTGTGCCAATTCTGAACCTCGTAAATCAAACAACCTCTTCAATTCATCCCCATCATTAACCATCGGTTAAAACCATCATGCATGCTACCAAGGTATGGTCCAAATATTCTACCTTGACTATTACACCTGCCCAGCCCCATCACCTTACTTCTCAATTTATTGCCACGACTGTTATGTTACTATTGCTTACCTATCATGTTACTACTTTGTATGTTTAAACTTTAAAGCTTACTTGAAGTGCTATGATTATCTTTATGACTATTGTTTACTAAGCATACTTATAATTTTCCTTTGTATTCATGTTGCATAATACTCCTTCCTTCCTAGATAAGTTTTACTTACATTTGGTAAAATGACAGTACCTTACGTATTTAACTAATTAATTCTTTTTTGAAACTTCGTAATAGTAATTTTAGCAAAAGTTAATGTGGTAAAATTGAACATGTTTGTATGGTTATTTTTAGTAGTGAAGAGTTAAATTTGAAAACGGAAAAAGTAATTACGTTCACAGTTCAAATAGACCGAAGATTGGCTCTCATATTATTGATACTCTCTCTACCATAATACGAGTAGTATTCTATAATTTGCTCGCTCGATCACAAACCTTACTCACGAATCACGAGTCACAACCTTGGCTCATGGTGTTTTTAAATCATCAAGAAGTTGTAGTTTACATACCATATGCCCAACATTTCTAATGTAGCACGTGTATGCTCTAGGAGTACTGTAAAGTTTGAGACATAAATGTATAGGTTTACACTTACATTACTTGCATTTGAATACCCAAGTCTTAATAAGGGGCCATGCATGGATGTTGGCCAAAATGGCAAAAGACCAAATCTCGTCCTGTTCATATCAAAGATATGTATTCCTTAAATGCATATCCTTATTAATTATTTTGAATTTCTTTTTCTTGAACATATGCATAAACGAAAACAACATCATAATAATCTACGATTAGCAACCATTAGGGCCAGGTCGATCTACAATTAGCAAAATTTATATATTTAAACATAATTAATGTTTACAATGGTTCTAAAACTAGGTCATAAAACTCATTTCAACATCAAAAAGAAATCTGTCATCTACTTGATCCTCTTTCTTTGATGTGGTTGTCCAATCCAAGGTTTTCAAGATCGGGATCCTACTTAAGATCGATTTTGTCTTTGCAAGATCGAGATCGTAAGATCGGATAGGGATCTTAAGATCTTACCATAATGCATTTTTTAAGTATCCTTTGTAATATTATACAAATTTATAAATTATTATATACATAAACACAAAATTATATAAATGTTTCATAGAAATGTTGTCCTAAATTATGGTTATGAAATGTATAAGAAGATTACAACATGTTGTTTTTTCAATTTTACAAAACACAATTCATAAATTTGTAGTTTTTTAGTTTGCTAGTTCGAGAAAAGTAAGATCGGATCGGATTAAATCCTAAGATCCTATGGTCAGGATCGGGTTCTTATACGATCTTAAGCTTTCAAAGATTCTACATAAGATCTGGATCGTTTTTGCTTTGCAGTATCGTAAAATCATAAGATCCTAAGATTAGGATCGGAATCCTGACAACCATGGTCCAATCAAAGTTGCGGGCACGTTGGTGTTTCCGTAATAACACAATGTTGAATGTTCAAGCTTAAACGCCTAAGGAAAACTCTCATCCCCAATGACATCAAACTTTTCATCTTCAATCTATTGGTTTAGTGACTCTTCCCATAATTGTATCGTGCCTGAGAATCTTCCTTTTGAAACAAAATTCATCTTTTCATTTCAATTTAGGGTTTATGTTAATTAGTTTACTTTTCCATCGTTAAGATGTTGTTTGTTTATTAAGAGATTCTGAATCTAAATCTATTTCACACATTTGAATAAGAGACGTAAATATCTGAATTTGAATCAAATGTTATTGTTTCTTTTTTACTTTTTAAATGTGTGAATGATATAAGTACAAATCAACTTTATTCCTACGAAACATAAATGTGTTTAAACATTAAATGGGGGCATTTGGGTAAAAAAAAAAGAAGAAGAAAAAAAAAACCCTACTAGCAACATGTAAATTAATTTCTTTAAATAATGGAACTTAAGGGTTGTTTCTTTTTATTGTTAGAGAGTCTTAGTGCTAACATGGGTGAACCCAGGCAATATATTAATGGTTTTTTCTTGTTGGGTCCACTTATTTGTATTAAATCTTTCATATGAGGAACGCAAAGAAAAGCCTATTCTTCCCCAACAAGAGGCATTAAGAGAAAATGGACCAACTTACTTTTTAACCACTTAATCCTTAAAAAAAAGAAACACCCCCTAATCAACATATATATAGCCTATGTTAAAATACATTTGTTGCAAATATAACACTGATCATGTGGACGTACGATAGACTATATTATACTGATCCATCTTACAAAACGGGTCGGGTTTAAAATGGATATAAATAGCAGGTCCAACACAATTCATCATCAGTCCCCATGCACACATAACTTAAGTTACTTCTTCAGTTCACTTGTTTGTATTTTGTCCTTCACTTACTGTCACCACTAGCATGCAACAAATCTTTAACCTTCCATTTGATACACAAAAGACAAAGCTTCAAAAACATGAACACACTCTTCCAAACACTTCCTTTTTTGCCTAGTAACACAAATTCATGTGAGCTTGTGAACCCCTTTTCGTTACTTGATCAATTTCCACAGTTTTATTGTAACAACACATCATTTCAGGCTCAATATTTTGCACCAGCAAACCCTTCACTGGAAACAAATATCTCGTTGGAATATGATCATCCTGCTGTTCTCGAAGGTATCGGTGCGGTCGTAGGAGAACGTGTGCTCTACGGGAAGCCTGTAACAGCTATTGGTAAGAAACATTATTACATCAAATATAAAATATGTGTTGATCTTGTAAAGGTGTGAAAATAATGAGTTATTGTCACAATGTATATAGTATGAGAAAAATACGTTAACCTTCACATTCATAATAATTAATCATAACCATGCAGAAAATAATTAAATAATAGAAATTTTTCGTGCTTAATTGTATGCAGATATTTAAAAACTTTGAAATACGAAAACTACACTTAAAGGACATGAAGATTTAAGAAGCTTAGGTTTTTTTTTTTTTTTTTTTTTTTTTTTTTTTTTTTTTTTTTTTTTTTTAATTTGTGACTATACATATTTTTGGGCATGTTTAATTGTATGAACTATGAAGATATTTAAAAACTTTGAAATACGAAAAGTACACTTAAAGGATATGAAAATTTAAGCAGGTTTTTTTTTTTTTTTTTTTTTTTTTGACTATACATATTTTATTTTCGGGTATATTTTGTTACTCACATATTTTTGGCATGTTCATAGCTATACATTTTTTTTTTTTTTAAATTAACTGAGTTATTTGAAGCAGTGCAAAGAGAATCCACCATGGTGAAAGATGTGGGGCGAGAAATGAAGTTTCAATCGGTGAAGAACGTTACTAGTACTGCGGTAAAGAGCTACAGAGGGGTTAGAAAGAGGCCATGGGGTCGATGGTCTGCCGAGATTCGAGACAGGATAGGACGATGCAGGCACTGGCTAGGAACATTCGATACAGCTGAGGAAGCAGCACGTGCTTACGACGCTGCTGCAAGACGACTAAGAGGATCGAAAGCTAGAACCAACTTCAAGATACCATCTGTTTTTCCCTTGTCCAACATCGCAACATCACCCACAACATCCTCGTCGTCTACCGAAGCCAAAAAAAGGAAGTCTAGGAAATGTAGTAGCAACACTAACTACAACAAATGTCATGCGGTGACTTCGGTGGATCAACTCTTTAGTAATGGGTCGATGACAATGAGGATTCATCCTAGTACGTCTACTAATCAAATAACTAGCAACAATAACAACGATGAAGAACTAGATTTGTATGCTGGTGGTGGTGGTACTTTGAAAAAGAAAAGCAAAAACTGTCACTAGTAATTCAATGTAATTAACTACTTATATGTATGGTACTATATATTATGACTAGCTAACAAGGTGTACTTTGGCACATGTCTTAGTTTTGTGTTGTTCTATTTAAAAACGCATAAATGATCATATATTGAGAATCTATTTACAGCTAGAAATAGGGGTTGTTAACCTTTTAAATAAATAATGATGAAGGGTTTGACAAGTCCACTGTTTGGAAACTAACGAAAACAAAAAACAGTGAGTTTTAATGATATTTTCAGTAAGTACACTTATGTTTACGGACAGTGTCATATCGAAGTCTTTGTTATGATACGTAAATATATGATGAATTTTATGGGAATTGATATTCATACCTTGTACCTTAAAAATGGATTTTAATACCTCCTTCATTTTTATTTTTATTTTGTTTTTATTATAAGATTGCGAAACAGAAGAAAACATAAACTCGTACTTAAATGCATGCATAAATACACTCTATCACTTAAACACATATTAGCAAAACTCTAATAACAAATGTTGTACTCCGTATTACGTTATTTTTTTGAGAAAGATTATGTTTGTACTAACTTAATTAATGCACTATGATGTAATACTAGCATGGTATTTGCGTAAAATAGCTGGTTCGAAGGCAAATGTTGTTTAACGATTTGATTATAAATGCCCATCGCCGAATGTTGTTTAATGAATGTTGCTCATAGACGAATTGAATTAAATATGAGTTTTGCTTTTTAAATAAGTAATATTAAAACGTTATCAGAAAAATATATGTACTTGATGTTGCTTATTAGAAGAGCTAATAGAGAGAAAAAAAATCAAGTAAACAACAAATCTGTGAGACTGGAGTAAACAATCACAAAAGTTGTATATGTATTATATGTATTTGATTGTGCAATAAATGTTGTATGTGCATATGTATTTGGTTGTGCAATAAATGAACAAAAGTCCACTGTAGTCTAGCGGTTGAAATATTTTGCTTTATCCGGGAGACTATGATTCGAATCTAACAAGTACATGTTTTTAAATCTTAAACAATTTCACAACTAGCAAATATGTAATCTAAAAATTTTAAGTCTTTCATAAAGGAAATGTTCCAGATACTTATATATACAGTAGTAGTAGATACAATATGCCAATATGGTATGCTAACGACAAACAGAAATCTGGTTTCTTGTTTGAGGATAGAAGATTTGAGATATCTTCATTTAGCTCAAAACTATTTAAGTAGCAACATTTCTATTCAGTATGAACCAAATTGTTTGGAACCACAACAATGTGCATGTATTCTTCCTCACTTTTTCAAACATGTTTGATATCTCGATTCCAATAGAACCAAATATTGTTATGAAGCAACTAGTAATACCTGTTTGTAGGCCCCTTGCTCTTCATACATCCAAACTATATATCTGTTTTGTCTGGATATAGTATAATACTATAATTAATGCAAGGTTTTGAAACCCGGGTCGACCCAGCCGGGTTAACCGGTTCCGGCCGAAAAAACGGGTCAAAAAAACCCGGGTTTCTAAAACCATGTTAACCGGTTTGACTCGCCGGGTTTTGAGTGACCCGGGTCAACCCGGTTCTCGAAACCCGGCCGGGTTTCATTTTTTAAAAAAATTTTAATAAAAACCCGGGTTGATCCGGTGGTCGACCCGGCGGTCGAACCGGTTGACCCGGTCAAAAAAATAAAAAAATAATAAATTGAAAACCGGGTTGACCCGGCGGTCCAACCGGTTGACCTGGTGTCCGGTGACTCGACCGGGTCGATTTCAAACCCGGTTTTCAAAACATTGAATTAAGGGTAAATTGCAAAAATGGTCTTTAACGTTCCACGAAATTGCAAAAACGGGACCGAGACAAAAAGTAGCGCAAAAAAGACACCAACGTTCCACATTTTCGCAAAATCGCCACTGAGAGCCATTTTCCGTTAATTTTCCCGTTAAGTGCCACGTATTTGAGGGTAGTATCGTCATTTCACTGTTCATACTTATTAAATTTGCCGCCATAATCACCTTTGTGCTTGGTATCAATGTGATTAGACCTCAATGGCTAAATTTGCAAAGTAAAATCAAACATCTACCCCCATAAACCCCCCTACAACCCATATCTTCTCCACCACGACTCGAGTTGACCATAGCAGAATCACAACAATAATGCAATCACCGCAAATGTCAGAAAACACAACCATCATAACCACCACCATAACGACAACGACCACCACCAACACACACCAACAAACTTCAACGTTTGTGACCACAACAACTCTGACACATCCCCCACAACAACGCTCATGTCCACGTTGTCATTCAGAAGACACAAAGTTCTGCTACTACAACAACTACAACACATCGCAGCCGCGTCACTTTTGCCGTAGCTGCCGCAGACACTGGACCCATGGCGGCGTGCTCCGGGACATCCCTGTTGGAGGTGGAAGCCGGAAAAACAGAAAAAGGAAAAACCCCATGAACCCCACCATCACCTCGGCTTATGTTACCACGTTTGATCAGCCGGAGTACCAGGACTACCAGAGTGTGATGCCGCCTCCCCAAAGCCTGCTGCCGCCTACCCAGGGCCTGCCGCCGCCTCTACATGTAGATGATGCCGGTGATGAGAATGGGTTTGTGTCGTCGTTGTTGGAGGATGTTTGTTTTGAGGAAGGTGTCTAGCCATTTTGTGGCAATTAGTGTAGTTTGTTTGTTGATGTGTTAGTTTTAGTGGTGTATGTACCCCGATCTTTTGATGAATGGTAAATGGTATGGTTGTAAATGGTAAATAAATGGTAATTCGTAGTAGTTATATTTACATAGGACCCAGACTTGCCCATTTTGACAATCATGTTTGACTTTTGCACATGATTGTACATGCACCAAAATACCCAGAATTGGGCAAAATGAATCTAAAAAGAAGGCACAAAAATAATGTGCAGGCACAAAAATACCCAAAATTACCCAATTTGACAATCAATTTTGACTTTTGCAGCTAACATTATGGCTGACTTTTGCAAAAATACTCAATGGTTGACAAGCAAAACATAATAAATCAACACAACAAAACATAGATGACAGAAACATAACAAAATCATAATATATCATTAAAGTTCAAACATAACATTCATAAAAAGGATGAAAATATAAAAGGAACAATCAAAACAAAGATGACCATGAAAGAAACTCTAAAGTCCCTTGACAAATGTGTGCTTGTTGAAGAACTTGAGCCTCGCTTCTGCCATCTTCTTCTTCAAATCCAAAAGCTCCATAACATCGAACTTTTGAAGCTTCTTCAAGAACTCCAACATTTGAACATCTGCACCGAGGGACGCACCAGTTCCATTTTAGAGATCATCTTGTTCCTTTGAACGACAATATCAAGCAGCTCTTGATATGCCACAAACAGCTCTTTGGCATACTTGATATCACGCTCTGTATCCCTAGCAAAAAACACCGTCATCTGGTATGGTAACTCGATTGAGTTAGCAGCAGCAGCGAGTTCCTCAAGAAGGACAAATTGAGACATTCTTTTGCTAAATCATTGACAAAATAGTTTTACTGTGTTTGTTTCTGGGTATAGGCTTTAAATAGGCGTGGTAAGTACATGTGAAACTGTATTTTAGGCGTAATAAATGAAAAACGTTTGGGTTACCAAGTTTTTGGCATCCCAAAATTATGCGCAGGCACAAAAATACCCAAAATTACCCAATTTGACAATCAATTTTGTCTTTTGCAACTAACATTATGGTTCAAACATAACATTCATAATATATCATTAAAGTTCATGTGGAACATTCATAAAAAGGATGGAAACATAAAAGGAACAATCAAAACAAAGATGACCATGAAAGAAACTCTAAAGTCCATCAAAACAAAGAGCTTGAGCTTCGCTTCTGCCATCTTCTTCTTCAAATACAAAAGCTCCATAACATCGGACTTTTGAAGCTTATTCAAGAACTCTGCGATCACTCCTTGGGTTTCTTGTCAGCAGCAACATTGGGTTTTTTGTCAGCCATCAGTCTTCGCCTCTTGATTGATCTTCCTTGGTCTTCAAACTTGTCCTCTGTGATCACTCCATCTTGCCCAACTCCATTTTTTCCATCTGGTATCACAGCCACATCACAAACTCTTTGTTCACCATCTCCAACTACTTCATCACACTGCTCATCTAGAATCACATCCTCATCACGAACTCTTTGTTCACCATCATCACCATCAACACCATCAACATCCACAAGTGGAAGCAAACTGAAACTAATTGGTTCAGCATAAAGAGCATACACCTCTGTTCCTTCTCCAGCTGCAACAACATCATCAAGTTCATCCAATGCTTGATCTATTTCAGCAAACATGTCACTAATCTCTTGAGGCTCTTCAGGCTCTTGAGGCTCTTCAATCGCATGCAACTCTTCAGGTTCAGGTACATCAACTAAATGGTATGGATCACCATGCCATTCTTGATCAACCTCTTCATCACTTGCGTCAGCATAATACGCATCATCAAAATCGAGATCATAAAAATCGAGCAAACCTGTAGACTCCTCACTTGAATCCTCCACAGTCAAGTCTTGGTCAATCTCTCCCAATAACCTTCTGAATTGAAACTCATCACTCATCCTTTTTGTATGATCTGCAATCATTTTTTCGGCACAAAATATTGATGGGAAGTCACTGTCAGAATCAGTATCAAAAACAGGTCCAGCCTTCTCAGGTTGTCTTGTCTTATGCCACTCTAACAATAGTAATTTCCCACTGTTTCCAGTCTCACCATCAACACCCTTTCCAGCAGCCTCATTCATATCATCATCCACTATTTCTTTTATCACCACACCCTTGCCCTTAGTCATCATTCGATCCATCATCTCACACTCAATAATTGAAACACCGGTTTCAATATACAAATCCAATTGTGTAAATATAGGAACATACTCCGGAAGTGTCTTCACATCTTCGTCAGACTTTAGTGGTAGCAAACCATCATCCAGTGACTCCCCGGGTATCCTAAAGTGAGTAAACATAAGGGTACTATCCGAGTAACCTAAATCCTCTAACATTTCGCCCAATAATTCCATGGAGAAAACGTCAGAGTGAATTCCGTCAAACCAATCTGTATCTCCAAAGAGATATCTTCTTCCTGGTTTTGAGGTGAATTCACCATTGTGATGGATTTGCAAAGAAAACACCTTTTCATTCAAATATGTGGAACACATAAAACATCAATTACTTCCGACAACAATAACAAGTTTAAATGGAAAACATTAAAATGGAACAGAGTATTCTTACTATAAAGGATTCCTAAATCAGGTATCGGGGTACTGCGTGCACGATTTTGCCAAAGCTTAACCATTCTCAAGATCTTTACTTGTGAAATTAATGTTCTCCTTGGAAGAAATTGATACCCGTATAGAAAGTATTGCTCTAAAGGACTAAATTTGTAAAACAAAACACTGGCAACTTAAGTTATTGGCGGGAAAGGGTTAAAATGACGATACGACCCTCGGTGACATGGCACTTAACGATGAAATTAACGGAAAAGGGCTCTCAGTGGCGATTTTGCTAAAATGTGGAACGTTAGTGTCTTTTTTGCGCTACTTTTTGACTCGGTCCCATTTTTGCAATTTCGTGAAACGTGAAGGACCATTTTTGCAATTTACCCTTGAATTAATGATGGTTTTATGACATGAGGACTAAGAGCTTGAAAGCCTTATAAGTGATAGGGATAGGTTATCGAGACGGGTACTGCTATTGGTACCATCTGACTCATTAAAAAAAATAAATAAATAAAATAAAGGTATATAACATTTTTTTAAACTTTTCTGTTAACAGTCAAACAAAGTTTTTTTATCAGTTTTTATTCAGTATTTTTTTTTCAGTTTAATACTTTTTGACTTGTTAAACTTTACATTTTATGTTCTGTTTGTAATTTTATACTCCCTCCGTCCCACATTAAGTGTCCACTTACATCATGCACAAAGTTTTAGGAAATTCCACTAACTACACTCTCCACCAATCAAATATAATTTTTACCCACTAAAGTCTCATCTCATTGGTTGAAATAGAATCTGGACACTTAATTTGGGACAATTCAAGATTCCATTGTGGACACTTAAAATGGGACGGAGGTAGTAATAAAAAAATAATAAAAATAAAAAAATAATAAAAATGAAAATACAAGGGGTACTAATAAAGGAGATGATTTGCACACTCTTTAAATTGATTAGCACACTCAAATTTATAATGTTTTGACATTTATACCCTTACAAGGTCAAAATGTATAAAAGTGATAGTGAGGATATAAATGTCAAAACACTCTAAATTGAGTCTCAATTAATTTGAAGAGTGTACAAATCACCTCCTTACAATAATGTTTTATGAGGGGTCTTAATAGGGTACTACTATTGGTACCCCTAGCCCACTAAAAAGTACAAACTATTCTCTTTTAATTTTTTTAATAATAGTAGAACACACTTTTTTTATTAGTTTCTGTTCCTTATTTTTTGTCAATTTAAATACTTTTGAATTGTTAAACTTTATATTTTATTTTCCGTACTTTCAGTTTTATTGTTTTATAGTGAAAAGAAAATTATAAAAATTAAAAAAAAAATAAAAAATGAAAAGAATAGGGGATACAAACGGTGTTTTAGAGGATTGAAAAAATAATACAAGAATAAACACAAAATACACAAATATCAAAATTTGAGAGCTTTATATTTTAATAGCAAAAAGAATAAAATTGACAAGTTACCCTATATTATCCTCAAAGTTTTTGTTTGTTTTTTTGTATATGTTAGAATTTTTTTATAAGGACGTCCAATACCTACATAGTAGCCAAGGGCGGTCCTATGAAGGGGCAGGGGAGGGTCCTGCCTCCCAAAATTTACGGCAAATAATGTAAATATTATACGTTTTAGAGGTAATTTAGCTGAGGTTACAAACAAATCTCAAATTCGACCCTCCAAAAAAAATGTTTTAGTTCCGCCACTGATAGTAGCATACTAGTATGTTTCGATCAATACTTAAACTCGTAACTTTGGTATACACCTACGCTATAATTTAACTCATTTTTTGTAGAAGAACATGCATTGAGGCATTTATCATTAAGTTGAGTTATTAATTCAAATTAGATACTACAGTACTAAAAAGAATATGTAGATGTCTAGGTAGACGATCATGATTATTATACATGATGAGAGATGTGAGGAGTATAAGGTGATACATATGCAATAGTGCAAGAATAGTAAATTCCATAGGAGCACCTGTAGACACTTACCTTCAACAGTAATTAACAAAGGCTACTCCATTCCTAAAACACTGTGTTCAAACAAGAAAGACCAAGTTCTTCGGTAGGTCAATAAAATCCGGATGCACATTTCGGGTTTGAACTTCAACCAACCAATCATCATGGCTTGTTTTATGGGTGTTTCTGATTATTTTATTTATTTATTTATTTTAAATCAAAATTTAAGTATTTTTAACTTATAGCTCTTAAATTATTTTCAATATTCAATAGGTAAATGTGTTGACTTAATATTTTAAAGAGTTTTAACTTGTGCCTCAGGGCACAAGTTAAGTACACTAAAAGACACCGAGACTCATAGAAAAGGACATAAGGATCCACATAAACTGTACTTTTCTGTGAATTCAAGTGTCCTTTTCTGTAAAACCTCACTGTCTTTTTGTGTGCTTAACTTGTACCCTAAGGCACAAGTTAGAAAATCATATTTTAAAACTTTTTTTTAAGATCTCAAATACTTTATAATGTAATTTAGATAACTTATATATGATCATACATGAATTAGTATTAAGGCCGGTCGTAATTGCGGTAATTGCGACCCTTTGTTGGGTTGGTCTAGCCTTCCAGCCCCGTTCCCCCCCCCCCCCCCCCCCTCTTATAGCGACCTTTGCAGCTGCGCCCCTCCCCCTCCCTTTTTTTTTGTTTGATTCGATTGGCCAAGCGATCGGATGAAAATGCAAAGTTTGTGTGTGGGGGGTTTTCTTTTTAATTAATTTTTGTGGGGTATATTTTTTATTGTGATCGCGGTCACCTTTCTATGGTCATGCATTTGGTATTAGAGAGAGAAGAGATAATGTTGAGATGGTAATGTCATAAGAATATAAGATCACCCATAGGGTCACGATCAGTACGGCCTCAATATATTGTGCAGTATGTTTTAAGAGTAGTGATATCTACACATACACTTTTATGTACGAAGTAAACGTATCATGTTTTAATGATGGGGGAGTTTAAATGGGAAATAAGGAAAGAAAAAAAAATGTGTAGATTAAAAGATGATGAAAGCAAAGTACATATAACTGGTGTGGCTAGAGTCAGAAAGTGACTAAAAAATCGTACGTTCAAAACGGCAAGTGTCAAGCGAAATTATGAGTGTACCGTTTCCAATTTTTTGGCCTTCTGTCTCCTTGCTGAATTTATGGAATAGCCAAGTCAGGCTCATAATACAAAATCTGGATTTTGTGTTCCATTCATCATGCATATACTCTTTTAATAAAAATCTTTCATTAACTTGCTCAATCTTTTCTTCTTCTTTTTTTTTTTTTTTTCTTTTTTTCTTTTTTTTCCCTGAAAAATTTCAGTAACATTCTAACTTTATTTACTAACAAGAGGCATTAGTATTTTATGTTGGAATTATATATTTGTCTCTTGTCGCTTTTTAACATGTACATAAAGTAAACAAAATTGAAACCTGTGGTGTCGAGATAAAACTCGAGCACTTCTTCTCGACAACAACTACCCTTTTAGGGATACCTTCAAATAGCACTACTTGTAGCAACAACCCCATCGTGACAGTTAGATAAAACATAAACTTCAATATAGCTTCTTGTCTTCTCAATAAGACACAAACCCGAAAAGTTAAAAGTCGTGCACAGAAAGAGGTTCCCTGTCCTTAAAAGGTGTTGACGTGCTCGATTCGCTGCGAGCCTCATACGTAACGACCCCCGGATTGATGCAGACTCGCGTTGCGTATTGTCAGCGAACAAATACAACGCAATGTAAATGGTGGTAGCATAGCATCGTATGGCAATGTAGAAACAAGAAAACAACAGTTGTGTTTTTGAAGCAACTCTATAATTTGCATATCTCATTTTATTAATTTATAATCGGTACACAAGCACTCTCTTTATATCAATAAATTAAGGCCAAGATGTGACACGGTTTCATGGCTAAAAATAAGGGAGGTGATTTGTACACCATTTTTTTTTTTTTTTTTTGCCATCCACCACTAAATTATGAATAGCGATATTGTACTGTATGCACAGGTATGATTTAGTGGTGTATAGCCAAAAATAAATGGTGGACAAATCATTTCAAAATAAGGATCATGGAGATGACGGTTTCAACTATAATTGCTTACCAAGTCAAGTTCCACATCCCTTTTAAGTCAGCCCATATAACTGCTTCTACATTCTTACCCACTCTTGTAAACTAAGACAAATAGTTGCTGCTTCAACAACTTGTACATATTGCTTCATAGGATTAAAAGTTTAAAACTCCTCAAGGGCTTTAAACCTCCACCAATAGCCTTTGTTTTTAACTTAGTATTAAAATACTATACGTCCAACTATACAAACTCACTTTAGTTTATTTCAATATTGGACACACATATATAAAACTTGCCAAACTCACATTGATTTCCAACATTTTAAACTTCTGTTACTGCAACAAATTTTGACACGAATTCGTCCTAGAAGTTACTTAAGGCTAGGGTGGAAACGAGCCGAGCCGCTCGTGAAAAGCTCGGGATCGGATCGGTAAAAAGCTCGAATGAGCCGAGCCTAAACGAGCTCGAGCCCGAGCTCGAGCCTAAGTTTAGGCTCATTTAATAATTGAGCTCGAGCTCGAGCTCTATACAAAAAGCTCGAGAAGGCTCACGAGCCTAAACGAGCCCTAGAAATATATATGTATATATATTGTCTATACGTATAAACGAGCTTAAAAATAGTAAACGAGCTCGAGCTTTTTTATATAACTAACGAGGCGAGCTCCATTTTATCTTTGTTTTCTTTAAAACATCATACCCTTAGTCGAGCCCGAGCTCTAGCTCGAGCTTGTGAAAATTTTCACGAGCCGAGCTCGAGCTCAAAATATTAGGCTCGAAACGTGCTCGAGCTCTGGCAGGCTCGGGCTCGGCTCGGCTCATTTTCACCCCTACTTAAGGCAGAAACTTGCCCGATGTGGAAACTTTTGGAACTTCTTAAAACTTTCAAAGCACAATTCAGATACCAATTGCTTTTCCACATTTAGTTTCTTAGACTATTTTGTAACATTACTGCATTGGATGATCCGGAAGAGATTAACTAACAAGAAATATCAGTTTTTGATACATGTCAAAATGTAATATAATATTTAAAAAATGTGTAGTAACCAAAAATTGGTTATGAGTTATGACATGCGGTATATATATCAGGCCTGATAAACACCCATGGGCTGAAGCCCAAAGTGCTCCCAGCCCAACCATTAAGCCCTCAATTGGACCATAAAACATCGTTAACTTTTACCTATTGTAAATGGTTACATACTTACATAGTATCTGTAAAAAAATATATTCCTAGAAACATAACAGGGTAGACAATGTACAAAACCTCATTAAACAATGTCCAACTAAATCTAAAAGGGTTTATAAGTTCCTGCACTATTATCCTCAGTTACCTTCATTCAGTTATATTAATAAAACAACTTTCCAAATTTCATTAAAAGGTCGGGAAGGTCTTTCTTCTATCTCAAATT
Source organism: Artemisia argyi (assembly GCA_030686995.1). Classification (NCBI taxonomy): domain Eukaryota; kingdom Viridiplantae; phylum Streptophyta; class Magnoliopsida; order Asterales; family Asteraceae; genus Artemisia; species Artemisia argyi. The sequence continues at coordinate 17,821,787 of CM060688.1, read as the reverse complement.
CAAAGTCAGAACTTATTTTTCTATCCTTGAATATACGAGGTTTATTCTATGTTCTTAATAGCTCATTATCACATCTTCCCCAACAGGAACGTTAAGATCAGGGAGGACAAATTTGTCATTTCGTTCATTCATCACTTCAAAACGGCTGTTTAGTCGTTGGATTTCATCATATCTGATTGCCTTTGGTCTCACTACTTGTCTTCCTGGTTGGATATCCAGCTGAGGTAGAAAAGTAGAATTATATAAGTGATTTCGGTAAGGGGGACTTTGTTAAATCTTTTTCTAGTATTCTTTTGATCAATTTTGTGTACTTACGGTTTCTGTGACAGGATGTTACTGTTATATGAACTATGAAATAATTGGATATGTTTTACTAGTGAGAAATTTCTCTTGAGAAAAGTAAAAAACAAAACATTATAATCATGTTTTTACCTTCATCTGTTTCAGGCTTTCATTCTCTTTTCTCTGTTTTTCACGGGTACTCTGCAGGGCTGCGAGTTTCTGCATGACAAAAGTTAACGAAAATCAGCATACAACATACAAGTAATGCCAAGTATCTTTGACCGATAAAAAATATGATTTTGACTTAACGTACCCTCTTCAACTGCTTTTGTTCCTCCATTAATAACGCCTCTTCCTCTTTAAGTACAGCCAATGTCTAGAAATAATTGATGGAATTATGTTAATAAATCTCTTTAGACATTTGTAGTTTTGTACACACTAATTAATGAAGCTGCCAAATTGATAAATATGTTTTATTACTCACCTTCTTCTTTCTTGGCCTCTTGGTTGGAGTGGTCTCACCAGGTGGAGCAACCTGCAAAAAACAAAAATGAGAATCATCAGTTAAGAAATACGAACTTTGTCTTTGCCTTTAAAAAAGAGGAAATGCAAACTTTTAATGGAGGTATCCTATATCAAACTTAGTATGTGAGAACTCAAAAAGAAATAAAAATATCCTTTCAGTAACGATGTGTGGTTAACAGCGTATTCATTATTTGTTGGCCCATCTAGAACCAGATTTTGCTTTAGATGGCCAAATGTATAATTAATGGTTGTCACAACCCCTAGGTATTGTGCGATGTGCTATATACCAACCAACCATGCCGATAGTTCAATACTTCAATCTACTCAAACCATATATATATTCTAACTCAATAGGTCAATCGACGCAAACGTTTGCCTTCAATAGTTTTAGTTAATGGCATACAGAACATAAATGACACATAAAAACATTTGTATGCAGTATCTAGTTTCTTAGTTTGCTTGGAAGATCGGTGACATAAATCCTAAGTTGACAACAACATTACAAGCCAGTCTCACCCTCATCCAGATATTTCAACGCAAACCACCTTTTTCCAAATTAAGACAAAATGTTCTTACTTATTATATCGTGAAGTTAAGTTTTAAGAAAAGCGCGTGTAATGAAGGTTATATTTTACTTGCAAGCAAATGACAGTATACAAAAAAAAAAAGTTAACCTCGACTTTTTGTAAACCAATCACTAAGGCTGATTAGATCTTGGTAAAGCACTAAAGCTCCAAAAGAATCCAACATCTTTGCGCAAAGACAAATGCTTTTCTTATTGTTTAAAATAGAAACAGCCCTTTTCCAGTTTTCATTAATATTTAAAAGCACATGCAAGCCCATGTTTGTTTGACCAGTGCCACACTAATGACTAAACATGCCCTGATCAGTGTTAGTAACTTGAATCCAAAGTAACCTAAACCTCAGGCTCCTCAATACTTTACTAGAAGAATGCCATTATAATATTACTTTCTAGTCATTAAGCTCATATAATGCCACTACAAGACTCAGAATCATATCACTGATATTACTTATTAGAGAATAAAAATGTACCTAAACCACCACAAATGTCAAGACATATAAAGATAAAAAAAAATAATACTAGTACGAGTTTTCTATGCTTTCTGCAAAACAAAAAAGGTGTCGTTTTTAAGCATAACCAAAATTAGTAAAAAACATAAAACCAAAATTTTGAAGTAATTAACTTAGATCCAAATCTTTTTATAAAATCATCAAAACCAAATATTCCACCCACCTTTAGTATATGTGACAAATAGATCCTTCTGCCCACCCAAAAAAGGAATGATTTTTTTCCATTGTTTTGTTATGAAGAAAAACAAATACTCGTATAATATTGTACACTACTTCCATTTTTGACCACTAGTGCATGCAATAGCTGGGACCAACCCTGATAAAGGAAAGAAAAAAAGGGCTAATCTTACCTAGAGGTGTTTAATTAAGAGAATAACAGATTCATTCTAAACACAAAAAACATTGTAATGTGTCTTCACTTTTGACTTTGTCAAACATCACTTTCTTGAGTCTTGAAAAAGACTTTTTATTAAATTAATGATTAATACTGTACTAATCTTCATATAAGTTTCAAAATCCTTAAAGATACAGATTCTATAAACCATCCATTAACATACAAACAATAATCTTAAAAAGGGATGTTTGGGATTGCTTATTTTATATTATAAATTGTTTACAAAATTACTACCCATCAACATTTTAGATTTGAGATTCAGTATTGGATAAGATTAAATGCAAATAATCACGAAACAACTTCTCACAAACCATCGAAAAGAAGTGATTATTGGAGTTTCATAAAGACATAACAGTTTTAAAAAAGCAAATTTAGACATCGGTTTTGAAAAGCATAAAATCAAAACCAATTTCACAGTTTAGATTGTTAGAGTTAGAGTAACCTACATCTTTTTTGAAAAATCTAATTGACCCTTTCTCAAGGACAATTAGTACATGTTTTAGGGACTTAGTCAGGATTACACATGACTTATTTCCACAAAAAGCACTCCTTCGCTAGTCAGTACGAGGAAGTGATACCTCTAGAACAATGTCGCAATGGTCAAACATTTATCTTACAATATAGCTTTTATTAAATTTTCAAATCGAATTTTATATTTGGATTTACATAGAGGTGAAAGCCAAACGATGTTTATGTAAGTACTCGTAGTAAATATGTGACACATAAATATAGCTCTTACAATTACATGAAAATAATACTTAAGATGTTCATATAAGTACTCGTAGTACATATGTGGCACATAAATAAATCACAAAAGTGGCATGACTAAAAGGACAATAGGAAAAACACACACTCACATTCACACACACACAAAGTACATAAAATACAACCACTACCAAACTCAAACGCTTACTCGCCACGAAAACACGCCACACATAATAACTACCCTTTTTCTCAAACCAAAATTACCAAAACACCCCCCAACAGCAAACACAATTTACAAATATGTTTTTAGTGGCACCCCCTTTTCTAGCCAAAGTAGATGGATATGATTTCGACATGTTATACTTACACATGACTCATCACCTCATGATACAAATAAAGTGACATAAATACCCTTTATAAGCTACAAGACTATTTTCAGTCACATTTTAAAAAATATGGGCCCCCTAATAAGAAAACGTAGAAAGTCTAGTAATCTTCTAATACGTTCAACGTAAGTCACCCACACAAATAAAAATCAGATAACTGTTTACTTCTAAATTACAACTAACTCAAATAATTTAATCAGATATTTGATTAACGAATACTGTAATATTTGTAATTTGTGTAATGGGCATTTGCTTAGTAATGTGGTATATTTTGTTTGTCTCATAGTAATTATCAATGTTACTATCTTAGTTTTTTTTATTAAAAAAAGCAAACGCGATACTTATTTCTAAATTACGTGTCACGCCTATACCTTAGAGACTAAAGGCTTGTTTGTTTAAATTTTGTATCAATTCGTGTTTAAATAATACATGGCTTAACGAGTTAACATAGACGGTTTCAGTTTTATCATTTTATATTTTCAGTCATATTTTTTTATTAAGTTATATAAACAATTTTCATATTATGTTCTGAATTCAGTTTTTCCCATATTAAGTAAATTAAGTCAAATTCAAACATCATCTAACACTGTTGTTTTCGAGTATCACTTAACAAAGTAAATTACATAAAATGAAGTAAAATAAGAAAAATGTGTTCTCTATCTGAAAAAAATAATAATAATTTAATTGATTTTGAAAGAAATTATTATTTTTTTAAATGTTACAATTTCTTTTCCGTTTTTTTTTTTTTTTTTTCCTTATTAAGACAACAAACTAAGCATAAGGTAAATACCCTACTAAATTTGTAAAGGTAAAAATGCACAGGTCAACCGAGGGTAAAACAGTCAAACACCAAAACAGAAAAAACCGTAAATCTGACAAACAACCAACGCGTGTTAGTAATATCATCCTTCCCTAAAGGGCAATACAGTCATTAACCAAAAACTTAACCCCCACTTCATCACCTCACTAACATATACTACGTAACACAATTAAGTAAAAGTAACTAATTAACTCACCTTAGATCTTACGTCAGCAACTGATGCAGCACCGTTTCCATTCCACGACAACGGCGTGCTAGGACTAGCTCGAGGCGGTTGTTCATCGGATTTGTTAGTTCGTGACCGTCGTATAGTCCAGCTAAGTGGAGGTGGATGTGGTTGACGGAGTTTGACGATGAGGTGTGCGACGATGTTAGTGTCAGTTAAAGCTGCCGTTAGCCAGTTATCGTCTTCATCTGTTTTTTTCATTTTTATAAATTTTGATTAAAAAAAGTGGAAGGAAGAAAAAAGATTGTGGAGAATGGTGGAATGGGTGAAGTTATAGGAATGGATTGGAGTTGGAGTGGGGCCCACACTCAGTTACAACCCACTCTCTGTTTTTTGTTTTATTTATTTATTTTTATTTTTAAAAAATAAAGTGATGGTAAGGTAATAGTAGTGGCTTTTTTCGCCTGCGTGGTTTATGACCAAATGGGAAGCCAAGGGTGTAACGTGTTGGGTTTATGACGGCCTATTTGTGTCTAGCGTGTTGAATAAAACTATTATATGGTTTTCAATCGATAGAGTTTGGCTAAGTTGCATTTCGTCAAGGGTAAAAGCTATAAATGATATGTGTATTTAACATAATAATTTATTATATATTTGTTTACTTTTTGGATTGTCATTTTACTATAATGTTTTACGTTGGAGCTGGTGTTAACGCTGAAAAGGGAAGTACTTAAGGCTATTGGTAGTGGGACGGAAAAAATCGGTCATCAACATGGGTCGATCGATGTCAATATCGATCATCACCATTGTGGAACATCGGTCGCCGGTGATTGATATGGAACATCGATCGGTTTTACAACCGATATTCAAGAAACGTTTGTACCACTTTTCAATAAAAAGTAACCGTTTGTATTAAAAAAAAAAAAAAAAAAAAAAAAACTTTTTTTCAAAAAACATTACCACTTTTCATCTTATAAATACCAACAATCAAACCCACATTCAAACACATAATTTCAAACACAATTTAAACAAATTAATCATCAATATTCATTCACCATGTCCATGTCGTCCTACGAGTATTTGTTTGGTTCTTCGTCTTTCGACGATGACGAAGAAGTTTTTAGTGAGTTTGTTGAGGTGGTGGAGTTTGCTTGGAACGCTTGGAACGCGTATCAAGCAAATCAACCAAAACGTAAAAGAAGGTACATACCTAGGGATCATGTTACTGCACACAATCGGTTAGTGAACGCATACTTTGGCGAAAACCCGATGCACGATGATATAACATTCCGTCGACGTTTCCGAATGCGCCGAAAACTGTTCACACGAATTGTTCGAGAGTTAACCGATTATTCTACTTATTTTGAACAAACTAATGATTGTAGGGGCGTTCCTGGTATTAGCCCATTGGTCAAGTGTACCGCGGCCATTCATCAATTGGGATACGCGGCCGTTCCAGATTCCCTTGACGAGAATCTGGCAATAGCCGAAACAACATCCCGTCAATGTCTCCGTAAGTTTTGCAAAGTTATCATCGAGTTATATGGTCCTGAGTATTTGCGAAAGCCCACGTATTCTGATCTTGAAAGATTATATGCTCATCACGAGCATAAGCATGGGTTTCCTGAGATGATGGGAAGCATTGATTGTACAAGTTAGGAGTGGGAGAATTGCCCGAATGGTTTGAGAGGTCAATATGCTAGAGGTGATCATGGGCCACATCCATTCATTTTATTGGAGGCGGTCGCTTCCCAAGATTTATGGATTTGGCATGCGTTCTTTGGTGTTTCCGGTGCAAATAACGACGTAAACGTTTTACGTCGTTCACTTGTCTTCAATGATATCAGATCTGGGAGAGCAGCAGACCTTGAATTCGAAGCAAACGATGTACACTACAAAAGGGGATATTATCTTACTGACGGGATATATCCACAATGGTCCGTTCTTATTAAGTCCATTTCAAATCCTCCCATGGATGATCATAAAAGGCTATTGTACAAGAGGAAGCACGAAGCAGCAAGGAAAGATGTGGAACGGGCTTTTGGTGTATTGAAGAAGAAGTGGAAAATGCTTAAAGTTCCAGCTCGAGGGTTTTTTAAAAGTGATCTCAAAGATATTATTTATACATGTATCATATTACATAATATGATCATAAAAGACGACAAGCGAGCGATATGTCCTACATGGCACCAAGAGGAGGTCCACCAACCACACGATCCCTTAAATACATTTGAAGAATCTTTAGCAATTTCTCTGGAGCTCGATAATGCAGCACTTCATCAAAACTTAAAAGCTGATTTGGTCGAGCACATTTGAAGAAATCGTAGACATCATCGTCTCCCTCATGACAATGAAGACGAAGATGAGGACGATGATGATGAAGAAGATGAAGAATTTCTGTGATGTTTAGTCATATTTATATTTAATTTAGTATTGTAATGTTTTAATTCCGTATCGTTTCGTTTATGTAATGTTTACGCTTTATTAATAAAAGTTGTGTTTGTGTTAAAAGATGTTTTTTTTTTTAAAAAAATAATAATAATAAAATGATGCAATATGGGTTGCCACTGTGATGAGAGAGATGAATATGGGTTGAAGAGAGAGAAAGCTGATGTGGCAGCCGGAAAGATGATGTAATATGGGTCACCACTGTGAGTAGCCTAACAAAAATAGGGTGAAACAATGTGGGAGACACGTCATATCATTGATTGCGTCGGGTGAAGAACTCCATTTTATTAAAATACATAGACATAGATAGATAAAAGATAAAAAGATTTATAATATTTTACTGGGAATAAGTATAATACATCCGAACTTCGTGCTTAGCCACTACGTAGCAAATAGTAAATGCCTATAACAAACAAATCACAAACGACATTCCGGATAATAGACCTACATACTGGCGTTCCTCGTAACACCGCCCCTAACCATCCTAAAACAACCGTCCACAATGACACGATAATACCAAATGATGATGCCCTAAAATAGAAATACAAACGTTGCCCAAATACATAAGCAAATGGCATTGCACTCAGCATAGATCATAGTAGGGGTGTCATTCAGGTTGACCCGGTCGGGTTCGGGTCAAGTCGGGTCAAGCCTAAAAAAAACCCGAACCCGACCTTATTTAGAACTCGAGTCACTCGGGTTGGGTCAATTCGGGTTGGGTCAACTCGGGTTCGGGTCTAGGTTCATTTTACTTCAATATATTTAGTGTTAATTGACTCGGGTTGGTCGGGTTCGGGTCAATTCGGGTCAATGCTAAAATAAACATACCCGAACCCGACCTTGTTTAGAACTCGGGTCAATTTGGGTTGACCCGATTGACCAGAATATAATTTTAAACCCGAATGACCTGACCTGAATTGACTCAGGTCGGATTTGGGTCGGGTCAGCTCGAATGACACCCCTAGATCCTAGGATAAAAGCCGCAAACGAGACGATTGCATCTGCCTACGGTTTGAAGAGCCTCGTTCGTCAAAACCACTTCGTCGCTATAAGTCTAATTGTGACATCATCGACAAAAACTCTGACGCTGCCAAAGCTGCCGCTCAACAAGTAAAGTAGGTCAGTTTTTTTTTCTCTCGAAGAAATTGCCAAATGACGTAGCAAAAGTATTGTCTCAAAATCATCGGAGTTGGTGCTAACAAGCCTTGAATGGCTCCAAGCACAACACTCGAAGCCAAAGAGGCCATTTCAAGTTGTTGAAACAATCAACATTGGTTTCTCATACACGGTCCGTTTCACAAGCTTTAATTTCGGCTTTTGCTCCAACTTCCTTGTTGGCGGGTTGCGAGCTGGGAGCAACCTATTGTGCCTCATCAACCAAGGCATCTTCGGTCTGAACAGTAGCATCTTAGCCTGCTGGGTCGGTCAAAAGCACAGTTGGGGGAGCTTGTTGAGCTACATGCAACGGTAGAGGTGGGTATATGCATAGTAACGTCCCATACGGAATAGTTATATGCTGAGATGATGATGATGGTGCTGGAGAAGGGGTTGATGCCATGGTGGACGTGCTTATTTGTACCACTCAAGATACAAGTAGTGTGTGTGTGTGGGGGGGGAGGGGGGGTATAATGAAACTATGAATTAACTTGTTTAAACATAACCAAAAAATAAATCGAGGGGCGGAGTCCGGATTTGTAGTTAAGGGGGGCCGAAGTCCATTATATACACACAAAAATAAACACATAAATAGAACGGTTTTAAACTTTAGTTTATACAAATAAACATCATAAAAACTTACGAATGCATTACTAAACTTAGTTTTTTCTAACATATTTAGTGCATTAAAAGTATAGGAAACTCAAAATAAGGTTAGTTCTTTATCTATTTTGATGCTTCCGATGATATAACTAGGGTAAGCAACAAAGCCGAAACTTTCTAAGATTTCTTGATTTAGGTTGTAGGTGTTCAATAAATATTCGTATTCGGATATCCGAAAACTTCATAATTTTATTAAAAAGTTGTGTTTTATAAAAGTATAGTTTTGAAACTCATATAAAAGTTTTTCAAAAATTATAGATATCTGGATATTCGGATATATAAAACTGTTATCTAAAATTTCGGATATCCGAATTAAAAAAACTTATCTAAAATATTATGTCTAATATAAAACAATCATCGCAAATTTCGGATATCCAAATTTGTAATATAGTTACTTATTGACAAATCTCTTAAATTATTTAAATTAAACACATAAAAATATTATCAAAAATGCCTCATTTCATATTTTTGCTTTAGGCCTCAATAACCATGAGACGGCTCTAATAAAAGAATTTTACTATGAATAAGTATTGTACATCCAGACTTCGTGCATGGCCACTACATAGTAAATAGTAATACTTATAACAAACAAATCACAAACGACATTCCGGATGATAGACCTAAATAATGCGTTCCTCCTAACACCGCCCTTAACCATCCTAAAACAACCGTCCACAATGACACGATAATACCAAATGATGATGCCATAAAATAGTAATACAAATGATGTCCAAATACATACGCAAATGGTATTGCACTCAGCATAGATCCTAGGATAAAAGCCGCAAATGAGACGAATGCAGCTGCGTCTAGGTTTGGAGAGCCTCTTTCATCAAAACCGCTTCGTCGTTGCAAGTCTAATTGTGACATTATATAAAAAAACAAAATGCATATATATATATATATATATATATATATATATATATATATATATATATATATATATATATATATATATATATATATATATATATATATATATAAACCTCTGCCGATGCCAAGGCCGCCGCTCTAGATACCAAGCTAGTAAAGTAGGTAAAGTTTTTTTTTTCCTCGAATAAATTGCCAAATGACGCGGAAAAAGTATTTTCTAAAATCATCAGAGCTGGTGCTAAAAGGCCTTGAATGGCTCCAAGCACAGTGCTCGAAGCCAATGAGACCATTTCAAGTTGTTGAAACAATCAACATTGGCTTCTCGTGCATGGTTCGTATCACGAGCTTCAACTTCGGCTTCAGCTCCAACTTCCTTGTGGGCGGGTTGCGAGCTGGGAGCAACCTATTGTGCCTCATCAACCGAGGCATCTTCAGTCCGAATAGTAGCATATTGGCTTGTTGTCTCGGTCAAAACCACAGTTTAGGGAGCTTGTTGAGCTGCAGCAGTGGAGGTGGGTATATGGATTGTAACGTCCCATACGGAAATAATTATATGTTGAGATGATAATGGTGGTGGTGGAGTAGTGGTTGATGCCTTGGTAGACGTGCTTATTTGTACCACTCAAGAAACAAGAAGTGTGTGTGTGTGTGTGTGGTTGGTATAATGAAACAAGGAGATGATGATGATGGTGGTGGAGTAGCTTGTTGATGCCATGGTTGTAGACATACTCACACACACCTCACAATTTTGGAACTTTTTGGAATGTCTGAGAATTCATCACAAGGCTTACTTTACTACAAAGTTATTTCCTTACTTGACACTTTAAGCCCTTTAAGTCCCTTTCCTTCTACTTCGTCCACATTAACTTTTATAACATAATTAACACTTGACAACCTTAGTCCCTCAAGTATGTTTCTCTTATATCATGACACATCAATCTTTCTGTGACCATATACACTCACTTTGACTATTAGTTTGACTACCAGGTTTACTTCAACTTAACTTTCATTTACTAACCAATCAAATCAAGTCTCTCGACTCGTAGAAGTCTTAGTCAATTTCATTTAGAGTCATACCCGTTTGAAAACGGGTTTTGGGTGTAACATTAATACAGTTAGTCTCTTGTTTTTCATATTCTAAAAAACTTAATACATAAATTTATCGTTTGTTGGGTTGTGATTTGAGAAAAGTAAGATCGGATCGATCGAGATTTTAAGATCCTGTGGTTAAGATCGGGATATTATTAAGATCCTATCTCACAAAGATCCTACGTAGGATCGAGATCATTTTTGCTTTGTAGTATCGTAAAATCGTAAGATCTTAAGATCATGATCGAGACCTTAACAACCATGCCTGCGAGAAGTAGACGGGAATCCAAGGGAAGCAGATGGGTATAAAGACGACAAGAATATTGGTATGAACTCTTCTTCTCCACTGAAATACCATCTTCCTCATTTTGGTCAATTTCGTGATCTAACCACGGATCTTGAAACCCCATTTCTTTTATTGTTAAATGAGTCTAGAAACCTACTGAAACACCATCTTCCTGACTTTGATCATTTTTTTGTGAAATAACCATGAGACTTTAAGTATGTTAATAAAGATGAGGATGTTGAGTTTGTTGTTGTTGGTGGTTTGTTGATGATGAAGATGAAAATGGTCGTGTTGATGAATATGAAGATGTAAAAAACAACTAAAATACCCCTAACAACCTGTTTTAGTTATGTAGTGTGAGAATTTATGAAATAGAGAAAACATAACGTGTTTTTATGGTAAGTACAATAATACATAGAGAATTTATTACTTTTACCATGTAGTTAAAGAGTTGAGGACAAATTATGTATACTACTATGCGTAGATGACCCAAGACGAAGTCTCCGCTGCCACCTTAGCATGTAAGACGCGTCCTACATTATCTAGGTCACCCTGGATAACCGAGTCTTTGCTGAAACAAGGGATAACTCGGGTGTGCAGAAGACCGAGTTGGGAGTTTTGTTTTGTGTGTGTGTGTGTGTATGTTTGTTTATTAAATTGTTTTTATAAGGTGTATTTATGTTTAAATGATGTATGTTTTGGTTGTGAAGTTGGTTGACTTATTACACCAAGGGCTTGTTTACTTTCCATTTACTAGGGATAGGTGTGGCCCAAAACTCGTATTCTCTATTATTTGGGAGACCAACACAAACCTGTCTCCCCTCTTTAAGAGGCTAATTAAGAGTCTTTTGCTAAAAGCCATTTGATTTAGAAACTGAAAAATAAACACGCCTTAAAAGTTGGTCGTAAAAAGAGCAAGCTGAGTTGGCGTTAATGTAACAATGATAACTGTGGTCACGAGGCTTCCTTAATGAATGGGTCAAAACCTTTGTTTCCTCTTATTGGGAAGGTCTACAAAATCTTCTCTCTCAATTAAAAAGCTAAAATAAATATGTCTCCAACCCATTTAATTTAAGAAATAACCCAAGATAGAAAACAAGTTTGGACGGAGGATTTAAGGTGTGAGTGAGATCGAGTAAATGTGACATCAAGTTTGATATCCAAACAATCTTGTGAACACATGTTATATTAATATTAATTGAGGATTTCGTTCATGTTAGTTTCTTATTCTTTTAAATAAAATAGACATTACTTGTTAAAATGCTTTGTAGTGTCTTCTCATTTTAGTATAGTATTTGTTTGTTCAGTATTATGTTATGGCTCTTCCAAAAGTAATTTAACTGATCGGGGTATTAAATCAAGAAATACGTAATCATACAAGTAGATTGTCGTTTGGAGTGAGATTGTAAGGAACCAAATCGTTTATCCATTCATTTCAGTCCGACACTTACATCACAAGACGACGACATGTTCCATTCCCATACATTGTCGTGAGTCGTACCAAAAGTCCAAAACCAACAACTCAATAACAATGGCATTCTTGCAGGCATCTTGGACAATCTTCTTACTAGCTTTACATACATTTTTTTTGGGCCAAAGCCCAAATTGTAAATGCTTTAGTGTCGATGATTTCTTTTAAAGGGTAGAGATAACTTTCTTGAAAAACTAATAATGTAAGTCATAATTTGCGAAGCACATTAAAACACCGAAACAAAAGCTCCAATATAAAACAAAGACCACTTAAAAGTAAACCTTCTTAAGACACCACCCTGATAAATGACTAAACATTGCAACTTATAACACAAGAGTACCTAAAAAAATACATCCAACACTTATCAATGCCTAACAACACCTACGATCTTGACACATCTTACAAACATCCCTTTTTACCTTGGGAGGGTTGAGTCATATTCAAATTCGACCTTGTCCAAATACCCTAATCTTCGATTAATTTGTTATTAAGGTGCAAGTGAGCTGAGTTATCATTAAGTTGCTCAAGCTAGAGAATCAATTTCGAAATATAAGCTTGATTAAGCACGTGAGCTTAAAAAGCTTTTATACACACAAGGTATCAAGGTATGTATATGTGTTAGCTTATTTGACATGTTTATAAGCCATAAACATATGAAAATTTTGAAATCTATATAACCTCATTTACTCAGTTCATGAACTTATCAAATTATGTTTATGACACTAAATAAGTCAAATAATGAAGAAAAAAACAAGCGTATAACATCTTCAAAGTATATATATAGCACATAATTACTAAATAAGTTAACACAAACATGACCATGATCTTTTTTTTAAAACAAATAATACGTACATATAGATTTTTATAATTTTTGTCATCTTTAAATAATTTTATCCCCAAAAATAAAGCACATAATTACTAAATAAGTTAACACAAACATGACTCATTTTTTTTTAAAGTACAGAATGGAAAATACGAAACATAAAATATAAATTTTAGTAAGTTAAAAATATTAATAGATAGAAAATACGAAATAAAAAAAGGTAAAAGACGTCTTTTCCTATCACAAACGGGTAAAAATAGCTTACAGGGTGCCACTAACCACTAAAGGTACCCCTAGCAATACCTAACCAAAAGTATATTCACAAGAACTTGTTTGCTAACATTCAAACTACATATCTCTACTGTAGATCTCTAGTAGATAATTAGCCTCGAGTCTACAACGAGACTCGTGGATTCGTAATCCTAGAAGTAATTTGCACGTAGTTTTTTTGTGACATAGTGTTCTTATTTTCTCGTGAACGCTTTTCATATTTTTTCCTTTTGTTTTGATTTTATCGGTCTGCTTTTTCTCATAAAATTTGTCTGTAAAAAAATGCAAATATTGAATAAATTTCTTTATCTGATAATTAATTTAGAATATATTGAAAATATAAAAATTAAGATCAAATAAAAAGAAAACATAAAATAAAAAATACTCTAGATACAATGACTTAAATTACATGCATCTTTATTAATTTTGATGCATTATAATGTATATAATTTAGATTAAAATTATGCATCTAATCAAATTAGGTCAATCATATATATTTTTCATTTTGTATATATATCAAATATTGTTATAGTACTACTTTACATCATTTTCAATTAAAAATCACTTTCAACAAAATGATAATCAATGCATTAATAAATGTGCATATCTTAACTACATATAAAGAGAAAATGGTCAAAGTTGAAAATGTTGAATGTTGAAAAATGATCAAATGAGAGAGAAATATATAACACACTTTCATATTCACACTTTTATTCTCTATAACCTAAAACATATCACGTCTCTCTCACTAAACCAACAGCAGCCGCCGCCGCCATCATAACCTTGTCTCGGCCACCATCTGCCAAAATTGCCACCATCTGTCGATGGTTTAGGTAGTTTCAGGTAGTCGGGGATGGGTTTTTGTTATAGCCGCCGCTTACCGCTGCTTGTTGCGTTGTCATCCGACACAATCACCACCTTTGTCACACCACATCCTCCGACACTACCATCAGCAACAACCACTACAAGTTAAATTTAATTTAAGGCTATGTTGAATTTGGTTTTTGATATTTGACAGGTATGTTTTGCTAATTTTCTTTTGGTTTTTGATATTTGATACAATACTTAAATTTAATTTAAGGCTATGTTGATATTTGATACAATACTTAAAAACTCAATATTTCTGCTTAAGTTTCTTAATTTTGTGATTGTTTATTGATTTTGAAAATGGGTTTTTATTATGGAGGCTGTTCTGATCTTTTTTTTTTAGTGGGTTTGTTCATGTTAGAGTTGTTGCCCGCCAAGTGTTTGATGAAAGTCTTGAGAGAATTCAGTTTGTGGTTACTTTTCTTTTAATCAATTATTGTTTTCTTGCTAAAATATAAAATAACAACACAAGAATCATGTATATTATGGTTACAGCTGATGAAAGGCGCTTTCATTTGCAAGTACCATCATGTGGAGCACAAGAAACCACTTAAATCAGTTCTCCAGGTAATCGCTAATCTTATTAATACTTTGAAAAACATTAATAATCAGATATTTATGCATTGATAGAATGATAGGTATACGTGTTGTGCAAACTGTAAGACAATATAGTGATGGTTTAGCGTATTTTCCTCTAGGATTTTACATTCTCGAATTGCAACGGTAGATTATCTGGTGTAAAAAAATCTAATTTGCTGCCATTTTTAGGTTGATCGGGTTATTTTGATGGCTAACTGTTAATTAGAGCATGAGGTTTTCAAGGCCATATTCAAGAACAGACAACCCGGCCAAATAGTGGAATATTCAAGATATGCTTATAGTCATAATTTAATTATTGGGGGTGTTTGCATTAGATTATTTGCCAGGATTATGTTCTTATTTTGATATCGAAAAGTGTTTTTGAAATTTCAGGTATTGATATTTTGACAAACTTATGCTATGGATGGTGGAAACAATGATTCTGCAAGTGAGTTATGTTTTTCTTTATCACTAATTATTTGACCAATTATTTTTTGAGCTATATAAATTTTTAGTTTTATCCATCTGACCTATGGTGAATAAAAAATCCAAACTGACCCGTATTCATATGAATTAGATAAAATTGTCCCCTTATTATTACGATATTTACCATGTCTGTTTCGGTGGATGCCATTTATATAATGTGAATAGAAAGTATAACTGTAGATGTGATTGTCAATTTTGGGCCTCATTTAGCTGACAAGTATGTTAAAAAAGTTAGGGTGATTAAAGTTAGGATTTTCATTAGTTTTTATGTAATAAAACTATAGGGGTGTTTGGATTGCTAATTAGCTTATAGTTATGTGAATTATTTACATGGGATGACATTTGGATTATAATTTTTTGTAGGTATGGTCATACTCGCAAATCAGGTATGGTCATACTCGCAAATCAGAGCCGTGGGGTTTCACACTTGGACTGATTTACAGGCACGGCGAGGCAAAGGGTTAGATTTGCAGCCATGTTGAGGCAAGTTATTAGATTTGCAGAATGATCACATTTTCAATTTCATACAAGATTCCCAATTTAGCTTACGGGGTCAAATTACTCCTATTTTGTGTTTACTATCGGCGATGAAGATGCTATTGCTTTTCTGCCTTTGCTGTACCATGATGGGTGAAACACCCTTTTGTCCGGTTTCGTGCTTGCAAATATGAGGCGAGTCGTGCATGACACGACAAAGGTCAAACAAAACTCTGTGAAGATGTGTTTCCACCCTCTACTATTGTCGATGAATGGCCAGCAACACTGTCACCATCAATACTCATGAATATGGTTAGGTTTCTTTTCGTTGACAACTTCTTTTATATTTTTGTCTCCTTCCCTCTGCTATGTTTAAGGCTTATAGTTTTGGTTTTTGTTTTATTGGATAGATAGATGCACCAGTACAGAGTTAAATGACTATTGCAGGCACGGAGTATGTACCGAAGATTCTTGATTTCATTGGTGGCGTTGTTTGTGATACTAGGACCTGTTGTCCACGAATTGGTATGTGTTATACATGCACTTCTATATTATGAACACAATCAAAGCTGCTAGAAAAAAATTGGATCAGTTGTTAACTCCTGTTTATAGTCAATAATACTTATGGATACTTACAACATCGGCCGCTGGACCAATGGTGCTTGATTTTGCAGATGCTGTTATCCGTGAAAGAGTCCATGGTGGTGATACTAAGGTATATTTTATTTTTGTTGGTAATGGGTTTACGGTTATTTGAGTCATTTGTATCAATGGGTTTTGGTTACTTAATAGTTGTGAGGTTAAAAAAGGTTTGTAAATTATCTTTGTGTCATAAGGTGTTATTGATAAGCAGTTTGAAATAAGCTGCTTTCTTGAGAGTTTTTAAGTGGGTATTTTTTGGGTCAATTGAATGATGTTATTTGAGCTTTGCAGGGATTGAGCAACGACAACAATTTCTTTATTAAGTACACTGGTGATTGTTGATGTGTATGGACAGATAGATGTCTAACAGTAGAGGTACGCATTTCTTGACTCCATTTATATAAAAACTTTGCAATAACATCATTGGTGCATGATTCTCGACAGTGACCAAGACACCCACATCTATAACAAAAGTCAGATAAACGTTCATATTGCAACTTGAACCATAACTATTTGCCTTGAAAAATTGCAATAATACAATTGAGTGTGGATCTAAAATGACTCTAAGCAACACGTCTAGGGGTGTACAATTTTAATAGAAGCTGATTCACTTTACTAATAATGAAAAAAGAGTATTGATCTTACATTTCAAAAGACTTCTTATAATGCAGATGAGAGATCTTAATATGAAATACCAAACACTCCCTAAGTTCTGAATATGTGCAAAACCTGAGAAGGTATTGAGTCAGATCAGGTTGACCTTCTTTTTGCCCATTTTGATTAAATTTTAGATATAATTAATGCGTTAATAATGAAAACAAGTACAATATCACAACAAGAATAATCTAACATTTAGACTAGAATGGTTTTGGAGTTGTATGCATTACAATTTAACTTTGAGCAATTTGTAACAACTTTGACCTGTTCCCCATCTATTTGAATGATCCATATGATGTCAAACACAACCCAAATTGACTGAATTGCCCCTGACTTAGGAAAAGCTTCAAGCTTTATGTAGTTGCACAATATAGTCTCCCATTTGACATTTACTTTAAGTTTCACACCTATTGCAGAAGTTATTATGTGCTATTCTGGAAAACATCTTCACGGTTTAGGTAGATGGCAAAATGGGCAAATTACAAAAACTAGATCAACTGCAAGCTCAACCATAAAAAGCGACACAGTTGATGTTGAATTTTAATCGTGTATCTTTTAGTGTACTATCTCAAAAACCTTGAGCTTAAATCATTTAATAGTTTTAGCAACTTTTGACCCATTTGACTTTTCATTCTTATATAGCAACGTGCTCATTTTAATTGCATAAAGTGTTTGCTCATTTTTATACCAGAGGTTTTAGCCACCAGAAAATATAACTTTAGCAAGTTTTGACCTGTTTGAATTTTCATTCTTATATGGCAATATGCTCTTTTTAATTGCATAAAGTGTTTTTTTTTTTTTGTTTTTGTTTTTTTTTTTGTTTTTTTTTTTTTTTGTTTTTTTTTTTTTTTTTTGTCAGCTGAATTACATGTTTAGTATGATCCTTTTTCAATGTAAAGAAATTGGTTTGTTTAAGGTGAAAAGTAAAGTAAGATGGTTTGAGAAGTGAGCAACCTTTATCAGCATTTCTAATCCACTGACCCTGTTTGTTTGACGTTCTGGTACTGTAGATATGTCCACTTTTATTGCGCCACTGCATGTTATAGCAAGACCATTATCTGTTCAGGGAGCGGCATGGTTCAGCGGGTGTGGATCAGAGGGAGTGGTTCAGGGAGGTGGTTTCCATAGTGGAACGCAATTAGTACAATTACCATTCTAAAGGATAGACTGCACCCTGGGCAAAGAGATTGGACTAGGTATCAACCTTGGCAGCTCACCAATAGAGGATAATTTGTGCTAATGATAGTTTACAAAATATGTAACATACAGATCATTAATGTTAAATTTGAAGGACTCGCACTTGCTTTGATATCTATTTCAAGAGCTGCTCTTATGTAAAGTTGAAATGCTAATTTTGTTACAAATAGCCGTGTATGTTTTGGTTTATGCTATATTGGTTATCATGCCGCATTTTTTAACCCGTCCAAGTAACAACCCGATACAAAGCGCATCAACAAAATATGTCGATTTCAAACACGCCGCAGCGAAGCGTGGGCTTAAAACCTCATTGATTTGTATAACTGGCAAATTGATTTGTACAGTTGAAACTTATCTTTACTATTTATTTCACTATCTAAACAACACATAGTGCCATGTTCCATCTCTCTATAACCGGCGCCCATATACATCTCACTCTACACCATAACCAACCTTCCTTGATAGATGTTAAGAATTTTTTCTAGACTTTAGTTATCGTGTAGCACAACCGTTTGCAATTACATTCTGATCGGTTCACGTTCTATTTTGAACGCTACAAAAAACACTCACTACAATATCACAAATCGTTAATTATCTGCCGCTAAAAATTTCGTTGCTATGCACGGGTACTCGCCTCGCCTAGCCTAGAAAATATTACTACTAGTTAGGATTTAATTTAATGTACTGTATATGAGTTAGGGTTTCTGCAAACACACACCAACCCCACCACCACCACCATGGCATCCCACCTCCTTCATTTCCGTCCAAAACACCGTCACCTCCTCCGTCACTTCTCATCCTCATCATCCAACAACAACCAAACACGCCCTTCCTTCCTCTCAGACATCAAATCATCACTCAAACAACCACAATCCCAATCCCAATCTCAACAGCCTCACCGTCCTTCATTCATCAACTCAAACCCTAACCCTAACCCTAACACACAAAAAGTCGCTTCCTTAGAAGAGATCCGTAAAAACCTATCCGAGTTCCGCCGCCGCTCCGCCGTCACTCCACCGCCGTCCCCTCCGTCGTCTCCGATTTCGTTTCAGGAAATGTATAAACGTAACGTCATGCCGAAACCGGATTTAGGTTCAGGTTCTGGAACTGGTTCTGGTTCGGAACCAGTTACGTTAAGTGCGATACGGTCGAGTTTGAATAATATAAAAGGCGGGAGTACGTCTAGGTTACGGATGAGTGAAATTAGTGAGAGTTTGAAGCTGCGGCCGAAGAGTGCAAGTAGCGCGAGTAGTAGTGCGAAGAGTGTGGTGTCGGATGAGACGAAGACGGAGTTTGTTAGGATGTATAGTTACGGAGAGCTGGGGAAGAAGTTGAAGGGGTTGAGGATTGTGAGTGATAAGAAGAGTGGGAGGAAGGGGAAGACGTTTTCGTTGGCCGAGCTGAATGAGCGGTTGAAGAAGCTGAGAGAAATGGACGAGAAGGAGGCCGAGAGTAACGCGAGCGGTTTTCAGTATTCGCAGTTGAGGGAGAGCCTTATTAAGTTGCAGGATGACGATAAAACTAAAAAGAGTGCAGGTATATAGTATAGTCATAATGGCGTTTAACGTTTATCACATTAGTTGTTATCTTATATGAGAATCGTTATATGTGTTTGCAGCTCAGAGAATTAATGTATTTGCTCAGCTTGGTGGAACTCCTAGCTTTATGTTATCTCCACCCAAGGAGGAATTGGTGGAAAAGGTGAGCACGATTTTCTTTGATGTGATCTTTCGTTTTATTGTATTGGTTGATTTCAGTTGATTATGAGTTATCAGCACGCATGTATGGGTCTTTACATGTTTTTTAATTAGGAGTAGGTTATAAGTAAACAAGGGAACTTACTAACTTAAGATTGTAGATATTAATGTACACGCGATAGTGATTATACAGAGTTATCAGCAGAATGATCTACATGTTCTTGCTATACAAAGAAATTGTGGTTAGTCACTAAGATTAATAGGCTCCATAGAACACTCTCATACACAAATCCTTAGTGGTCAGTACTTTGGCCCTGATGTTTTAATTAGGCTTCTCTCTATTTATATCCCAAAAACTAGAAGTGATTTACTTATTTACACTCTGCATTGTGCTTAAGATGCTCTGAGATTTGGGCATGGGTAAAAGTGGAGGAGTCCCTTATCTTTCTATGTTTATCTCAATGTTCTGTATTTAGACGTAGACGTTTGGTACGACTGAATCAAAGAGAATGGAAAAGTAGATGAGAATGGAATGACAGAGAAAGAGAATAACTCAAAGAATAAGAAGGGACTCCACTGTTTGGAAATGTATGGAATGAATTGCCGGAATGGAACAGAGAGTTGATTCCTTTGTTTGATACGACTAAAGAATGAGACATCAATTCTATATATATGAATTGACATTTTTTGTTTTGTAACGAGTCACATAATCATTGATGCTAATATGGTTTAACTTTATAACATATCAAAAATTTTTAATCTTTGAGCAAACCCGACTAGTGTAACAAGATCGAGTATACTAATTTTGACGGATATTGTCTTTTTAATTAAAACAAAAACCAAAAAAATACCATCATATATCATGTGTTTGTAAAATAGACTTCACAAACACTGCAACATTACAAGTAGATGTTATACAAAGATATCATCTGAGTCGTGGCTTGATCAAATAAAATGTGTGTCTCCCCTTTGTGCTATTAGCATTGTAGACCTGCATTCCAGATGGCCATAATAGAATATGACACATGTCTTGAAACACGCCACAATAGAATATGACACATGTCTTGAAACACGTTGAACTAGTTACGTCAAAACGTTAACTAGATTTTGATGACTTGTAGACCTGCGTTCCAGATGACCATAATAGAATATGACACATGTCTCGATTTACCAGCAGCACAATAGTGCCAGTGTGCCACAATAGAATATGACACGTCTTGAACCATGTTGAACTTCGTTAGCATTGTAGACCTGCGTTCCAGATGATCATAACAACTTTACATGCCATGAAGTTGGAGTAATTTCTGATGCGGCTCCTGTATGTATGTGTTACGTTTCATTTGCTTAAAACTAACACCCCATTCGTTGTTATATAATGAGCTTGGTTATCCTACTTTTGACACATAGGTTGCTGCATCACATATATAGACACCTGCATTTGGTATTTGCACATATTAACGTTAATCCCATTGAATGGTAACCATGAAAATTTTGAAAACCACCACATATTGGATATTGCATATAAGAAACCAATTATGCATAAATAAATAAATAATCATGTATAGGTAATAAGTTAATTATGCAAGCTGTAATTGACAGAAAAAGATGATCACCAACTCACAGGTGTATCGAGAATATTTAGTTAAAGGAATAAGATCGAGGATCAACAACTCAACATCAAACATGAGAATCATATATAGTTGAATGAACAACGGATCACTAGTTCACAACTTTCAAACTGACAAGTATTTCCTTATATAATTTTACCATTGAAATTGATAATTTTTTTAATTATAATAACTAAATCCTAGATTAAGAATGTAATCAGAGTGCTTAAAGGGGTTATGAACAACTGAAGAAACTTCCCAGCCGATCACCAGGTCACAACAGACCAAATGAGTTGGGTTTGATTATATGTATAGATTTGTATAGACGAAGAAACTATGAAGATTATGAATTGCCTTAGTTCTGGATTAATTCCACATTTGAAAAAACAATGCAAAACCAATGATGATGATATAGTTTCCGAGATATTGCAGCCCCCAAGAGGGTTAGGTCTCTGAATTTCTTTTGATTGAATGTGCGTTGCACGTGAGACTAGGTATTTTACCCCTTTTTTGGCACGGTCTTTTGAATCCCAGGAGAATGGGCAGCGAAAATGAATCCTTGTTAATTTACATTCTCAGCCTTTCTTCATTTTTTTTAAGGAATGAAAATATATGGGTGGGAATGGAAAGGTAAGACCTTGTTTCCATTCTTAGTGACTAACAAACACGGGAAAGTACTCTTCTTTCCTTTCTTGAGTTTCCATTCTACCAAGTTTGTTGTAAGGATTTGTATATAACACTTGTTTGGAGCACCATCTCTTTGGCCCAGACTCTAGTTCTCGTTTAGAATATGAGTTCGCTAGATGTCATGGTTTTTTTGAAATCGGAAATGTTACTTAGGAGAGTTAGCGTATTTACTTTTTGCGACATTCCCTGGATTTTATGTCACTACTTCACAGCCACACATATTGTAAATTATCTTACTAATAAAACATTCTGACTTTATATTATTGTGGCCAGTATTTCCATCCAGATCATATGTCATCTGCAGAGAAACAGAAGATTGAGCTCAAGAATGTAAGGGACAAATTCAAAATTTCTGAATCAGACTGTGGATCTTCTCGTGTTCAAGGTATGTGAAGTTCCACAACTTTGTTAATTTGCTGAACAGACCATCAGTTTTTTTCTGCATTCTTTGCTACAAATGTGTGTTATGAATATGGTGACTCTTGTTTCGTGCTCTAAGTTAATCTGTTATCCCAGTGTTATTATGATAAGAAACTTAGAAAAGCATAATGAAGAACCCTTTACATTGTCTGCCTGAGAGATCAATTCAGATTTAGGGCTATCAAGAAAAGTAGGCAAGTAAAGTACACGAGTAGTTTGATGTATAGTTGACACAAGAATAAGTTTCTTCCTTGTTTCATGTCATTGGTGACACTATTCCTTGTATGAGAAGTAAACCACAAATCATTTTACGATACATGCGCTTTAAACAGATATCTCAGCAGTGTCTCATCACTTTCATCTAGTGTTGTAAAAAGCGGCCTAGGCGCTAGGCGGCTACCAGCCGCCTCGAATTAACAAAATCTGCCAAAAAGACTGTCAACGTCTGTTAACACAAGTGTCAATGCCGGTCAGTGGCAGTCAACACCGTTTTTTAACTTTAAATTAGTGTTTTTTTTTTTTTTTTTTTTTTTTTTTTTTTTTTTTCCTCCAATTGGTCAGATCTTGTTTTAAAATGGTTTGAAAGAATAAACCTTGTGGTGTAATTGTTGTAAAGAATAAAGGATGAGACACATGAGATGGTGGCTAAAAAAAGGAAGAGGAAAATGAGACTTGCTTAAAAAAAACTCTATCTAACTAAATAAAAGCGTTAATTCACATTTAAATGCCAACATCCAATCTTTTTTGAGATCCGCTTAGTTATTTATGGTAGAATTTATCAATATAAATCTAATTTTTACTATTTATATATAGAAAAGTCCAATCTGCCTAGGCGCCACCTCGGCCAATTACTAGCTAGGTGATAGTCGACCGTCCGACTAGCGCCTAGCGCTTTTTGTAACCATGATTTCACCTACGGCTTGTCGCAGTTTTCACAAAACGCTTCCATCACGTTGTCATTCCCTGAGTAGTATTGTTAATAGATGAATTATTACCCTGAAACTGAATAGAAAAGAGAAAGACTGCAAATTAGGTTCGGTCTGGGTTCATAATTTGCCAATCCATATTATGAGCTTCAGTTTGGATTTGGTTAAAAGAAAATTCATGGTCAAAACAAACCTCTTATATGTAGGTATATTCATACTCAAAGTTGAAAATTTGTTTTAGAGGAATTGCAGGTTCCAAATTGCTCTGCTATATCTTAATATAATTTGATTATGCATCCATGAACTTTAGCCAGTGTCAACTCGCAAAGTCTTCATTACTCTTTCTATGAAGTAGTTTTAAGATGTAATCCATTTTCTTTGGTAAGATGGTTAGTGCTAATTTATAATTGACATGTAATCTGTACAGATATAAGGTCATTGTGATTTGCATATGGTTAACCAATAACAGTTCTTATGGTTAATCGCTAACAGATCTTATGGTTAACCGCTGGCAAATCTTATGGTTATCTGATGGTTAGCCAAACTGTGAACATCCCTATTGCTTATTATTTTTTCCAAAGGTTCAAGTTTCTTACCTCATTAAAATCAGCTACCATCATAGTTTGTAGATGGTTCAAAGTTAGTTACAGATAACATAACAAAATGGCCTACTAAACATTTGTCTCAACTTGCACAGTCAACTTGTTTTTTGTGTTGCCTTGTAAACTTGATTTTCAAGAAACTGGTTACCCTTATCCCTGAGTGTAGGAACTTCACTTGTCCGTTGTTAATGATAAAAGAACTGAAAAAGTAGAGTTTACTCTCCAACTTTATTTCATCGCTGTTTGTTCTTTAATAACAGAACATCTGAACTTTTATCATTCTTACTAAATCTTTAAATTTAAAGCATAAGACTTATTATACATGCCATTTAATCACAGAAGTCCAGGTGTAATGTATCATTTAACCTCTAACCTTTAACCTGCAATGTTCTAGCATCCTGGGATGTCATTTGATCATAGAATTTCAGGTGTAATGTATGAATGTATCATTTAAATTGGTTTTCCTTTCCTTTGCATCTTCTATAAAGTCAAATTTCACAAATGATTATTGATTTTTCGTTCATCAGAATATGATAAGTAGTTCTGCTAAGGCTATAATTCTGTTATGTTACTGCCCCTGCCTGTAAAATGTATTATTGATTAATTGTTTGTTTCTCTTTTCAGTGGCACAACTGACAACAAAGATCAAGCACCTTGCTTCAGTCCTGCACAAAAAGGTAACATGCTAGTTTACATTCTTTCTGTTGCATCATGTTGGCAGACTAATTAGTTCTGTTCTTTTAAGGGAAATTTCTTATGAATTGTGCTCAACTGATCCTGATATTTTGTTGATGCAAATGGTGCAGGATAAGCATTCTAGAAAGGGTCTTCAAGCTATGGTACAGAAAAGAAAGAAACTATTGAAGTACCTCAGAAGAACCGACTGGGATTCTTATTGCTTTTGTCTTTCAGAACTTGGTCTTCGAGACAGTGCAGATTACAAAGCCTAAATTTTCAACCCTCTGTTGCATACTTTTCTATTTATATGTTCAACATAGGAGCAGGAGAAAAGCAATGGCTTATACAATTTATTTAGGGATTGACTTAAATACTAGTATTGTTGTTCCCATTTGACACCTATGACAATCTGAGAAAACTGAACCTGGAGACTGTTTGGCTGCTTTTTTGAATCTGAGAGCCTTTGTGTGGGTTTCTCTGATGTAACATTCCCTGTAAGTTGGGATTATGCTTTTAGAATCATCTGATTTAGCTGTTCTTTCTCATGTTGCAAAACCTTGCTTATGTATATCAATATGTCCTGCCTACCTTGCTTAGGGAATAAATATATATTTACACAGTATATCAATGTGTCCTGCGTTTCTCATCTATCAAGTCGACTTGTCTTATGTCCTGCCTACCCAGCTGTAGGTGCTCTATTGTTGTTATATTTTATTTACGATAATTATAATCGTCCAGGGCGTGTTGGGTTTCTGTTTTGTGTCATGAAAGTGAGAAGCGTTATGCTGCTAATTTCTAAGCACATGGGAGATTTGGGAGCACTAGACCATACACTTCAAATTGCAGAAAAGAAACACCTTGAACGCAATAGCTGAATCTGTCAGTAGAGACCTCTTTTTTCCCCACTAGTAAAATAGAGTTGTTCATGCTGGCTTGAACAACATGCACGGAAGCGTCAAATGATCTGGCGTTTCAGTCACACTCACTCACACATAGGGCAAAGCAGCTTATGAAGGTCAATGTTTCTGGTGTTGAGGTTGACTCTAGTTGCACCATTCTCCATATAATTAGATTGACTTTCCAAGTTTTTAGTTTGTGACAAACACAAAGTTTTTAGTTATACAATATTCATTCAAAGCTACAGTTTCAGTGAAATTCATTCAGATTCAAAGTCCTACTTGTTGTCCATTTAAAGCCATACTCCAAACAAAACGTGTTTATGTAATCGGTTGAGCTTTGTGAACCTTATATTGTTTACACTTGAACTGAACACAATCCATTTAACTAGTTTATCTAAATTAGTTAATGAGTCATATGTTAAACAGAAGAATGCACACGCGCGCGATAGGCACAAATGTCTTTTACCCGTCACTCAAAGGTTTTTTACCCACAAACATGCAGGTATTTGTAAACGGTAAAGGTATTATCTTGTGCCTGTCATTTGTGGATATCAATTCATTAGGCTATTTGACCCGTCATGTAACATGTTCCCTCACAAACAAAAGATAGACCGGGTCCTGCAGTAATAAAATATTTGCTCTAATAAAAAAACAAGTGGATTGTGATTTAGAGTATCAGCTTGGCACGCCTTTAATGTGGTATGTTGAATGTCTGGTCAAATAGCCTAATGAATTGATGGAAAAAATAAATAAATGAGTGTGCAGCTGAACATGTCATGTAACATGTTCCTTCACAAACAAAAGATAGACCGGGTCCTGCAATAAACCCTACAGTTTTGTATGTGAGAAAACATAACCTATAATGTTCATTCTAACTTGAGAGAATCTCAATCATTTTCAAAACTGTTTTTGCCTAATTGGGTGTTTTAATAAAATCTTCGCTCTTAAAAAAAAAAAAAAAAAAAAAAAAAAAAAAAAAAAAAAAAAAAACATGGATTGTGACTTAGAGTATGAGCTTGGCACGCCTTTATTGTAGTATATGTTGAATGCCTAGTCAAATAGCCTAATGAATTGGTGGAAAAAAAATAAAGAGTTATTTCCCAAAAAGGTACAAAATCTCATCATTCTTCCCAAAAAGGTACAAAAATAATATGTTTTCCCAATTTGGTCATGTGCGAACGTGAGACTCCACTGAATGTGCGACACGTGTCCATTCTTTTAACAATAAAGTACGGTGGTAGGTGGGTATATTAATGATTGAATTTTAGTTTTTTTAACTTAAAAAACTAATACACCCTTCTCGTTATCTATTTCTTATTTCTTTCCCTATTACTATCATATCCTCTCTCTATCTCCATCACCACAATATCCGTCACAATCACCACCAGATTAGTCAACATATAATTTGTGAATTTCTTTTCATTGCTAACCCAGAATCCCAACAAAACCTTTATTTTAAATTAATGTTATTTTAGTAAAACAAGATTCGTATTTCATTAATACCCTTTTTAGGAATTACAATTTCTCAACAAAATTTATTAAAAAAATAATAATAAAAAAAAAAAAAAAAAAAAACCAAAACAAGATTTAGTTTTTATAACACCCTTTTCATCAAAATTTACTGACAATAAACCACTAACTTCAAATGCTATTATTTATGTCGAATACCTGGTCAACAAGTGGGTGAAGAGGGGTGATGGTGTTGGATCTGTAGGTGAAGCGTGGTGATTGTGTTGGATCTGTAAAAGTAGGTATGGCCCGTACCATACCCGGCTCCCATGTGGGTCCGTCCCTGTTCATTCATTCGTCCGCAAATTGAAACCATAAAAATTCTTTGGAAGCGTCTGCATTCCGAGACCACCTATTTCAACATTGACGTGCCAACAAGGTATCTATGATCTTGTACCTTCTTGGTTTCTGAATAAAAAACAAAGAAAACTTTCAGATCTAGTGTATAATAATTTGTGTTTCTACAGTAAAATAATTTGCGCTTCTACCGTAAAATAATTTACTTTTCCATGTATATTTGCGTTGAGTTCAAACGACACAAACATGTATAGTTAACAACAAATCAAAACTTTAAATAACAAAATTAAACAGTCATAACTTTATGCCGAGAAAATGGAAGACCATAAATTGTATCCAAAAATGTTTTCCTTCTTTTACTAACCAAACGCTAAGAAAATCAACATATAAAGTAATGTATCATGATATTTGTTGAAGTAAAAGTTTGTTACTACTTCAGACAAGCGAGATGAATCCTTCGGACTAGAGTGAGTCCTTCGGATTCAAAGTGACTCTTGCTTATGGTATATTGCTTCGGATATCTGCAAAACAAATACGTCCGTTAGACTCGCCCCGGGAATGTATCCCAGGACCAACCTCCGGCGTGAGAGTAAGTATATGTTCTTAGTGAGAGAAAGTATGAATAAAACTAGAGAGTAGGGGAAAATTAGTTAACCTTAAATGAAGATTTCCTCTCTATTTATAGACTCTCTACATGGAGTGCCAGGCTGGTTCGTACTTAACCCATAATGTTCGCTAGTTTAAACTCCATTACTATATACTTTGGCGTACTTGTTTGTACCTTGGTCTAGGTACTTGTGGGCTTATCCGAAGGGTTTGTTATCTCCGGACGGCTGAGGTCATGCGGACATTCGTAACCCTTCGGATATTGGCCCGTATTATTTGAACACATCTGAGTACATTTTACCTGATACGTATCCGGAGGGTATATCCTTGTACGGTGTGTATCCGGAGGGTACATACGTCATCATGTCCCCCCCAGTATCATAGTATTGGTTGTGCCAATGGTGTGATACTAAGTTTATTTTTTGCGATTTTCTGGAGGGTATGTTGTAGCTTCGTCGTTTGTTAGTGTTGCGTATAAAATGCCAAAAGTAATTAATGTGTCGTTTAAGGTGTGCCGTCGTTTTTTTTTGTTTTTTACCGCGTCGCTTGGATTGGAACACGTATGCACTTTGTGAGAGACACGGTGTGGATGGCTGACACGTTAGCCCTACGGGTGACGTGTCCCTTTCCCGCCCATTTTTTACCGCCTATAAATAGTCCTTTTTTTCTCATTTACTCCACTGTTATTTTTCCTCTGCATACACATACTTCTGACACGTTTTATACCTTCCGTATTCCGAACAATAAATTTCGTCGTCTTTAAGGTACGTCTCAGTCCGTTAAGTTATTTTTGTTGTTTGGTTATACCCTTTCTTTTTCGGATTCGTTATGTCGGAATCTACCACCTCGTTTGAGTACGAAGACGTGTCCATGCCGGAGGGTTCTCATGTTAAGAAGGATGTACATTTGAGAGTTTCCGCGATGGACGAGGCTGATGTGTATGCTGTGTTAAAAGCTTTCGGGTTACCGGAGGATTTACATCCGAGGGTACCTCCTGCGGGCATGACGATGGATCAATTACCCGCGGAAGCCATAGGTTTATACGCAGAATATTTCTTCGAAGGCGGTCTTGCTGTTCCTTTTTCTACCTTTCTTTTAGACGTTATTAGGTACTTTAAGGTTCATATTTCTCAGTTAGTTCCGTTGGGTATGCACCGTGCTACTCTTTTTGAGGTGTATTGCCGTAGCATGCACATTCCTCCTACTACTCCCTTGTTTCGTGTCTTTTATAAACTTAGCAAACAGGGTGATTGGTTTTCCTTCGAGAAACGTATTCATAGGGATAGGAAAGTATGCTTTGGGGATTTTCCTTCCTGTCTGAAGGGTTGGAAGATGAACTTTTTCTTGATCGATAGACGAGCTATCCCGTTTGCTATGCCGTGGAGGCATTCTGATTCGGATGTGTCAGATCCGTTTCCTAAGGCAGCTGAGTATGACGTTACTCATGCCGTAAGGCTTGCTGAGACAATTGTTGAACCCTGCCAGATTCCGCAAGCATTCTTGTATGCCTTGGGTTTATCGGATCACTAGGAGTTTCCTGGTTTCCGTCCGGCTTTGAGGGATGAGCAGGGAAGGGGTATAGCCTTTGTTATAAATGTGCATTTTTAAATTGTGCATCTTTTCTTGTTTTTAATGATGGATTTTGTTTATCCGCAGGTATAACCATGTCAAGCTATTTAAAGAAGCCTCCACTACGAAGGACGACGAAGATTATTCTAGGGGACCCGATTCCGGAAGGTCAGGTGCGCAAGATGCACGTTACTCCCCCCTGGCTTCTAATGCCGAGGTGCCGGAGAAGACCGATGAGCTAAAGAGCGTTGAAGTCCCAGATGACAAGGTTATAGCTGCGAAGGAGAAGAAGAAAGAGCAAGTTGTGAAGACGGGGTTGAAGAAACCTCCGTTGAAGAGAACTGGAGCAGGGAGTGTCTCTTCTCGTCTTCAAAAGAGAAGCAAGGTTTCCGCTGGTGATACTGTTATTGATTTGGACACTGAAGAGGCCATGGAGAGGCCAGAGCCTATCCGTTCTGTGCAACAGGAAGATTTGTCATCTGGTATGTTCGGATGATCTTTTATGGTTGCTCCCTTCTTTTTTTTTTATTATTTTTTATCATTTGTTTACGGAGATTCTTTTGCTGTCAGGGGGTTCGGAGGGTGCATCCCGGCGTCCGGGGAAAGAAACTCTTGTGGACGAGGAGGATACGGAGGTTGATATAGAGGGGGATGGTGAGGATGATGTCACCTACGTACCTGCGTGGACTGTGACGAAGGGAACTCGTATGAACACTGCCACTGCTTGCCGAGACATGTTGATGAATTTGGCAACTCCCAAGGAGGAGAAATATCTGGACGACCAGGATGATGGAGAGGCTGTTCGCAGGTCGTGGCTATTGCTGGGCAAATGTGTCACGGCTCAAGCGGACGTTATCTTTCGTTTTGAGTCTCTTTTGGATGAGCACAAAAAATTGTCCGAGGCTCATAAGATCTGCGACAAGACTCTTGACGACAATTGGAAGATGTTTCAGCAGATGTCCGATGAGTTTCAGAAACTTAAGGATGCTCACAAAGAGTGTGTGGAGGTGAATCCGGAAGGGTTGAGGAAGCTTCGTGCTGAAAATGTTAGTTTGGAGGGTCGTGTTTCTGAGCTGGAAGTAGAGAAAGAAGAATGGAGAAAAGTTTCCGCTGAGCAGAACAACCGGATTAAATTGTTGGAGGGGCAGTTGT
This sequence comes from Artemisia argyi, assembly GCA_030686995.1. Lineage (NCBI taxonomy): Eukaryota > Viridiplantae > Streptophyta > Magnoliopsida > Asterales > Asteraceae > Artemisia > Artemisia argyi. The sequence continues at coordinate 17,790,785 of CM060688.1, read as the reverse complement.
CTGATGCCAGGTTGAAGCTGAATGACGAAGAAAAAGCTTATAAAGAGCTTTATCAAGAGAAGGTGGACATTGCTGTAGCCGCTGGGAATGCCGAGGTAGAAAGGAACCGTATCATAAATGAGTTCATTCCAGAGGCTATCCACCGTTTTCTCGGAAGTCATGAATTCCGGACAGCATTGGCAGAACCGTTCAATTTATTTTACCTTTCTGGGCTGATTGATGGGGCTGGTTTGTTCGAAGAGCCGGAGAAAGCGGCCAAGCTGTTGGAGGAAGTTGAGGGGATAGACATGGAAGCCGGGGCTAAATATGGCCCGTTATATGATCAGGCCCTCTCTCAGGACTAATCATTCATCCAGAAGATTCGCCAGACCGTCTACCAAAGGTTTGATGAACTTAATGCCCTGGTTCCTGATCCTGCACCCGCTCCAGAAACTGAAGCACCGGAAGCTGAAACCCATGTCGAAAACCCTTCTGCCAACCAGTCTTCAGGCCCAGATACTTCGGTCTTTGTTTGAGATGATGTCTTAACGGTCTGTACACCTCCATTTTGACTATGGGTATAGGTGTTGCGGATTCTTTTTGAAGCTGTTTATCCACTTTGTTTGAGAGATGTATGTTGGGGTCCGGATACCTCCATTTTGACTATGGATTCAGGTATTCCGGATTCCCTGTGAAGCTTTTATCAATTGATGTAATAGGTTTTTGACGCTCCGTTATTCTGTAGAATGGGTCCCTCGGAACAACTATGTAATAGAATAGGTTTGAAATTCCATCTTTTGTTATTCCGTTATTCCGGAACATTTGATGTAACCGATTTTTTGATCATATGAATATATCACTTTCTTTTGTTATTTATACTTAGTCTTTAATTATATATTTGTGGGGTTTTACTTCATTGGACAACATATGCCTTACGGCTCTTGGCCATAGCTTATACCCTCCTTGGGTTTTATTTTCTGGGCAACTTGTGCCTTGCGGATCTGGGCCTTAGGTTATACCCACTTGGGGTTTTGTTTCTCCGGACAAATTGTGCCCTACGGATCTTGGCCTTAGATTATACCCTCTTGGGGTCTTAGTCTTTAGACAACTTGTGTCCTACTGCTCTTGGCCTTAGATTATCTCCTGGGGTTTTATTCTTTGGACGACTTGTGTCCTACGGCTCTTGGCCTTAGATAATACCCTCTTGGGGTCTTAGTCTTTGGACAACTTGTGTCCTACGGCTCTTGGCCTTAGATTATACCCTCCTGGGGTTTTATTTGACAGGGTAACCTGTACCCTTCGGCACCTGGCCTAAAGTTATACCCACTTGGGGTTTTATTTGACGGGATAACCTGTACCCTTCGGCACTTGGCCTAAAGTTATACCCACTTGGGGTTTTATTTGACGGGGTAACCTGTACCCTTCGGCACCTGGCCTAAAGTTATACTCTCTTGGGGTTTTATTTGACGGGGTAACCTGTACCCTTCGGAACCTGGCCTAAAGTTATACCCTCTTGGGGTTTTATTCTCTTGGACAACTTGTGCCCTAATGGAAGCATTTTTTTTTTATATATGGTTCGAATGCATCGGATGTTTCATTGACGTGAAAATGGCTCGTGCCTTACAATAAATTCTGAAATAACAAAGTACATAATTGGTTACATAAAACATTTCTTTAGGTTAATTGCATGCCAGGTTCGAGGTACTTCCACGTCTTCCATGGTTTGGAGCTTGTACGTGCCGTGCTGATAAGCCTCCGTTATCCGGTAGGGGCCTTCCCAATTAGGTCCCAATTTTCCTTGATCTTCCACCCTGCTAGCTTCGTTCCTCCGGTATACGAAATCTCCCACTTTGAAAGCTTCGGGTTTAACCCTTCGATTGTAATACTGCTCCACTTTCTTTTTGTATTTCGCTTCCCTTATGGCTGCCATTTCTCGCCGTTCTTCTAACAAATTTAGATTCAGATTAATTTCGTCGTCATTGTTCTCCAGATTTGCCATCATGGTCCGGAAGGTAGGCATACCGATTTCCGCCGGGATGACTGCCTCACTTCCGTAGGTTAGACTGAAAGGAGTTTCTCCGTTGCTAGTTTTCAAGGTGGTCCGGAAAGCCCATAACACGTTTGGTAATTCATCTACCCATCCGGCTCTTTCTCTTCCAAGCCGGGACTTAAATCCCTTCATTAGACTTTTGTTGGCTCTTTCGACCAATCCGTTGGCCTGAGGATGAGCTACAGCCGTGTTGATTTGTGTAATATTCAACCTCTCGCACCAACTTTTGAACGGATCTCCCACGAAGTTACTTCCGTTGTCCGTGACGATTATCTTGGGTAATCCGAACCTACAGACAATGTTGTCCCACACAAATTTTTGACTTCCTTACCGGTTGTTTTAGCCAACGGTTTCGCTTCCATCCATTTTGTAAAATAGTCTATTGCCACAATAACATACTTAACTTTTCCTGGAGCTTCGGGCAATGGTCCCAAAATGTCAATTGCCCATTGGAAGAAAGGCCATGGCTCCATGACGGAGGTTAATACCGTTTTTGGCAGCTTAGGAACCGGAGCGTGTATCTGGCACGAGTCACATTTTTGGATAACCTCCCTGGCGTCCCGGTGCATGGTTGGCCAATAGTAGCCTTGTCTCATTAGTTTGGCTACAACAGATCGTGGTCCGGAATGCATGCCACATGCCCCTTCGTGTACCTCGCGGATGACATAATTAGCCTGGAGGGGTCCTACACACCGTAGCATTGGCCTTAGATAGGATTTCCTGAATAGTACTTCGTCGACCAGTGTGTAGTGACTTATTTTCATACGAAGGTTTCGGGCTTCATTTAGGTCCTCCGGCCATATTCCTTCTTTTAAGCATCGGAGTATGGGTAACATCCAATTTTCTTCTTCTTCTTCTTCTACTATTGTACTGATTATCTCTTCCTCGGTGGACGGTTTCTCCAATACTTCCACTAAGATTTCTTTCGTTAAGTGATTGAATGCTACGGACGCTAATTTGCTTAGCACGTCTGCTTTCTGGTTCTGTGCCCTTGGAATATTCTTTATTTTAAAACGTTTGAAGCAAGCAATGTATTCTTTAGCCTTAGCGAGGTATTTGGTCATGCTCTCCGTGTATGCAGTGAACTCTCCGTTAATTTGACTTGCCACCAGGTTCGAGTCCACCCTTACGTCCAGCGCTTCTATGTGCATTTTCTTTGCGATTCGTAGTCCGGCAAGGAGTGCTTCGTATTCTGCTCCGTTGTTAGTGGCATTAAAATTCATTCGGAGGGCATAAGTATATTCTTCTTTATCCGGGCTGATCAGTACTAGCCCCGCTCCGGAACCATTTTTACTGGAAGCCCCATCGGTATACAAGATCCATTCTTCGGTTTGGGAGATATTGCATATTTCCTTGCCCCTCCTTTTTGGATCCGAATGGATGGTGCCGATGGGTATTTCATTGATGAAATCGGCTAACACTTGTCCTTTGACAACATTTCTGGGTACATAGGTGATGTTATAAGCTCCTAATTCCACCGTGTATTTAGCCAATCGTCCGGAAGATTCAGCTCTGTTCAGTACTTGCTTGATGGGGTAATCCATTATGACCTTGATAGGGTGAGCTTCGAAATATCGCCTTAGCCTTCTAGACAGATGTAGCAGCGTTAAGGCTAGTTTTTCAACCAGAGCATATCTTCTTTCGGCATCGTGCAGCGTCCGACTTACGTAGTGAACGGGAATTTGTCGTCCTTCTCTTTCAACCATCATTACCCCGCTTATTGCCTCCGTTGCTGCCGATAAGTATAGATACATGTCTTCCTTTGGTTTTGGTGTTGTTAGGCATGGTAGTTCTAGGATCATCTTCTTCATTTCTTGAAAAGCTTTTTCGGCTTCCTCCGTCCATTGATATCTTTCTTTGTTCTCATTGGTAATGTTCTTCAAAGTTTCAAAGAAGGGCAATGATCTTTCAGCGGATTTTGATAAGAAGCGGTTTAGTGCAGCTAACTTGCCACTTAAACTTTGCATTTCCTTTAGTGTTTTTGGAGATTGCATATCGGCAATTGCTCGGGTTTTTTTAGGATTTGCTCTAATTCCTTCGGAAGTTATCATGTATCCGAGAAACTTACCTTCTTCCACTCCGAACGAACATTTCTTGGGGTTTAATTTCATATTGATTTCCCGGAGGTTATTGAACATTTCTGCGATGTCGGCCAGGAGCTCTTTCTCCGATTGACTTTTAATGACCATGTCATCTACATATACTTCCAAATTCCTGCCAATTTGCGTCCGGAAGGCGGAGTCTACTAGCTTCTGATAGGTGGCTCCGGCGTTTTTCAATCCGAACGGCATTTTGACGTAGCAATATGTCCCATGATTAGTATAGAAGGCTGTTTTTTCTTCATCTTCCTTTGCCATTTGTACTTGGTGATAGCCTTTGTAGGCATCTAGGAAACACTTATATCGGAAACCCATTACTGATTCAATCTTCCAATCTATCTCCGGCAACGGATAGTAATCCTTTTGGCACGACGAATTAAGATTTTTGAAATCGATGCACATCCTCCAACTTCCGTCCGGCTTTTTTACTAGCACGGGATTGGATATCCAGGTCGGGTATCGGACGGGTCTGATTATCCCTGCTTTTAACCATTCTTCTATATCCTCATTTATAGCTTGATTCTTTTCTTCCGAAAAGAACCTCTTCTTTTGAGCAACAGGCTCGTCTTGGATATTCACATTGAGTTTGTGTTCCGCTGCCCATCGGGGGACACCAGTCATGTCCGAAGGTTCCCATGCAAAAACGTCTTGGCTATTTTTGAGCAACGTAATTAGCTGCCTTCTTCCTTCTTTTGAGAAATTTTTTCCTATTGTCACCAGCTGCTCCGGGTAAGCCGGATGAACCAATATTTCTTCTGTCTCCGCTATTCTTTCTTCTGTCACGGATTCCGGAAGACCTTCAAACTTCATTTCTTTTTCCATCAGGAACTTTTCTTCTAGCTTCCTGCATTCCGATATGATAACGGACCGGGTGACTAAAGTGACTATGCCTCTTGGTGTTGGGAATTTCATCATGGCATGTATCGTGGAAGGGATAGCTCTCAATTTCTTCATTCCTGAACGTCCTAGTATTATATTATAGGGTGAGGGGGATCTTACTATTGCGAATACCATAGTCGTCCGGCGATATAGTCCTTCGTTTCCGAAGCACACCTCCAGCTCTAACTTCCCCAACGGACTTATTGCTTCTCCGGCGAACCCGACTAGCGGTGTGTTCGTTTTTGTCAGTCGGGACTGGATAGAGGGGTCAAGGTTGAGAAAGCAATGTTCATACATCACTTCTATTGAAGCGCCTTGGTCTACATATATCCTACGTACAGTATACCCTTCGATCTCCGCTTCCACTATCAATGGTTCTTCTGAAACATCCCCAGGGAGTATGGGAGGGAAACTTATAGGAGTGTTCATCCAATCCTCTTCCCGATCCATGATTTTCCGCTTATACTTTCTTTCCGGATATCGAATCATGTTGATAATTCGTCCTTGGTTGGTGTTATTGTTATTTCTTTGAGGTGCTCTCTCCCTTTGCCGAACATCTTTGATCAAGTGGTCTAGTTTGCCCGTCTCCATAGCTTTTTTGAGTTGTTCCTTTAGATTGTGACAGTCGTTAGTGAGGTGACCCTTTTCCCCATGATAGTCACAATATTTGTCCATGTTTTCTCTGGCAGGTCTTCCCCTCAACGGAGGTGGTGCCGGAAGTCTAAGATGGTGTTCAGTTGCAAGGATTTCTTTGGGAGCTTTCGAGAGTACGTTTAAGTCTAAGGGCCGGACCTCCCTCCGATTTGCGTCATTGCGGCGGTAATCTGCTCCGTACTCATTCCTGTTTGGATTTTCATTCCTGGTTTGCCTATAAGGTACATAGTGATCATTTCGCCGGGGTCGGAATTCTTCCCGATGAGTATCTCGCCTACGATTCCCTCGAAATGAGGATCGCTGCGTGTTCTGGTCATTCCGGTTGTATGAGTTGGAATTGTAATCTTTTCTGTAATTATTTGCTCGTTCTCCCCTTGGCACCTCGGTCAACCGGTATGCTCTCTCGGAACGAATGAAATCGTCTACCCTCATCATCATTTCGGTTATCGTCCGGGGAATTTTTTTCCGAGAACCTCTTTGCCAGCTCTGGACATTTGCAACCGTCCATAAAAGAAGATATTTGCATCACTTTCGGAACTCCAGAAATGCGACTAGCTTCATCGGTCCAACGTTCCTTGAACTCAGACAGGGCTTCGTTAGCTTTTCGGACGATCTTAGTTATCTCCATAGGGTCTCGGATACATTTTCTTCGCAAGGCAAACCTATGCACGAATTGTTCACACAAAGTGTCCCAGTTGTCGATACTTCCTCGGGGAAGGTTGTCGAACCATCCTCTAGCCGCATCATCCAGAGTTTGCTGAAACATCATACACCATATGGGCATAGGCCAAGCACCTTGGTTGGCAGCCCCTTCGAACCTTGTGATGTGATCGTCCGGATCGGCGGATCCGTCATATAACTTTATGTGGGAGGGCATTGAGTATTTTGCATTTTTAGGTCCGCTGAAATCAATTATCCTTCGGGTGAACGGGCTCTTGGATGCTGCTTTGAAAGGCTTGGACAGATCGTCCATCACTTCCTCTTCTGTTTTCTGTGCTTCGACGTCATGAGATTGGGCGGCTTCGAAGTCGAGATGGATAGGTTCGATTGGCGTTTCGCCCGAAGTATTGTACTGTTGGATGAGAGCTTTTAGGGTGGCAATGTGGTTTTGAATTTGTTCCATGTTACCGGTTTCGGTATTGTTATCCGGGCGACTTCCACTTCCTTCAGGTGTTGTTGGGGTAGGACCTGTCATCTCTTAGCTTAGGTAGAGTGAATGACGGGTCCCACGGATGACGCCAATTTGTTAAAGTAAAAGTTTGTTACTACTTCAGACAAGCGAGATGAATCCTTCGGACTAGAGTGAGTCCTTCGGATTCAAAGTGACTCTTGCTTATGGTATATTGCTTCGGATATCTGCAAAACAAATACGTCCGTTAGACTCGCCCCGGCAATGTATCCCAGGACCAACCTCCGGCGTGAGAGTAAGTATATGTTCTTAGTGAGAGAAAGTATGAATAAAACTAGAGAGTAGGGGAAAATTAGTTAACCTTAAATGAAGATTTCCTCTCTATTTATAGACTCTCTACATGGAGTGCCAGGCTGGTTCGTACTTAGCCCATAATGTTCGCTAGTTTAAACTCCATTACCATATACTTTGGCGTACTTGTTTGTACCTTGGTCTAGGTACTTGTGGGCTTATCCGAAGGGTTTGTTATCTCCGGACGGCTGAGGTCATGTGGACATTCGTAACCCTTCGGATATTGGCCCGTATTATTTGAACACATCTGAGTACATTTTACCTGATACGTATCCGGAGGGTATATCCTTGTACGGTGTGTATCCGGAGGGTACATACGTCATCAATATTTTAAACTAAATTTAGAGAACGACTTACATAGATGTACACGATGAAAGTACCGTATACCAGCATCATCATCTTTGGTTGTGGTTGTGGTTGTGGCTGTGGCTTCTAGATGTGTGTTTCAAAAGTTTAAATCAGCGCTTCAGAGGTGGTTGGGGATTCATTAACTGCTTTTGCATTACGTTTGGTCAAAATTAAAGGCGGGTAGTAGTTGGGAAAATTAAAAGTTTGGTCAAATGCCATTAGGGTGGAGGGTGTGGTTACCTCTAGGGTTGTAAACGAACTGAACATTCAGTGAACATTTCATGAACCGTTCGGTAAAAAATTCGTTTATGTTTGTTCGTTTAATAAATGAACGAACATGAACAATATTTTACGTTCGTTTAGTTAAATGAACGAACATGAACAAATGTCCCGTCCGTTCATTAATGTTCGTGAACGTCCGATTATGCGTTCATTAACGTTCGTTTATATTTATTTATCTATTTATGTTTATATATCACATTTTTTAATTTTAAAAATTAGTTTATTTAAATAAAACAACACTTATAAAACAATATATTGTGAAGAATTTAATAAGTTTATGTTTGTTTGTCAATTTTTATTTATGTTCGATTGTTTATGTTCATTTAACGTTCGTTTAGTGTCTTAATGAACGGACATAAACGAACATGAACAACTCATTTACTTAATAAACGAACATGAACAAGAAAATTCGTCCGTTTAAGCGTCAGTATCCGTTTATTTGTTCAGCTAAAATTAAATGAACGAAATGAACAAGGCTCCGTTCGTGTTCGTCCGGTTCGTTTACAGCCCTAGTTACCTCCTTTCCTTTGTCACATTAGTGACAACTCAACAATTTCTCTCACATTAACTCTTTCTCTCAACTTTCCCTCAACCTTTGCCGCACATTCTCTCTACTCCTCTCAAATCTTACTATTTTTTTAATATTATTTAAAATATAACTTAATTTAAACAACACCCAATATATAAAATTAGGGACAATTACATACATCCCTAATCAAACTTCACAAATATTTCCCCAACCAAATTTCAAAATAACAAAATAACCCAATCTTATTTATATAATTATCATATTTACCCGTATTATCTATTTTTTTAAAACCAACTTAAGATGTGACCATTCTATCCTTTTTTTTATTCATCTCAAATAAAACTCCAATCAATAAATACGCCAGTTTATCAAATGAGATTAAAAGCTATGGAATATTTATACAAAATAAAATAACTTATTAATACCTGATGTTGGTCAAATAACTCAAATAATATTGTGGTCATCTTTCCACTGAATTGAATGATATGTACTAGAACTACTACCTGAATGCATTTTCAATTTTATCATGCAACAAAAGTTGGACTTTTTGGAATGGGCCCCTTTGGAATTCACAAAATGAGGCTCGGGACTTAAGTCCCGCAAATGAAGAAAATTGCAATTTCCTGCATGGGGAGGTGTGGAATTTTGTCTCTTCCCGCATGATAAATGTGTTTTCCCGCTAGTATTCCTGCATCAAACCCTAGACCCTTAGTTAAATAGAAAAATAGTGGCAATTTGAGTCGGGTTCATGTTAACGGGTTAGAAAAATCTCAATATGAATAAAACGAGTTTATGTTATCAGTTGAGCTTTATGAACCTTATATTGTTTACACTTAAACTGAACACGATCCATTTAACTAGTTTATCTAAATGAGTTAATGAGTCATATGTTAAACAGATTAATGCACCCGCGCGTGATAGGCACGAATGTCTCTTATGTTGTGGAATAACCGCGATAATATTCCACTGACTAGGTAAAGAGTGTGAATCTTTCAACACAAGTATACCTCAAAATAGCTTATTGAAAATTAAGACAATAATAAAAGAACAAGAGAATGTAACACCAACAAACTTATATTTCTTAAGCTATAGAAATATATTACAAACTACAACTAGAGAGGAAGAAACTAAGAACACTACAAGATTGCTTGTATGCGTGTTTTGGTATGCTCAAACTCAAAGGCAAATGCTTCTGTTTACAAGATTACATGAAAATATCAGTTAGAAAGTTGTTAATCTACTTTTGAAAATTCGTCTTGAATATTTCAACTATAGTTCATATGGTTGAAGATATCATAAAATTCATCTATTAACTATGGAGTAACATATTACTATAACAACTAAGTTATACTTCGTAATCAATAGTGGTTCGGGTCTTGTTCAGTATCAGGGTGTCCGTTGCTTGCTTCTTAGCCGCGCGATTGCACTTTAAGCCTCTTTAGGCACAATTATGTCTTGTACAACGGATCGTTTAAAGTTGGGATGAGTTCGTCATTGATGTGTGCAATAAAAAGCTGTTAATCTACTTGTGAAAAATCACCTTAAATATTACAATTGGTTCATATGTTTGAAGATGATGATATCATAAAGTTCATCTATTAACCAACATAATTTCATATGGTTGAAGAATAATTTTTTATTGTCATTAAATTTGTGTTTCCTTGGTTTTGAAACTTGAAGAAGTTATTCTCTATGTTGGGGTAAAAGTTCGACCATTGAAACACGAAACCGCGATATACATGAAATAAAAAAAAAAAAAGAAAAAAAAAAGTAAATAGAGTAAGACCGAAGCATATTTTATTAAGTTGGTAGCTAGCGGTGTGAACAAGTAAGTCAGAGTCCAGGAGAAAAAGAGGGCCATAGAAAAGGGTTAGGGAGCCCAAAGGAAAGGAACCCCTAGGAGTAGTAACTGCTATATAAACCACATTTCATCTTCATTCACAGGGACGGACCTAGGATTTTTGAGAGGGTGTTGCACAAATTTCTTTTATGACCGTGAGTACTAAAGTTGCTCGATAAAGAATTTATTTGGGAAAATTGGGTGTTGCACAAGCCCATAAAAGACATATTATATAAAAATTTATACTTAGTGACCTAAAAGTAATTGTGGCCCGTGCCATACCTGGTTCCCATGTGGGTCCATCCCTGTTCATTCATTCGTCCGCAAATTGAAACAGTGACGTGCCAATTAGGCATCCATGATCATGTACCTTCTTGGTTTCCGAATAAAAAACAAAGAAAACATTCAGATATAATGTATAATAATTTGTGTTCCTACAGTAAAATAATTTACGTTTCTACCGTGAAATAATTTACTTTTCCATATATTTGCTTTGAGTTCAAAAGACACAAACATGTACAGTTAACAACAAATCAAAACTTTGAATAACAAAATTAAACAGCCATAACTTTATGCCGAGAAAATGGAAGACCATAAATAGTATCAAAAAATGTTTTCCTTCTTTTACTTACTAAACGCTAAAAGTGTTTTCCTTCTTTTACTTACGAAACGCTAAGAAAATCAAAATATAAAGTAATGTATCGTGATATTTTAAACAAAATTTAGAGAACAACTTATATAGATGTACACGACGAAAGTACCATCTACCAGCATCATCATCGATGGATGTGGATGTGGATGTGGATGTGGTTGTGGTTATGGTTGTGGTTGTGGTTGTGGTTGGGATTCATTAACTGGTTTCGAGTTACGTTTGGTGAAGAATTAAAGGTGGGTAGTAGTTGGAAAAATTAAAAGTTTGGTCAAATGCCATACGGGTGAAGGGTGTGGCGACTTCCTTTCTATTGTCACATCAGTGACAACTCAACAATTTCTTCCACCTTAACTGTTTCCCTCAATCTTTGAAGCACATTCTCTCTCCTCCTCTCAAATTTTACTATTTTTTTTATTATTTAAAATATAACTTAATTTAAACAACACCTAATATATAAAATTATGGACAATTACATACATCTCCAATTAAACTTCACAAATATTTCCCATCCAAATTTCAAAATAACAAAATAACTCAATCTTATTTATATAATTCTCATAATTACCCGTATTATCTATTTTTTTTAAAACAAACTTAAGATGTGTCTATTCTATCATTTTTCTATTCATCTCAAATAAAACTCCAATCAATAAATACGCCAGTTTATCAAATGAGATTAAAAGCTATGGAACATTTATACAAAATAAAATAACTTATTAATACCTGACGTTGGTCAAATAACTCAAATAATATTGTGGTCATCTTTCCACTGAATTGAATGATATGTACTAGAACTACTACCTGAATACATTTTCAATTTGCCATGCAACAAAAGTTGGACTTTTTGGAATGGGCTCCTTTGGAATTCACAAAATGAGGCTCGGGACTTAAGTCCCGCAAATGAAGAAAATTGCAATTTCCTGCATGGGGAGGTGTGGAATTTTGTCTCTTCCCGCAAGATAAATGTGTTTTCCCGCTAGTATTCCTGCATCAGACCCTAGACCCTTAGTTAAACAGAAAAATAGTGGCAATTTGAGTCGGGTTCACGTTAACGGGTTAGAAAAATCTCAATATGAATAAAATGTGTTTATATTATCAGTTAAGGTTTGTGAACCTTATATTGTTTACACTTAAACTGAACACGACCCATTTAACTAGTTTATCTAAATGAGTTAATGAGTCATATGTTAAACAGAAGAATGCACCCTCGCGCGATAGGCACGAATGTCTCTTATGTTGTGGAATAACCGCGATAATATTCCACCGACTAGGTAAAGAGTGTGAATCTTTCAACACAAGTATACCTCAAAATAGATTATTGAAAATTAAGACAATAGTAAAAGAACAAGAGAATGTAACACCAACAAACTTATATTTCTTAAGCTATAAAAATATATTACAAACTACAACTAGAGAGGAAGAAACTAAGAACACTACAAGATTGCTTGTTTGTGTGTTTTGGTATGCTCAAACTCAAAGGCAAATGCTCCTGTTTACAAGATTACATGAAAATATCAGTTAGAAAGTTGTTAATCTACTTGTGAAAATTCGTCTTGAATATTTCAACTATAGTTCATATGGTTGAAGATATCATAAAATTCATCTATTAACTATGGAGTAACATATTACTATAACAACTAAGTTATACTTCGTAATCAATAGTGGTTCGGGTCTTGTTCAGTATCAGGGTGTCCGTTGCTTGCTTCTTAGCCGCGTGGTTGCACTTTAAGCCCCTTTAGGCACAGTTATGTCTTGTACAACGGATCGTTTAAAGTTGGGATGAGTTCGTCATTGACGTGTGCAATAAAAAGCTGTTAATCTACTTGTGAAAAATCACCTTAAATATTACAATTGGTTCATATGGTTGAAGATGATGATATCATAAAATTCATCTATTAACCAACATAATTTCATATGGTTGAAGAATAATTTTTTATTGTCATTAAATTTGTGTTTCCTTGGTTTTGAAACTTGAAGAAGTTATTCTCTATGTTGGGGTAAAAGTTCGACCATTGAAACACGAAACCGAGATATTAACGAAATAAAAAAAACCAAATAGAGTAAGTCTGAAGCATATTATATTAAGTTGGTAGCTAGCGGTGTGAACAAGTAAGTCAGAGTCCAGGAGAAAAAGTGGGCCATAGAAAAGGGCTAGGGAGCCCAAAGGAAAGGAACCCCTAGGAGCAGTAACTGCTATATAAACCACATTTCATCTTCATTCACAGGGACGCACCTAGGATTTTTGAGAGGGTGTTGCACAAATTTTCTTTTATGACCGTGAGTACTAAAGTTGTCCGATAAAGAATTTATTAGGTAAAATTGGGTCTTGCACATGCCCAGAAAAGACATATTTTATAAAAATTTATACTTAGTGACCTAAAAGTAATTGTGGCCGTTGCCATACCCGGTTCCTATGTGGGTCCGTTCCTGTTCATTCATTCGTCCGCAAATTAAAACCCTAAAAATTCTTTTGAAGCGTCTGCATTCCAAGACCACCTATTTAAACAGTGACATGCCAATTAGGCATCTATGATCATGTACCTTCTTGGTTTCCGAATAAAAAACAAAGAAAACATTCACATATAGTGTATAATAATTTGTGTTTCTACAGTAAAATAATTTATGTTTCTACCGTAAATTAATTTACTTTTCCATGTATATTTGCTTTGAGTTCAAAAGACACAAACATGTATAGTTAACAACAAATCAAATCTTTAAATAACAAAATTAAACAGCCATAACATTATGCCGAGAAAATGGAAGACCAGAAATAGTATCAAAAAATGTTTTCCTTCTTTTACTTACCAAATGCTAAAAATGTTTTCCTTCTTTTACTTACCAAACGCTAAGAAAATCAGCATATAAAGTAATGTATCATGATATTTTAAACAAAATTTAAAGAACAACTTACATAGATGTACACGATGAAAGTACCATCTACCAGCATCATCATCTGTGGTTGTGGTTGTGGTTGTGGTTGTGGTTGTGGATGTGGCTTTTGGAGGTGTGTTTCAAAAGGTTAGTGTGTGAAGGATGATGGAAGAGGAAAGTGAGGGGAGTTTAAATCAGCGCTTCAGAGGTGGTTGGGGATTCATTAACTGGTTTCGAGTTACGTTTGAAGAAGATGATATCATAAAATTCATTTGTTAACCAACATAATTTCATATGGTTGAAGAATAATTTTTTATTGTCATTAAATTTGTGTTTCCTTGGTTTTGAAATTTGAAGAAGTTACTGTCTATGTTGGGGTAAAAGTTCGACCATTGAAACACGAAACCGCGATATAAACGAAAAAAAAAAAAAAAAAACAAATAGAGTAAGACCGAAGCATATTATATTAAGTTGGTAGCTAGCGGTGTGAACAAGTAAGTAAGAGTCGAGGAGAAAAAGTGGGCCATAGAAAAGGGCTAGGGAGCCCAAAGGAAAGGAACCCCTAGGAGTAGTAACTGTTATATAAACCACATTTCATCTTCATTCACACGGACGAACCTAGGATTTTTGAGAGTGTGTTGCACAAATTTTCTTTTATGACCGTGAGTACTAAAGTTGCCCGATAAAGAATTTATTAGGTAAATTGGGTGTTGCACAAGCCCAGAAAAGACATATTTTATAAAAATTTATACTTAGTCCTAAAAGTAATAGTGGCCCGTGCCATACCCGGTTCCCATGTGGGTCCGTTCCTGTTCATTCATTCGTCCGCAAATTGAAACCCTAAAAATTCTTTTGAAGCGTCGGCATTCCAAGACCACCAATTTAAACAGTGACGTGCCAATTAGGCATCTATGATCATGTACCTTCTTGGTTTCCGAATAAAAAACAAATAAAACATTCAGATATAGTGTATAATAATTTGTGTTTCTACAGTAAAATAATTTACGTTTCTACCGTAAAATAATTTACTTTTTCATGTATATTTGCTTTGAGTTCAAAAGACACAAACATGTACAGTTAACAACAAATTAAAACTTTAAATAACAAAATTAAACAGCCATAACTTTATGCCGAGAAAATGGAAGACCAGAAATAGTATCAAAAAATGTTTTCCTTCTTTTACTTACCAAACGCTAAAAATGTTTTCCTTCTTTTACCTACCAAACGCTAAGAAAATCAACATATAAAGTAATGTATCATGATATTTTAAACAAAATTTAGAGAACATCTTACATAGATGTACACGATGAAAGTACCATCTGCCAGCATCATCATCTGTGGATGTAGATGTGGATATGGATGTTGATGTGGTTGTGGTTGTGGTTTGTGGTTGTGGTTGTGGATGTAGCTTTTGGATGTGTGTTTCAAAAGGTGAGTGTGTGAAGGATGATGGAAGAGGAAAGTGAGGGGAGTTTAAATCAGCGCTTCAGAGGTAGTTGGGGATTCATTAACTGGTTTCGAGTTACGATTGGTGAAGAATTAGAGGTGCTTAGTATTTGTGAAAATTAAAAGTTTGGTCAAGTGCCATTAGGGTGAAGGGTGTGGTTACTTCCTTTCTTTTGTCACATCAGTGATAACTCAACAATTTCTCTCACCTTAACTCTTTCCCTCAATCTTTAAAGCACATTCTCTCTCTTCCTCTTAAATTTTACTATTTTTTTATTATTTAAAATATGACTTAATGTAAACAACACCTATTATATTAAATTATGGACAATTACATACATCTACAATTAAACTTCACAGATATTTCCCCATCCAAATTACAAAATAACCCAATCTTATTTATATAATTCTCATATTTACCCGAATTATCTATTTTTTAAAAAACCAACTAAAGATGTGACCATTCTATCCTTTTTCTATTCATCTCAAATAAAACTCCAATCAATAAATACGCCAGTTTATCAAATGAGATTAAAAGCTATGGAACATTTATACAAAATAAAATAACTTATTAATACCTGATGTTGGTCAAATAACTCAAATAATATTGTGGTCATCTTTCCACTGAATTGAATGATATATACTAGAACTACTACCTGAATGCATTTTCAATTTGCCATGCAACAAAAGTTGGACTTTTTGGAATGGGCCCCTTTGGAATTCACAAAATGAGGCTCGGGACTTAAGTCCCGCAAATGAAGAAAATTGCAATTTCCTACATGGGGAGGTGTGGAATTTTGTCTCTTCCCGCATGATAAATGTGTTTTCCCGCTAGTATTCCTGCATCACACCCTAGATCCTTAGTTAAACAGAAAAATAGTGGAAATTTGAGTCGGGTTCATGTTAACCGGTTAGAAAATTCTCAATATGAATATAACGTGTTTATGTTATCAGTTGAGCTTTGTGAACCTTATATTGTTTACGCTTAAACTGAACACGATCCATTTAACTAGTTTATATAAATGAGTAAATGAGTCATATGTTAAACAAAAGAATGCACCCGCGCGCGATAGGCACGAATGTCTCTTATGTTGTGGAATAACCGCGATAATATTCCACCGACTAGGTAAAGAGTGTGAATCTTTCAACACAAGTATACCTCAAAATAGCTTATTGAAAATTAAGACAATAGTAAAGGAACAAGAGAATGTAACACCAACAAACTTATATTTCTTAAGCTATAGAAATATATTACAAACTACAACTAGAGAGGAAGAAACTAAGAACACTACAAGATTGCTTGTATGTGTGTTTTGGTATGCTAAAACTCAAAGGCAAATGCTTCTCTTTACAAGATTACATGAAAATATCAGTTTGAAAGTTGTTAATCTACTTGTGAAAATTCGTCTTGAATATTTCAACTATTGTTCATATGGTTGAGGATATCATAAAATTCATCTATTAACTATGGAGTAACATATTACTATAACAACTAGGTTATACTTCGTAATCAATAGTGGTTCGGGTCTTGTTTAGTATCAGGGTGTCCGTTGCTTGCTTCTTAGCCGCGCGGTTGCACTTTAAGCCTCTTTAGGCACAGTTATGTCTTGTACAACGGATCGTTTAAAGTTGGGATGAGTTCGTCATTGACGTGTGCAATAAAAAGCTGTTAATCTACTTGTGAAAAATCACCTTAAATATTACAATTGGTTCATATGGTTGAAGATGATGATATCATAAAATTCATCTATTAACCAACATAATTTCATATGGTTGAAGAATAATTTTTATTGTCAATAAATTTGTGTTTCCTTGGTTTTGAAATTTGAAGAAGTTATTCTCTATGTTGGGGTAAAAGTTCGACCATTGAAACACGAAACCGCGATATAAACGAAATAAAAAAAAAACAAACAGAGTAAGACCGAAGCATATTATATTAAGTTGGTAGCTAGCGGTGTGAACAAGTAAGTCAGAGTGCAGGAGAAAAAGTGGGCCATAGAAAAGGGCTAGGGAGCCCAAAGGAAAGG
Organism: Artemisia argyi; assembly: GCA_030686995.1. NCBI lineage: Eukaryota > Viridiplantae > Streptophyta > Magnoliopsida > Asterales > Asteraceae > Artemisia > Artemisia argyi. Next base: position 17,773,649 of record CM060688.1, on the reverse strand, counting down.
AACCCCTAGGAGTAGTAACTGCTATATAAACCACATTTCATCTACATTCACAAGGACGGACCTAGGATTTTTGAGAGCGTGTTACACAAATTTTCTTTTATGACCGTGTATACTAAAGTTGCCCGATAAAGAATTTATTAGGTGAAATTGGGTGTTGCACAAGCCCAGAAAAGACATATTTTATGAAAATTTATACTTAGTGACCAAAAAGTAATTGTGGCCCGTGCCATACCCGGTTCCCATGTTGGTCCGTCCCTGTTCATTCATTCGTCCGCAAATTGAAACCCTAAATATTCTTTTGAAGCGTCTGCATTCCAAGACCACCTATTTAAACAGTGACGTGCCAATTAGGAATCTATGATCATGTACCTTCTTGGTTTCCGAATAAAAAAAAAGAAAGCATTCAGATATAATGTATAATAATTTGTGTTTCTACAGTAAAATAATTTACGTTTCTACCGTAAAATAATTTACTTTTCCATGTATATTTGCTTTGAGTTCAAAAGACACAAACATGTACAGTTAACAACAAGTCAAAACTTCAATTAACAAAATTAAACAGCCATAACTTTATGCCGAGAAAATGGAAGACCAGAAATAGTATCAAAAAATATTTCCTTCTTTTAATTACCAAACGCTAAAAATGTTTTCCATCTTTTACTTACCAAACGCTAAGAAAATCAACTTATAAAGTAATGTCTCATGATATTTTAAACAAAATTTAGAGAACAACTTACATAGATGTACACGATGAAAGTACCATCTACCAGCATCATCATCTGTGGATGTGGATGTGGATGTGGTTGTGGTTGTGGTTGTGGTTGTGGTTGTGGATGTGGCTTTTGGAGGTGTGTTTCAAAAGGTGAGTGTGTGAAGAATGATGGAAGAGGAAAGTGAGGGGAGTTTAAATCAGCGCTTCAGAGGTGGTTTGGGATTCATTAACTGGTTTCGAGTTACGTTTTGTGAAGAATTAAAGGTGAGTATTAGTTGGGAAAATTAAAAGTTTGGTCAAATGCCATTAGGGTGAAGGGTGTGGTTACTTCCTTTCTTTTGTCACATCAGTGACAACTCAACAATTTCTCTCACTTTAACTTTTTTCCTCAATCTTTGAAGCACATTCTCTCCCCTCCTCTCAAATTTTACTATTTTTTTTATTATTTAAAATATATCTTAATTTAAACAACACCCAATATATAAAATTATGAAAAATTACATATATCTCCAGTTAAACTTCACAAATATTTCCCCATCGAAATTTCAAAATAACAAAATAACCCAATCTTATTTATATAATTCTCATATTTACCCGTATTATCAATTTTTTTTAAAACCTACTTAAGATGTGACCATTCTATCCTTTTTCTATTCATCTCAAATAAAACTCCAATCAATAAATACGCCAGTTTATCAAATGAGATTAAAAGCTATGGAACACTTATACAAAATAAAATAACTTATTAATGCCTGATGTTGGTCAAATAACTCAAATAATATTGTGGTCATCTTCCACTGAATTGAATGATATGTACTAGAACTACTACCTGAATGCATTTTCAATTTGCCATGCAACAAAAGTTGGACTTTTTGGAATGGGCCCCTTTGAAATTCACAAAATGAGGCTCGGGACTTATGTCCCGTAAATGAAGAAAATTGCAATTTCCTGCACGGGGAGGTGTGGAATTTTGTCTCTTCTAGCATGATAAATGTGTTTTCCCGCTAGTATTCCTGCATCACACCCTAGATCCTTAGTTAAACAGAAAAATAGTGGCAATTTGAGTCGGGTTCATGTTAAAGGGTTAGAAAAGTCTCAATATGAATAAATCGTGTTTATGTTATCAGTTGAGCTTTGTGAACCTTATATTGTTTACACTTAAACTGAACACGATCCATTTAACTAGTTTATCTAAATGAGTTAATGAGTCATATGTTAAACAGAAGAATGCACCCGCGCGCGATAGGCACGAATGTCTCTTATGTTATGGAATAACCGCGATAATATTCCACCGACTAGGTAAAGAGTGTGAATCTTTCAACACAAGTATACCTCAAAATAGATTATTGAAAATTAAGACAATAGTAAAAGAACAAGAGAATGTAACACCAACAAACTTATATTTCTTAAGCAATAGAAATATATTACAAACTACAATTAGAGAGGAAGAAACTAAGAACACTACAAGATTGCTTGTATGTGTGTTTTGGTATGCTCAAACTCAAAGGCGAATGCTTCTATTTACAAGATTACATGAAAATAACAATTAGAAAGTTGTTAATCTACTTGTGAAAATTCGTCTTGAATATTTCAACTATAGTTCATATGGTTGAAGATATCATAAAATTCATCTATTAACTATGGAGTAACATATTACTATAACAACTATGTTATACTTTGTAATCAATAGTGGTTCGGGTCTTGTTCAGTATCAGGGTGTCCGTTGCTTGCTTCTTAGCCGCACGGTTGCACTTTAAGCCTCTTTAGGCACAGTTATGTCTTGTACAACGGATCGTTTAAAGTTGGGATGAGTTCGTCATTGACGTGTGCATTAAAAAGTTGTTAATCTACTTGTGAAAAATCACCTTAAATATTAAAATTGGTTCATATGGTTGAAGATGATGATATCATAAAATTCATATAATAACCAACATAATTTCATATGGTTGAAGAATAATTTTTTATTGTCATTAAATTTGTGTTTCCTTGGTTTTGAAACTTGAAGAAGTTATTCTCTATGTTGTAAAAAAAAAAAAAAAAAAAAAAAAAAAAAAAAAAAAAAAAAAAAAAAACCACCAAATAGAGTAAGACCGAAGCATATTATATTAAGTTGGTAGCTAGCGGGGTGAACAAGTAAGTCAGAGTCCAGAAGAAAAAGTGGGCCATAGAAAAGGGCTACGGATCCCAAAGGAAAGGAACCCCTAGGAGAAGTAACAGCTATATAAACCACATTTCATCTTCATTCACAGGGACGGACCTAGGATTTTCGAGAGGGTGTTGCACAAATTTTCTTTTATGACCGTGAGTACTAAAGTTGCCCGATAAAGAATTTCTTAGGTAAAATTGGGTGTTGCACAAGCCCAGAAAAGACATTTTATAAAAATTTATACTTAGTGACATAAAAGTAATTGTGGCCCGTGCCATACCCGGTTCCCATGTGGGTCCGTCCCTGTTCATTCATTCGTCCGCAAATTGAAACCCTAAAAATTCTTTTGAAGCGTCTGCATTCCAAGACCACCTATTTAAACAGTGACATGCCAATTAGGCATCTATGATCATGTACCTTCTTGGTTTCCAAATAAAAAACAAAGAAAACATTCAGATATAGTGTATAATAATTTGTGTTTCTACAGTAAAATAATTTACGTTTCTACCGTAAAATAATTTACTTTTCCATGTATATTTGCTTTGAGTTCAAAAGACACAAACATGTACGGTTAACAACAAATTAAAACTTTAAATAACAAAATTAAACAGCCATAACTTTATGCCGAGAAACTGGAAGACCAGAAATAGTATCAAAAAATGTTTTCCTTCTTTTACTTACTAAACGCTAAAAATGTTTTCCTTCTTTTACTTACCTAACGCTAAGAAAATCAACATATAAAGTAATGTATCATGATATTTTAAACAAAATTTAGAGAACAACTTACATAGATGTACACGATGAAAGTACCATCTACCAGCATCATCATCTGTGGATGTGGATGTGGATGTAGTTGTGGTTGTGGTTGTGGATGTGGATTTTGGAGGTGTGTTTCAAAAGGTGAGTGTGTGAAGGATGATGGAAGAGGAAAGTGAGGGGAGTTTAAATCAGCGCTTCAGAGGTGGTTGGGGATTCATTAACTGGTTTCGAGTTACGTTTGGTGAAGAATTAAAGGTGGTTAGTTGTTGGGAAAATTAAAAGTTTGGTCAAATGCCATTAGGGTGAAGGGTGTGGTTACTTCCTATCTATTGTCACATCAGTGACAACTCAATAATTTCTCTCACCTTAACTCTTTCCCTCAATCTTTGAAGCACATTCTCTCTCCTCCTCTCAAATTTTACTATTTTTTTATTATTTAAAATTTGACTTAATTTAAACAACACCCAATATATAAAATTAGGGACAATTACATACATCTTTAATTAAACTTCACAAATAACTCCCCATCCAAATTGCAAAATAACAAAATAACCCAATCTTATTCATATAATTCTCATATTTACCCGTATTATCTATTTTTTTTAAAACCAACTTAAGATGTCACCATTCTATCCTTTTTCTATTCATCTCAAATAAAACTCTGATCAATAAATACGTCAGTTTATCAAATTAGATTGAAAGCTATGCAACATTTATACAAAATAAAAGAACATATTAATACCTGATGTTGGTCAAATAACCCAACTAATATTGTGGTCATCTTTCCACTGAATTGAATGATATGAACTACAACTATTACCTGAATGCATTTTCAATTTACCAGCCATGCAACAAAAGTTGGACTTTTTGGAATGGGCCCCTTTGGAATTCACAAAATGAGGCTCGGGACTTAAGTCCCGCAAATGAAGAAAATTGCAATTTCCCGCATGGGGAGGTGTGGAATTTTGCCTCTTCCCGCATGATAAATGCGTTTTCTGTAACACCCCCAATTCATGGATGCAGCGGAATTCGAACTGGGTGTTACTTGACGGCACAATAGTCACAATAATAGAAAACGAACTCCAATTGAGTCGTTTTAAAAGATTTATCATTCAAATTATATAAATATCAGAGATTACAAAATGAGGTCCCAGATGGTTCCATGTTTACAATTTACATTAAATGAGTTTTGAATGATAATAAAATTTATAGCCCTCTTGAACATCCGTGCCCTTCCGTGCCATCCTTGATCGTCATGAACCTGAAATACATGCTTGAGAGGTCAACACAAAGGTTGAGTGATATTCATAGAGTTTAGTTAAATCGTTTGAACACAATAATCGTAGTGTGAGCTATAGACTCACACTCATAGTTAGAAAACAAAATCGTTATTTATTTCACTATGCTCATGCAACCAAAACATTAACATCGAACCAACAAAATTGGCATTATAGAAGCCCTATCAAGGTACTTTTGCCGTTATACCGCTAAATCTCAAATATAGTGCATTTGTGTGAACTCATCGTTGTTCAACACAAATGGGATTCGTCAATCCCAATAGATCTATTCACAATATTCGCGCTCACTAAAGGTAGTGACTAATGGTTCATGATATAGGGACTTCGAACATGGCAATCGTTACTTAGTGACAATAAACATAGTCGGATAGCATACAGTAGAAAGCATTGTGTTCGAGTAGAAAAATAATAGCATGTATTCCCCCCATGGGTTTGTAAAATAGTTAAACAATAGAAAGTGGGGCTACGAACTCACCTTAAGTAGAATAGCAAGTAATGAAGGTGATGGTTGGATCGTGTAGGTTTCTATGAGCAACCTATAATAGAATGTTGCGACTTAGGATCGGAGTAAAGAATATGAAGTAGTGCCTATATATATATTTTGCATTTAGTCCATGAAGTGGTATGATGTATATTGTAAGTCTTAGAAAGAAAAGATTCATGAAACATGTATGTTTATATATCGTTTACTACCGTTCGGGCCGACATAATTCAGAAGTCATGTTAGTAAGCGTTCGAGGAGCCAGGACACTTTAATTCGTAAATCCACAACTCATCTCGACGGCTTACATAATGAACTCCTCACATGAGGCTCCCTACTATTGTAGTAGTTGATAAAATATATAGATATAAGTTTTGATCCGAAAAGTTACATGTCCGATATTTTGAATAAACTTAGGAAAGTTTATTAGTACATGAAGATTGTTATTAGGGTATGTTTCATATAACTTGAATGACCATTTTTCTTTGTAATATCTCATGGTTCCTTTTTAAGTGAAGTAGATCCAAATTGCTTGTTCAAGTTCTTGCTAATTCCTTGTTTCATGTTTTCGCCTAAGTAAGTTGGTATGGTCATTTCGTCATGGCCTAACCATGACCTTTGGTCCTTGTTCCAAGGTCATGAGACACAACCTTGGCTCTAGCCATGGTTGTGGTCTTGATTATAGGTCATAAGACCTCTTGTTCCTTTTAAAGTATAACCATAATATAGTGACTTTGGTCTAAAAATGGGCTGTTTAGAATTTGAAGAATTTTATCACTCGGAAAGCGTTTTCAGGGCTCGAGCTTCTTTACTCCTGAACGAAAACGTCATTCCGGACAACTTTCGTGTTTTAACTTTTTGATGAATCAGACCAGAAGTGTGACTTTCAAAACCCAAATTTGATCAGAATGGTATTTGGCAGTTTGCCGCAAAGTTTTGGTAACTTCAAATGGGCGTAACTTTTGATTCGTATACTCGTTTTGGGTGGTTCAAATTGCTATGGTTTCCTTGTTAGGTCCTCTACCACAATATGTAATAATCAAATATCATATTTTTACCATTTTGATCAGGTCTTACCAAGAAATTCATTAGTTTGCTTGTTTTAGTAACTTGTTTCAACAATCCATTATAACAACATCTTTTACTCATTTTTATACATCATGGACATCAATACAAGACATAATATAGCAAGAATAACATGTAAATGATATGAACATGATAAATTAACAAGAAGCATGTTAGGGTTTGGCTTACAACTTTTGGCTTTCAAACAAGAAAGGAAGTTAACATGTAAGGATAGGACTTTGATAGACTTGCTTCAACCCACTTCACTTCATGCAATCTTTCTACCCTTGTAATCTTGAAAGATGGATGATGAAGGTTGAGGTGACTTGAGTGGATTCAAACTCAAGAGAAATCACCAAGTATATGAGGTTATGGAAGTGTTTGATGAATGATAACCTAACTAGAGTTTCAACCTTGAACTTGCACTTGAATCATGCATGAAACTAGAAGGAAATGAGCAAAGGATGGTGTGGTTTTGGTGTTGGATATCCACGGCAACAACACAATGGGGGGGGGGGGAGGGAGTATTTATAGTCCAAATGAGGAGGTTAGGAAACAACTAGGAAATTACCAAAACTTGGTGACCAAGTTGTAATTTAATGATGATCTAGGGGTAAATTCATGAGATGAAGCCACATGGGTGTGACTCCCCCCTCCTAGGGCGGTTTGGAGTGGATAGGAAGGGATGAGTTGGTCTTGGATGATATTATCCAAGTATTGGATGAGTTTTGACTCCGGGAAATGCCAATCGTAAATGATTAAGCCTCAAAACGTAAAACCGGGAGTCGTAAAATTATGGAATTTGAAAGTATTGTTAAACTTGTCCATATAGTCCATAATAAAATATAAAATGAGTGGTAGGTTCTATCGGGTGCTAAAACCCTGCTAAAAACTGGAAACACGGGTCTAAAACGCGTAATACGTAAAATGTACGAATATTGCGTAAAATTGAGAAAAGTAAAATATTACTTTTCTAATAGGTTGTAAATGATTTAAAATGACTCATAATATTTAGACTGGGCTCAGTCTAGTGTCGGTTGGTATTAAATGTCTTTTAGACATCAAACTGTAAGCCTAAAAATCACGAAATGACTTATAACATCAAGGGATGATTTTTGGTCAATGGAGGAGGGAAAAAATATGTTGACTTTTTCTAATAAGTTGAAAACTCAAATCGTCTTAGAAACGCGTTTTGTGGTCTAACGGTTAATCGCCCATACGGTTAAGTGTGCTCATGTGAGAGTAGTACAGGCTTGGGTGACCTGCTGGGAAAAGTAATTAACCTGAAAATGCGAATTGTTACAGTCTCTACCCCTTACGGGGAACTTCGTCCCGAAGTTCTATGTGTGTCATATGTTGGAGTGGTATCGATGAAAAGGTGTGGTTACTTATAAGGACTAAAGTCTGGGATTACCGGTGATGTAATTTGATTTGTCATTTCAGTGTATGGTGTAGGATGAGGCTTACTTTTATGTAGGAAAGGTATGGTAATAGTCGAATATCAAAGGAAATTGATATAGCAGTCGAATATTAATAGGAATTGAGATAGTAATTGCAACCATAGCCTAGTGGGTAATCGGTTGTTGTACCTAGTGTTTATTGACTTCATACTTATGTTATTTCGGATACAAATAAGCCCACTTGTTAATAATTCTTTATTTACATAGAGAGGCATCCCAAACAATGTAAATAGGGAAATATAAACTTATGGTTCGGTGATTTACAATGTCTTTATTTAAATGAAAAGGCATCCCAATCCATTCAAATAATTACAAATCAGCCTACTTAAGAATTCCCAACACAACATTCACAATTAGCCGGTGAGTTACAAGGTAGGGTATTATGAGATGATACTGGTGTTCCAAAAGTACAAGATGAATATTCAATCTTGTAAAGCTGATGAGCGTGCTTGTGATGTAACTATGGATGATTTGAGTTTTAAAAGTGCATCAAGATCTGTTAATGATCTTGTGGTTGTAACGGTTGTGAAGATAATGATGTGATATGTTGGTGAACAAAAGTGTGTAGTGTATGCTTAATCTGTATTCTTAGGCATAGATGTCGAGTTTGCTTTAAAAATCTTAAGAGATTTTAAAAGTTTATGATGGAATGGTATCCTTAGGACCTAAACAAGATAGTACTTCTACAGGATGAAGAGAAGAATTGATAACTATCCCAAGATAGTAGTTCGGATTATCTCATAAATGAAAACTTTCAAGAATGAAATTAGGTAGTACAAATAAGGTGTTAAGATTTCGCTGAGTGGTAAGGCACTATTGCGTCTCTAGATTGTTTTAATGTATTCTGGTGGTTTATCGTGTTCATGTAGGAAATCAATCTAAACATAACCCTAGTACATCTATTCTCAGTATTTGAAAATTTTAAGTCGAATATAGTTAGTCAGACTATATTCCACTGTCCCTAGGTTAAATATAGGTGACTAGTCTATATTTAGCCAAGGTTCGATAAAATTTTCAAATACCTAAATTAGGTATACTTGTGATATGTCCGTTGGTTTTGGGAAACTGTTCACTAAACAAAGGCGATGTCAACCCTTAAGTTGCAAGTCCCGTCCATACAAGACTTGTAACGTATGTTTTCATATTCCATTGCATAGAAGGTAGTAAGGGTAGATACGTATGGAAAGGAAGTTTTAAGTAGTTCTAAAATAGAACATACTTGGCCAGGATCACGAACTTTTAATAATGAAGGTTTCATAAGAAAACTTTGATGAATGTAGAGAAAGTTCAGCTTTTGTCGATGATGGATTAGTTTGTCCTTTAGAAATCTCATATTTCTTGTTTGGAAATCGATAGATTGTGATGGGTTTTTGATATCATATGAAATGATGTTGATGAGGTGGTGAAATAATTCCAGAGACCATTGCACAAATCACAATGTCTCGGAAGTAGATTAGACCATTGTGTGACTCAAAACATTTGAGAAATGATTAAGACCATTGTGTCATACAATGTCCGGGAACTAGAAAAGGCCATTGTAATCAGTTACAATGTCTTGGATATAAAATGTTGGAGTAGGAACATGGTTGGGAGAATGTGGTTGTGTCGAAATGCCATAGAATAGGCATGTGTAGATATGTTTAGATAAAATGATTGAAAATAACTCAAATGTATATATAAATATACTTATATGTTCATGTAGCATAAAATGCTTAATAAGTCCATAATCGTCTGGAGGATGGAAGACACGGAGAGCGGAAGGCTATAAAATGGTTTTGCTTGTAGTTGTAGTTATAGTTTAGGTCTCAATTAGACCCGTTTCTCTATAACCATGGCTCTGATACCAATCTGTAACACCCCCAATTCATGGATGCAGCGGAATTCGAACTGGGTGTTACTTGACGGCACAATAGTCACAATAATAGAAAACGAACTCCAATTGAGTCGTTTTAAAAGATTTATCATTCAAATTATATAAATATCAGAGATTACAAAATGAGGTCCCAGATGGTTCCATGTTTACAATTTACATTAAATGAGTTTTGAATGATAATAAAATTTATAGCCCCCTTGAACATCCGTGCCCTTCCGTGCCATCCTTGATCGTCATGAACCTGAAATACATGCTTGAGAGGTCAACACAAAGGTTGAGTGATATTCATAGAGTTTAGTTAAATCGTTTGAACACAATAATCGTAGTGTGAGCTATAGACTCACACTCATAGTTAGAAAACAAAATCGTTATTTATTTCACTATGCTCATGCAACCAAAACATTAACATCGAACCAACAAAATTGGCATTATAGAAGCCCTATCAAGGTACTTTTGCCGTTATACCGCTAAATCTCAAATATAGTGCATTTGTGTGAACTCATCGTTGTTCAACACAAATGGGATTCGTCAATCCCAATAGATCTATTCACAATATTCGCGCTCACTAAAGGTAGTGACTAATGGTTCATGATATAGGGACTTCGAACATGGCAATCGTTACTTAGTGACAATAAACATAGTCGGATAGCATACAGTAGAAAGCATTGTGTTCGAGTAGAAAAATAATAGCATGTATTCCCCCCATGGGTTTGTAAAATAGTTAAACAATAGAAAGTGGGGCTACGAACTCACCTTAAGTAGAATAGCAAGTAATGAAGGTGATGGTTGGATCGTGTAGGTTTCTATGAGCAACCTATAATAGAATGTTGCGACTTAGGATCGGAGTAAAGAATATGAAGTAGTGCCTATATATATATTTTGCATTTAGTCCATGATGTGGTATGATGTATATTGTAAGTCTTAGAAAGAAAAGATTCATGAAACATGTATGTTTATATATCGTTTACTACCGTTCGGGCCGACATAATTCAGAAGTCATGTTAGTAAGCGTTCGAGGAGCCAGGACACTTTAATTCGTAAATCCACAACTCATCTCGACGGCTTACATAATGAACTCCTCACATGAGGCTCCCTACTATTGTAGTAGTTGATAAAATATATAGATATAAGTTTTGATCCGAAAAGTTACATGTCCGATATTTTGAATAAACTTAGGAAAGTTTATTAGTACATGAAGATTGTTATTAGGGTATGTTTCATATAACTTGAATGACCATTTTTCTTTGTAATATCTCATGGTTCCTTTTTAAGTGAAGTAGATCCAAATTGCTTGTTCAAGTTCTTGCTAATTCCTTGTTTCATGTTTTCGCCTAAGTAAGTTGGTATGGTCATTTCGTCATGGCCTAGCCATGACCTTTGGTCCTTGTTCCAAGGTCATGAGACACAACCTTGGCTCTAGCCATGGTTGTGGTCTTGATTATAGGTCATAAGACCTCTTGTTCCTTTTAAAGTATAACCATAATATAGTGACTTTGGTCTAAAAATGGGCTGTTTAGAATTTGAAGAATTTTATCACTCGGAAAGCGTTTTCAGGGCTCGAGCTTCTTTAATCCTGAACAAAAACGTCGTTCCGGACAACTTTCGTGTTTTAACTTTTTGATGAATCAGACCAGAAGTGTGACTTTCAAAACCCAAATTTGATCAGAATGGTATTTGGCAGTTTGCCGCAAAGTTTTGGTAACTTCAAATGGGCGTAACTTTTGACTCGTATACTCGTTTTGGGTGGTTCAAATTGCTATGGTTTCCTTGTTAGGTCCTCTACCACAATAATCAAATATCATATTTTTACCATTTTGATCAGGTCTTACCAAGAAATTCATTAGTTTGCTTGTTTTAGTAACTTGTTTCAACAATCCATTATAACAACATCTTTTACTCATTTTTATATATCATGGACATCAATACAAGACATAATATAGCAAGAATAACATGTAAATGATATGAACATGATAAATTAACAAGAAGCATGTTAGGGTTTGGCTTACAACTTTTGGCTTTCAAACAAGAAAGGAAGTTAACATGTAAGGATAGGACTTTGATAGACTTGCTTCAACCCACTTCACTTCATGCAATCTTTCTACCCTTGTAATCTTGAAAGATGGATGATGAAGGTTGAGGTGACTTGAGTGGATTCAAACTCAAGAGAAATCACCAAGTATATGAGGTTATGGAAGTGTTTGATGAATGATAACCTAACTAGAGTTTCAACCTTGAACTTGCACTTGAATCATGCATGAAACTAGAAGGAAATGAGCAAAGGATGGTGTGGTTTTGGTGTTGGATATCCACGGCAACAACACAAGGGGGGGGAGGGAGTATTTATAGTCCAAATGAGGAGGTTAGGAAACAACTAGGAAATTACCAAAACTTGGTGACCAAGTTGTAATTTAATGATGATCTAGGGGTAAATTCATGAGATGAAGCCACATGGGTGTGACTCCCCCCTCCTAGGGCGGTTTGGAGTGGATAGGAAGGGATGAGTTGGTCTTGGATGATATTATCCAAGTATTGGATGAGTTTTAACTCCGGGAAATGCCAATCGTAAATGATTAAGCCTCAAAACGTAAAACCGGGAGTCGTAAAATTATGGAATTTGAAAGTATTGTTAAACTTGTCCATATAGTCCATAATAAAATATAAAATGAGTGGTAGGTTCTATCGGGTGCTAAAACCCTGCTAAAAACTGGAAACACGGGTCTAAAACGCGTAATACGTAAAATGTACGAATATTGCGTAAAATTGAGAAAAGTAAAATATTACTTTTCTAATAGGTTGTAAATGATTTAAAATGACTCATAATATTTAGACTGGGCTCAGTCTAGTGTCGGTTGGTATTAAATGTCTTTTAGACATCAAACCGTAAGCCTAAAAATCACGAAATGACTTATAACATCAAGGGATGATTTTTGGTCAATGGAGGAGGGAAAAAATATGTTGACTTTTTCTAATAAGTTGAAAACTCAAATCGTCTTAGAAACGCGTTTTGTGGTCTAACGGTTAATCGCCCATACGGTTAAGCGTGCTCATGTGAGAGTAGTACAGGCTTGGGTGACCTGCTGGGAAAAGTAATTAACCTGAAAATGCGAATTGTTACATTTTCCCGCTAGTATTCCTGCATCACACCCTAGACCCTTAGTTAAACAGAAAAATAGTGGCAATTTGAGTCGGGTTCATGTTAACGGGTTAGCAAAATCTCAACATGAACAAAACGTGTTTATGTAATCAGTTGAGCTTTGTAAACCTTATATTGTTTACACTTAAACTGAACACGATCCATTTAACTAGTTTATCTAAATGAGTTAATGAGTCATACGTTAATCAGAAGAATGCACCCGCACAAGATAGGCACGAATGTCTCTTATGTTGTGGAATAACCACGTTAATATTCCACCGACTAGGTAAAGAGTGTGAATCTTTCAACACAAGTATACCTCAAAATAGCTTATTGAAAATTAAGACAATAGTAAAAGAATAAGAGAATGTAACACCAACAAACTTATATTTCTTAAGCTATAGAAATATATTACAAACTACAACTAGAGAGGAGAAACTAAGAACACTACAAGATTGCTTGTATGTGTGTTTTGGTGTGCTCAAACTCAAAAGAAAATGCTTCTACTTACAAGATTACACGAAAATATCACATAGAAAGTTGTTAATCTACTTGTGAAAATTCGCCTTCAACTATAGTTCATATGGTTGAAGATATCATAAAATTCATCTATTAACTATGGAGTAACATTACTATAACAACTAAGTTATACTTCGTAATCAATAGTGGTTCGGGTCTTGTTCAGTGAGAAAATATCTATAATCAGGGTGTCCATTGCTTTCTTCTTAGCCGCGCTGTTGCACTTTAAGCCACTTTAGGCACAGTTATGTCTTGTACAATGGATCGTTTAAAGTTGGGATGAGTTCGTCATTGACATGTGCAATAAGAAGCTGTTAATCTACTTGTGAAAAATCACCTTAAATATTACAATTGGTTCATATGGTTGAAGATGATGATATCATAAAATTCATCTATTAACTAACATAATTTCATATGGTTGAAGAATGATTTTTTATTGTCATTAAATTTGTGTTTCCTTGGTTTTGAAACTTGAAGAAGTTATTCTCTATGTTGGAGTAAAAGTTCGACCATTGAAACACGAAACCTCGATATAAACGAAATAAAAAAACCAAATAGAGTAAGACCGAAGCATATTATATTAAGTTGGTAGCTAGCGGTGTGAACAAGTAAGTCAGAGTCTAAGAGAAAAAGTAGGCCATAGAAAAGGGCTAGGGAGCCCAAAAGGAAAAGAACCCCTAGGAGTAGTAACTGCTACATAAACCACATTTCATCTTCATTAATCATTCATTCGTCCGCAAATTGAAACCCTAAAAATTCTTTTGAAGCGTCTGCATTCCGAGACCACCTATTTCAACAGTGACGTGCCAACCAGGCATCTATGATCTTGTACCTTCTTGGTTCCTGAATAAAAAACAAAGAAAACTTTTAGATCTAGTGTATAATAATTTGTGTTTCTACAGTAAAATAATTTGCGTTTCTACCATAAAATAATTTACTTTTCCATGTATATTTGCTTTGAGTTCAAACGACACAAACATGTACAGTTAACAACAAATCAAAACTTTAAATAACAAAATTAAACAGCCATAACTTTATGCTAGGAAAATGGAAGACCAGAAATAGTATCCAAAAACTCGGCCACTGTAACAACTGCAAAGAAGCAACAACAAACGATAAAGAGACGAACAAAAAATTACCGAAGAAAACAAGCCCTAAAAAAATAAGAACATGTCATTACCATGCCCTTCGGAATCCTTTAAAACGACCTCCAACTCTTTGTTTTCCCAGACTGAAGAGAGACCGGTAGTCCATAAAAGGCCGGGTGGCGGCTTCATAAGGAAAACAGGCTTCGCGCTAGGTTTCTCAGCGGAACCCTCGGGAAAAGTTATCGGAAAAGTGTCCGAAATTTTAGAATCATTATGCCTCCATGCCATGGCTTCCGGTATTGCCCTCCGATCGATTAAGAAAAATTTCTCCTTCCAATGTTTCAGCCCAGTAAGAATCTCTTTGAAGCACTTTTTCGCGTTCTTCCCCGTTCGGCTCTCGAAAGAGAACCAATGACCTTGCTTACAGAGTCTATAGAACACATGAAATAATGTGACAGTTGGTTGACACTCTAAGCTATAACAACGTATTTCGAAGAGGGTAACCCGGTTCAACCCTATTGGTACTAACTATGAAAAGTGTACCTTGAAATGTTTGATCACAACAAGCAAAAAACTAGAGAAAGGAATCCTAGCCCCGCCGATATCTAGCTGTTGAGAGTATACTCCTATTTTGTCCGAAGGCAGTTTGTTCATGGTCATGTCAGGGTCCGGAAGAATTGGATGTAAGTCCGCTGGAATGTTGTATGTGACAATTATGTCGTCAAGATCTTGTTGGGAAAACTTTGACTTGTGCAAATGCATATCAAATTTACCCACGGCGGCTTGTCACCGACGGCGAGAGTTTCGTTTGGTATCACTTCGGCCATGTTTTGAAAAAGACTGCCAAAGGGAATTAATCTAACAAAGGAGAAAAGAGAAATAAAACACATCGGAAGAAGAATTCGCTAAGCGTCCGAACGAAAAGACTTTTAGTAAAAACACGGATGAACTGTGTGTAAAAAGTGAAAGGTAAAACTCCTATATATATAGGGGAACGCATGGGGAGAAACGAAACGTCGCGTTAGTCAGGACACGTCTGCCATGGATTCATCCTGGCCGTGCACGTCGACATGAAGCAAGGACGTGGCACGCAAGCACTGTGCAAAGTCCAAATAAAAGCCCACGGACCACTTCTCGTTAATGGGCTCAACTAGGCCCGTTAAAATACAATCAGGTGAACAGCCCAAAAAGTAATAAAAATTACTAACGAATAATGATTGAAAGAAAAGGAAAAATTCTTTCATGAAGTATTGTACCATCGGCTTAACATCCAATAGTAAAATACTAGGGGGACATGTTGATGTATATGTCCGGGGGATCTTATCCCGGACGGGGCAAACCAGGTCGAACGGCACACAAAAATCATCGATCGAAGAGTCAGAGCAAGTCATCCACGTGTGCCATATTCCCAGATTTTCAGGGATCATGTCTAGCACGTGACCTAGTGCCTACATAATAGAATAGGCCAAGGGTGGCGACACTGTTTGCAAGTAACTACGACCACTGTTCACTTGTATGACGAGTACTATTCACAAGTACACCCAGGTACCAAGGGTGGTGATGAGGCGAAAAATGATCCGTTTTTAGGGGGTCATTTAAGCCCGAATTCGAATTTATTTGATCAAATATTGCCCTAAATCATTCCTTTTGTGATTTTAGGTACTTTGGGAGAGAAATCTAGAAAAGGAAGCAATTCGGACGTTTTTGGAGCATAAGAGTGAAGAAAACGCCAAAGTCTTAATTTTCCATGCTGGGAACAGTAGGTGACGGCGTCAAGAGTAACATCCTGACGGCGTCAAGAGCAAAATTCCATGACGATCCAGTAGAGATTTGACGGCGTCACGAAGGTAGGGCGTCAAGAGTAAAAGTCATGACGGCCTGGAAATGATTAAGTCTTGACGGCGTCAAATGTAGATCAAGGCAGTCCGAGAATAGTTTTGGCGGCGAGGTGACGGCGTCACATTGTTTGTTTTGACGCCGTCAGACCCCTTTTCCTATATATAGTTTTCTAATTTTCACATTAAAAAGAGAGAAGTTTTGGAGAAACCCTAAGTACGATTTTGGTGCGAATTTTACAGGTTTTTTAAGGGTTCCAAGCCCTTGATACCTTTCATGTGTAATTGAGATAAGTGTTCTTTCAATTCAATCAATATTTCTATGTGTTGGTTGTCTATATCTTGTTCTTGTCTTAATTCCATCATGCTAGGCTAGATCTATCTTGTGTTTGCTTGGATCTAATGAAACCTAGATGTTAATTATGTGTTGATTGCTTGTTTATACTTGTCTTGGATGAATGATTTATATGTTAGGCTTAAGAAAACTGGCAGATCTCCAATTGGTAACATGCTTGAACGTCTTAAGAAACATGAACCGACGCGCACTAGGTCTTTATTGGTTGTATTTAATGCATGAGCCACTGTTTACAATCCCTATAGTTGTGCTGGGCATGGTGTAGGAGGAGATAAGAGCTCATAGAATTAGGGAGTTAAGTGTGCCACCCCATGAATGGTATTAAGGAATACGATCCGTCATCCATGCAATTATAACAAGTAATTAACGTGTAAAAGATGTCTAGGGAGTAGTGAAATCTAAGTAAACACATTTTCTCCACTTATTGCTCACAACCTTAGTTTAAATTAGTTTATTTTCATTTTTAGTATTTTATTTTGATTGCATCTTTAGTATTGGGTTAGTTGATTAGCAACTAATTCCGCTCAAATCCTTCAAACCCGAGATTTTTAATTGCTTTCTAAAAAATATAAAAACACAAAAATAATCATCCCTCACCTTTAGAACTAGTATTTAGGTTTTCTAATCCTAGCGACACTATTCCTAAGCTGAACGATCAATCCCCCGGTACTTGTCACTATACTATACTACAACGATCAGGTACACTGCCTGGTGGGGGTTGTAAGCTTCTCGAGATCCCTCGAGAGGTAAAGCCTGTTGCGATTCCCACGCATCAAGTTTTTGGCGCCGCAGCCCGGGGAATAGTTATTGTCTAGGTTAGAATTTCTTTTTATTATGTCTACTTGCTAGATTCCTTTCTAGTAAGATTTTATTTTTATTTTTTAGGTTCTCTTTAGTCTATCTTTTTCTTTGTGCCCTTTGTTTGTAAAACCATTTTCATTTGTCTTCATGGCGGATGAAATTCTATTTGGATCATTAACTATAGAGGAACAATTAGTTTACTCGGATAGATTTGCTTCCTGTTGTTCCAATGAATTTTTAAGTGATCTTAGATATATACAAGAAGAGATGGGTGTAAAGTTTGATAGGTTTGATGAGTTATGCATGTGTGGCCTATATTAAACAATCATTGTTAGGATCAATTCCTTTTAGTAAGACCCTTTGGAAAAATTTTGATGAAAGCCTCCTAACAGTGAACCATGAGTTCAATGAATTGATGGATTTGTATACATCACAACTTGAAGAAACAATTATGGAGGATTTAGCCGAGCATGATCATATTGAGCAAAAAGACCTAGGTTTTATGATCAATGACTTGGAATCTCAAGGAACACATGATGAGGATATAGATGATATTGAGATAAAGAAGGATGAGGTAAATAACACAAACCTACAAAGTACCCCACGAGTCCTACCATCATTTCAAGCATACACACTACCCGTGACTTATTAGGATGAAGTAGAGGAGACAATAGGAACCCCAATAGAGGTAGAACCTTTGAACCAAACACAACTAGAGGATATAGGTTTGAATACTTATAATGATAACCTTACTCTTAGTTCTAGGGAAGTTCCTAGTTTTGATGAACCGGAGCCTCAACCAAAACCGTTACCTAATCTTCCATCCTTGGATGTAAATTTAGGAATTGAAATAGGTCCCGATCCACCCATCAAACCATATAGTCCGGGTAGTCTTAGGATAAAGGTAGTGGACTCTAAGCCTTGTAGAGAGGAAGCAAATATAGGAGTGGAAAATGACCTTACATACTTACATCACCCATTCATGATTGATCATAAGAAACATTATGGGTTTAAACCGGGTCTATTGGGTCAAGATGGATTCCCGACTAGGAATCTCTCGAAGTTGTTAGAAAATGATCCCTTTCTAGGAGAAAATCTTAATCCACCCATTAGCCCGATTAAATTAGGTAAGGTTATGATGATAGGAGCACACCCATTTGAGCATATAATTCATCCACCACTCTTTCCTCACGAGGCATATTTACACCCTAAGGGTGTGTATCACTACTTCCACCCGCACTTAATCCTAAGTGTAGGGAAAACTTCCCCTATTTCCGTTAAGTAAGGGTAGAGTCAGGCTCGTGACTCAAACAAAAACAAGCGCTTCTTGGGAGGCAACCCATGCTTTGTGTGATTTTGTTTGTTATTTGCTTCCGTATGCATGTTTTATTTTTATTGTTGGTAGATCATGTTTCTAAACTAAATAGTGGAAATACTTTACTTTGTTGTTTTGGCTTAGTCTTAACTCCACTTAAAAGTATTTTTGCAAAAGATAAGTGTAAGGGGAAACCCCAAATATGTTTTCAAGAAACAAACCGATCATGATTCTCCACAATATTAAATGAACATGTATATTCGTATTTGTTAGAGTCAAATGCTTGTATTGAGTCATAATGAAGTTTTGCAGGATTTTCCAGGAAGTAGGACCAAGTTTTTCCAAAAATTTTCCGGAAACTTAACATAAGAATTTCTGCAGGTCACTTTTGACGGCGTAAAGAGTTTACTCTTGACGGCGTCAAGTGTAAAAATCTGGAAATTTTACCGGTTTTATTTTTCTAACGGAGTCTTATGGTTTTTGTGAATTATTAAGTTTTATAATCTCCAGGAAATCTGCAAACTTCATTCCACAAGCATTATATCTTATCTTGTTTTCTAGGATTTAGTAACTTATATAGGATGCCGCCGATTTTACGCGAGGTTGTCTTGTCTATTTTATCAGGTTTTACAGGTTATGTATGACAAGAACATGATTTATATTCTGGAAGGGAAGCTTTGATTGTGCATTTTCTTGGAGGAAGATTTAACCTGGCCACCTTATTATCCATACCGAGCGAATCAGGGGAGTATTTGATTTCATTCTTTTTAACTTTTTCACTTTTACATTCTTTACTTGAACATTGGGGACAATGTTCATCTTAAGTGTAAGGGGAGGGTAAAAAGATGATACCTTACATATGCACTTTCGCTTGAGTTTGTTTTGTTTAAGGGTAGATGTGTAATAAAACTATGAGAAATACTTGTTAGTGTAATTTTAGCGCCAAATTTAAATTTTTTTACAACATTTAGGAGTGAAACTTTAGCCATAGCAAGCGTCTCATGGATAGGAGATTGTATGACTAGCACATAACCGTATATTCAGAAAAATTTTCCACCCAAATATGTGAGGTTCGCCTTTAGATTTGATAGGAAAAGCATTTATTATTAGTGCTTATGAGTGTACCGGTAGCATTTAGATTCTAGAACTTGCGTTAGTGATGCATCCCGAGACCGCTAGTGAGACTACATTCGTGTAGTAGGATTTACTACATGATAAGAGGCATTAGGATTACCCTTGTGTTAAACCCGTATTATAATTACTTGACCATTTAAGTAATATTACTTGGCTAGTTAAGTGAACTAAATTTTCCCACACCCTTAGCATTGTACTCATTTTTAGTACACGAAACCCCTAGTACACCCCTCTGAGCCTATCTTTTCGTTTCTAACTTTAAGCATTTTACTTAAAAGAAGAATTTGTTACACCCCACGTAAATGTACAACCAAATCGCCTTAGCCTTCCGTGTATGCGCTCATTTTTAGTGCATTATTGTTATTTGTTAAACCCTAAGTTAACTATCTAATTGATTACATGGTTGCTAAGTCGAGTCATATCCTTGTACATATTGTTTTGGGACGATTGGGACTCATGGGTAAGTACTTATTTTATGGAGTAATGGGGAAGAACATCATATTATTACCCCCATATGTACGTTAATCTTAAAAGTGCTCCAAGTGTTTTGATTTTCTTAATTCGAGTCATTAGATTAGTTTAATGTAAAGTATGTAAGGATTTAAGTGTAAGGGGAATGTTCATCCCCTATGATGTATTATTTTGGATGGTAGCGTAAGAGTGTATGCAAAAATAATAATAATAATAATAATAATAATAATAATTGAAAAAAATCAAGAAAAAGAAAAAAAATAGAAAAAGAAAAAGAGAAAAAACATACGGACTACCATCCCTTTTCATTCTATGTTCATTTTATGTTTTTGTTATTTTTCATTTATTAGCTTAAGTCGAGTCTAGTCTTGGCTTAGCAACGCCATATTGTACATGTAATTAACCAAGTTTGTTAACTCGCCACCAGTAAAATTTCCTTCATCCAACAAAACCGTGTAATTCATATCCCTATACCTAACGTTACAACCCTTTAAAAGACCTCTTTGATAGTTTATCCTAGGTGCTTACGCCATGTGGTGGAGGTTTGATCCTTTCCCAAGCCTATGGTAATCTATTTTGCTATGACAGGTAGTGAGAGATATCTTCCATTTCCATAATGTTATATTACTTTATTACACCCGAGAGATGTGAGTATCTAAACACTATTTGTGAGGTGCTTGTGTATGACCTCCGTGCTTGTCTATTGGTCTTTAGTGGAACGATTATTTGTTGTAATTACTTTTATATTAGTGTTAAATGACCCCTAACTTGTCTTTCGAGTAGAATAAAAGCGCATTTGCTTGAGGACAAGCAAATCTCAAGTGTAAGGGTATATGATGAGGCGAAAAATGATCCGTTTTTAGGGGGTCATTTAAGCCCGAATCCGAATTTATTTGATCAAATATTGCCCTAAATCGTTCCTTTTGTGATTTTAGGTACTTTGGGAGAGAAATCTGGAAAAGGAAGCAATTCGGACGTTTTTGGAGCATAAAAGTGAAGAAAACGCCAAAGTATTAATTTTCCATGCTGGGAACAGTAGGTGACGGTGTCAAGAGTAACATCCTGACGGCGTCAAGAGCAAAATTCCATGACGATCCAGTAGAGATTTGACGGCGTCACGAAGTTAGGGCGTCAAGAGTAAAAGTCATGACGGCCTGGAAATGATTAAGTCTTGACGGCGTCAAATGTAGATCAAGGCAGTCCGAGAATAGTTTTGGCGGCGAGGTGACGGCGTCACAATGTTTGTTTTGACGCCGTCAGACCCCTTTTCCTATATATAGTTTTCTAATTTTCACATTAAAAAGAGAGAAGTTTTGGAGAAACCCTAAATACGATTTTGGTGCGAATTTTACAGGTTTTTCAAGGGTTCCAAGCCCTTGATACCTTTCATGTGTAATTGAGATAAGTGTTCTTTCAATTCAATCAATATGTCTATGTGTTGGTTGTCTATATCTTGTTCTTGTCTTAATTCCATCATGCTATGCTAGATCTATCTTGGGTTTGCTTGGATCTAATGAAACCTAGATGTTAATTATGTGTTGATTACTTGTTTATACTTGTCTTGGATGAATGATTTATATGTTAGGCTTAAGAAAACTGGCAGATCTCCAATTGGTAACATGCTTGAACGTCTTAAGAAACATGAACCGACGCACACTAGGTCTTTATTGGTTGTATTTAATGCATGAGCCACTGTTTACAATCCCTATAGTTGTGTTGGGCATGGTGTAGGAGGAGATAAGAGCTCATAGAATTGGGGAGTTAAGTGTGCCACCCCATGAATGGTATTAAGGAATACGATCCGTCATCCATGCAATTTAACAAGTAATTAACGTGTAAAAGATGTCTAGGGAGTAGTGAAATCTAAGTGAACACATTTTCTCCACTTATTGCTCACAACCTTAGTTTAAATTAGTTTATTTTCATTTTTAGTATTTTATTTTGATTGCATCTTAAGTATTGGGTTAGTTGATTAGCAACTAATTCCGCCCAAATCCTTCAAACCCGAGATTTTTAATTGCTTTCTAAAAAATATAAAAACACAAAAATAATCATCCCTCACCTTTAGAACTAGTATTTAGGTTTTCTAATCCTAGCGACACTATTCCTAAGTTGAACGATCAATCCCCCGGTACTTGTCACTATACTATACTACAACGATTAGGTACACTGCCTGGTGGGGGTTGTAAGCTTCTCAAGATCACTCGAGAGGTAAAGCCTGTTGCGATTCCCACACATCAGGTGGGCACTATAAATACCACAACCCTATTTATTGTTCACAACAACACACACACTAGCATTTATTCTCATTTATTACTATCCTCCTCGGCCTAGAACACATTCTTACTCTCACGCCAGAGCTTGGTCCTGGGATAAAATCCGGGGCGAGGCTAACGTGCGTCTTTCATTTGTGCAGTTATCAAAGAACATTGAAGGAAAAGCTCGAACTTTTCATTAGGTGCTACCGGGGAGCAGACTTTTACTTCAATAAGCAACAGCAGCACACAAATAATCAAACACACACAAAAAAAAGTTTTTTTTTACCCAAAAATATTAGTTGATTATGTTTCATATCCCATTAATGTTGCTTAGTAATATTACGGTTGTTGGGTGTACAAACCCAATCCCACGTCAGTAGAACTATAATCTCAAGCTTAACATATAAGCTTGGTTGGCTACTCCTTCTATCACCAATTGGTTTTAGAATGGAACCTCAGTTGGGCTTATATGTTAACTATAATCTCAAAATTAACATATAAGCTTGGTGGGCTACCCCTTCTATCACCAATTGGTTTTAGAATGGAACCTCAGTTGGGCTTATATGTTGGACTTGGTGAGATGCCGGGCCGTAGGATTCTCTAGAACGGTCTTCGCTAATAGCTTTCTATTCAAGCATTGCAAAACAATATATATTGTTATGATTGTTAATGCTTTCTATTTCTCTAGAACCTGGTTCAACATCAGTGCACAAAGCATATTGAGGCTGACATTCGTTATGTTCATGATTATATTGCTTCTGGTCAAGTTCGTGTGTTGCATGTTCCCTCTCATTTTCAGCATGTTGATATCTTCACAAATGGTCTTCCTACGACTCTATTTGTTGATTTTCGTTTCAGTTTGAAGGTTCGAAGACCTCCCGCTCAAACTGCGAGGATGTATTAGTTTGTTATATTTCATAGCTCATTATGTTGCTTAGTATTATTACGGGCTTAGCCAGATGCTAATAGTTTCCTATTCAAGCATGTAAAACTATATATTGTTATGATTGTTAATGATAAATAGGCGGATCATACCAATCGATTATCTCACAAGAAAAAAGATCCAACTAATAATCAGCATATTCTTCATCTTCTTAGCTTAAACTCTTTTTTTCGTGTGCTACCCCTTGTAACTCATTCATTGAATGCAACAAACCTGGAATTATTTGCACAGCTCATTCACACATAGACGGATCATACCAATCGATTATCTCACAATTTATTCCCTATTAAAAAATATTAAAAAAAGGTAGGTCAAACATGAAATTAGGGGTTTTTTTTTTTACACAATTAATATTACACTCACTCTTTTTGCAGAACAATAAAATCGTCTTCCTGGGTTGACTGCAGTCCATGAAGTTCGAATGGTGGATGGTGCTCCACAGTTATTGCAGCGTACTTGTGTGTTCATGTTTGTGTGAGAGTTGAATGTGTCGTGGTTTCTCTTTTGTGTGAAAGAAACAGAAAATGGGACTATAAACTAATAATCCAATCCTGAAAAGACAAAATACCCCGCATGTGATGGTGACGTGCCACTATTTCACTAGTGAAACTAACAAACGTTAGCAATAGGGACCAAGCCCGATACGGGTCGCAACCACAGGGAGAAGATATGTTAAAAAAAAAAAACTTAGGCATTATTTCCGTTAAAACCCGACAGACCACATGAACCATTTATGAAATTAACTCAAATAAGAAATAGTTGGGTCGGTGTAAGCCCAAGAAAAGAAACAAACAAAGAAGCCCAGGCCAATTAAAGTGGTACTTAACTACTTATACTAGTAGTGTAGTATATGTTATCTGCCTGTTAATCCTAACCCTAAAACAAAGAAACAAACAAACCCAGCCGTCATGTGGTTGAAAAAGGCATTGGCTGCAACTGGTAGGGGTATTCGTCACGTATGGAACAACGGTGGAAAGGGCGTTGCTAAGGATGTTGGGTTTTTTACGTTATTTGTTCTAGCTTCGAGTGGCGCGATTCCGTATGTTTGTCGGTGTCTTTCAAACTATTATTTATTTATTTTTTAAGGGTTATGTAGCAGTAACAGTAATTGATTTTATTTATTATTGTCATTTTGTGATTTTTTTATTTTTCATTTTGTGGCTAATAATTTAAATTATCATGCTTCTCACCTCCATTTGAAATTGCGAAATGTCTATCTAAACTAGCAGGGTACCCGCGTGATGCGGCGGCGGGTACCCCATGACTAAATTTTCCGGCGAACAAATGTTATTTTGTTTTGGGCTACTGAATTTCATATTTATATTTTGGAAGCTTAATTAGATTGTACGTTGTGGTTAAATAGTTGTATATTTTGGTGAAATGGTGAATTAAATTGTGTATTAATTGTATGTGTTGAATAATGTGTATTTAGTTTAAATTGTATTTGTACATTATGCTTAGGCAGTTGTGTTTTAAATTATGTATTAATTGTATGTAGGAAATAGTATTTGCTTAATTACATAGTTGTACATTATGTTTTATAAGTAGTATTTACTTAAATTTTAATTTAGGAAATCTTAAAATAATAAATAGGAGAGAAGGTCTTATATGCTTTATAAGTAGGCTTTATAAGTAGTATAGATATAGATATAGATTACTAATGCCCCTCATGATTAGGATTATAACTCTGGTTTTATGTTATTTTTATTAGCTAATTATTTAAACAAAGTAGCGCAACATTGTTAAGACTTATGTTCTTTAAATATATCTAGATTTGAAGACTTAATCACATTTATATAATAAAGTGATCTCTAATTGGTATCTTCTTAGTTAAACTAAACAATAACACTATATTTTTCACTTTTTAATCGTTAATTTATGATAATTTATAATTTTAGGTTAATTTATCCAGCACCTCGATGAAGGCGTTAATTTATATTACTTATGAGGTAAATTATTTATGAACCCCCTCCCTCCTCTCGCCCATGTCAATTCCTCATTTGTGCTTACTTTGCGACTCATTTTGTGTAGGGCCATGATGAACAGGCTTAGGGCCATGATGAACAGGCTTTTACCCCAATTTGGCGCAGAAGATGAGGCTGCTATTCAGCGAGTATGTTTTTATATCTCTTCTACTCCACAGTCCACACTCTTTTTAATTCTGACTCTTTCTTTTTGTGGAAATTTTAGCTTATGGGTCTCGGGTTTGATAGAGACGTTGTTGTGAAGGCGTTTTTGTTAATGGATCGTAATGAGAAGAGAACCCGCCTTTACTTCGAATACATTGATCCACAGGATTTCCCACTGAACTAAAGGTAATCAATAAATTGATCTTACATAATTTTTTAATCCACAATTAAGACTTTTAGATTAAAAATTTAAGTCTTTCTTTAACTAAAATTCAGGGATAGACCTAGGTATTTAGGAGCCACCTTAGTGCTAATTATATAAATGAAGAACGAAAAGGAAAACGAAAATGAAAGGGATTGAAATTGGTGAAGAAGATGGTGCGTTAAAAAACACAAAATTACTAAAGGTCTTTGAAAAAAGAAAAACCTTTTTCTCTAGACACAACAACTTTTATTTACCAATTTTAATTTGAAGTTACTTTTCCTAGATTTATCAAATTTTAATTGGGCCAAAGTATTTTTTTCCCTTGTTGAATCGTGGCGTTGTGGTTAGTATTCGTATGTGTCTCACAAAACATTATTCTATGCTTTGTTTTCATCTTTTTAATATTTGAAACGTGGTTCCATGCTCAAAATTTTTAAGCTTATTTAACATCTTAAGATTTATAATATCAAACCAAACTCTTAACTATTTCAACTTTTAAATAAGTTATATGAATTGGGATCACGTTCTGCCACGAGTTGTGTCGAGTTCATTCCATATTATGCCCGTGTCTGACTCTGCTTTTTCTTTTAGGTATCTTGTTATATACATTACTATATTTGCTTAGATATACAAAAAATTAACCTGTAATTAAGATGAGAACCTATAATTCAAAGCTAATGTGGATTCAGCGTGTTTTATGTTATATTTGCTTAGATACAGGAATTAACCTGTAATTAGGATGAGAACCTAATTAGTGTGGGATGACAGCCTTTTAATAGATTCATCCTCTTTTTACTACTGGTAGTCAGGATAAACATGTTAAAGCGAAGGATGTAGTGGAGGGGAACAATTGTTATGATGATGCCATTTTAGTGTTTGGATCCATTGTGTTATGGTTGTGAGGATGGAAACTACAACTGTGACAAGTGGTGTTCAGACATGGCAAAAGGAAATCTAGTCATAAAATGGAATTTCCTTAAAAGCCTTTGTCTTTGATGATGCCTTGTCTGGACAACAGACTATATATCATGCTTCTGAGGATGAAGCCGCAAGTGATGAATGTATAATAGGTTATCAAGAGAAGGATATGTAGTCATGGGCTTGGGATCCTATTATGTGAGGTAAGGAGGGGTCTATATATTTAGGATTAATGTTTGGCTGTCTCAGGTTAAGGAAATGCAGTTAGTAGCATTGTTTTATCCGTGGTAGGAAAGTTGAATAGCTCATAGAGTTGCTAGAATTAGCTTGAATGTAATCATCACAGTGATGATGAGTATAGTAGTGGAATGTCCTTTTTAATTTTAGTTGCTATTTCATGGGAAATAGATGGGATCTGTCCATCTTTCTTATGTTTAGCATTCTACTTGGTTATTAGTTGAGCATAATATATATTCGCCTTTTACCAAAGAAAAAAACATGTTAAAGCGGAGATGTATGAGACCAACTCAATATACCGCTAGAAAAAAATTGCTATGTTATCATTTATAATGCCCAAACCCCAAAGCAGGACATTCGCCAAATAAACACAGCGAATTACTTTAAGATTAGAATTGATGGATGGCTACTCATGATGGCTTGATGTGATCTCCAGATTTTTCTAAACAGGTGTTAGCATTTTGTTAGGCTTAAAGTTTTATCAACCAATAAGTTATTTTACAATTGTGTGCAATTGTTATTATGTCAAACTTACCAACTAACATGCATTTCATTTCAGAACCATTAAGGACTGAAGCTGGATGGAGGGATATGCTATAGAGGAAAGAGGCTCGTTTCATCTGTGGAGTTTTGTACAACTTCATTAGTATCTTACTATTTGTCTGATGAAACCATAAACATCTATGAGAAGTAGAATCTGAAATTGTCTTTTGATATTTAAGTAGTTGTACCTAGTTTTGGTTAAGATGTTCGTAATCCTTATGTTGCCCTTAATTTGTCTGTTGAGTTGCTAAATTTGGTTTATGAGCTGAAATCTTGGATTTCCTAATGCATCTGAAGTCGGAATAGCTGCCAACTCTCAGTTTGGTTATCTTTTTGCCTATAGCTTTGTGTCCTGAACTTCTAAAACCCCAAGAGGTATCTGGTTTGTGGAATCTCAATGGAGTTGGAATTTGAATGCAATTCCATAAGGAGTTTGGTTATAGCTGAAGGAATTCGGCTATCGTCAGATCTAAAAGCTTTTGATGCTACTATATTTTACTTTATTATATGTTGAATGCACTATGATTTTTAGAGAGCTGCAGAATCAGTATGCTAACAAAGAATCTTTTCTGTTAGATACGAATTTTGTTAGTTTTGACCTTTACAATAACCAGGGTCTACATTCATAGAAGGGACATTGCTTTTGAATGTCAACCAAGCAAAATACAGAAATAGAAGGCTATATATGTTTTGAAAATTCAACGAGTTTGAGAGAGAATTCAAGCAAATAATTCAAGAAGTATAGATCTTAAGAGTTAAGAGTATCAATGCACTGCAACCCAGACAACACTACAGACAGCACCCTATACTAGGGGAACACTCAATATTGTCATAACATGCTAATAACCAAGTTCTAATATCAAAGTTATTCATTTAGTAGTATCTTGCATCATTCAATTACTCGGGAATGATAGTTGCAACAGAATGCCATGCTGTCATTTTTGGGTCCTTTGACATCAATTATATCTGTCTTTGACTGGGAGCACTGAATGCCAATGATTCACCAAAACCAGATGCAGTGGTTTTTGGATGCTGTGAGCCAGTGAGCTAGGGACCACCAAAGTAGGGACCACGAACAACCTAAACCTCATTCAGCTACAAATCAGAAGCAAAAACATACCCGTAGACGTCCCAAAATATCGGACTTTGGATTGGCAAGAAATTTTCAAATGACACAAGAGCTGGCGAATACTCACCGGATTGTTGGCACATAGTGAGAACTTTATATTTCCTCTTTAGAATAGTTACTCTTCAAATAACATCTTTTTAACGCACATGATGTCTTTATCACAGTCTAAAGTCTAAACTCATAAGAACAAAGTACCAAATCTTAAAATGGAAGTCACATTGAAATTGAAAAGAGTATATATAGCACATCATATCATCGAAAAATGACTTGTGAATAATGAAATAATGAAATTCAGTGGTTATATGTCTCTCAAACTATTATTTACTTACAACTATTATATTCTTAGGCAAATGCTAATTAAATAATGAAATTCAGTGGTTATATGTCTCCTGAATATGCCATGGGAGGAGTGATTTCAGAGAAATCAGATGTATTTAGTTATGGAGTAATGCTATTAGAGATTGTGAGTGGAAAGAGGAATACTGCATTTATACATCAAGAACAAGTTTATCCTCTTGCGCATGTAAGTATAACATTCCACTCAAATACCATACTACAAAACTTCATTCCGTTTACATGCCAGCTTTTGATGGCTTCTTACAAAATATAACATATCTCAGGCATGGAAGTCATGGAAGGTAGGCAGAGGAGACGAATTCATTGATCAAGCATTGGCAAAGCCATCATGTCTACCAGAGGGTTTACGATGCATACACGTGGGACTTCTTTGTGTTCAGGACCTGGCTAAGGATAGGCCAACAATAACAGAAGTAGTTTCTATGCTATGCAGTGAAATTGATCTTCCAGAGCCAAAAGAACCATTATTTGCTTTACAAAGGCTGTCCGGAAACAGCCTTGGACAGGAATCTGCAAACATGTTTTCTAACAATGCAGTCACTATATCCATGGTTGAAAGGCGATAGCCATTGCAGAAGACAGTTTTTTTTTTTTTTTTTTTTTTTTTTTTAATGGTCAATGTGATAAGACATACATTTGTCCAAGCCTAAAAGGGCCCAAGAAACTGATCCACATGTGTTGAACTAATACTATATGTATTCAAAAAAGTCCCGTTTTACAAATTAAATAACATGCAAAAATGTAATTCTTTTTAATTTGTACAACCTCTTACAGTTATAGTTGATTTTAAGCGTCACCCAAAAGTCGAGCCAGAAAATATGCAACTACTAATGATTAAAACATCAATGCGATTCAGTTTCACCTCACTAACCCGTTTGTAATCACTTTAATTTAAATGCAAGTCATGACGAGTTCAAGCTTGTGAGTTGAAAACTGATTTCAGATTATAATAAAAAGATATGGTATGTTATGGTGCACGGCCAATCGAAGGAAAGACAAAAATAAGTTTTTTTTGTTAAGTATAATAACTTAAGAAAAACCCAAAGCATATCAATCTTTACCTTTTTTTAATGCCTGATGTTCAAGATTTATCAGTGTAAGAACCTAGTTACTTTTTAAAAATCTTTGTATGTATGGTGATTTGTAAAAAGTATAGAAAAAGAAAAATGAAGATGACGTTTTAAAAAAAGAAAGACTTTTATATTGCGCAAATGAAAGAGAAGGTTTGGTGTTGAAGTAAATCTTCGCTCCTTCGGAATGCCGGATGAATCCTTCGGCCTTGAACACTGCACAAACACAACCGCTCGTTAGCCTCGTCCCGGGTGTTATCCCAGGATCAAGCTCGGGCGTGAGAATAAGTATATCTTCAAGACCGAAAGGTATAATGATATATGCGGATATTTATGAGAAAAGAGTGTGTGTTACAATAAATGGCTTTGGGGTATTTATATCATCTCAAAGAGGGTACAGATGAACAGTGAAAGTAACACTATTTGAATAGTAATTGTACATGTGAATAGTAGAATATCCCATGAACAGTAGCCATTATCCTAGGCCTAGGCTTGTGTCAGTAGTAGTTGGAGACATGCTTGCTGATTTCCTGGGAAAACGGCGCACGTGGACCTGCCCTCTGGCCCACTTGCCGGAGGGTAGTGTTTACCGTCCGGTCAATTTAGCAGTGTCCGGTTCATGCCCTCCGGATACATACGTCAACATGTCCCTCCCCAGTATTGAATTATCGAGTCGTTAACCGGTGATTCAATACTCATACACAAGGGCGTGATTCTTGAAGGGACGATTTTGTATTTATTGGGCCATTATAGGCCCACTGAGTTAGTGATCCATGGGCCTTGGCTTGGGCCTATCATAGTGTTTTCTTGCCACGTTTTCCCGCTCTTCGGTCGTGGACGGTTAGGATTGCGACACGTCATCACTTCTGACAGATGCGACGTTTCGCTTCACCCCATGCGTTCCCTATATATATAACCCCTTTTACTTCTTACTTTTACACACAGTTGATTATTCTTACCACCGCTACTCCGAGCGTTTTTTCTTTACCGAAGCGACTTCCGAGGTGAGTTCTTATCCTTCTTCTTTTAGTTTTATTATCATTTCTCCCGGCCATCCTTTAGAGTATATCTGAACACGTCCGGGTGGAGAATGCGACCGAACCGCAAGTTAGAGCGGCCGTGGTGCCGAAATTTGATATGCATATACACAAGTCCAAGCTTTCACAACAAGAGCTGGATGACCTAATTGTTACTTATAATATCCCGGCGGAGTTACATCCTATGCTTCCGGACCCCAACATGACTATGAACAGGCTACCCGCCGGCAAGATTGGCATTTATACTCGTCAGCTGGACATAGGTGGGATTAGGGTTCCTTTTTCCAAGTTTCTTCTTGCGGTGATAAAACATTTCAAGGTGCACATTTCACAATTGGTTCCGATAGGGTTGAACCGGGTTACTCTGTTCGAGGTCCGTTGCTATAGTTTAGACTGCCAGCCGACCGTCTCGTTGTTCCGGGTGTTCTATAGGTTATGCAAGCAGGGACATTGGTTTTCTTTTGAGAGCCGGAAGGGGAAAAAAGCCAAGAAGTGTTTTCTCGAGGTTCTATCTGGGCTAAAACATTGGAAAGAAAAGTTTTTTCTTATTGACCGGAGGGCGATTCCGGATGCCATGGCTTGGAGACATAATGATTCCAAGATTTCCGATACTTTTCCCATCAGCTATCCAGAGGAGCCGGCGGAGAAACTTAGTGAGAAAATCATCAAACTTAGGGAGGTGCCCCCTTGTCTGTTATGGGTGTACGGGCTTTCCACCGTGTGGGAGACCAAGAATGTTCAGGTCGTTCTAAAGGATCCCGAGGGGCATGGTAATACCCGTTTCATTATCACTTTGATTTTCCTTACAAGTTTTTTTTTTTCTTCTCTTTATTTATTCCGGTGTTAATTGTAGTTTTGAGTATGGCTGAGTTTCTTGAGTTGCCGGATTGGGAGGGTACTGAGGTGACCGAGGGTGAGGAGATACCTGCCGGTCAAGAGCGACCCCAACGAACAGCTCCATTTCTGGACGCCGCCAAAGAATTACCACCCAAGGACAATTTGATGCGGTTGGTCGAGCGACCTTGCCAAAAGGTCATTGATGCTCGCCATAAAAAGGAGCAGGAGGTTCTCAAGAGGAAAGCCAAAGCCGGGGAAGGGCCTTCTACAACGATGCCGAAGAGAGTCAGAAGAGATCCCAATGCCCTCGAAGGTGTGGTCTCCCTGACTGAGACGGAAGATGCCACTCCTCTGAATCAAGCGTTTCCGTCCGGTGAAGCTATTCATAATCAGTCCAACCCCGAGGTAGCAGCAAACGCTGAGGAGAACATTGCTCCACACTTGTCTGAGGAGGAAAATGTCAATCATGGAGCCGAGGAGAATTTGGGTGGTGGAGTTAACGAAAATGAACGTTCCCCACCGGTTCGCGGCAACACTCCTCCTATTCATCTGAACTCTCCGGAAAGAGAACAACAACCTCATGCCTCGGATGGTTAGTACCCTCTTTGTATATTCGATTAAATGTTTTATGTTGCTCATCTGTTCTAACATATTATGCTTTGTTTGTTACAGCGATGTCTGCGCACCATTCAGGCCCTTCTAAAAGTCCGGTTGTTCATGTGGTTCCTTCCGACCATTCCGGTATGACCGTTCTTTTGCTAGATTATAGATACTTGGGAAATGTTTGTACCTGCCCTTGATAATTATCTCCCTTTTTTTTTGTTTGCAGATCGGTCCGTTGAGCAGGCTAACTTTTTTGTTCCGGCTTGGACCCTCCGTGATGATGTCCGAATCAACTCTTATAGGGCTTGTCGCGAAATGATTGCCAACCTACCTACTCTGGCCGAACAGTCCGCCTTAGAGGAGCTAAACAACATTGATTTGGCCCGGTTGACATATGAGCAGCTAGGCACAAGCATCATTTCCCAGGGGGAGGTGCTAAGAAGGTTCAGGCATTTGAATGCTGATTTTCGTGAGCTGGATCAAATTCATTCCCAATGTTCCGAACAGGTTGCTAGGTTAGTGGAGGTCGAGAAGGACCGTGATGCTCATGTCAAAAAGTTTTTCAAACTCTCTGCCGAACACGAAGATGTCTGCCGCCGGTTCGAAGCTTGTGCGAACAGAGAGAAAACACTTCTGGAGAAGGTGGAAGAGTTGGGAAGGGAGAAAGAGGTTTGGCTGGATACAGAAGCTAGGCAATCCGAAAAAATAAAACAGCTAGAGGCTAAGCTGGCCGCCTCGAAAGATTTAGTTGCCAAGCTGAAGGTGGATAATTCAGATCTGACCGTGAATCTGGGGCAGGCAGAGGTCGTTCGTCAAAACACAGTTAAATCCTTGGTCCCGACCGTTTTTCGCCGGTTGATGGACAGCGAGGAATATAAGAAGTCTTTGGCGAAACCTTTGAGCCTTTCATATTCGGCTGGTTGGTTGGATGGGGTGCGCCTTGCTCGGAAACCGGAGGATGTAGAGAAAATCCTTCGTACTTCAAAGAAGGTGAACCTTGAAGCTCCGTCTATTTGGAAAGATGAATTCAACAAGGTTTTTTCTTTCGAGTACCCCTTTATCTGAAGAGTTGCTGACTCTTACCGGCTTCCGTTGGAGGATCTTATGAATATTTTTTCCCCCCTTCCTCCACTCTTCAGGGTTTGCTTGGTGGTTCAGAGCTCCCTACTGGTGGCCCAACTCCGAGGACGTTGGTTGAGACGGTTGTCCCCGAGGTCGAGGAGAATGTTAATCCTCTAGTTTGATTATTATCATTTGTAAATACATTTTGACGTCGTTCGGATATTTATACATCTGCTTGTAATGAACATGTGATTTTGTGTTATGTATATATTTTTAGGTTTACACTTGTTTTTTGTAATGTGCCTTTCTTTCCCCTGTTTTTTTTATCGTATATGGTCTTTGCTTCAATATGAATCTATTGGTTGAACGTCCGGGACGAAATTATCACCCGGGAATCTATAGTGTTGCAGGCATTCAAAACGAAATTATCGTTTGAGCATCCTGGATGGAATTACCATCCGGGCATCCGGAATGAAATTATCATCCGGGCATCCATGATGTTGCAGGGCATTCAAAACGAAATTATCGTTTGAGCATCCTGGATGGAATTACCATCCGGGCATCCGGAACGAAATTATCATCCGAGCATCCTTATGTTACAGGGCATCCGAAACGAAATTATCGTTCGGGCATCCGGACTAAAATTGTCATCCGGGCACCACCATATTCCTAATGGGGGCCAACCATCAGGAAGGAAATAACAATTGTATTGCAAAATATGCTCCTTCCACTTCTCCCGGGAAGGGCATTCCAACTTAATTTATTTAAAAAGGAAATTACCATCGTTATTACATTAAGTGCGAAATTATAACAATAACAATTTTTATAAGAAGCAATTCCTGAGATTCACAGCATGCCATGGGCGAGGTACGTCCTTGTCATCCATCGTCTGCAACTTATAACAACCGTTGTCATACGCTTCCACCACCCGGTAAGGGCCTTCCCAGTTTGGACCCAATTTCCCCAGATTTTCCACTCGGCTAGCTTCATTCCGGCGGTACACAAAATCCCCCACTTTAAAGCTAACGGGCTTGACCCTTCGGTTATAGTATCGCTCCACTTGTGTTTTATACTTGGCCTCCCTTATAGCCGCAGCTTCCCTTCTTTCTTGCAACAAATCTAGCGAGAGGCGCTGTTCTTTCTCGTTTCAGTCTACCGCCCTCTAGAGATGTTCGTCATCTCGGCTTTCATCAAACATTATTGCCCTATACGTGGACATCCCTATTTCCGCCGGGATCATGGCCTCACTACCGTAGGTGAGACTAAAAGGGGTTTCTCCATTACTTGTTTTGATGGATGTTCGGTGAGCCCACAGAATGCTTGGTAGCTCGTCAACCCATCCGGACCTAGCCCTTCCCAGCCTTGCCTTCATTCCCTTCAAGAGAGACTCATTGGCCCTTTCTACTAACCCATTTGCTTGCGGATGTGCAACCGCCGTATTCCTTTGTCTGATGTGTAACTGTTGACACCAGCTTTTGAACGGATCATTCACAAAATTGGTCCCATTATCCGTTACAATTACCCCCGGTAATCCAAAACGGCACACAATGTTTTCCCATACAAACTTTTTTACGTCCTTTCCAGTGGTTTTGGCTAGCGGTTTTGCTTCTATCCACTTAGTAAAATAATCTATCGCCACAATGAGAAACTTTACTTTTCCTGGTGCCTCCGAAAATGGGCCTAACACATCCATGCCCCATTGGAAGAAAGGCCAAGGTGCCATGATTGAGGTTAGGGGTGTTTTTGGAAGTCTCGGTACCGGAGCATGTATTTGACAAGAATCACACTTGCGGATTTCCTCTCTGGCGTCTTTGTGCATAGTTGGCCAATAATATCCTTGCCTTATTAACTTGGCCACCACGAATCTTGGTCCGGAGTGCATGCCGCAAATCCCCTCATGTACTTCCCTTACTAGGTAGTTTGCTTGTAGGGGGCCCACACATCTCAACATTGGATTCAAATATGATTTCTTAAAGAGGACTCCGTCTTGCATTGTATAATGTGGGATTTTCATCCGTAGGCTTCTGGCGTCACTGGTATTCTCCGGCCATACTCCTTCTTCTAGGCACTTAATGATAGGGGTCATCCAGTTATCCCCTTCTTCTTCCACTATTGCATGCACCTGCTCTTCCTCAACGGATGGTCTTTCAAGAATTTCCACCAGAACTTCCTTAGTTAGGTGGTTAAAAGCTACCGAAGCTAACTTGCTTAGAACGTCCGCCTTTTGGTTTTGTGACCTGGGTAGATTCCGGATCTTGAAACTTTTGAACTGGGATACATGTTCCTTTACCTTTGCCAAGTATCGTATCATGCTGTCCTTGGTCGCAACAAAATCTCCATTTACCTGGCTGGCCACCAGTTTTGAATCAACCCTTACGTCCAGAGCTTCTATCTTCATCTGTTCGGCAATCCGCAAACCAGCCAATAATGCCTCGTATTCTGCTCCGTTGTTTGTGCTTTCGAATTTTAAACGGAGGGCGTAGGTGTACTCCTCTTGAGAGGGTCCGATGAGTACAAGACCAGCTCCTGCCCCCTTTCTATTGGATACCCCGTCCGTGTATAATATCCATTCGTCATGCTCACTGAGCTCCCCGACCATGTTTCTTCCCCTTTCTTCTACCGATATCTCTGTAAGAAAGTCTGCTAATACCTGTCCTTTGACTGCGTTTCTGGGGATGTAAGTAATGTCATACGCCCCCAACTCTACGGCATACTTCGCCATCTTCCCGGATGCTTCCGCCTTGTTCAATATTTGTCTGATGGGCTGGTCGGTGATTACCGTCATCGGATGTGCCTCAAAATACCTCCGCAGCCTTCTCGAAGCATGCAGCAGGCAGATAGCGAGCTTCTCCAAGGGAGCATAGTACCTTTCGGCTTCGTGTAACGTTCGGCTAACATAATGCACCGGCAGCTGCTTTCCTCCTCTATTGGCGATCAGGACCGCACTTATCGCTGCACCGGCAGCTGCTAGATACAAATACAATTTTTCCTTGGGTTTGGGTGTTGTTAAAGCCGGGAGTTCTAAAACCAATCTTTTCATCGCCTGAAAGGCCTTTTCTGCCTCCGGTGTCCAACGGTACTCTTCTTTGTTTTCTTTGGTGATGTGTTTAAGGGTTTCAAAGAATGGAAGTGACCTTTCTGCCGATCGAGATAAGAACCGATTAAGTGCCGCTAATTTCCCACTGAGACTCTGCATTTCCCTTAGAGTTTTGGGAGATTTCATATCGGCAATTGATTTAGTTTTCTTTGGATTGGCCCTGATTCCTTCGGAGGTCACCATATACCCCAAGAATTTTCCTTCTTCTACTCCGAAGGAGCACTTTTTTGGATTCAGCTTCATATTGACTTTGCGAAGATTGTCGAAAGTTTCGTAAATGTCCGCTAGCATGGCTTGTTCGGAGTTACTTTTGATAACCATGTCGTCTACGTACGCTTCAAGATTTCTTCCTATTTGAGAGCTGAAAGCCGAATCTACCAAACGCTGGTATGTGGCTCCTGCATTTTTTAGTCCGAAGGGCATCTTAGTATAGCAAAAAGTCCCCTGCTCTGTGTAGAATGCCGTCTTCTCCTCATCCTCCCTTGCCATTTGCACCTGATGGTACCCTTTATAGGCGTCTAGGAAGCATTTGTATCGGAAGCCCACTACGGATTCAATTTTCCAGTCTATTTCAGGCAAGAGGTAATAATCTTTAGGGCAAGATGAATTTAGGTTTTTGAAATCTATGCACATCCTCCAACTCACGTCACATTTTTTGACTAGCCGGATTGGAGATCCACGTTGGATACCGGACAGGACGCACTATCCCGACCTTGACCCACTCTTGTACTTCCTTAGTTATTATCATATTTTTCTCTTGTGAAAACGTGCGTCTTTTCTGGGCAACTGGAGTGTCTTCCATTTTCACATTTAGGGTATGTTGCGCTACGGACCTTGGTATCCCGTTCATATCTTTCGGTTGCCACGCAAACACATCCTTGTTCCGTCTTAGTAAGTCTATCAACCTCCTTCGGTATTCATCTGAAAAATTCCCCCTATTGTTACCAACTGATCAGGGTAGGCTGGGTTTACGGATACTTCTTCCGTAATACCCACTTCAGCTTTTACTTCCCAACATTCCTTTCTTGTCGGCATTTCCTCGCCCTTCTCAAGTGACAACTGCTCTTCTTCTCGGATTCTGCATTCCATCATTGCTACTGACCGGGTAACTAGTGTAGCTATGCCTTTTGGTGTGGGAAATTTTATCATGGCGTGTATGGTGGAAGGAATGACCCTCAACTCCCTTAATCCTGTCCTTCCCAAAATGATGTTGTATGGTGAAGATGATCGGATTACTGCAAACTTCATTCTCGCCTTCCGGTATAACCCATGATCACCGAAACATACGCCAAGTTCTATCTTTCCCAAAGGCCGGACCACTTCACCCGAGAATCCTATCAGGGGGGAGTCACATTCTCTCAGTCTTGATTTTATTGAAGGGCACAGATTGTTAAAGCAATGCTCATACATTACTTCTAGTGATGCCCCTTCATCCACGAAAACTCTCTTGACCAGGTAGCCTTCCACTTCCGCCTCGATGATGAGCGGTTCATCAGATAGATCCTTCATTGCTATGGGGGGAAAGGTTATTGGGACCAGCATCCATGGCTCCTCCGGTTCCCTGCCTTTTCTTTTTTGGGAACTCACCGCACCTATCATATGAATCACTTTTGCCTTTCCTCGTGCGTTATCTTTTGGCTGATCCCTACCCTGCCATCGAACAGTTCGGAGCAGGTGATCTAGCTTCCCAGATTCCAATGCCGTTTCCAATTGCTTTTTGAGGTGGTGACAATCATTAGTAAAATGCCCCTTCTCCCCGTGGTAGTCACAATACCTGTCTGCGTTTTCCCTGCTCGGTTTTCCTACCAGCGGTGGTGGTGGGGGAAGTCGGAGCTGATGTTCTGTGGCCAGTATTTCTTTTGGTTGTTTAATCAAAGCGGCCAAACCGGGACGGTAATGGTCATGCCTCCCTATCTCCTTTCTTCGAAAATCTCCCGGTTGGAGACCTCCTTGTTTGGGCGGCACGTATGGAGAGTACGGCTCTTTGTATCGATATTCTCCCCGACGGTCATTCTTCCGCCTATCCACATGAAACCCTCTCATTCTGTCCACCCTCGGGAGGAAATTCTTGCGAGAATACTCTTGTGTTTCACCCTTTGGAAGCTCTGTATTTTTGTATGCTTCTTCCGACCTCACAAAATCGTCTACTCTCGTCATCATTTCTTTTACCGTGAGTGGTACCTTATCGGAGAACCGCTTGGCTAATTCCGGACATTTATGGCTATTCATGAAAGATGATATGCGCATAACTTCTGGAACTCCTGGGATATAGCTGGCTATTCATGAAAGACGAGTCGCGGTTGTTCCGGTTAGATCCTTCCGGATTTTCCTTGCTGGCGTCATCACCTCCGTTTCCCGTGAGGGGAGTGATGGGAGGAAGGTCCGCCATGATATTGACTGGTAGAGTGAATAAGGGGTCCCACGGATGGCGCCAATTTGTTGAAGTAAATCTTCGCTCCTTCGGAATGCCTGATGGATGAATCCTTCGGCCTTGAACACTGCACAAACACAACCGCTCGTTAGCCTCATCCCGGGTGTTATCCCAGGACCAAGCTCGGGCGTGAGAATAAGTATATCTTCAAGACCGAAAGGTATAATGATATATGCGGGTATTTATGAGAAAAGAGTGTGTGTTACAATAAATGGCTTTGGGGTATTTATACTATCTCAAAGAGGGTACAGATGAACAGTGAAAGTAACACTATTTGAATAGTAATTGTACCTATGAATAGTAGAATATCCCATGAACAGTAGCCGTTATCCTAGGCCTAGGCTTGTGTCAGTAGTAGTTGGAGACATGCTTGCTGATTTCCTGGGAAAACGGCGCACGTGGACCTGCCCTCTGGCCCACTTGCCGGAGGGTAGTGTTTACCGTCCGGTCAATTTAGCAGTGTCCGGTTCATGCCCTCCGGACACATACGTCAACAGTTTGAGAATTTTTTTTAGCTAGTCCAATATTTGAAGCTCTTCAAACCAAGTCACATGATCGATATGATGTAACGACTCTCATTCAATTTGATCGATCTTTGATAAAATATTAGCCTATACTGCACAATAAAATCATGTTCATTCGTGTAAGAAATCAAAATAAATTAACCTAAAAGAATATTGTAAAAGTTAATGTGGTTTTAGACAACATTTGTTTGGTCACATACTCACATAGGTTCAGGTTTTAATCTATTACATTGTTCATTTTTACAAGCAGATATACGTACAACTTTCAAATTTTATTAATTACTTCAGCTACATAAAAAAGATAAAATCAAATTTGATAAAGTATAAGTGTATACATATATTATGAATAAAAAAAAAAAAAATTATATACGCCTTGTCTGCCTTTTGGTATATAAAGTGCCACAACTTCTTCTCTCTAGCCGATGTGGGATTCAGTTTTCAT
Source organism: Artemisia argyi (assembly GCA_030686995.1). Lineage (NCBI taxonomy): Eukaryota > Viridiplantae > Streptophyta > Magnoliopsida > Asterales > Asteraceae > Artemisia > Artemisia argyi. The sequence continues at coordinate 17,733,382 of CM060688.1, read as the reverse complement.
GAAACACATAGTACTTAGCTATCATCTTTATTTAACCCGTTAAAGTGTTAAACCCATTAATAAATAGACGGGCTATCCTGCGTATGCTTCCACCAACTTCCACATTTACAAGCTTCCATTTCTTCCTAATGAGCCATCCATGATCTATGAACTAGATTTTATTGTGCAGTATGGGCTAATAATTTATCAAAGATTGATCAAATTGAATGAGAGTCGTTACATCGATCATGCTTCCAACAACATAATTACTGTTGCATTGATCATTCTTGAATGCTAAAAAGCTTCCAAACAATAAGACAGACAACTGGTTTAAATTTTCTACATCACATAATTACTTCTAAAATACAATGCCAAACAAATATCCTTCTCGATCAGGGATGTTGCTCTTGGAAATATCACTGGGCATGGTAACTCTAGTATTCTAAAGGCCTGCCATGGCGTGTTCCAAGTTTCTGTTTGGGCTATTTGGAAATGGCGAAACAAGCTTATCAATGCGGCGCCGGATTCGTGGGATAATATCAAGAACGAAGACATTTTCCCGTCCATTCAAAGGTTATCTAGGACATGGATTTCTGCTCGTCTTCCCTCGAAGACGGCAAGATGGAATAACTGGATTGCTAAGCCTTTTGAATTGTTTACTTTAGACTGATGTTGTTTGTATAGTTTGCTTGGTACTTTCTTTGTGGTTCCCTTTTCTTGTATCCTCTTTGGCTCCCCCGGGAGCTTGTGTTAATATATATCTTCTTAGCCTTTCAAAAAAAAAAAAAAAAAAAAAAAAAGGTGTTTGGATAAAAGCTTATTTTGCCATATTGCTGGCTTATTGCACTCTCAAAACGAAACAAAATATTTTCACTTCCCAAACAGCTTATAACCGGAGGTACTTATCTGAAAGAACTTATTGAGGTCATAAATTAGGAGCTTAGAGAGAGCATTACAAGGTGTATAGATTGTAAAGACTCGCCCCATCTACCATTTTATTCCATCACAATGATAACTATACCTTCCTATATCCACAACAAAGGTCTACACGACAAAGACCTGAAAAAACAAACATACAATATCCCAATGTCTATTACTAAGAGGGTGTTTATATAAGTGCTTATCCGCTTAAAGTATACAGTTTTGAAGGTTTGGAGATATTTCAAACAGCTTAATTACTTATCTACTTATCTTGGAGCTAATAAGCACTAAAAAAAAAAATTTCAAGCCACTGCGCATAAATAAAAGATGAAACTGTAGGGAAATGTAGACCATGAGGGAGTTTCTATAAATCTAAATTGGAAAGGTTGGATTAGTATATCTTTAAATATTACTAATATTTTTTTAACTGAATTATAGAAAAGATCTCTAATATAATTCCTATATATGAACAAAAGAGCACATAAAATGATTTCTTCTCCTGCAAACATTTGGAGAGAGATAGCCAACAATTTTGAAGGTAATTAACATCTTTACTCTGCAAGATGATTATCAAATTCTTATTTTTAGATCAAAGTTGCAAAAGTGTTGTTGTACCCAAAGAGATGGAGGAAGAAGGGGCTATAAGCATCACACCACAATTTAAATATGTTCCGGAAGAGTTGATCCATCGTATACAATCACTGTTGCCTGAAAAAGATGCCGCCCGCACATGTGTCTTGTCCAAGTCCTGGCTACACGCTTGGTCTACCATCCCTACCCTCAGGTTTACTACATGTGTAACGAATGATCATCTCACCAAACAAGAACATATAGACTACATTCAGTTGATTGATCGCACTCTTTTGTGGTATCTTGCAATGGCTTTTGCCAAACAAGAACATATAGATCCGTTTGCTTTTACCGTATTTTTATATTTGACTCATTTGATAGTAGGCATTCGAAATTGGCACATTCAATCACTCATAACTATAGACTACATTCAGTTGATTGATCGCACTCTTTTACGGTATCTAAATGACAACATGCCCGTCGAATGTCTTCGCTTTCACTTAGACATTGAGAAATTGTCACTGCCTTCTGCTGTTGAAAATTGGTTTCAAGTGCTAGCTTCTGGAAATTGTCTTAAGGATCTTTTCCTAACAATATGTGGTAAGAAGCTTAATAAAAATGAAGTTGGTTGGCTTACAATTCCAGATGCAATATTCTATTGTGAAAACCCTCTCCTTCACTTAACAGTATGTTTCTGCTTTCAATGTTAACTCGAATAAGTCTGCTAACTCTTTGATATGTTCCGCATAATACTAACATTATTGCCTAAGTATTGATAATAGGATTCATACCAATTTTATATATGAACCCTCTCCTTGATATTGGGTTAATTTAGATATATTCTAGTATTTGACTTCGATAAATGGTGACACCCCTCCACGTTCAAGCTGACTGTTGTTTGACTTGACAACCTTCCCCTTCTTTTCATTGAACACTTTTTAAAACATATATTTGAATCTGTATAGTTTAGTTTTCGATAAAATTTTAGTATGTATTTGCTCACTTAAGGCTATGGTTTATCATACCATAAGTAAAATGATAATTATTAAACACATAATTGTCCATGTTAATAACATATCTTAACATGGAGGGTATAATGTTTATAATGATCCATGTCTATTATAATGGTAGCCTAAAACATAGGCCTGCATACTATGTTTAGAAAAACCTGCTCATTAAAATGTCGTCACATCAAAAGTTATACTGAATCACTGATATGCTCTTTACAGACTGTAACGTATACTACTGCTCCCTTGTTTGTGAGTGCTGTTATTTGGTTAGCTGGATTTGGTATTGGTGCATCTCTTCTATCAGTCTCTTGCTGCTACTGTGCTGCAGAAGATCCCCTTATGGCTATTCAAAATTCGTCTATGCACTTTCACTTATTTTGCTATCCCCATGTAAGACAGTCTTCAAAAATTCATGTGCTTATGTGCATATAATGTGTGCGTGTGTCTGTGTTTTATACTAACATTGTAAGTGTAACTTGTGTTCCAGTGTTAGATGTGTGGTTTTGTACACGGGTCATTGGTTCCTCGTATAATCATTGTTGCGGTTACGATACTTGTAGCTCTTCTTGTTTTTTATAAGTCTATCAAAACCATCTCTTTCTTCAAGATTTATAAACTTAGTTTTTGTATACTCACATTCTTGAATGCTTGCAGTGTTCTCCATACTCGGATTATGGTTTCTTGTTTAATGTAAGTGGCCGGTCATAATAAGTACGGCTTATTTAATCAGGAAGTATTCTGCATGACGAGACATAATTCGAACCTGCATTTCACAGATTGGTGACTTTTGGATGGATTCTCGTTACTGCTACATTCATATTATGTGGCTTATTTTGGCGCTCCAAAAGTATGTAATTCTGTTTAATCTAAGTAAAGGTTCATTCATTAGTAGATGTTAGCTACTAAGGATAGCAAGAGAAAGGGGTTGGCTTATTGGGTAATGGGTTAATACAGGTTCGGGTCGAAACTTGTCATCTCCAATACTGGTCGGGTTGATCCACTAACCAATTTTTCCAACAAAACCCATTATCCTTTTAGCTTTTTTTGTTTATTTGATCCGTTTGAGATAGTAACACAACACAATCATAATAAGGGTCAAAATTGTCACCATTAGTGACTACATTCATTTACCTATTCTTGTAGCATTGTGGGAGACGTGTGTAGCAATGAATGAGTGGGTCGAATGCCCCCGATGGCTCATACAGCTTTAGATGCTATTCTTCCAAGTGTTGATAATGCAAATGCCCAAGAAACTTTATCTGATGTGACATTTCAACTAGTCGGAATGGTAAATAACATCATCAAAAATGTCTCCAACATCAATCCACCGTCATTTCCATTTCCGTTTCTAATTCTGCAAATCAATGTGCCACCACTCGTTTTGTGTGCATGGCCAGAACTGTTTGGTTTGATGTTCTGCCGGGTTTCATCTCAGTGTCAAGGTCTTGGTCAGTTCTCTCACCCGTTTGCATGCTTCATATCGGGTGATGCCCTTAAGTGGCTTGGTGGTGTGTTGGGGTTAGGTGACAGAGGGTCTTGATATGATTGTCAGAACTTCCCCAGGGTCGACGATGTGAGTAGTTTGGATAAAAACGAGTTTTAGGATCGTTGTAGTTGCTTAGAGTCATGAATCATGATTATTGTCTTAGGATCAATGTGGTTGAGTTCATGGTCGTTGTAGTTGGTAAGGGTCGATGTGGTTATGTTTATGATTGTTGTAGTTTGGCCAGGGTCAATGTGGCTGTGTTCGGTTTTGAACAAATTTGTTAGTTGTTCTACATCAGTTCAAGCCTTGGCGTCGATCATTGCCATGTTAAATAGTTGCATAACCTCCAAATTATCAGTGACTTATCACAAGAACCATTGTTTGGTTTTGAAGAAGTTTAGTTGATTGTTAAACATCAATTTAAGCCTCAGCGTCGATCATTGTTCTACATCAGTTCAAGCCTTGGCGTCCATCATTGCCATGTTAAATAGTTGCATAACCTCCAAATTATCAGTGACTTATATCACAAGAACCATTGTTCGGTTTTGAAGAAGTTTAGTTGATTGTTCAACATCAATTTAAGCCTCGGCGTCGATCATGTTCTACACCAATTTAACCTTCCAAAACACACTACAATTTACCCACATAAACACATACGAGCTCCAAAGTCGAACTTAAAGCTATAAGTTTCTTTCCAACTCCAACGATGTTGTCGTCAAAGTCACAATTCAGTGAGTCATCATTCACCATAACCAAACCCCTTAGACCAACAGTTTCGTGTGTTGATCCATCAGAATTCAAATCATTAATACGTTTGGCTAAGTCAAGCAACTCGTCATCATCATCGTCCGCAAAGCCAAACCAAAAACAGAATCATAAGCAGAATTGCCTGACGCAGGACGCGCGGAAGCGAATTTATATAAACTGTAATCCAAAGGTGATATGCGAGGCGCACCTCAAGGGAATAAAACCCAAACAAGAGATTTGCTCTTAAAACACAAAGTTTTATTAATAACTAGCTTATCGACCCGTTAACACCGGGTATTTTTTAAAGAAATAAGAAAATGAGATGATAAGAAAACTTATAAAGTAAACATGTTCCATTTAATATATGAAAGAAAGAATGACACAATGCGTCAATTATCCAATAAGCAATTGAGTTTGTTACAACTATACTAAAAAAACGTCCAAGCGTTGGCGAATCTAAAATTGATTGTCTCGAACAGAAAATGGTGTGTGTGCGCGCCTATCGATTCAAAACCCAATGTCCATGTCGTGCGCACCTAAGAGTAAATAGATGATGTAAGTAACTGCATGTTGTTATTCATAATATATTATAATTGAGAATATGAGAAAAAAAAAAGGACGTGTGTATTTTACATACCTCTTATAGTTTGATAATAGACCTTCAAGCACTTCTGTATACACACTTCTTTCTGTAGCAAAACACAAAAATTTACTACCCGTTGTTTAATAAGAGGTTTATTCTACCTTGTGTGGTACATTCATAGAAGCAAGATTTCCTGAAATATAAGATGAAAACGGAAATATTCACATTATACACAGATGGCGACCAAACCTCTCACGTATTTGTAATTTCGCTACCAAGTAAAAATACTTTGAAAAGGGAAAAAATCACATCTAAGAGTTAAGTTTAGAAGATAAGTTTACTCAATAACACATGGAGTGTATAAGATATGAAATATTAAGGATATTGAAACGTATTTCTTTAAGGTTACTTAGTAATACATAAAGTTTTGATAAGGGAAAAAATCACAAAGGGTTATTCTTCAAGGGATATTGAAACGTATTTTGACATCTTCATGTTTTTAGTTTAACTTATTTAGGATATGCGTTAGACATTAATTAAAATATAATGAAACCGATTTTATTATGACAAAGTTGAAACCGTCTTTGACTCTTTTTTTTCATTTTTTTTTAGTTGAAACTCTAAGCAAAAAAGAGAGAATTGTAGGTGTTGTACCATTCTCTTTATTTATGGCGTTTCACATCACTATAATAATTGTTTTTTTTAATGCATATGCTTCAATGGACTTGTACAAAATCTATCTATAAACAAAGTAATTACGTGATCAAATGAAAAACTCTAATAAGGAACCTGATCAAACGTATTAGAAGTTGGTCAATGTATATATTTATGGGGAACAATAATATTGGATTATTAGTGTAAAAATATAGTTATAAGTTATAACACTTAACACAAATTCTATCTATACACAAAGTAATTACGTGATTAGACCGGTTACCCAAACGCCCACCAATTTTGCCACCTACTTGAAAGAGTATGCATATGATTAATCTGAATAATCTGAATAATCTATGTTATCCTACCCTTAAATAGTCAAAGTTCCATTTTGGTTACCCCACATTGGTAACTAAAAGTAAGATAAGAAGCCGTAGGTCACTGGCAAGAGGCCGTAAAAATTGTTACTCGAATAAGTAAGTCCAAACAACCCTTTTAAGTGGTTTAATAATATATCCCAAACCCTATAGTTACTTGATATATTTATCTACACAAACTTATACCCACAGTCTACCACACGTCCTCACCGACCCATTTTTGCCATCTGTAGGTCAAAATTTGATAAACCTCTCTTGCACAACACCAGCAGATAACACACTACTATAGGCATGGTTAACAGTCCTCTTGTTCCTTGATAGCCTGGACCTTTTGCATTCGGTCGACCTCAAGTGATGAATATGTAAATAATAAGACAGAATACCAACTTATCAAATAGATCATTGTGTACAAATCATCAACAACGATAACATGACATCATGATATGATAACTAATCCAAAAAGACCAAGAATTGAATGAATATCAACACTTTTACTGCAACATTATACTATAAAATGGCAAGAGCACGACTGCAGAAAATTAAAATGGTCCTCTTAGTATAATGAACATGCACATATGGCCATATGGGCGAGCCAACTGAAAAAATATAGGATACACACCTATTGCTAAAACGTAGAGACAGTTTATGTGCCAAAGCTTTGCATAATGATGTCTTGCCTACTTAAATTGTTACACCCATAATAAAAATGGTATTAGATTGGATAAAACACAAATAGTTTATCTGCTATGCAAGAACCATAGATAAGACCAATGAAATTCAAATTGTTAGAAAAAGACATCTGTCGAAATATATACATGTTTAAATGCAAACAAAAACACATGTGGTTACAAATTAAAGACTTACATATGTATCTATGGTTTCAAAATATACTTTTCATAACCAATCTCTCTTTGGTTGTAGTTGAAAGTTGTAACCACCTGCAAAGTTAAATGCCCGAAGATTGAAAACATCCATATAAATATGAAACAAATATTGAGCAATAAATTATACATCAATCATCAATTTATATTTTCATATACAAAGTCGATGGGCCATCTATGGGTCGTATTGATTGTAACTAAACCTGGTTTTTTATTTCAGCTCCAAACCAAAAAGTGATTAACATAACCTAACACCTTAATATGAATATACAACTTTAATTTGTTTCAGAAGACTAATCATATATAAACAAAAAATATTACACCATAGCAAGTGCTTAGCTGCATATACACAATTTACTGGTTGACATTGCAACTTTTTTTTAACAAAAAAAACATATTTTAACCATTTTTAATATTTTAAACTCAAACTGTAACTCTGTGTTCTTTTGTTTTGTGTATGCGTATGATAGGACTAAAAAGAAAGTAATCAAACATGCAATCTTAGTTTCATGATTGATTGTAATACGATACCAATTCGAATAGATAGCAAAATGGTTGACAATAAAGATTAAAAAAATAAACATGAAACTATTAATTACCTTCTTTAGCCATGATGACAAATATGTCGAACTCGTATACTCAAGTTTTGCATCTACTACATTAGGAGAATCACAACATAACCTGTCACCATATGTAAAGGCATTTGATAGCTCTGTAATAGTTGCACACATACGGTACTGCAATGTACAGTAAAAAGCTTTATCATGAATATTAGATCAATTTAAAATAAGATGTTTTGGACTATAAAGAGCTATTAATCAACCTGACTTAACAAAGTTGAAATGGCATGAGGATGTGCTTTTGAGAGCCTGCAAAAGAGACTCGCACCCATTTCATTTTCCTTGGCTTCAATATTCTAATGTAACAAAGTTTCAAGGTCAAGTTAGATGTATGTCATAGGATAATAGCCGCTAAATCACAGTAACACTAAATCAGAGTTTCAAGGTCAAGTTAGATGTATGTCTTAACTCTTAAGCTTTGATTGAAGCAACTCTTTCTGCTCCTCCACCCGTCCTTATCTATGTGAATGTGCACAAAAACATTCAGTTATTAGTTACAAACAATTACTATGTTTAAGCTGTAATCAAACCTCTAATTGTGAATCAACAAAATTAGTAGCAGGTTGTGTTGAAGTCATTTGTGTGGCAACGAATCCTACAATACGAATTGTGACAATGGTAAAAAAGAACATACCCTGGTACCAGGAAAGTAAAAGCATTGTGGAATGGCTATCAACATTTCATCAAACACGTTGCCTTCTTTAATTTATTTACAAACATTTGATCTTCAAATTCCTGTACAAACATGTATCACAAAAAAATGATGTCAATCTTAAGATCTACTATATCTAACCACACTCATATTCATAATGAATGGAAAATTCAGAAATAACAAATTAACATATCAAACTAAAGAAAAGAAGATAAATTGATACTTACAAATGTTTAGATGCGGTGATTGCATTTAACCTGCATAATCAAAAAAAGAAAATTATCATTTTTATTGAATTAAAATTAATGAAAACCAAATATATTATTAATTGCATCAACACCCTAAACAAAAACAACACACCAAATTAGTTTTACTACCGGATTTAAATACAAACCCTTAAAACATCCATCAAAAGACATATATAAGAAGCCCTAATTTTTTAAAATCCTTTAAGTATAGAAACTGTTGTGATTGGTGTTATTCAATTCATGTAACTTGTAGGAGAAGAAGAATCATTGAGAAACCTCATTGAAAATCATGAATGTTATTCAATTCTTTACAAAAATAAATCATAAGGAACGTGGTGAATGAGAAAACTCATTGAAATAGGCATTGTCTAAGTTGAAACCGAATTGATAAATGCTATTCAATGCTATTGAAAACCGACTTTGACTTGCTGCTTTTATAGTTATATAGTAAAAAAAATATTAGTATGGAAATGTAGTAGTCTATCATCACCATTATTATTGTCAGTGCTGTTGTTGGAGGCAAAGCAGGACAACCATAATTTTGTGACAATGGTGTATTTGAACGCCTTCAAACGTTTCTCACATAAAGAAAATTTTCTGAATAGGCCACTGATTCAACTTGTTGGATGATTCTTTTGCGCCTAACATTATTGGTACCTGGATATAAAGTATATAAACTTTTGAATACCATGGTATGAAAATTAGTAAATGTCAAGTGAGAGGATGTAGACAACACAAATTTAAAAGATTTATATCAGCAAGTGTACATACATGAATTCAAATATTAATCTGGGAGTACAACAGTATGACCATTACCGTTATTATTGCTAATACTACCCCCCTCTGTTGTTGTAGGCACAGTAGGACCACCACAAGTTTGTGAAGATGGTGTATTCGGACGCCTTTGTATGTTTCTCACCTCCGGTACATTTTCTGAAAGGGGCACTGATTCAACATGTTGGATGACTATTTTGCTTCTGACATTAGCGGCAACTGAAAATAAAGTTGATAAACTTTTGAATACCATGGTATGAAAATAAGCAAATGTCAAGTGAGAAGATCAAAATAATGAAAGAAAAAAATGCAGACACATACGTTATTGCATGTGAAAATCTGAACTCGTAAGACCACATAGTTGTGAAGGTTGGCTAACTTCACCCGCCATTGTTGAAACATCTGTGCACATAAAAAATTTAAAAGTCTGAAGTTGAGCGGACATATATAGGTATGAGCATTCATAATCTTTATAACGATAAAAAAAAAGTCACCTGAAATATGTATTACTGTGGTAACATTGATGACCGGCAATACATTTTCAGGATTATTAGATAATCTTCTTCTAACACCCCTTTGCTTATCAGTTGTTAAACTCATGTTCATATTATCAAGAGTACCCGAACTTTGGCCATCGCCAAATTGAAAACTTACATTTCTGGAACAATTCTTTCTTTTCCGTCCCATATTTGATCACATCAACACAGCCACATTTTTTGACAATAGTAGAATTTGAAATAAGGTCTAATAAAAACAGTTGTTGGAAAACAATAATGGGGAAGAAAAACATTGGAAGACAATTATACGCGAAAAAAAAGTCAGAAATTTAAAAAAAGAAAAAAAGAAGGCAAAAGTTCAAAGTCTAACATTAGATAAAAAAAAAACATATAAATCATTATACAGCTTGAGCAACACAAAGAATGAACCCTAACTAAGGTGAACATCAACAAACCCAAAAGTTGAAGGATTTATCTACTGTAAATCATAGGTAAACAAAATGTCCACATATACAAAACTTGAACAATTCAACAAAGAATAAACTACAAATTTAAATAAAAATGCTAACAATGAACCTTAATTAACACAAAAATAACCACGACTAAGAATCTAAAGAACCCACTATTTTGACACATAAATCGTAACAAACAAAGGCACATAAATCACATAATAATCTAAAGTTATAATACATATAAGCTAAAACGGCAATTGAGTAACAATATTTCTGGTAGAAATGTATCAACGAAAGAGTAAGCACTGAAACCTTAAAATAAATATACACTCTGGCGAAATTAAATTAAAAAAAACGTATGTCAAACAGGTGGCAAGCATGCAGACTAACAAATGAGCGAGCTGCTTATACAGTTCATTCCTTTTGGGGCGGAGTTTGATCAAAGGTCCGGTGTCCTGAGATCCGAGCGAGAGGTTAGAACTGATACCAGAGCATAGATGGAGCGGGTATAGAAGGTGAATCGGGTAAAAAAAACGCTGGACTCAAAATCGAACCCAAAACACCCAACGGGCCGGGCTGACTGTTAAATCTACATAGAGTACATGCAAGAAGAGCAATAAAAATTGATATCCACATAACAAAAAGATCAGCAAATCCATCAAAAAGCTGTAACTTCACTATGACAATATAGCAATTTATTGAAATTATACGCTATCAATTTTACTCGTATATCAAATTCATCACGTTATTAAAGAACCTACAAATACTTTCAGTCACAAATACTTGGTACATTTATCTCCTTTATTCAAACAATTGAAATTCAATGAAACAATGTTTTTAAACTTGATATAAGGGTAACACACATACCTTTGCTTTTAAAAGCATTCCATGAATCTCAAAATCAACAAAAGTCTTCCCATCTTGAGGTCAAATTTCACAATTCTTCTTCATCGAGCCTCTGTCACATGAACCACAATCCCATAACAAAAACAAAATCCAATTAATACCCACTTCATTAAAGACAAATATTTATCAAAACACCTTAATTTGATTTGAAAAAATTATTGACTTGTAAAGTAGTAAACTGCAATGAAAAATACCTTAAACTGCATCTGTGTAGAACTAATACTTCTCAAATACGCCAAAATCAAGGCTGGTTGCACAACGTCGCTTGAAGAAACAAACAAAGCAATCTGCAATGAGCGATTAGATTAGAACATTTGGGTTTCATCCGGAAGTAATATCACTTGTTTGACTACTTCCACACGCCCTTACTGATTTACTCTAAGGAGGCAGCAATGTGGGGCACTAACAAATCATCATTTGAGGTTAACAATTGATTTCTAAACTACTTCCATTGCACCAGAAATAAAAAATTCAAATCACCAAACCATAATTAAAAATCAAAACATAATAATCTTAATTGTAAATTGCAAATAATAATGGAATCAAAACAAAATAATTATGTCCAAAATTGGTGGAGAAAAATTCAAGACACCAAACCATAATGGATTCAACCCATTAATAAGATAATGAATTAAAATTGCCAACCTTGAAAAATCTCACCTTTAGCAAGCATCTCATCCTGGAGTATCACAGAAACATTTCATCAAACACGTTGCCCTCTTTAATTCATTTACAAACATTTGATCTTCAAGTTACTGCACAAATATGTATCACATAAAAATGATTCCAATCTATAGATCTACTATATCTAACCACACTCATATTCATAATGAATGGAAAATTCCGAAATAACAACTTAACACATGTTTGCATTGCATTTAACCTGCATAATCAAAAAAAGAAGATAATAAAAAAAAGAAGGAGATAAATTGATACTTACAAATGTTTAGATGCGGTGATTGCATTTAACCTGCGTAATCAAAAAAGAAAATTATCAATTTTATTCAATTGAAATTAATCAAAGCCAAATATATTATTTGATTGCATCGAAACCCTAAGCAAAACCACATCAAATTAGTTTTACTATCGGATTTAAATAAAAACCCTAAAATTAGGAAGTTTGAAGAGGAAGATTGCTTGTGTTGTTGAAGAGGAGCGTATGAATAAGGAGCGAAGCCGGTTTTCATCCTCAAAACCAATTTAAAATAACAAACGTAGAGAGGAATAATCGGATCAAATTAAATGCGGAGCGTAGAGAAGAAGGAACAGATTTAATGTTTTGAATGGAATGAAGTGAGGAGCGTGTACTCCGAATAATTGATGTTTGGTTTGACTGCTTTGACTTTCTTAAAGGTTTATTAGAAATAAAGTGTGCTTAATAGAGTTGTACAATGTTCCTTAATTTTGGAAATCCACATCACTGCATTAAACCGATTTTTAATGCTGCGCGCTTAGGGGGACTTGTACAAAACTATCATTTATTAGATAGTATAGATAATAATCAAAAGATATCAATTACAATGATAAAAGCCCTATAAAATAGGAAAACTAATCTTGTAAAACAAGCTAACTTAATTATTCTAGAACAAACAAAAATATAGAAACTAAAATAAAAAACACGACCCAAAAGAAAAACCAGTAAACTCACAACCTATCATATTCATTCTAACTTGAGAGAATCTCAATCATTTTCAAAACTGTTTTAGCCTAATCGGGTGTTTTAATAAAAATCTTTGCTCTTAAAAAAAAAAAAAAAAAAAAAAAAAAGGTTTTCAAAAAACAAGTGGATTGTGATTTAGAGTATCAGCTTGGTACGCCTTTAATGTGGTATATGTTGAATGCCTGGTCAAATAGCCTAATGAATTGGTGGAAAATAAATAAATAAATAAATGAGTGTCTAGGTGCATAGGTAGTTGTGTGATAATCGTATATTTTGTTCTGAGTCTTTGAAAACCTGATTCAGTTTCGTTACAACATTTTATACATTATGAATATCAACGTTAGATAAATTGCAAATGATGTTGTGGTAGGAATTTATTATTGTAAGACATCTGATGGTTCTTTAGGGGATGTTTGGTTCATAGAAATTCAACTCATGGAATTTCATTTGCTGGTGAATTTGATTAATGGAGTATATAAAAACCCATGTATAGAAAATCCCTTTTATGTTTGGTTCACACGATTTGTGTCAAATTGATATACTAGTAGATTACCCTATTGCCCTTTGCAACAAAACCAGTTCTCCTACAATTTTTTATTTTTATTATTTTTTTTAATAAAAAAAAATGTTTTTCTAACTTTATTTCGTCAAAATAGAATTTACATAATGATTGAAGAGAAACGAGCAACAAGCTGCGCCGCTAGCCCTTTTTGAATTGCGAAGCTCAAAACTAAAAGAACAACAAAAAATAATTCCCATTTCTATATAGCAATGATTTGCCAACTTTGTTTAAAAAAAAACTCATAACATTAATTGTATACAAAAAGGACTTGCATATGATGTTAATACATAATTAATTTTTCTAAACCCTAGATCATGTTCTAGACGACAAAATTCGTTTCTGCAAAATGTTTTTTTTTTTTTTTTTTTTTTTTTTTTTCATAATAACCGAAATTTGAATCTTTGTAAACACAAAATCGCCTGTTGCTAACTGAAATTCGCAATATTCCTGCTACCAAGATCACCTTTTCAAACCCATAAATGAGTGAAAATAAAAATTCTAACTTATAACAACAAGAACAAGTGGAGATAAGAATAATTACTCAAGAATGCAGATTACAAGAAAGATGATGATGTAAAAAAGATTATAAAGTGGAAAACAATGAAGAAGAACCAGAACAAAATCTTTTATATAATAAAACAAAACCTCTATTGGCAAATTTTCATTTCAAAAAAATGCATTCATACTTTATTTAGTAATAATTATATTTAAAAAAAAATATTTTCTTATTAGGTAACATTTTATATTTATCTATAACACAAGTAAAAGATAAGCACGATAAGATGCAATTATCACAAGTAGTAGATAAATACAAAAAATATAGATAAGATGCAATTAATAATAAGATTAAAATTTTTAAATAATTATCTTTAATAATAAAAAACTATAACTAAACATAATAAATCAAACAAAACAAAGATTAAATTACTTGTTTTTTAATAAATAAAAATATATTATTCAAAATATTTTAAAAAATCCGCACGTGCACGAATATTATAACTAGTATACAATAGAGAATGGGTATTTTTGTCCAACTCATCATTTATACCTTTATGGTCCCACTGGTTTTATAATTTATCTCTTGTATGGTTGGTTAAGATATCGCCCATTTTATTGTATTTTAAATTGAAAGACCCCCTCTTATTTACTTACCAAACACGTTTTTTAATTCTATTCTAATATAAAACCCACTAAAACAATCCAAATACACAGTTTTTTAATTGTATTGCTAATTACCTTAAACTAGTCTTTATTAGTTTATTTTTTTAGTATCTTGTCCAACAAAAGATGCGAGTTGTCAAATAATTGTTACATAAATAGTTAATCATCTAACTGGTTTATTATTGCTTTACACGAATCCTAAATTTATGTAACATCAATTCTTACGACATGCCTTTAATTTTTTTTTTGCAGTGTTTCATTTACTTTCTTTTCATTTATGCTTCACCAGGTCACCTGCATCCGGTAGGTAATTATTTATAACCTCTGTATAAACGGATTGCAATATTTTGTTTGGCTATGCTTTTAAGTCTTTTAAAAGTTCACATCCATCCTTAAGTTCTTTTAGATGTGTTTGGTTTTCTGTTTGAATCTTTTGTAATCTTTATATGATTTGAGCTAATATATACTTCACATTTATAACAATAAATTTGACAGGGAGTGAGGTTGTGTAATGTGGCTACCAGTTTCTGTGTTTGGCTATTTTTGTGCAATAGAGTGAAGCAAGTAGTTGGGTGTTTGAGTTAGTGGCCTCTTATTAACTCAGTGATAGTGTTTTATGTAGTGGGGCCATTAATTTTCTAGGTTTACCTTTTGTTTTTTCCTTGCTGGTATACTCCTTCGCGGGTAGTTTTTTTGGTTTTTCTTGGAGCCCATTATTTTAAGTTCTTGTTAGAAGAATGGGTTCCTGGTTATTGTATTGTTCTTTGGTTTTTTTTGGTTTAATTTATGCTTGCTTTTCAAAAAAAAAACATTTATAACAATAAAAAATAAAAATAGATAAATAAATAAATAAAAGTTACTAACTATGAATTCACGTAAAATTAAGTTAAAAAGTAACATTCACATCCGCAAGCAATTTAAAACAAATCTATATAGAAGCCTTATAAATTAGCTCTAAATATACAAAACTTTGATTTAATAGCTAATATTAGTTAACCAACTTTTGAAATTTTCCAAAAAAATTTTGAAAATTTTTAAAATGAATTTTGATTAATTTTAAAAAAATATCAAAAAAATTATAACGAAAATTTTATTTTGAAAATTTTTTCGAAATTTTTTAGAAAAAATTATTTCAAATTTTTTTTTTCCAAATTTTTTATTCCGAATTTGTTTTTCGTCACTGAGAAAACATATAAAATAATAAAAGAATGGTTTAGTAGAGGAAGAAACCGAATATGGTTATGTGGGTTAGTTGAATGATTTATGTGTTCTTTATCTTATGTTGTGTAGAAAGTTGCATCGTGCATAACATTTTTTTGAATTTTTAAGGGGCTGTTTGTTATGGGTATATTGGTTTCAGGGAATGGTTTTGGAAGTGAAATAAATTGTTTGTTTTAGGTTTTCGGTTACGAAACAGTGATTAATTCCGTTAGATGTGGTGTTTGATGAAACCCACTTGCTCCTCATGTATTTCTGACACTTCTCATATCTTTACTGACAATTCTCAATAAAAACAAAATTATTAATCATACGTGTAAATTTTTCAAGCTATATTTATTTTATTAATATATGTAGGTGGGCCTTCTTTATTATATAATATTATTAAATAAAAATCAATTCCCAATAACATTTTACAAAACAAATAACATTAATACTATCATTCAATTTTTATTTCTTTCAATCCATATCAAATTCGATACTCATTGTGATTCCTAGCAATAAACCAAACAACCCCTAAGAATGGTGGCAGTCATGCTTCCGAAATCCCTCATACCTCCCAAATCCACCAATAATATCATTCCACCTCATTTCACCTCATTCATACTTTTTTCATACCTCCCAACCCTTTTTTAGTGGCAACCATGCCTTTTTCATACCTCCTAATTAAAGCCACAAACTGTCATATTCCAACGTCTCTTTTTCTTCATGCCTTCTTCATGCTTCCAAATCAAATATTACCGCTGAAGCATGCCGATGGACCATACCGGTGGGGTGGCGGCGGTGTTCACCGCCGGCATGGGCATGCCGTTGGTGATGCCGTTGTCCACTGCCACCCTCCTAAGTATATTAGACTTTTTAAGTTTTGTACTTGCCCGGAGTTAATGAGTTGGTAAAGCTTTCAATTTTTAAAAGCCTATGTTCACAAACATGTTGATCATCTTGGGTTGCTAACTACTAACTTTTGATTGATATTTTTTCAGCAACTAATTGAATTCTGGTAAAGAATTGCCGATTTGATTTGTGACTCACTCACCAACACAAAATTCTAAGGTAAGTAAATTCTTGTGCAATTGGCGGTGAGACTAAAAAAACAATCTTTATTTCATCTATGTTGTAGTCAGGTATAACACTCTCTTCATTTGCTTTGAGCGTATGTGATGGTGTAGTTGGGCACAAGTAGTAAAAATATATTAGGTGTATACTTTCTTTAATATTTTGTTTGGACCTATACCCTCTAAAATGAATGTATTACAGATTACTAATGACAATTGTGTAGGTTTGTACTAATGATCATAATATATATTGTGTAACTTTTTACTAATATCATTGTTTTTTTTATTGCGATATTAAGTTTTTTATTAATATGAAAGTAACTTTTTCAAAATCACGGTTCATTTTTACATGTAAAAAAATTTAATATCATGGGTAATTTAATATCACAGTTCATTTTTACATGTAAAAAAATTTAATATCACGTTGGTTTTATAATATCGTCGTAACTATTATAAAACACTTTCATAATATCCTTAATATCACGGTAGGACTCATAATCACAAAAAAAAGAAATAATAAATAAAAAAGACAACAATAGTAATGATCGCTCAAAAGGAAAAAATTAAAAAAAAAAATCATTTTAATGGTCAATTAGTACCGTGATCGTTGAGTCAGTTCTTGACTTTTTTACAAAAGTCAAGATCAGATCTGGAAATGGGCAGTCCAGATCTATCCGCACATACGCACGAAAAAAAGAAATCTGCATATGATCCTCAACCTATATATGTGAAGGAAATGATAAGACCCACATATTTAATACGTAATAATATTTCTTTTTAAGCTAGGACCTACTAAATTCTCTTGTTTCCTCTATATCACTAAAACATAAAATTTTAACTCTTCTCCAACTAAAGGCTCATATAAACATGGACCCCACAATATCTATAAGCCTCTTAATCTATAAATAAAAAGAAACACCCCTACTCAATTTAGTGGAATGTCTCTGGGTAAGTCCTTTCGGCTCTGGCTGAACCATGGGATAAATACCTAAATCCTAACCACCTTATATCTTCTTGATATTCATTGTGAGTTTTGAGTTAGATTGGTATTTGATCGTAGTCATAAAACCTTTTGTAAAAGCAATCAAAGTGTTTTAGATGAAAACATATTTTGTTAACACTCATTTCACCCCCTTCACATGTACATAGAAGAATAAGAGATTTTGCACAGGATGAGTAATCAAAAGCACATTTTTAAAATGATAGACCCTAAATAGACAAGTCCTTTGCGAGACACGTTTACGTCACTACAATAATTATTGAAGTGTAGCGACATGCATACATTGGAATACCTATGACAATAACAATCAATGTAACGCTAAGAAGGACGACCAAAATGGTGAGCCCATGAAATCCGTGCAATCCTACTTTGTTCCAGAGGTTTTCCCAAATAAAAGTCAAGCAGGTAGCAAGAGCTGCATGCAACAAAGCAACAGTTTTGAATTTTTAATCACCACGTGGTTTTTTAGCAAATAAACACTCGTAAATAAATAAGTAAAAATTGTACCTGTTGCAAAAAATGTGTAGATTATAAGCACCTTGTCTGAAACGACAAATACACCCAACGTCATTCTAGTTGGTGGACGTGGGTTGTGAATGTGTTTTGCTCTGTTTAATCCATGTAAAACAAAGTCTGCCAACAAAGAAACCAGAAGAATGACAGACGCTTGAACAAATTTGGGGCACCTGAACAAAGCATACATTTTAAATAACTTGGTATTTTAATTATAGGTGGGTGCATCTGAAATATGTGATTATAGTTACTTCTTATCATTCTTATTTTAATTATTATTCCTATTTGATCATATATATATATATATATATATATATATATATATATATATATATATATATATATATATATCATGAGAGTATTATTACTAGCTAAATAAGCTTCATAACTGCTACTACATATGTTGTCACTTATCACCAAATGAAATGCGCAAAAAAAAAAAATAGAGCAAATGATATTAAAAGGTAATATACTTGCCACAAATTCATCGAATGGGTAGTGAACTATTTTTTTTTTTATTTTGAGGGTAATTTTCTTTCAAATTCATCATCTTTAGGGTATTTTGCAAAATTTTTGAACAATTTTGCCCTTCGAGAAATTTTTTTTTGTATTAGCTATGAGGTTTTTGTATTAGCTATGAGGGACAAAATTGTCCAAAATTTTTACAAAATACCTTAAAGATGATGATTTTGAAAGAAAATTACCCTCAAAATAATAAAAAAAAAAATAATAATAATTCACTACCCATTCGATGAAATTGTGACAAGTATATTACTTTTTTTTATTATTTGCTCAAAAAAATATTATAAACTCAATATAATGTAAATCTAAACTAATCAAACGTCACCAAGTACTCAAACAAACAAATTATTGATTTTCACAACTTTAAGCCCGAACCATCATTAGTTTGATCCCATTGTAAATAATAATAATAATAATAATAATAATAATAATAAATAAGGAAAGTTCTTACTACAATTTTGTCTAAGCGGTAAAGCAACTCGTTTATAGTAAATGCACACAGTTACAACAATACACTCATGCTTCATTTCTACTTTTTTACCAATGGTAAAAAAGCAAAACTTAGGACCAAAAGCAAGTGATCATGAATTTGATCCCATAGTAGCGAAGTTACACTAGTTTCTCACTACATTAATTCAATTTTTTTTCAAAGCGATAAGCGGCAATTTTTTTTCAAAGCGATAAGCGGCAACTTGTTTATACATCAAATACAGCCGAGTAACATATTCGCAAATATTCTCTAATGCTTAGATAAGGGAGATAATTTGCACACTCAACTTTATGATTGAGACACTCTAATGTACAACCAGTTAAAACATAATGTATAAATTATACAACTGTTTAATGTATGTGATAGAGTGTCCCAATCAAAAAGTGAAGTGTGCAAATCATTTCTGCTTAGATAATCTCTCATCCAAAATCATTGGTGGTACCAAAAAATAAAAATATTCATATAAGATTTAAGTTCATATAAATTAAATTAAATGCTTAGATAATCTCTCATCCAAAATGATTGCTGGTTCCAACACTTTGACAACGTAACATCGAAATCTGAGCTTTTCATAGTGATCTTCACGAATTATTTATTCTAGGAGCTAATTCCAAAAACACCTCAAAAGTACAACTCCACTCACCCCATTCACCCCATCAATTTCAGTTTTCTTCAAATACCCCGAAAGCGACTCTCTCTCAAAAAATCTTGGGCAACTCTCACCATTGTTGGACAAGTGTCCCTATGATTGGGTCCACATTGCACTTACATAGTACTCCCTCCGTCCCATTTAAAGTGTCCACAATGGAATATTTGCATGTCCCATTTAAAGTGTCCACTTGTACCTTCCAACCAATAAAATGAGAGTTTAGTGGGTAAAAGTAATATTTGATTGGTGGAGAGTTTAGTTAGTGGAATCTCCTAAAACTTTGTGCATTATGAAAGTGGACATTTTAAATGGGACGGAGGTAGTACTAATTAACCAGACAATTTTTTAAGCGACTGGGCTCACATTTTTTGGGCGACTTTGCTTTTTTTACTTTTAGTTAACTTACATTTTTGGTCTTTATGATTTGCTTGGTATTTCAATTTTGATCCTTATGATTATTATTATTACTATTAATAACACATTTCTTCATCCAAAAACATTATCCACACACAAACACCATTTTTTATTATCATTTTTTATATTCATCATCATCTTTTATATTCTATCAGTTTTTATTACCCAAGAATACTTCTATCCATCCACCCAGATACAAAATTCAACAACTTATTTCCATATTTTGTTTTTCCTTTACCTAACATCAATTTGACTTCATCATCAAACTTTCAAACAGAAAAAAAAAAAAAAAAAAAAAAAAAAAAAAAAAAAAACCCATTTATATTTCTATCATCCCTACACTATTCTTCCTCTCCACCACAAACCTTATCGCCGACCGCCGACCACCTGCCACCATCACGCCGCCGGCCACCCCTCCACCTTCACAGATGCAGCCAACCAGGAAAATCAAGTTGAACTGAACACCAAGTCACAAGTTTAAATCTGATATCTCTATGTTTTTATTTCTTTTTAAATTCGAAATATTTTGGTTGGTTTAGGAGGTTGAAGTTGTTTGCTGACAATGGTTGACGAAGTGTCTTACCGGAAGACAATGGATCTGAAAAATCCGATTAGATCAATGTTTTTTGGTTCCGGTCGAATCTACTCATTCATCTTAAAAAAAAAAAAAAAAAAAAAAAAAAAAAAAAAAAAAAAACTTATGCTAATCACGATACACATCATTAAATCTTATGAATCTCATGAATACTTCCATTAAATCTTACTCGCTTTTGTCGTCTTTTGGACGGATGGCTGGTGCGGCGGCATAGCGACGGTGAAGTCGGAGGAGTGCGGTGATTGGGGATGGGGAGGGTTAAGGGTTGAAGGATGATCAAAGCGTGTAGAGTAGGCGTGGATCTGGTCATGGTGATTTAGAATATGTTAGAGATATATATTAGATATGTTGTGGATCAGGTCATGGATATGGTGTTTACATATAATGGTTGGGATGACAAAGAAAAAGAAAAATAAGGATTGATTTAGAAAAACAAAGGAACGAATATGGGATATTTTTTGATTTAGAAAAACAAAGGGAGTGTGTTTATGTGTAGCTGCAATTTTAGTTTGTTAATTGTTATTTTGTGGTTTGTTTGATCTTTGTGAATTTAGTTGGGGCCAAAAATGAAATACTTGGCAAACCACAAGGACAAAAAATGTAGATAAAAACTTTTTGACTAAAAGACAAAAAAAAACTAGTCGCCCAAGAAATGTGAGAACAATCGCTCAAGAAATCACCTAGGGACAATAGTACTATTCAAGTACATGGTAGGGACAAGGTTAGGGACACTTGTCACACATATATGATAGTCGCCCAAGAATTCATGGGCTACCGTCGCTCTTGGGGCATTTGGAGAAGTTGAATTTTTTTGGGGCATCTAGGGTGAGTAGCATTGTACCTTTGGGGTATTTGTAGAATTACCTCTTTATTCTAGTCCACATAATATATTAACGGTACATCCAATACAATAATATTTAAATTACGGAGTATGTATTATCTATCATGTTAAAATAGGGATTGTCTAACTAGTGCCTTTAGCGCACTGGTTAAGAAGAGGGAGGATCCACAAAACAATACCAAAATATATTTTAAATACTCAGGGACCAACACCTTTTCAATAAAAAATACTCAATCCGTCCCATTATAAGTGTCCAGTTTGACTTTTTGAAGTCTTTCTTGCTCAACTTTGACCTTAAATATTTTTTATTTGCGATATATAATACTTAACAAAAATTATATCAATGACAAATACATTTAAAATCTAATCCATTCATGTATATTGCATTAAGTATTATATAACACAAATAAAAAAAATTTAAGGTCAAAGTTGAACAATAAAGAATACAAAAAGTCAAACTCGACACTTATAATAGGACGGAGGTGGTATATTTTTTTGGTACTATTTTATGAGTCATCCCTCTTCTTAATCAGTGCCCTAAAGTTAGGGCACTAGTTAGACAATCCCGTTAAAATACGCAAGACCTGACGGAAGCAAAAACATAAAAACACATACCTCAAAAGTTCGATATTTACTTGATTCGTTTTGCATTCCCACCGTAAAAAAGAACCTTGTTAAACAATTCAACCATATATTCCATCTCCTCTTTTCTGCCATTCCAAAAATCTACAAAACACCCATAATAATAATAATAATAATAATAATAATAATAATAATAATAATAATAATTGCATTATTAGCTCCATCATGAGATCAATTATACCATAATTTTCAAAAAAGCAAAAACAAAAAAGAATAACTATCAAAACCAAAACAAATCGTGGATGATGAGAATATTATTACTAGCTAAATAAGCTTCATAACTGCTACAGTGCTACTACATATGCTGTCACTAATCACCAAATGAAATGCACAAAAATAAAATATCATAAACTCAGTATAATGTAAATCTAAACTAATCAAACGTCACCAAGTACTCAAACAAACAAATTATCGATTTTCACAACTTTAAGCCTGAACCATCATCAGTTTGATCCCATTATTATTAATAATAATAATAATAATAATAATAATAATAATAATAAATAAATAAATAAATAAATAAATAAGAGAAGTTTTTACTTTTTACTACAATTATACTATCTATATATAAAAGGCAGGCACTTCACCAAAATGCGACACGTGTCGCTACAGTGTTTGCTACAGTACGCGCTATACTTTTTTTTTTAAAGCGTCGCTACAGTACTCGGTACCGATTTTTTTTTTTTTTTACATAAACTTCCTTATGAAAATTTGTTTTTTCAAAAAAAAATAATAACAAAAAATAATACACTTACAAAAAATTTCTTATACAAATTTGTTTCTTTTAAAAAAAAAAAAAAAAGGCATACCGAAAAAACAAACAACCAAAAAAATTTTTAACCGCAACGCAAAAAAAAAAAAAAAAAAAAAAAAAAAAAAATCCGTAAACATAAACAAATTATGCTTCCAAGTAAACATATGCATACTTCAAATAACAAAATTATTAATTACACCGTACAACCCACAAAACACACCCGCCGCAACGCGCGGGCTACCCAGCTAGTTTTGTTTAAGCAGTAAAGCAACTCGTTTACAGTAATGCACACAGTTACAACAATACACTCATGCTTCATTTCTACTTAGGTACCAATGGTAAAGAAGCAAAACTTAGGACCAAA
Organism: Artemisia argyi; assembly: GCA_030686995.1. NCBI lineage: Eukaryota > Viridiplantae > Streptophyta > Magnoliopsida > Asterales > Asteraceae > Artemisia > Artemisia argyi. The sequence goes on along the minus strand of CM060688.1, from coordinate 17,709,585 downwards.
AGCAAGTCATCATGAGTTTGGTCCATAGTAGCGAAGTTACACTAGTTTCTCACTACATTAGTTCAATTTTTTCTAAGCGGTAAGCAGCAACTTGTTTACAGCAAATACAGCCGGTTAGGAACTTTGAACAATATAATACACTCGCATGCTTCAGTTATACTAACGGAAAAGAAGCAAACCATAAGAGAAAAACCATACGAGTACATTGAACATCATCTAAAACAAGGTAAGTTGGGCAAATTCGAAAAGCCATATTTGTATATACAAATAAGATACATATATCATAAAAGTAGTACACCTAGCTAACTAATTAAGCGTAATAAAAGTGCTAGCTACTCGTTAAGGACATAAGTGAAAAATAATAATAATAACAATAATAATAATAATAATAATAATAATAAATAAAAAATAAAAACAAACAAAAAAAACAAAAAATCGTAAACTCAAATTTTTTCCATTTTAAATTGTTTTCTTCTTATTATTAATGTTAACACATTTTTTTTTTCCTTTTTCTAGTAAGAATATACCTGCGGAGCTCTTTTTGAGGGGAAGGTTTTGTTGATATGATGACACCACCGGAGCATCTTCCCCAAGCTTATAATTCCAAGACCACCCATTTCAATAGTAACATGACAAGCAAATAACTATGATCTTGTATTTTCTTGGTTTCTGAATAAAAAACAAATTGAACTTTCAGATCTACTGTAATGTTTTTATTTGTATTTCTATGGTAAAACAATTTGATTTAAAACATACAAACAAACACACCAACAATTTAAACACGTTTAACAGCATATCAACACTTTATATAACAAAATTTGAACACTAAAAATAGTACTAGCAAAAAATGTTTTTATTCTTTAACATTAGCAAACCCCGACATATATGATAGAGAAAACATACAATTATACAAATCTAACTTAAAGAACATACCATACTGTCCATACATAAAAGTTAAAGGCAACAGATAGATTTAACATTTAAACACCAAGAAAATCAACATATATAGTAATGCATCGTGATATTTAACAAGATTTAGAGAATTATAATAAAAACTTACATAGATATACAAGATCAAACCGTCTTTCAGTATCATCTGTGGCTGTGGTGTTGGCTTTTAGGGGTGTGTTTTTGTTGTTTAAAAAGGTAAGTGTGTAAAGAATGATGAAAGAAGATGGTGAGGGGCTTAATAAAGGGAGATGATTTGCACACTCCACTAATTGATTGGGACACTCCAATTAGTTGTGTTTGGACTTTTATAACCTCACATAGGTAAAAGTGTAAGGATAACTGTGAGGGTATAAATGTCCATACACAATAGATTGGAGTGTCCCAATCATTTTTTTGAGTGTGCAAATCACCTCCCCTTAATAAATGGAGGGTGGGTGGGGGTTGGATTTATTAACTGAGGTAGTTGGATTTCATTAAGTGAGAGGGTGTAGGGCGGGAAAACAAAATGAAAAGGTGAAAGCTAATTCTCCGATGCTTATTAAAAAAACAATGAGTGATGAGCTGCAGCGACTGCTCATAACTCACTACTAATGCTCACCGCTCACTGCTACTTTTAACAAACACGCTCAAAAAAATTATTCTCGGCACTATAGTCCCGCAAGGTTTTAAGGAGAGAGAAAAAAATCTTTTTTATTTTGTGTGAGTGTGTATTGTTTGGTGATATGTATTTGGCTATTTTTAATAGAAATGTGTGCTTGCAACTCGAGCATAATAATTTATCGCCGGAGACAAAGCATGAATGTGAGTTTAAAATCCTAAAATAAACCACTTGACTCGAAAGTTAACACGCAAAGAGGTCGCATTGTATACCCGACACATGTGCATTCTTGTTTATGACCCCTAACCACACGACATGATTTGATTCAATAGGCATGTAAGATGTGATATATAATTTGACACATTTGTTAAAGGGTGATGCTATTGGTACCCCTAGTTGATCTTGACACCCCCTACCCCACTTTTACCCACTGTGTTGACAATACTAAGATAAATTTTTATCCTTTTTTGTTCCGTATTTTTTGACTTATCAAATTTTACCCAATTAGAAGTGTTTTATTGCGTGTAAGTACCTAAGTATGGCGACCGATGCGATTTTTGGCATAATTTCTAGCTTCACAACTCAACATTATACATAGTGGAAGTACGTGGTTACTTCCATATGTATTGTAGCGAGTCATCAAGCTAGATATCATGGTGAAATGACACATGTCACCAGCAAGCGCATAATAGCAAGATTCGCTTTGTAGCATGATTGAATGGCGGATGGCATGGCGTTTTTCCTCATATCCATGTGCAAAAAGGTAATCATGTCTAAGTGGTTAGGAGCTATCTATTTGCTGATTTTTTATTACGTATTTTGGTCTCTCTCTATATATATAGACCCTTGTTTCTATAGTAGCGACTTGCGGTGTTCTTATTATCACAAGTATACCCAATGTTTAGTAAAGAAAACAATACTCGCCAACATATGCCATTAGCACTACTACATGTTACTAATCCAAAAGCTTTCCTTGGTGATATCTAGGTTTGGTCTGGGATTAGAAATTTGGCCATCCACATTATGCAATTCGGTTTGTGTTTGACATATTTAGAGGAAAATGCATACTCAAAATGTATCGCTTATATAAATGTCTATGTTGCTCAAAGTTAAAAAATTGTTTTAGACGAATTGCAGGTTTCAAGTCTAGTGCTTAAGCATATCTTGTTTTTGTGATATAATCTGGTTATGCATTTAGTATTCATGAACTTTAACCTTAAGTGATACAATTTGGTTATGCATTTAGCATATCTTATTTTTCTTTTTATTGTTTATTTTTAACATGTAATTAATGCTCTTCGGTGAGTGGATGATTAATGGAGTTTTTTTTAGTTAAGTATGGTATTTTAGAAAAATATTTAACAAAATATGCACTTTCAAAAATATTTAACATAATATAGTATTATCTTTTTCTCTTTAACAAAACCATCAAACCTCATCAGTGATGAGTTTTTCCACCAACCATCATCCTCATAGTCTCCTGTACGAATGACGTAGAGAAGTATGGCACTACGCCACTACGACATGATTTCCACATAATCAACTGGAGGAATTTTATGTGTTGCTTTGATGATTTCAATCTCACCAAGGTTTTAACGTCATCGCTTAGAGGAACAAACAACCTTGTTGCTATCATCACAACCAATATGATCAGCTAAACGGAGTACTAAACACAAGTTAAGGAACAATATGAAAACCATAACTATCGGAAAGTTCCTAAAAAAGTATGCTACGTTCATCGAACCGATATTGAACGTCGCCTAATCCGAAAATTTCATGTTTTCTTTAGCACTTGTCATCCATTGCAAGGATCTGTGTCTGATTCTTTTAACATAAACAAAATATATATAATTTACATGATTAATTTCACTAACATCTATATTATTTACACCATATCTTTGTTAACATTTGAAACTTAAATTTTATGTAACATGAATGAGATAACCAGATGCTTACTGAACAGTATACACAGATTGTTCTATACATACATTATGGTGTACTATAATGTATAGTATTGGTATAGAATAAGCGATGGAAATTTGTAATTGACGGTGAATTTTAATTTATAAAAATAATAGTTTATCAAACGTGGCATCAAAAGGCTATAACATATTATTTTAAATACTTCTAAAAGTACTCATTTTGTTAAAATTGTTCTTAAAATACAATGCTCACAAAAAAAAAAAAAAAAAAAAAAAAAAAAAAAAAAAAAAAGACTCATGATTAATGTCAGTTAATAATAGCCATGGATACAGTACAGATTTAAGATCATTGTGATTCGCATATGGTTAGCAGTTGGCTGCTAACAGACTTATGGCAAACCACCAGCAGATCTTATGGTTAACCGAACTGTAAACATCCCTGCAGCTTATTATTTCTCTAAAGGTTCCAAGTTTCTTTCTTTATTAAAATCAGCTATGATCATGAATTGTAGATGGTTCAAAGTTATTTACAGATGACGAACTGGTCTACTAAAGATTTGTTGTATGCTTTTTCTCGACTTGGACAATCATCTTGTTTGTTTTGTTTTGCCTTAGAGAAACTGATTACCGTTATTTATGAGTTTATGTAGGATCTTCACTTATCATTTGTTAGTTACATAAGAAGTATAGTTTACTCCCCAACTTTATTCCATTGGGTATCTTATCCAAAGGTAACTTGTTAATATGTTCTTTAATATCAGAACATCTGATCTCATAACATTCTTAATCTTCAAGTTCAAAGCAGACTCTGCACATGCCTTTCAACTTTAAGTGACTTTACGTTTGTTGCAAGATACATTGTTCTAGCATTATGTGATGTCATTTGATCATATTGATGTCCAAGTGTAATGTATCACTGAAATTGGTTTTCCTTACAACTAAGATCAATGTTCTAGCATTGTTTACTCTTTTCAGTGGCATAACTTACAACTAAGATCAAGCATCTTGCTTCAGTCCTGCACAAAAAGTTAACTTGCTAGTCTACATTCTGTTTGTTGCATCAAGTTGTAATATATTATCCTAATTTCAGACTCATTAGCTTTATGTTATCTCAAGGGAAGTTTATTATGATCGTACTTAACTGATGCTGGTTTTTGTTAATGAAAATGGTGTAGGATAAGCACTCACGAAGGCTATCTTGCACCATTCTCCAGATAAATAGATTGACCTTGCTTTGAAGTTTTTAGTTTGTGACTAACACAATGTTTTAGAAGGAGTTCTACAGGTTCTATTTAAAGAAAATGTAAATTTGCTAGTTTGTGACATTTTACATTTTAGTGAAATCTATTCAGAATTGAAGTCCTTTTGTTTTGCATATGGCTAGCTGCTACTGAGCTGAAGGTTAACCGCTAATCAAAGTTATCTTCAAGGTTTCTTAATTTATAAGGTCCACCGAACTCTGAAGAACTCTAGACCTCTAGTCCTTAGTCTTCTTCGGTTCCAAAGGGTATCTTGCTCTATTCATATTAGCTGTGATCGCAATGGTTCAAAGTTCTTTATAGATAAAATAGTGGCCTACTAAGAACTTCAATCATGTTTATTTTTCTCAACCTGCACATGCGCGTTGAACTTTTTTGCCTTGAGACACGTGATATTCTGAAACGGGTCACCGTTATACCTGAATTTGAATATGATATTCACTTGCTATTTGGTATTGATCTAAGAAGTAATAGTTTACTTCTAACTATTTTCATGAATAACTCACCAAGGTCAAATTTGTTGCTCTTCAATAACTGAACAACTGAACCTTTAACATTTGTTACTACAACTTCGAATCTAAAGCATAAGTTGACAGAATTCTTGAATTACTGATATATTGTCCGTTGAGTAATTCCAGAATTGATGTGATCTAGGTTTAGTTTACACCTAACTTTTGTCCGTTGAGTATCTTATCCAAAAACATCTTATTGTTTCTTTAATAAGAGAACACTGAACATAACTTTTTTAGAAAGTTTTCAAATCCAAAGCATGAGACTCATTAATGTACATTGTCGTTTAACTTCAAGTGATCTATGTTTGCTGCAATGGCAGTGTCCCAAAATCACGTGATGCCATTTGATCTCATTTACAAAAGTTTCCTTTCTTTATTTTTCATCTGTTATCGGGTTAGATTTCACGGACCATTTTTTATATCTAGATCTGCCAAGAGAAAAAAGTGTTGTCTTGCTGCCATGTCAGTTAGTTTTGTTTTTGGTTAAGTTTTTTACTTTTTTCAGTGGCACAACTTCAACAAAGATCAATCCCCTTGTTGGAGTCTTGCATAACAAAAGGGAACCTGTTAGTACACATTCTGACTGTTGCGTCATGTTTTTTTAAGGCCTAAATGTTGTTTTAGTACCTTGAACTTGGCTGGCCTTTCATATTCCTAATGAATTGGAAGTTTAAGGTGTGTCTAACAAGTTTTGGCTGGTGTTCAGCATTTGGTGGTGTTTGGCAGTTTAGGCCGATCACTTAACTTATTTATTGAACAGATGGTGTTGGCGTTGTTGAAGGTTTAACATGTTCACCTGCCAACCATTTTAAAATTTCAAAAGTATGCATATTTGGTTATATGAATTAAACGGGTGACCCGTGAACTCGCTTAACAAGTTCAACCTAACATGAAATCATACTCATATAAACAGGTAAAATGGGTTAACATTTCAACCCGTGTAACCCACCCAACCATTTTGATAAAAGAACAACCGTACCCTATCTCGCCGGAGCAGGGTATGGGGAGGTCGAATGCAGACAAATCATAAGTAGGGAGATTGATTCTAGACGCCAATCCATTTATATAAGCAGGTTAAATATGTCGTCCGTGGGTTATGTATACATATGTTGTTATTAACCTAGGTGACTTGGTTATTAGATAGATGGTGTTCGGACGTCAACCTACACAAACCCGAACCCAACTTGAATTATCATACAAATCTATTTCTACTTTAAAATTAATGTAAGAGTAAACTGCAAAGTCGTCTAAGTGGTTTGGCCAAATTGCATGTTTCGTCCATATTTTTTTCGAAAGTGCAGGCATCGTTTTTATGGAAAACGTAGAGCATAAGGTATCATGACCATGAGTTATACCTTAACTCTGTGCCACGTCAGCGCCACATCAACTTTAACATTTTAACCTTTACTAAAAAAAAAAAAAAAAAAAAAAAAAAAAAAAAAAAAAAAAATCCCTTATCATATCTAAACCATAACATCACATTTTGAGGGCGAATATGTAAAATTTTAAGAGGCGAATATGTAATTTATTATTATTATTATTATTATTTAATAGTTGCTTCTTAACACAGCGGTAATGTGGTAAATCACCCCTTAACTCAATGCCTTAACTCACTTGGACGGTATCATAACTTGCCCTTTAACGCGATTGAGTTAAGCCTTAACTCAACTCGAAAGTCATGATACCGCATGCTCTTATGAGTGCAATTTTTGTCTCTGGCCAAAAGTAAAATGGCTAAATTACCTTTGTCTTCTTACTATTTAATAAATAGTGAGGATGGCATTTTAGTCATTTTATTTTGGCCAATGACGAAAATTGTTTTCTTGCAGAAACATGTAATTTGACCAATTCTACAACTGTGTTCTCAAGTTTGGGTTAAAAAAGAAAATGAAAATGAAGCATAAGATGGTGTGTTTTCGAGTATTACTTAAGAAAGAAAAGAAAATGAAATGGAAGAGAACTTAGTGTTATTTTGATGATTATGGAAGGAAAATGTTTCCTCCAAAAAATAGAGAAAAATGTTTCCTTTACTTTTCTTTTAATGAAATAGTTCGAGAACACAGTCTTAATGTAAAATTAATCAAATGTTTTGAAAACCGGGTTCGAAATCGACCCGGTCGAGTTATCGGGCACCAGGTCAACCGGTTCGACCCGGTTTTCAATTTATTATTTTTTTATTTTTTCGACCGGGTCAACCGATTCGACCGCCGTGTCAACCCGGATTTTTATTAAAAAAATTGTAAAAAAGAAACTCGGCAGGTCTAACCGGTTAACCCGGTTTTAGAAACCCGGGTTTTTTACCCGTTTCTTGACCGGAACCGGTTAACCCGACCGGGTCGACTCGGTTTCAAAACATTGGATTAATCCCAAACACCCCTTTAACCTCCTCCTCATATGCAATAATTCAAACCAAAACAGTACCTGGAGATGAGATCACATCCGAAGATGAGATCATGACAGGCTCCACTCCATCATTGAATTTAAATCCCTTTTCAAAATTTCACACACACTCAAACACCTTCTGTGTGTGTTTCCATCACCAAATCAAATCATGTCCTCACAAAATTACGACGAATTACCCGACGAAATCTGGGAACTAATCCTAACCCAATTACCCAACCATGAACACTTATCACTCGTCAACAAACACCTACTGTCACTAACCAACCACAACCGTCACAAACTCACCGTCACTAATCCCACTTACACCCTCCACACCACACTCACCCCCCTCCTCAACCGTTTCAACAACCTCAAAACCCTAAACCTAACCCAACTAACTCACAACAACTTAATAACCGCTTTAACTGAAATAACTAACTCATCGCTTGTTAATACTTTAGTTTCTCTTGATATATCTGATCATGATTACGTGCCTGTAGATTTGTTGATGAGATTAGGGGGTAGGTGTAGGCTTAGGGTTTTGAAATGTGGTAATGTGGTTAGGTTATGTGATGAGGATTTGAGAGGGGTTGTTAAAGCGTTTCCGGATTTGGAGGAGGTGGATTTGAGCTGTGGGAGGGTTAAGTTTTCGGTTTCGGGCATTTCGGCGGTTGTTACGGATGAGGGAGTTGAGTGTTTGGCTAGGGGTTTGAGGGATTTGGTTAGGGCGAATTTGTCGAGGAATGGCTTGTTGACGGATAAGTCGATGTTTTGTTTGGCGGAGAAGTGTGTGAGGTTGGAGGAGGTTGTGGTTGTGGATTGTGCGTTGATTACGATGAGAGGTGTTAGGTTTGTGTTGGAGAATAGTAGGTGTGTTAGGATGATTGGGATGAGTGTTGTGTCGGGTTTACGTGGGAGTGAGTCGTTGTTTGTGGATGGAGGTAGGTCCGGGGGGAGGTTTTTGAGTGAGTTGAGTTTTAAGGAGTCGGATTTTTCGGATGATTTTTTGGATGGGATTGTGGCGGCGCGTGTGCCTTTGACGAGTGTGTCGTTTGTTGATTGTAATAGGTATAGTGTAAATGGACTTTTAAGGTTGTTGCACGCGTATCGGTCAATTAAGTTTTTGGATCTTAGTAGAAATTATTCGTTGAGTGATGATTCTGTTATAGTGTTGTCTGAGTGTCTGAGTGATCTTGTTAAGGCGAGGTTTAATTTTTGCAAGTTAACTAGTACAGCCTTGTTTGCACTTATTAAAAACTGTTTGTCTCTTGAGCATGTTGAACTGGCACATGCGTGTTTGGGTAAGGAAGAAGATGTTGTTATGGATGTTTTGAAGCGCCCGAACTCAAGTATTAAGTACTTGAATTTATCGGCGAATTCAGATATGAGTGATGAATGTCTTGTTAAGATCACTTCGGTTTGCCCAAACTTAGAGGTGCTTCATGTTAGCTCATGTTCACGTATTGCAGGATCCATAGTTGAAATTTTAAAGAATTGTCGTGAAATTAGGAATTTGAGCATACAGGATTGTGGAGGAGTTAAGAATTTAGGACTAAGGATGGAGCCTTTGAAGTTGGAGAAGCTGTACATGGGTAGGTCAGGTGTGAATAATGACGGGTTAAGGGAAATTGCGGTTAGATGTAAGGAGATTGTGACGATAGATCTTTCGGGCTGTCAATATGTGACTACCGAGGCAGTGATATACATGGTGAAGAATTGTGAGAAATTGAGGGAGGTTAATTTGATGGGGTGTTCGAGTCTAAATGTTTATATTGTAAATTGGATGGTGCATACTAGGCGATCATTGAGGAAAGTGATCCCCCCTTCTTATGGTGTTACTACAGAAAGTCAACGTCTGCATATGTTGCACCATGGATGCCAAATTTCTGATAAATAGCTTTCGAAGAGAGCTTCTATTGTGGTAATATATAAGTTTGTATTTTGTTTATGTAGATTTTAAGCTGCGGTTAGTGCATCTTGTCTTCAATTGTAATTAGATTTTGGATTATAGAATAAGTGAATCACATGTTGTCCATATGCAAAGTAATGTGTCATTTAAATGTCAATTGACACTTATTAGTGTCCTATCTTCTTTAATTAAAGCTAAGCCAAATTCAATGGTTGATTGATAAACTTGGTCTCTGAGAACTTGATTGGTCTCCTACGTTTAACATAAAGTTGGAACAAACGGTCTGCAACAGAAGGTTGCTAAATTTAAGCTTCGTAATATGCACTGTCTCAAAGACCAGGTTCAGAGACAGAAGTAATTAGATTCCCATTCTGTTCTTGTAAGGTACTCCACCTAAGAATATCTGTTATGCTCTTCTAAGATAGCTTGTAGAGAACATTAATTAAGTTGTAACTTTGGTAGGCTTTCTTAGACAGTTAGACATAAGAAAACTTGGTCATGGGGATTTCTAGTATGTGAATTCTCAAAGGTAGAGCATTATCCCACCTACTCCCACTTAACTGCTAAGCCTGTCAAAACCGAGCCTGCCAAACCTCGATCTTGAACTCGGCTTGTTTAAGTTCATAAAGCTCTAGCTCGTTCGAGCCTTATGCTTTTAGCACGAGGTCTGTGACATACTTTACAAGCTTGGGATTGGTTTTCTTTTATGATAGGCCCAAACGAAATAAGCTCGACCGAGCTCGACTTGTTAAGTACATTAAGCTCTCGTTTATATATAATTATACATAATTACAAATACAATTATACGTATATGAAGTTTGTTTACATGTAAGTATGATCTGGCTCGAATTCGTGTGTTTAAGCTCGGTTTTCGAGCTTTTATTAAGTCGTTCCTGAGCAACTCACACTTAACCAAGTTCATATAATATGCTCCATCTTTAATAGTTCAGTGTATTACAGGTTTCCCTTAGCTAAGTTTAGACACTGTACTTCACCTTTGACAATCCAGTGTACTCAAATTACACTTAGTCAAGTTCAAGGTAGTTGCATTTTGTCCAATACGAAGTTTTTCCTATCAAACTAAAAAGCGAATGTGTAAGATTTGATAAATAGACTAGTTCAACTGTTCGATTGACAACATAAGAAGCCAAATAGAAAAGCATCATTTAGTAATTTTTTTATAAACCTCCAACTCCATTAATACACAAGATTAAAAGTTAAGCAGAGCACATATTAACAACTTTTATAAGTTGCAAATGCATTCTGCAATTACAGACTATACTTATCAGACGTTCATTACACTATGTTTGAGTAACCATTATCTTCAATTAAACAAAAACACACACAAACTAAAACCAAATACACTGATCAAGTCATCATCTATTGCCTGTCACTAACAAACTCAACTTGATCATGGGGGAATATCAACCATTGGTGGGAGTTCAATAGGATACTGTTGTCCGGGGTCCATTGCTGGAGGAAACTGCTGCCCGGGATCAAATGACGGCGGAAACTGTTGCCCTATATCAAATACAGGCGGAAATTGTTGTCCAGGATTGAATGCTGGTGGAAACTGTTGTCCAGGATTGAATGCAGGTGGAAATTGTTGTCCAGGATTGAATGCGGGTGGAAATTGCGGTCCTTGATCAAATGCGGGTGGAAATTGTTGCCCAGGATTAAATGCGGGTGGAAACTGTTGTCCTGGGTTGAGTTCCGGGGGAAACTCCTCCCCCGGGTTGACTATAGGTGGCAACTGTGGTAGTTGTCCGGGGTCTGCTTGTGGTGGAGAGAATATAGGCACAAGTGGTGGTAGAAAAGATTCTGGCGGGGTGGTGTCAGTAGCTGGTGGGGAGAATGTGATTGGAACATATGGTGCAGGATTTGCGCCACCAAGAGCAGGTGGTGAAAAAGATATAGGGACTAATGGTGGGGGTTGAATGGGATTATCTGGTGGTAGCTCAGGCACTGCTGGAGGAAGGATGTAGTCGGGTGGGGGAGATGCTAGAACCGGTGGTGGAGTTTCAACTGGTGGTGGTGGTGAAGCAACAAGTGGTGGTGGAGGTGATGGTGTTGGTGGAGGAGGAGATGGGACTAAGGGAGGTGATGGAGGAGATGGGACTACCGGAGGTGGTGGTGGTGGGGAAGGTGGGACTGCGGGTGGGGGTGCTGGTGCGGGAGCGGGAGCAGGAGCTGGAACTGGAGCTACGGGTGGTGGAGAAGGGACGACGGGTGTAGGTGGTCGAGGTGGGGACCGTCGAGGTGTAAAGGGATTATTGGGCGAGTTACGAGCAAAAGGCCATTGGCCACATCTTCCAAATAGATAATCATAAAGTGGATCACAGTTTGATCCATTACCACCTCTTCCTCTTCGACTATTACCACGACCGCGTGCTCTACCACGAGATCGTGATGGAGTTGGAGATTGGGTTGGGCTTCTCTTGTCGTCCTCAAATTGATGGTGTTGATTAGTGATGGGTTGTGAAATAGAGGATGTGACCAAGAGCAATGCAAGGCACACCAACACTAGAAGGTGATGTTGCACCAACATTTTCGATGGCTATTCAGGTATCAATAAGTTTCCACTTTAGCCACTGTGGCTTGGCTTTTCGAAAGACCATGATTTCTAAATGACTCAAACCAAGACTATTTATAGCTCAAACTCACACACTGATATAAGTTACCTTCAAAACGTATGGTAAAAGTTTGACCTTGCATGCAATCTTATGTGAAAAAAATATTTCAACATTTGTTGTTTAAGGTACACACAAAATTAAATGCTGTATACACCATGCGCACTTAATTTGCGTTGGAAAACAAACCTTATTGGAAGAAGAAGAAGGAGACGTAGTTGTAAAATGGCATAAATGCATGGTGTGATTGGTGTCATGGAATATGTGTACACTTGGTGAATGGTTTAGCAAAGTGGTGATTTGCAGACTCACTTTTGATTTGTACATATCAATCCGTGTTATACGTGTTATAAGCAGTTATACATTAGTTATACATTTATTATATGTTGTTTTTAAAGATTATACATTATGTGTGCAAATAAGAAATGAAAGTGTGTCAATCGACTCCCTTTACGAAAACCTATTACTCTTGTACAACTTATGATCAACATTTCCTTAAATACCGTATGTATGATATACTATCTTATATGTGGTTTGAATGATCTATAATTTCTTAGATTATACATGAACTACTGTATTAAGTTCTCGATCAGAACCGGCAAAATATAATATTACATCGACTGAACCATATCACTTTAAGCTGTAATACGTTTTGTAGTGTTTTTTACTTAGCTTTTAAGAACAAAGACATCATCATATTATGATATCTCAATATATTTACGAAGCTGTTTACGGTAAAAATGTTTAGATTTTAAGGAACAGCTGGGTAGATTGGATTGAATTGAATGAGTTTTTCCCCCTAGTTTTACGTGCCCAGTTTTAATGCTTTTATCACATTCCATTCAAATCTCTCTAATCCACGCGTATACCAGTTGCCAAGTTTTACTCTCTTCATTTGAATAATTATATAGTATGTATTTCTGATTTATACGATTCCTCGATACGACTATAAGTGTGTTCGAGAACAAGCTAAATGTAGTTAAGCTTTTAAAACAAACAAGCTTATAAAATGAGTTTTGTGTACCATAAAGCTTGCGAAGCTTTCGTAAGCTAAAAAGTTTTTTTTTTCCTCGTGTATGGAAAAATGAAACAGGATTCTTAACGATGAAAAGATAGACCAAATCTCTGCTTCTGAATGCACTTAGTGTATCACTCTTCTATAAGTTGAACTGGTGTCACAAACCATTTTCTAATAACGTGTGTGTAAAACTAAAACAAAACACAGTATTAACAAAATTATAATCATTTAGATAATCAATAATCGCCTACTCTCGCTCGGTTAGCTATAGGGAAAGATGTTGAAAAGAACTTTAACATCACAATAGGGCCAAAAGAAACCTAACAATGCAACTAACAATCAACAAGAGATTTGCTAGTATCACACGATGTTTACAAAATTAATTTCACACAATGATTTGTCATGACACTTGGATAATTTGTATTCTATCTTCCTTCACCAGCACTTTGTTTTATAACAAATCATTTTCTTGCACATCATTGTGTAAAAATCTTTTTGTAAATTTAGGTGATTTTAGTATTCCTCCATCAACAAACACTGAATATGTAACTCACACCTTAGACGTAAATGTAACAAGTCATCAACATATTATATTTGCCCTTAGTCGCATCTTCACAGTTTCGTTCATAAGTGATACTCAAGTGTTTGAGCCGAGTGACAATTATTAGTCTCATCTTCACAGATTGTCCGTCTAAAATCGAGACCTATTAAAACTAGCCTAAAACGTGTAAAAGCTTTTTTATGTTTCTTATGTGTGTTAACATAATCAATTTGTCATTTATTGGATCAAAAGTTTTGGGCTCATAAAATTCAGTCCAAATTAATAAATAGGTTCATCTGAAGCCCATTGAATCAGCACATGGGCCTATAAAAACCCAATAATATACAGATGGTGGATGGTAAAAACGAGTTCAGTCGTATCATTTGGATTAGTTTATTAGAAATAGTTTGATGTCAATCATAGGCTATAGATATCGTGCTTGAATAGTTATTATAACTATCGGTAATTTAGGGACAAAGCCATGACACAATTTGACTAAATGCATTTACGAAAAATTATACAAAACAATGAACACAATTTTTTTGGACCATATGCACTTAAGAAAAATGGAGATTTTTTTACAAAAATTAACACTATACCGCAAAATTTCATGGGTGTCCTGAGACCCCCGGAACCCACTCTAGCTCCGTGCCAGATTGGTATCTCGCATAATTTATACCTTTTCTATTTTGGTTTATTAAGTTCGTGTTTGTTAAAGATATTTCCTTTCATTTTTATGTTTGTGTATCTAGCATTTCCCATCTAAGAATTGGTTAAGAAACAACATTTTTTAAGTAGTTGTCGACAAGTAAGATCAATCCACTCGTATTCGTCAATAATACTCAAATTTATTCTAATAGCTCTAGCCAGGCAGAATCATTTGTCCTATGACTTATAGTACCAATTATAGTAGTATGTCATAAGACCTTCTTTATTGCTATTGTTTTCTTGTGAAAGATTATATTTTGTTTTTGTTCCCCATTTTTTCAAGAACTACTAGCACATGATGTTTACTTCTACTATGATTTGTATATTCATTATCTCATTTGCAAAATCTTTATTTTGTAATATGTTTCTTTTGTACTAACTCAATGTTAAAAGTTAAAACCATTCGTGATTGTTGGTATTGAAATTATAGCGTGCTTCTGTTCAAACACACAAATTGCATTACGCCATACGCCCAAAAACTTGCAAGAACCACTTTCCTTGCGGCAAACATTTTTTCTTCTTTCTTGCGGCACTTTCTCCTGCAACATTTAGAAGATAGACAATGAGTTATTGTGTGTGTTGTTGTATACTAGTATGTATTTCAATAATAGAAAAATGGGCAAAAGTTTAACAAAAGAAAGAATTTGCAACAAAAATGTTAATAGGCTAAAGAGAGTCGTGGTTACCGGCTCACCATTTACTATCATCGCTACATCATATTTCTCCCTCCTCTCACCTTTCATCCGTTTTGGTCACTTTCACCCCACCTTTCTTTACATAACCACTTTATATAAATATACCTCACTAAATGTCTCACACACACTCACAAAACAAATACTCCCACGGTCCCAAAATTATTGTCGCCTTTTGACTTTTTTAGGCTTTATTTTTCAACTTTGATCTTAAGTATTTTTATTTATATTACATCATACTTGATGCTAAATAGGATTGAGTTTTAAATATATTTTTATTGTTATAATTTTCATCAAGTATTGTATAACACAAACAAAAATATTTATAGTCAAATTTGAAAAAGAAATACTCACTCCGTACCAAAATAATTTTCCTCCGACAAAAAACATATAGTTTAAGAAAAGTGCATTTATTACAGCTTTCTCTTTCTTACTTTTTAACAAAATAACAGTTTTACATTTAATTAATTAATTAAGTTATTCTTTAAAGTTTGTAATATGGTAAACTTGATTAAATTTTCCTATCTATATTTAGTAGTGGACAATTAAAATGAGACATCTAAAAAAGAAAACATGAACTATTAATTTGGGAAGGATGGAGTACAAAAATAGTGAAACTGGGACAAAACCTTTGGGACGGAAGGAGTAAAAAACATTTACTTTGAAAAGGCTCTACGTTTTTTGCATCTCACTTTGATAAGCCGATCACCAACTTATGCAATTTGTGCATAACATCTCACTTCCGTTTTGATGCTAACCATCCACTTGGCACACCACTTTGGATGGCCTAAAAAGGTAATAACATGTTAAATGGTAACGTTGAAGTGATGTAACCTACACTCTTCAAACATTCCGAGATGTAGTGACTTTACAGATTGATAGATGCAAGATCCAAATGAGAGACAATTACAACACGAGACATAGTGTTTAAGAATGACAAAAAGTTATGAGCATCTAAATAAGTAGAGACAAAATGTCGAATGTAGGTTAGCAAAGAAAATAGACAATACACACAAACACACGTGAAATGAAAATAAAAACAAATGTCAACCAGAAAAAAACCAAAAGTTTTATTCCTCTCCTGCATTTATTATCTTATTATTAGTACAGTAGTAAATAAATACAAAAATAATAAATTTAAAAAAATAAAAAAAGGAAACAAAGCTGAACAAGTTCAATTTGTGCACAGTGCACACCGTACCGCATGCTTGCCCACTGGGGTTCAGTGCTTTTGGCTTCTTTCGTCATTTCACTTCTTTTTAACTACAAAAGTTACTTTTTCCCTTTAAAATCAGAAATTTCTAAAAACTGTTTTTTTAGTGAGTTCATGGTTTATACCATTTCTGTTAACAACATGATGTATAAAAGTTATTTATTTCAAAATACATTGTAAATTTAGAGAGTTATTACTTATTACTATAATTTGGTGAAGATTGGTTCATGTAATTATGTGGGTAGTTATGGAAATGGAGCATAATTGCTCACACTTTTATAAAAAGGAGGATCCATACTTTTGTCTTTGGCACTTTCTTTTTCTTATTTTATTTCAATACTTTGCTTATAATACTCATGCTTTTTTCTTTACTATCTAGTCTCTACCATCCTATCTGGATTATAAAAAACAAACTGAAACAGCAAATACAATTTTGTGATTACAATATTAGTTATAATGCCCGTGCACGCGCATGTTTTTTTTTATTTATTTTTTTTTAATTTTTTGAATCATATATTATTATTTATTAAAAAACAAATAATTTAATCTTTGTTTTGTTTGATTTATGATGTTTAATTATAGTTTTTTATTATTAAAGATAATTATTTAAAAATTTTAATCATATTATTAATTGCATCTTATTTATATTTTTTTTTATTTATCTTCTCTTGTGTTATGGATAAATATAAAATGTTACCTAATAAGAAAATAATATTTTTTTTAAATAAAATTATTACTAAATAAAATATGAATCTATCTTTTTTAAATAGAAAAATCCAATAAAGGTTTTGTTTTATTATATAAAAGATTCCAAAAGGTTAAATCATGGTTTTTCTTTTATATATTATGTTCATTTATGTTTTCATGTAGTAAACATTTCATAAATAAACCAACACTGCTATGGTTTTTTTAAACACAACCTTTTATTTCTAAGATGTTTGTAACACAGATTTTTGAACATGTTGCATTTAAGATAAACGGTATTTTTGAACATGAGTTCACGGGAATCTCCGAAAACCACCTTAAGTTCGCCCTTGTAATCAGGTATAGGTTACCTTAAAACGGCAAAGGCCAACAGATGCTTGTAGCTATGATCAGTTGTCTAAAGGGGTACGTTATTCTCACGAGCCCTATTTCTATTAACCAAACCCTCTCTAAACTTTAGCTCACTTTTTTTTTTTGTTTTTTACTTGTTTTGTCATTTTTTTTTTTTTTTTTTTTTTTTAAATAGAAAAGAGTATATGTATATGTATAATAATGTAATGTATATGTACAATGTTTGGTATATTTGTGTTTAATAATGTTTTGTATATGTATAATGTTTTGTATGATATCACGTTAAATATTATCACATTAAACGACTATGACAACAAATGTTGTTATTCAATTAAACAACAACGTTAACACATTATTTAAAAAACAACAACATTTACGACATATGGAGATTATTCAAATCATTTAAAAGATCATGGAGCCGGGCACTTGACTGACAAGCATGATCCTCAGGATTCCTTGTCATTTCTAACTCCATTTCCAGCGCCTTTATTCTTTGCTTCAACAACTTGTTCTCATTTTTGTAGCAACGCACTTTGAGCAATGCGTTGAAGAAGAGGCTTGACTAAAGTGCTCTGCTTCAAATTCATCTTTCCACTTGAAGTATCGACACCCATAGTCGTTTGTACCTGGCTGTTACATGTTAAGAAAATAATAAGAAATGTATTTTTAACAAACAAATTATTTACATAACTAAGCAAACGTATGATTATTTACCACTGAAAGAGGACATGCATAAAACAGTCGCCCACGACTACCATCTTGCCAGAATTTCCGTTCTACAATAAATCCTCTATTACATCGGCACCAGAAAGGATTTATTTGGCTCATCTGACCAAAGAATTTGCATAATAATTTACATCAGTAATCAATAATGTTATTACTAATTTAAACAAAGTAATAATAACTGGTGCAGAACTAACACTCTACAAAAAAGCAGACTTTTAAGTTTCAAACAATTAACATTTAAACGATGTTGAATAATCATTTACAACATATGATTCACTATGTTTACAATGGTTTTGTCGGTGTCTCTATTATTTACAACATAAATCAATAATCATTTACAATGGTTTTGTCGGTGTCTCTATTATTTACAACATAAATCAATGAACCATTAGTCGATCTTGATACAAAGTTTCCCATTCGGCTGCAACTGGCTCTCTGAAATGCCTCCATTGTGGGTGGATATAGGGTAGTCGAAAATCTCTGTCGAGCGTCAGTACAATGTAGTGAGCACCCACACGGGCAATCATCCTTTAATCGCATTGCATATGGCACACCATGCAACGACTCTAGCAAATCATGATTATGCGTATCATCCTTCACCCTCAGAGTCCAAATTTTTTTTGTATATTGACATTTCGCCGCCAATTTGAATGGACAATTTTGTTTTAAAGGTACTGGTTTTCCGTTTTCCGGTACCTTCAGGTTTATACTTCCCACCCTTTGAACACCTATAATTGATTTCGTACAAATAACCCTTGTCTGCTTTGGTTCTGTCTTTAACAATGACAAAACCGAGCCCTCGAGCTATATTTTGCACCCATTCCGTTACTTGCTCTTCAGAACCGAATTCCTGAAAGTATATTGTCGAAAGTATACAACTTTATTTTTAGAAATGATACTTTTTTTTTACAAATGATACATTTTTTTTTTACAAATGATACATTTTTTTTTTATTTTTTTTACATATGATACTTTTTAAAAGTATCATTTATAAAAAAATGTATCATTTGTAAAAAAAAAAAAAAAATGTATAATTTTTAAAAGTAATAATACTCTTCAAATGATACTTTTTTTTTGTTTGTAAAAAGTATACTTATTTTTTTTTTATTACAAATGATACTTTTTTTATTTGTAAAAAGTATACACTTTTTTTTTTTTTTAATTACAAATGATACTTTTTTTATTTGTAAAAAGTATACTTTTTTTTTTTTTTATTACAATTGATACTTTTTTTATTTGTAAAAAGTATATATATATATATATATATATATATATATATATATATATATTTTAATACAAATGATACTTTTTATAAATACAAAAAAAAAAAAAAAAAAAAAAAAAAAGTAATAATACTCTTCAAAACCGCTCCACCCACCCACGGTTTTATTAAACCGTCCCACGGTTTTAACACCCCTCTCTCACTCACTCAATCCACTATCTCTCTCACTCACTCAATCAATCCACTTTCTCTCTCTCTCTATCACTAATAACACACGGGTCTCTTTTTAGATCTAAAAACTGAGATCTAAAAAGTTGTTAACGTGATGTTGTAAGTGTTAGTGGTGGTTTGATGGTGATGTTTATGGGATAAAACTGTGGGTGGAACGCGGTTTTGAAGAGTATTATTACTTTTTTAGCGGTTAGATCTGTTTAGATCTAAAACCGTGGTGGTTTGATGGTGATTTTATGGTGATTGTTGGTTTAGATCTAAAACTGTGGTGGTTTGGTGGTGATGTTTATGGTGATTGTTGGTTTAGGGAGGGTTCGGTTAATAGAAATAGGGCCCGTGAGAATAACCTACCCCTTGGTTTATTGTGATGTTTTACTGGTGGTTTGAAGGTGGTTTCTTGTGATGTTTTATTTGTGATTGATCGTTGGTAAGAACTCTGTATTTTTTTGATCTATTTTTTTTAGATCTAAAGTAAGAACTTGTTATATTTTTTAGATCTAAAGTAAGAACTTGTAGGTGGGGTTATTCTGCTTAGTTGCTAAAAGCTTGAATATTGGTGATGGCTCATATTGGCTTGTTACTGCTTAGTTGCTAAAAACTTGGCTTGTTGGTAATGTGAATATTGGCTTAGTTGCTAAAAACTTGGCTTGTTACTGCTTAGTTGCTAAAAACTTGGCTTGTTGGTGGGGTTATTCTCACGGCCCTATTTCTATTAGTCCAACCCTCTATACTTGGCTTGTTGCTAAAACATTAACTTGGCTTGTT
Organism: Artemisia argyi; assembly: GCA_030686995.1. Classification (NCBI taxonomy): domain Eukaryota; kingdom Viridiplantae; phylum Streptophyta; class Magnoliopsida; order Asterales; family Asteraceae; genus Artemisia; species Artemisia argyi. The sequence continues at coordinate 17,689,250 of CM060688.1, read as the reverse complement.
GGGCAACATTAAACGAGATAGGGCGATGATGATTTAAAAAAAAATGATTTTGGCATGGCAAAGTGATATTTTTATCACTTTGCACCCATATATGATAGAATAGAATAGATATTTTATCACTTTGTGACTTTCATATCCGAGCCTAACATATTTTTGGCATGGCATTCACTTTGCAGCCATATATGATATATCTTGGTAATGTGAAACTATTATAATCTGAGCCTACTCTTATCTCGATGCCTTTTTAATATGTAAAATGGAGATTACCTCTCGTGTGTAAAATTGTGATTGAGACATTTCTGCAGTTTTGTGTATAATCTGAGCCTACTATTGATGCTTGCTTTGTTTCACTTGGCTTTGTTGTTTTGCTTAGTTTCACTTGGCTGCTTCGTTGTGAAGCTGTGACCTTGTGAGAATGTGACCTTTGAGCTGCTTTGTTTCACTTGGCTGCTTCGTTGTGAAGCTGTGACCTTGTGAGAATCTTACTTTTGAGCTGCTTTGTTTCACTTGGCTGCTTTGTTTCACTTGGCTGCTTTGTTTCACTTGCAGTTTATAATGGGGACCTTTGAGTATAACACCTCCCTTATACTGTTGAGCTTGTGACCTTGTGAGAATCTTACTTTTGTGCTTTGTGTCCAATCTTGTGATACTGCTTTGTTGTGAAATCTTCTTACTCTGGTACTTTTGACCTTGTGACCTTGTTACCTTGTGTCGGATCTTATTATGTGCAATCTTGAGAATCTTACTGTGAGCTTGTGACCTTGTTACCTTGAGAATCTTACTGTTGATTATGTGACCTTGTTACCTTTTGAGCTTGAGACTATAAGGCGATGATGATTACTTGTTAATCTGAGCCTTTGTGTGGAATAACCTGCTTGTGTTTGTTGTGTTTGCACTTGGACAAAAATATTGTTGTGTTTGCACTTGGACCTGCTGTGTTAGCACTTGTGCACTTGTTTGCACTTGGACCTGCTGTGTATCTGCACTTGTGCACTTGGACCTGTTGTGTATCTGCACTTGTGCACTTGGTTGTGTATCTGCAGTTGGACCCATGGTTTTGTATCTGCACTTGGTTGTGCACTTGGTTGTGTATCTGCACTTGGACAAATAGTTTACTAATAGGCGATGACGAATGGTTTTTAAAACCGAATGGCATGGCAAAGTGATATTTTTATCACTTTGCAACCTTCATATCCGAGCCTAACATATTTTTAAAAACCGAATAAGGCGATGACGATTACGTGTTAGTCCGAGCCTTTGTGTGGAATAACCTGCTTGTGTTTGCAACTTGGAAAAAAAAAATGTGTCATATTGCTGTGTTTGCACTTGGACAAAAATATTGGGATGTTTTTGCACTTGGAACTGCTGTATTAGCAGTTGGACAATTGGACAAAAATATGTATAATAACTTTGGACAAAAAAAAAAGTAAATATGTATTAAAAAAAAAAAAAAAAAAAAAAAAAAAAAAAAAAAAAAAAAAAACAGCTAAAGACAAAAAGTGTACTTTTGTCAGATTTGTGTCAGCTAGACTGACCGGGCTAGGCACTAGAGCCCGCCCGGTTAACACATCCCTTGTCTAAATATTGCTTATATAGGGTGTGTTTGGTAAAGTAGCAGTGAGCAGTAGCCACAGCTGACAGTTTTTTAAAGAAACATTAGAAAAATGAGCATTCGTAAAAAATAGCAAATCTCACCGCTTCTTTGTCAAACGAATAATAAAAATCAAAAAATTTATTACTCACCGCTAATCACCCCAAAAAAGTCTAAAAAGCTCCGCGACAAAATAAGCTAATTCCGTATTTCAATCTAATAAAACAACACACAACTTGACCATAAAATCTGGATCAACACATGTACTATGGTCTCATGTGATACTTCTAGATTCAAAGCTATAGAAAACCAACTATATTGATAATTAAGGTATCAAATAATCAAAATATAATATCAAACTATCATACATCAAGCTTAAACTATATATAAATGATCAAAACATTCTTCTTAATCTACTGTATGAACAATCATTAGTCAAAACTATACTCTACTAAAAGAAGCAATACTTTTAATTTTTTAATCAACTTGTATATTTTTAATTATCCAAAAGTATACAATAATTCAAATTCAAAGTGAAATCATTTGCTTAAAAAAGGTAAAGAGATTACCACAATTATTGCTTAAGACAATAATTGGTCTAATTAGATACCCGGCATATGAGGAGCAATTGTATGTATTATTCTGTAGAGTCGTTTTGACAAGTCAGAAGGGTAAATATGTAACTTCATTTACCACAGCAAAAAACTCTACTTTTACCAACTTTTTTACCCAACTTTACATAACCGCCACATGATTCACTCTGCCCACAAAATAAAGCAATTGCTCTTGCCCTTATTGCCCTCTGGCCTACTTTTTCTGCCACCTTACATTATCTTGCCTTTTTTCTTCCTCAAACTATGCACACACAACCTTAATGTACATAAATAAAACTAAAAATCTTAGGTAACTGTTTAATGACCTCTAAATGAAGGTATTGATAATTGAGTAACTATCGTCAATGCACCTTTATTAATGTAAGTTTGAATATTCAACTTATACTATACGTTTATCAGTGTATAACAAGGTTTTTAAACTAAAAATCTTAGGTAACTGTTTAATGACCTCTAAATGAAGGTGATGATAATTGAGTAAATATCGTCATGTGCCTTTGTTAATGCAAGTTTGAATATTCAACTTATACGTTATATCAGTGTATAACAAGGTTTTTAAACTTAAGTGTCAAGTTAAAAAGGTTACTTTGTATATATATTTTCTTTTACTATTTGTCACTAAAGTGATATTGTTTAGGTGTTTAACTAGTCTTCTTTAGATTAAGTGAATAAGTTAAGTATAAGGTAGTTAAGTTTCCAAATCTATAAAGGTTGAAATAATTTGTCCTCCTCTCCGCCGATCAATTTGAATACTATGGCTATGTTTGGCGTGAAACTTTTTGAAGCTTTTAGGGGCGATAAACAGTGAGTAACAATCTTTTTTATTTTTATTGTTCGTTTGACAAAAGAACGGTGCACCTTGCTATTTTTTAAGAACGCTCATTTTTCAAATGTTTATTTAAGAAGTTGTGAGTGGTGAGCTGTGAACTACTGAGATGTACCTACTGTTCACTGCTACTGCTCATCGCTGTTTTTACCAAACACACCAATCCAACATTAGATATGGTCACTGAGCTAAGACGACGTAAACCGTGTTTTAGGATTGCTTTTGCAAAAATGATTATGTGTTTGCAAAATAACTTAGCTAAAAACATGTCTCAATCTATTTTTATTTTCAAAAAACTAAGGGCATGTTTCTTTTTTCTGTTAATGGAAGGGAGTGGGCCCTTCATCTATTTAATATTAATTCTTTTGGCACATGGGGTCCATTTTTCTCTTATATTGTCTGTGTGCTAAAAGGTAAAAAAATAACACTCCCCCCATATAGATGTTCTAACAGACGGGGACCCACACCCACTTAATCTAAACAAAAAAAAGTAAACACCCCCTAAGTTTTATTAAAAAGTAAACAAATTACATTTTACTTAGGGCCATGGCCACAAAATTATGGTTAAGAAAGCAAATTTTGATAATTTTTTAAAACTACACTACAAATCAGTTTGTTAAGCAATACAACTTTTTTCTCTCGATGTCTCATAACCACTCTGCCCGCTCCTGTCTCTCCTCTCTCTCTGAGTTTATTGATGATCTTAACTTTGGCAACAAAAGTACACATGAAATAGTAAAGTGAAGTTAAGAAACTAACAACCATTTTAAAGCATAAAACATGTTTTAAGGAAAGGAAATAGATGACAAAACAAAACAAAACAGGAAAGAGAAGATAAAACATTCACAGTGTCTTTTCTCCATTCAAAATACACAACACATACACAAACACAAACACAAACACAAATCCTAAAATCTGTACCTTCCATTCTCTTGTTTCTTTTTTTCTTCATAAACTGTTATCATCAAAACCATGAAACCAAATCTTTTTCCAAAACCCATTTGGGTATGTGTTTTCTACTGTTTTTTGCCTCTGGTTTTGTTAATAATCCCAAGAACTCAAGTTGCTGCTACTAGTAGAACATACCCTCCTCTTTCTTCTAATGTTGAACCTCTTCTTCCTACTGAGAAAAAACCTCCATTTTCACAGATACCTAAAGACAATGAAGCTCATTCACCTGGTAAACTTCTTTTTCAGATACCCTTTTCAAATGCATGAATATATGAGCTTTAATCTTGCTTTTTTTGTTTGTTTCAATGAAAATGAGCTTATTATGAGTTTATATGTAATTTGGCCAAAAGGGTATTGTGTAGTGGTGTCATTATTTGCTTTTGATGAAGAGAAAGTTAATTTTCTTTTGGTCTTTTGTTTTGTTAAAGCAGGTGTGTCAGAAATAAAAGTGGTTCATCATGAGGATTTGAATAAGAAGATTCTTGTTGCACTTATTGTTGCTTCAACTCTACTAGCTGGAATCTTGGTCTTCTTATTCTGTTTTTGGATCTTTAAGCAAAAGCATTCTGAACCTCTGAATGCCAAGAAAACTTCAACAAGCAAAGGTATATATCTAGAAGCTTGTTGCCTTAGATAGCATTATAGTTTATAGATAGTTAATGATAGAAAATTGTTTGTTCTAATTATAGTATTGTGTGGAAATTTGTATAGATACTTCAAAAGGTTTGTCGTTAGGTCCGATTTTGGAAAAATTCACACCTTCAAGGATTTCTGGTAGAAAGGGGTCAGTAACGGTTATTGACTATGAGTGGTTGATTTCTGCAACCAACAATTTTCATGAAAATAATATCGTTCGTGTAGAAACATCTGGGAATGTTTACAAAGCGCGATTTAACGATCATTTCCTTGCAACTGTGAAAAGACTCCATGGTGGAGGACTAGATGCTCAAAGAGGATTTGAGGTCATTTTTTAACTTTTAAGATTATTTGTTGCTCAATACTAGATTATAATTGCAGATTTGCAGGTTTTAACGTTTAGCTTATGGGTTATGTTTGCAGAATGAAGTAGATTGGTTAGGTAAACTCAAACATCAGAACATTGTCAATCTTTTGGGTTATTGCGTACATGATGATACAAGGTTTTTCGTCTACGAAATGATGCATCAGGGGTCGTTAGAATACCAATTGCATGGTAAAGTTTCTTTATTTCTTTGAAAAACAATGATTCGAACTTTAGTACTTTGGCTTTTCATTGCAAACAATCATAAAGGCATAGACCATTTTTCTCCCATAAATGCAAAAGAGAAAAGAAAAGATACACTTTGCAAAAGTAAATGACTTTGGATACCTGTAATAATGGTTTCTTTTTGTGCTTGGTGTAAAACTGTAAATGATGTCTTTTTGATATTTAAGGATTGCAACAAAAACAAAGAACACATTTTAAATTGTCAAAAAGGTATCATTAATAGCTATTTCATACCATCTTAAACAAGTATACGGAACCGTTCTCTTAAATTTCCTGTGTTGATCGCGTTTGGACAGTTTGAAAGTACGGTTTTTTAATACTCCGTAGTAGTTAAAGATGGTGTCTTTGTTGGTATTAACAAGTTTGAAACAAAATTAAGGGAAAAATTCCTTATAGCCAAATAGGTTACACTTGTGTGGTTGTGTTAATTTGTTATTTCATACCATCAGGACCGTCTCATGGAACAGCATTAACGTGGCATCGCAGAATGAAAGTTGCACTTGACATTGCACGGTATCCACATTACCTTTTAAATCTTGATCCTTTAAGATTATGCTTTTCTGGGGGTTTAATCTAGACTATTGTTTTAATGTAACAGAGGACTAGAGTATCTTCATGAGCGATGCAATCCCCCCGTGATTCACAGAGATCTCAAAACATCGAACATTTTACTAGATTCCAACTTTAATGCTAAAGTAAGAGCCTTTATACCTTCATAAACATTTAGCAAGATAAAGCTGTGTGTATGTGTTTGTTTTATCTGATTGCATACAACTTGATTCAGATTTCGGATTTTAGACTTGCTACCACTGAGATTCATGCCAAGAACAAAGTAAAGCTTTCGGCAGCTTCAGGTTATGTGGCTCCAGAATACCTATCAGAAGGTATGCACTATGTCATTTTGCAATAACATTACTTCCTCTAAAATCTAAATCAAACGTTTCTTTGTATAAATTAAGTGTCTTACATGTAATAGGTAAGCTTACTGATAAAAGTGACGTCTATGCGTTTGGAGTTGTACTTCTTGAGCTTTTGATAGGAAGAAGACCCGTAGAGAAAATGTCACCATCTCTATTCCAGTCTATTGTCACATGGGTAATCATTTTTTTCTCGATCTGAAGTTCATAACTAAATTATTTACCAAGATAAAAAAAAAAACATGTGTTTGCCTTCATTAAAAACAACTTATTTCACCAACAGGCAATGCCTCAGCTAACAGACCGGTCAAAGCTTCCAAACATCGTTGACCCCGTGATTAGAGATACAATGGACTTGAAGCACTTATATCAAGTTAGTACAATATACTTGAAACTTCAACATTTTATTTAAAACCGATTGACCATTCAATGAAGCAATACTGAAATCGTACTTCTCTGTGGTAGGTTGCTGCTGTAGCTGTGCTATGTGTACAGCCTGAACCAAGTTACAGACCGTTAATCACAGACGTATTGCATTCATTCATCCCATTGGTACCCGTTGAGCTTGGAGGGTCACTAAGAGCTTAAAGTCTTCAAATTAGGTATTGGCTCTTTCTTATGTTTTATAGATTCATATATGGTATAACCATTTCTTGTATTGTTTAGACTGTTAATTACTGTAAATTTACAGGAACTACTAGTTATCCCCCCTACCCACCCCACAAGTGCCGTATCATGGATTCTACATCAGCCAGGGTGTAAAACATGCTTGTACGGCTGTCCTTTATCGCACCAACGACAAAATCTTGCTCCAAGATGGAATTGAATTGGGGTAGAGGGGTCTCAATAATTTTGAAACAGTGAGTACGATGTACATGAGTTTTTAACATTTAATGTAAATTATTGAAGAGAGTACGTGTGCTCTTCTGTTTTTTCTTTTGATTGATAGCTCAGAAGTTTCATGTTATCATAATATCATCTTCTATATGGTATCACATGATTTGACTTGAATGTTTGTCGCCAAATCTAGCGTGCAAAGATTTGACTTGTAACTTGTAAGCTGCAACTATGGGCTTATGAGGATCAAATTCGATATTTGGTACTAGATTGGCCAAATCTTGCTACGATAAGTGTCCGCAAACTTGTGTAAGCTTTGCTATCTACATTCTTACTAACTTGGTCATACCACATGTATTACAGATTTACAACAATTACAAATCACCATGGGGGAATCTATGTATAAGAAAGGGTGCGGACGTGATAATGTCTTTTAGCAGAGTATATGTTTGTTTAAAACACAATACAAAAGTAGCAACACATCTAAACGTTTACCATTTCGAGAAAACTACAACTTCTTATACCTTATAGAGCTCATATGATTCACTTAGTCACTTGTTAAATGCATTACTGTAACGACGTTACGACACTGATATACTTTTTATAGCAAAATCAACAACGATTATATTACAAGGGTTACACTTACATTAACCATCTTTTGTATTTTGATTCGTAAGTTCCAAACTCGGTTTTAGTTAACACAAATTTATTAGTTTTTCCTTCGAATTTAAGAAACATAGACAACTAAAACAAACGACAAATAGAAACCATGTGCAAAGCAGCTAGCGGTTCCAATTTTAAAAGATATCATGGGTCAAATCGTTAAGTGAACATAAAATAATCAGAGAAAAGTCTACAAATAGCAACCCGAGCACCAACAAAGCCGCATACGTCAAAGAGAAAAAACTAAAATTTCCATTTTAGCCGGGATAAAAAGAACAATGGACATGTACGTTGTGTTCTCGAGTATCACTTAAGAAATAAAAGAAAATAAAATAAAAATTGTTTTGGAATATCACTTAATAAGGGAAAGAAAAAGGAACGGATAGGGAAAAAAGAGTAAGATTTGGTTAATTTTAAAGTAAAAATATTTACTGTATAATTCTTTACTTCTCCTTTATAAAAAAAAACACTACTCAAGTTTTATTAGTAAGAAAAAAAATTTGTAAATAAATATTTTCCGCTTTCAAAATCGATCAAATTACTTTTTTTTTAAAGTAATTTTCATTTTTCTCCTTATAAAATGATACTCGAGATTTTTTTTTTCTTCGTTAAGTAGCAGTGAGTCAATGACTCATTTAAACTAAACACATTTAAAAATACAAAATAAAACCGGACCCTTAAACCTAACATGTATACTGTGCTTTTAAATATCAATTAAGGAAAAAAAAAAAAAAAAATCGTGTATCAGGAAAAAAAAAATAATAATTTTGAAGTAAATTATTTCTTTTTAAAAGTGTCTACCTCTTCTTTTTTATAACTCGTTAAATGAACAATAAAGAAATAAAGGCTAATTAAAGTTAGTTTGTTGGAGAGTAGAGTGCCCCATTTAAACCAAACACACTATTCAAAATTGGGTACGGGTGGGTATCATCACCTGAACAAACAAACCATGACTCCGCTGACGTCACCACCCACCGGAGCTGACGGCAACACTCCTTCAGGTATACAAACAAACTGTAATGTATCTACACCTAATTTTCTACCACTTTCCTTTATTTTACCTCATCATATTACCAGTACAATTTTGAATTTTACTGTTTTTAGTTTAAGGCCATAAGTGTAATGTATCTAGACCTAATACTGTATCAGTTACACTATATTTACCTCATAGTTTCGTAATTTAAGCTTTTTGGTTGTGATATTTTTGGAAATCAGATCAGGTGAAACCAACAGCTAGGTCATGTTTGTATGAGATATGTGCGAAGAGCCACTGGAAGCGTCCTGTTTTCGTTTGTTGTAATGAGGAAGGTCCGAGTAACCGTAGATCGTAAGTTTAGTTTATCGGCTCTATTATGTGTAATATTTAGAAATGTGAAATGAAAGAGTCGGTTTTGAGGAGTTTAAGTTTGCGTGAACAGGTTTACGTTTAAGGTGATAGTTGATATGAAAGAAGATGATTCAAGGGTAGTGGTCGAGTGTATGGGGAAGCCTCAGTTTAACAAGAAAAATGCAGCTGAGTCGGCTGCTGAAGGCGCTTTGTGGTACCTTATGCATTTAGGTTATCCTAAAGAGGCTGATAAGTCGAAGAAAACGAGGTGATTTATTGTAATTTACTAGTTTACCTTGAAGTTATTAGGCAGTTTGAAGCGTACTTAATTGGTATGCATATATATGAGCCGTGTGAAGTTGTCATTTCAAGTGAAATATATTAAAATTTGTTCGGCTTTAAATTAATTAGCAAAATCTTTGCACTATATGGTCTTAAAATTGGATTGTTCCGAGTATGATATAGGCATGATACAAATATAAGAAGTTAAGGAACTAGCGCATAGAGACAATTAGACTAAGAACCGTAAGTTACATTTCTACAGGGAGAACTGAGTTTAAATACAATGATTTTAGCAGGAAAAAAGATGAAATTATAGAACAAAGGCTGCCTACAATTTACTCTCCCCTCCAATCCAGTAAAGCAGAGGGGCGCTGGTGCACCAGTGTCACCCTTTTTATGCTTCTGATGACCTAGTCTTATTACTTTTTTTTTTTTTCGCCAACTGCGGATCGTATGTACCGATCTCGTCTGCTGTACTTATTCCAACATCTCATCCATTGGATAATTGGGATGAGATTAAAGCTGAAAATAAAAACCTTCGAGAAAAAGAGTTTACCTAAATCTTATTCCCTTTGCCAAAATCTGTGCTCAGGCCAGCTAAACTACTTCAGCTTAGTAAATTTACACTGTATAGTGCTGTTGAATGGTGTCAATATCAAGACCCTTAAGCTTCACTACTGATTCAACATGCCCCTTTAGCGTATGAAGCTCCCTCAATCTGTAACAAGTACATATAAGAAAATTGATACAGTAACTATGAAATATACCTTTTACAATGATCTTACCTAGCCACTTCCGCCCGCCTCTTGGCCTGTTCGGCAAGCTCAGACAACTCCCTGTAGCCATTCTTGTCGTTATAAATTTCTGCCTGTTCTGGTGGCTGGAGACCGTGGACTGTTCGTTGTTCCATGACCCATTGAGCCTCCCTTTCTCCCCGTCCATAGTCCTTTTTGGTAGTAAAAGCGGTCTAGTTTCTCATAAGAACAGAAGAAAAAAAATAAGCCAGTCAACTTAGAGCTAATTATGTTGTTTAAACGTGACCAAATAGATATATTTTACCTTATTTTGGAGCATATTGTCCCAGGCCCTGCCACTCAATGAATATCTGATGCAGAATTTGAACAAATCTAGAGGAATGTAGAAGATTATGCTATAGATCCAAATCACTCCTGCCCATCCCCAACCTATTCCATGAATTCTTGCAAAGTCCCAGTTTGCATAGACGGTGATCAGTGTAGCAATCTTCAATAAACGAGATTGTTACAATACCACCCAAAATTTTAGAATTGGAAGATTAAAAGTTTAGAAAGTTCTAAATGAAAATTCACAAGAGCTCACCAGCTGTGCTATGCAAAAGGCTGTCAGGAGCAGAAAACCAGGACGTTCAACGTATGACCAACTCCTTGACCTAGTGACGAAAATAAGGGCCTGACTCACAATGCTAACTTGGAGGTAAAGAGCTGCTGTAAGCTCGTACTCATTGTTTCGGATCGATTTTACACCAAACCTTTCCTAAATCCCCAATATAAAAGTACCAGTTAATTCAGTAAATTACCGATGAACATTGTGAACTAAGAATATATAACGGTTTTTCTTACTGTGAAAAAATCGGATTCTTGAGCTAGCCAGAAGAAAACAACAGTCATGACAGCTAAGTAAGTGCCAAAAACAACCCCGGTGAGAAAGATTTCCTTTAACTTCCATGAATCTGGCATAGGGGAAGGCTTCACCTTGTCCTTCGATATCGTCATGATGGTTCCATCGTTGAGAATGGCAATGATTAGAACCATGAAAGGCGAGAAATCAAATTTCCAGATAAGAGCAATTAGCATGAAACCAAGCACAACACGAATGGTAATGGATACAGCATAGATGGTGTAATTCTTCATCCTCTGAAAAATAGCTCTGCTAGTAAGTACTGCACTGACGATGACACTTAGACCTGGCTCAGTGAGGACAATATCGGATGCACCCCGAGCTGCATCAGTGGCATCAGCAACCGCAATACCAATATCAGCCCTCTTTAATGCCGGCGCATCATTCACACCATCTCCAGTCATCCCACATATATGTTTTCTCTCCTGTAGCTTCTTCACAATCTCATACTTATGCTCTGCACTCAACCCCTTCTACAGCTTAAATTCTATATTTTTTTGTAAATATAAATTTGAAAGAGAAAAAAAGAATTTATATTTCCATACCCGGAAAAACACCAGCAAAACCGTCAGCTTTCTCAATTAGCTCCTCAATAGGAATATTTGCAATAGATGCGTCTTTGTGTTGGCCAAGGAGGGATGAAGACGGATACATATTTGTTCCCATTCCAAGCCTACGGCCCGTCTCTTTGCCAATGGCTAGCTGATCACCTGTGATCATCTTCACGTTAACACCAAGGTGGAGGGCCCGTCTAATGGTTTCAGCACTGTCATGCCTTGGAGGGTCAAACAGAGGCAGGAGACCAACAAACACCCAAGGCCCTCCAGGACTCTCTTTGGTTTTTTCAGGTACTGTCTGCACAATAAGCATGAAAAACGGTCTAAATCATCTGACCAAAATATCCCTAGACCAGATATGTAAATAAACACATTAAAAACCTGCCTGTTGACAAACAGCTAGAGAACGAAGACCGCGTTCAGCAAACTTGTCAATAATGTTGAAAACCTTATTCTTAGTATCGTCCTTGAGGTTGCAGATATCCACTATCTGACAGCTTCAAGCTACTAAATTAGCATGTGAACTATAATGTTTTGGTTTATGTTTGCAGCTAAGAATCTTGATTAGTTTATTGTACCTGCTCAGGTGCACCTTTGCTTACTCGGTGCCAGTTTCCATTTTGATCTATATATGTTATTGCTGTTCGTTTGTCCACAGGATTAAAGGGCAGAAAGTGTACCTCGGTGATCCCTGCTCTTGCCTGTATTTATAAAACAACTAGCAGTTGTGGTTACTAATATTGAACACTTGATGATATTTTTCGTATAGCATTACCTCTTTGGGATCAGCAAGCATTCCTACAATGCAAGCATCAATTGCATCCTGATTCTCAACTCTTGAAGCCCTTGCTCCCATTAGTATCACTGTCTCCTTATCCATATCCTTTATAAAGACCTAGAGACGAAAAAATAAATAAGGTCAACTCTTTAAGGTTTCTTGTTAATTCTGTGTTTTGGCTTATGACAACACTATCACAGATCACACACCTCAATAAGAGTTTTATCGACTGTTAGCTTGTTGAGAGTGAGAGTACCAGTTTTGTCACTACACAAAACATCCATCCCTGCCATTTCTTCAATGGCTGTCATCCTCTTAGTAATAGCTCCTTGCTCTGATAACTTGTGGGACCCAATAGCCATCGTCACCGACAACACGGTTGGCATTGCAATTGGGATTCCTCCTATGAGTAGAACCAACAGATTGTCGATACCATTCCTGTAGGTTCGTTTCTGAATTGGGTACATCACCACTATTTCAATTACAAGCCCAACCGCAATGGAACATATACAAAAGTTACCAATGGCGGTTAACACCTAACAGAGAAATACCATAGAATATTAGAGATTGACCGCAATAAGTCACAATCAAGGAAATCTTTATTCACATCCATATATGAATAACCTTTTGGAAGTGGCCCACTTGATTTGTGCTATCGACTAGGTGAGCCGCCTTGCCAAAAAAGGTATGAACCCCAGTAGCAATCACAACAGCTTCAATCTCACCTTGTTTACAAGTTGAACCTGAAAACACACTGTCGCTGGGCTTCTTGGTTACTGGTAACGACTCACCAGTTAGTGCTGCCTGGTCAATTTTGAGTGGGTCCCCTTCTAGGAGACGTGCATCCGCTGGAACAATATCTCCAAGCTTAATGCTGATAATATCTCCAGGTACGAGATCCGCAGCTTCCTCTTCAGACCATTTCCCATCTCTTAACAGCTTTGTTTTAGGAGCAAGACCTGCCATTAATGCCGCTGCAGCATTTCCTGCATTGTTTTCTTCTATGAAACTTATGGTTGAGTTGATAATCAACAACGTTGTGATTCCAACAAAATCTTGCCAATCTGGTGGTTTCCCCTGAAATAATCGTATTACCCATGATCTCGTCACATATATGCTATATGCGCGCAGAGTGACACAAGTTAGTAGAGTTAGAGAGATACCCCTCCGTTAGCCAAGCAAATAGCCATAATCGCAGCAACTTCCATGACCCATGATAGAGGATTCCACATGAACCCCAAGAACTTGAGAATTTTGCTTTCCTACATAATGGTTATCATTAAACATCAATATGAATATTTCTATATGGGAAAATTTCATAATCACGCGTTACTTTTCGATATGGTATAATTTAGTAGTTATACTTTTGTATGTTCAACTTAACTTTTTCGGAACTTCAAAAGTACGTTGTTATTAGCTAAAATTTCCCTATGTGTAACCAAGAAAATTAAATTACCTTTTTCTCTTCTAACTTGTTTGGACCGAAAATTCCAAGCCTTCTTTTACCTTCTTCAGATGTCAACCCCTCTTTTTTACATTTCAATTGATCAAATAGCTCATCCATTGGCATATGTTCCTGTAATCAAACAAAGTACATTCCATTATTCACCGGCATTGTAGCTTTAATATGAATACTATTTACAGAACGGTAGAATGATCGTACGAGATCAACGGTCTCTTTCATGATATCATCCCAGGTGATGCCCTCACTCTCTGCCATTGTTTAGTCTGCGAAAGAACAAAAGAAAGAAAGGTGGTGGTGGTGTGGGCAGAAAGACGGTAAGTTGGTAAATATTAAGAAAAGTATGATACAGAGGTAGAATAGGGGAGGAAGTTGAGTAATTTACGTAGAGTAATAACAATCACATTTTACATGCATTTAAATATATTCTCATACATGTTTACCTTTTCAAACTAATGGATGTAATTCAGGAGAAGACCCAACACTTTAGGAGTCTATATTCACGCATTTGCCAACACTTTAACCGTACAAACTCACTTACTATCTATCGATTAGTTACCGTATTTTACTTTCGTCTATACACGTCAACTTCGAGCTTTAACTATTACTATTCCGTCTCAAAATAATTGTCTAGGACATGTTAGTAAATTTGTCATTAGGAAGAAGTCATGTTTACGTTGAAAAAAGTGAGTGAGAGCACTGCCAAATGTGCTGAGTTTTGTGTTTTGACTATTAACGATTCCGGATTTACAGTTCACCATACGATTCGGTCTGATTTAGACCCTGGGCTTGGCCCATTTATTGAATCATGGACCTAGTTAATATTAGGATTCTTTTTAATGAATCGTTGTGAAATGTAAATATGCCATATCAAATCAAATGATAAAAGGCCAAATTCGAAGGTCTTAAGATATACAATGTACATAATTTTCACAATGTTTGACATATTTTTAGGTCTATAAATCATTTTTCGCAACTAAAAGTTATAGTCAAATCTGTAAAATATTTTTCGAAACTAAAAGTCATGCTCATAAATCATAACTAGTTATTTTGGAAAATAAATTTCCATTTGTGGAGCAAACATAAGGTTTCTAAAGTTATAGTCAAATCTGTAAAATATTTTATGAGTTCTATTGGTTATGTTTTGTAATTACATAACGTATGTATTTATAATAAACACATAGCGTGGGCACAAATTAATTTGTTTATAAAAGATATTCAAGTGAAAATTATGTTCAAATATAGTAATTTACAAGTTCATCTAACATGTGTTTAATGCATGTTTTGATTAATTAAGAAAATTTGTGTTCATTAACTACACTTTAACATTTGCTTAGTGGGCACTTATTGTCCCTTGACAAAAAATACACAGTTTTAGAAAAAACATAATTATTAGTGTATTCCTTCTCTTACTTTTTTGAAAAATGACAATTTTACCTTTATGCAATTAATTAAATCTTTTGAATGATGTATGTAATTTTTAATATCATTAGGTGCAATATGGTAAACTTACTACATTATTCACAACTATATTTGGAATGAGAGAATAATTTGGAACAACCCAAAATGAAAATAGAGAATATTAATATGGGACGGAGGAAGTATTCCCTCCGTCTCAAAATTATTGTTAGGAGACAAAAAAAAACATAAAGTTTAATAAAAGTGAGGTCATTTTTATTTTCAACCATTCAAATAGAATATTCTTTCACTAGATTCTCTAGTTTTTACTTAAAAAGAAAAGTGGACAATTATTTTGAAACATCCTAAAATAAAAATATCGACTATTATTATAAAACATAAAAAGTATAAGATAAACCTGATAGACACTAACCTAGTCATCCAACAAAATCATCTTGGGTCAAGGAAGGGTTGCCATTAGCCAACATTCATTCTTTTCGGTTTTTTTTTTTTTTAAAGTTTCATTTAATGAAACAATCTAAATCTAGATTATCATTAGTAAAAGCCTTTTTTTTTTTTTTTTTCTTTTTTTTTTCTTTTTTTTTTTTTAATAAATTGATTTAGGAGGTCCTTAAAGCATTCCCTATATTAGTTTATGAAAAGATTTATAAAATGATGAATAGGTCTAAGAACTTATAAACCATAGTGAAGATAGATTTATAAATATATTTATGATGAATAACAGTGGTTGCGATTAACATGTGCAAATGATGCAACCGCACATGGCCCGTCATTGTAAGGGGTCTCCAATTTAGTATACATTCATTTATATTTATAGTTTTATACATATTTAAGTATATAATGCTTTGAATTTTTAGTGTCTTTTTTAATGTAGATACTTGGAACACTCAAATCAATGAGACGACCCTGATGAATAGGTCTAGAATATTAAACCTTTTCATAATTTAATGCATTTGAATGTTGTATAACTTTTATAAATTTTTATTAGATTTATACATAGTGAATATAGGTTAAAAAGTTTGTTAATCTTTTATATAATAAAGGAATTACATCATTTTGGAGTATTTTTGCAAAACCCTTCTCATTGAAAAACAAATTGGACCAATAAGAGAGCTCGATTTTGACATATAAGCGAAACCAAGCAATATGATTGGCTAATAAAAAGTTAAAATTGAATTGATTTTGGTCAGACTTTAATAAATTTGGTGCAGAATTTAAATGAGGGAAAAAACACATAAAAATATAGGTGTCAAATTTATAAAACAAAAGCTTACAAAGAGAGGAGGTAATTAATAAAACTTTAGTAGTTGAATCTTAAATATATTATATAGAGTTAAATGTAAAATTATAAGTCTCCATGTTTTTTAATAACTTTAGATAATAAACAAATAACCCCTTACACTTTATATCCCCTATACTTTATAATATGAACTTTGTATACAATTACACAAGATTTTTTTTTTTTTTTTTTTTTTTTTTTAGGAAAAGCAACATTTTATTAGAAACCACAAAAAAAGGAAAAACAATAGTATAATACAAGACATCTCACCTCACTTAACAAGTTAATTAAAAGAGGATGATACTCAAATAGACAAAATACAAAACAAAGAAAGGAACTAATCTTAACTCTTCACATAACAAGCACATGACATGTCAAAAAGAAAAACAATCTATACTTTCTAATAAACGTGAATAGTGTACAAGCCCACTAAAGCGCATTTTGCATTAACTTTTTTGACGTGTCTGAGCTCTCATTGAGTGTGTTTTTAATGCGTACAACTTGCTACAGCAATTGTTTTTTGACATCTTATCACTCATCTTTATTTTGGTAACTACACAAACTCATTCAAAATAATCAAATCACGGTTCTGATTTTTGGTAACTAATTAACTCTTTCAAATCGACATTCAATGAAATCAACTCACATGATTGTAACCGAATATCTTCACCAATTCAAAACGAAATCATAACACACACGGCAAACCTATTTTTGGTTTTGATTGTAAGTGTGTGTGTGTGTGTGTGTTTTTTTAGTTTTTTATTTGATTCAATTGTTTTAATATATTATGTTTGAATTATGCTTATTAATATATTATTTTTGAGGATGTTACAACTTTTTTATATTTTGTTTCAGTTAATTGTTTGAATGAATTTCGCTCCATTGTTTTTGTAAATTGTTTGCCTAATTATAATTATATTTTTAGGGCTAATGATGTTTATGTATGACTCTTCAATGGGATCTGCTTATTTTTCTAAAGTTATTTTTGTACAATGATTTTTGATTTTGGGGGAAACTTATTTAAGGAAATCAACTTTTTTTTAAGTGTATTTGGGTTGTGTTATGGATGATTTTGGGGGAAACTTATTTAAGGAAATCAAAAAAGTCAATCATGTTGTAACATCAATCCTAACAACCGGAGAATATGCCTGAGGTAAATTTACTACATTCAAATTCAATGTTATTGAGCTTATTTTCTTAATAGTTGTATTTGGTTGTTTGATTTATGTTTTTTTTTTTTTTTTTTTTTTTATGAGTTGGCTATATGTTTCTTCATTTGAATTTGACCACAGTTACCAGACGCACACCAAGAATTTGATGAAATGCTTGAAAGAAAAAGACATGGTTAATTTGTAAGTGATGCTTCTTCTTTGTTAATACCTGTTATGGCATTTAAGTTCTTATTCATGTTGTATCAGTTTGTACAAGTATTTTGATCTCTTTGTTGCAAAATTTTAAGAAATTAATACCTATAATGGCATATAAGTACTTATTCAATAAACAAATAACCAAATAAGCACTTCAATAGAAGCAATCTTAAACATTTTCAAAAAAAGTTGATATGATTGTTGTTGATTTTGGGTTTAGATTAAACCGTGTTGGGCATTGTTTTTTGAAAGTGATTATGTCGTAGTTGATAGTGTTTGTTTGTGCATATTCATTAAAAATAAGCAATCCAAATGTTTCTTCTTTGATTCTGAAAATGTGTTACGGATATATAGTTTTGCATGTTTAATTATGTACTTTGGTTTGCTATTGGTGGCCTGGGGTACATAGCAGTTGCTTGCTTTTCCCGCAGAGAGAATTCATGCACAAAGGCACTTCTAATTTTCTGTCCATGAATTCTTTTAGCCTTTTAGTGTTTACTTTTTTTTAGTATAGCTTATTATTAGTCTATATAGGTTCGTCGTTAATTCTATGAAGTACAAAATGGCATGTATTATTCATTGTTTACCATTATATGCAACATGCCATTTCTTATCAAAATGAAAATGTCCTTACTATTTTGTCTATACTATTCTGTCTATTTAATGCAGCAGAGTGCATACGTCGGTTAAAAATGGTGAGAATATTGCATTAAAAGGTTTTAGAAAAAAGTTATCATCTAAAAAGTGAATATTATTACATTGCGTCTTCGTGTTGTTTTCCTTTCAATAAATGGAAACAGTTTATATGCTTACTCACAAAGCTTAACTTTGTCCATTAAAAATCTAAAATGCAGAACACCAATTACTACTAGAGTATCCTCAATATGAGCTCCAACTTGAAAACTTTTCTATTTATATCGATATGTTTGTCGATAAAAACTATTAATTAAACTTTCACAATTGTGGTTCATGGGTTGTGGCTGCTTTCCACGAAAAAAATACGATTTCTTTATCTGAAAGTGCTTGTGGGCATATACAGTAATACAGTATACAAAAAGAATGGCAAATTAGTTCAGTTTTTATTTGGATTTGGATCATTTTTTGGTTTATTTGTTGACCTTAGGTCTCTTTTAGATGCAAATTTGTGTCTTTTTAGTTGGTTAATTCGAGTCAACATACTAAACATAGGTTGTTATATTAATCAGGTTTCTATAGCGTTATTTTTTGCTTCTGAATTCGGTTACTTTGAGCTATAGAGTCAACTATTTTAGATCTGAAAGTTTACATTTACGCATTTGATAAATAAAATGTGTAGAATAAGCTTTTGGCTAATTGTTTGGACGGACTCAACATGGTTTAAATTAAAATGCTTGCTTAGGAAACGTAAGTATGCTTTTCCTTATAAAATCAATTTAGGAGGTATTTTTTAAGCTTATTTGACCGGCTTATGAGCTCAATTTTTAAAAGCTCACAAGCTCCATTTTTGAGTGTTTAATGGAACTGTTATTTTATCGTAAGAGGGCGTTTGGGATTGCTTATATAAGTGTCTGCTTATTGCATTTCTTCATTTTTTATGTAAGTTTATGCATATTATGTAGGATGTGTTTGAAATTGCTTATTTGTCCACTACATTTTTTTTAACTATCTTCAACCATAGTAGATAAGTTCGAAACACTTTGCAACCCTCAAAGGCATACCTCTATATGTGACTCATGTTCAACCATAACCTTTGGATTTGCAACCACTCTTTCATGAGACCCTTGATATGTTAAAGTTACGTCTATTATTATTTTGATACTATAACTTTTAGAGGTAGCAGCTTTGACCAGTTATGGTTTTAAAAAAGTTAAGTCGACCAAAATGGATTTTTTAAGTGAGAAATTTGGTTTCATATTCTATACTGTGAATGATAATTATACAATGATAACAGGGGTGATTTAAGTATTTTAAAATGTAAAAGAACATACCAAAATTTTATCGAGCCATACTAACTCGCCATATGAGTAATGACCCACTTTGACTCTATAAATGACCCATGTAAGACTTTCTATTTGTGGATTTCCAGTTATTTTTGTTTATCTATCTATTACTATGCAATTTTGATTTCTTGATTTAAAATCTTTAATTCCTTAAGTTATTTTGATTTTTTGTGTATATATTTGTGTTGATTTTGGTTTAATAGAATTTAGCCTTCTTTTCCAAAATAGTATTTACATGCACTGTTAATTTGCCTATTTCTTAAGAGCCATATGTAGCTTATGAACAATTTCATCTGCAAATTCTAAGTCTTCATGAAAGTGTTTTGGGCTATACCATGTTAACCCGATTTAGGGTATGCTCACCTATTATTATATTCTTATTTATGAATAAATTACCACTATTGATTTTATTACCCATTGTTTTTTATTATTTTTTTTTTTCAGATTACGAGTCATTCCAGCAAGATACATAATAAAAATCTACTTATAAGAATCAAGTGAATGAAACAAGATATCTTATTCAAAAGGTATTGTTTTTTTAGTGAAGTTAGTAGAATTGTGAAAGGTAGTATACGAGGATTTATTTTAACAAAAACCCATGTATATAAAGATACTACAACTTTCAAAATATTTGGCCTGCTAAAATATGTACTGTTATTATGTTGATTTAAAACTTCAGTGGTTGCATCAGCTATGTAAAACCTCGCAAAATCCATATAATTAAAAACGTTTAATTATATATTAATCTCTGTCATTATTTTAATCACCATTTTTACAGGAAAATTTGAAATTTTCTTATTATATTAAATGGTCACGATTACGATATTGCAAAATTCACCAAACGACAAAACAAGTTCTCAACACGTTTAACAAAATATTAAAAACTTACTAATTTTAATTAATAACAAATTACAACAAAACGGGCCCTTAATATCATTCCAGCCCAATACCTCGAACACTATTCATCAGCTCAAACAAAAAGCCCAACTTCAAATTATAAAATTTCATATGATCGACTAAACTAGCAACAAAACGACTCTCGTTCTCTCAAATCTTAAACACGACACCTATATATTTTTGCACCATCTCATTCCTCACCTTGCCAACTATTAGTATGTCGAATCTAAAATTCATAGGTCGAGTTTTGATATGTTTTTAGGAGGCAAAGTGATTGACAAAAATTCCAACCAATCGACATAAAATAAACTCAATTCTTAACCGTTTGGTTTCCCGTTTGTTCCTAAGTGTTTCTAATAATATTTCTAACATGATTTCATGTTTAAATGTCATTAATGATCAGCTATATTCATGTGGTACACGATTAAATCAAATTGTGTACAAAATATATATGTGGTCGACATCTACATGAATCACAAAGACATCCTCCATGTTTCTAGCTCTCTCAAATGATTATAATATATTAAAAATCAACCAAGAATTCTATCTTCACTGACAAGAATAGTGTAATTGGTTTCCTTGGAAGATTTTGAACCATACGTGTTATGAAAAGTTACAATATATACTCCTTGTTCGTTCACTCAATTCTCTCATTCATCATACACGAAACAAACCTCATTTCCTCCTTAAACTCACTTCTAAGAGTCCAGGAACAATTATACACAAGTTTGGAAGCAAGGAAGCAGAATCGGGTTCATTTTATACGTTTATTACTTGGGTAAAAATCGTACGTACATAGTTCTTGTGTTTCCTTCGTCCATACTCGTTTCTCTACCACCCTAGAGGTGTAGTAAGTTGTTTCAAGCTCTTTTCAATTCATATCACTCGTTAATTAAGTTCCATGCATCACGTATAATGTTATGTCGAAAGTATATAGTTTCAAGTATATATTTACGTACGTATAAACTTGTAGCAACACAAACGTGGCTAGCCTCTATCTTGGAAGGCCTAGGAGTCACGATGGACACTCCTCTCACCTTTATTTTTACGTTACATGCATCAAACAAACTCATTTTGGAACCTAGTTTAAATCGAATACTAAAACACAAAACACTTAGACAAAATTCTAAGTCTTTAACATATATAGAAACGTCCCATGTAGCCCAAGAAACGAACGTATGTATGAAAATTTTACTTAACGAGCACCATATATTTTTATACGACTCAATAGACCACCCAGCTAGCTATCAATTTCATTTAAATACCTTGTAAAAATACTCACATCTCGACACTCAAATTTAGCCAATTTGATCGACAACTATAAGGTTTTCAGAATTTCATTTTTATCTAAAAACTTAATATTTTCGGTTTGGGCTTATTCAAAGCCCAACAAGAGATAATGATCCATTTGTCCACCAGGCCCAAAAGATATATTTTTATAATCACAAAAGTAGCCCAAGTCCAGGCCCAAAACTGTTTTCATGCCCTCGCCTCCAAATTTCTTAACGGGCCTTTGTTTTGGTTCGTTAAGGCCCAATTACTAAAAAAAATAAGATTTTTAGCAAATAAGCTGTTGAAATAAGCTTGTTATTAATAAAATAAGCTTCGGAAATTTTTATATAATTTTTCTCATGATTTTTGTATATTTGGACTAAAAATGTAACGCGACGACACCTTCAGGGACTAAAACTACCAAACTATTAAAACTAAAGACTGGAACAGTAAAAGCATAAACTATAGGTTATAAAATGACATATTATTAATTTCCAAGCTTATATTGTAATATTGGACATGTAGTGGACTGTAATTGTAAATTATATATAAAAAGGACTAACGGTGTAACGCTAACGCCGTTAGTATAAAAAGTGTAAAAACTGGAAAAGGACAAGGACCAACATATTATATTTGACAATCTTATTTTATTTTCTATTTTACGTCACCCATCACGTCATATGCATTTTTATTACATTTTATTTATATATTAGTTATTTTTACGTTAATAATATATATAACGACTTTTTAACTAATTATCATTACGTATTATTATCATCATGGTTAAAAAGGAAAAACTTTAGAAATAATAGCACATCTCATCATATTATTATAAACATAATAATTCCATTCGCATATCATCTTTTCATCTTAACGATTAATCGTTTACCAAATAGTATTTGGTTATATTCTCAGATAAATTTATTTATCAGGTTTCGTATCAAAGACGTTTCCATAATCATTCTCATAATCTCATCCTACTTTACTTTTCATTATCCCAACATTAATCAAGGTGAGTCATAGCCCATTTTCAATACTTGTTTTTAACTCATTGGGGGAGATACATGCTACGTATACTTTGATAACTTTATAAGTATATGAATAAATTACATGATTCAAATCAATTTATGAAGTTTATGAATTAAGATGTGATATATATATATATATATATATATATATATATATATATATATATATATATATATATATATATATATATATATATATATATATATATATATATATATATATATATATATATATATATTATATATATATAATAGGAGGCGTTACACGCTTATTGCCACCTCATTATCCAGTCATTGCCATGTAATTCAATTTTTGCCATGTCATCACAAGCATCACCACGTAGGCAATATTTTGTTGAAATTCGGATGTAATAAAAAATTAATGCAAGGATTCGAACTCAAGACCATGTGTATGTTATGTGGTATCTAATATCTCAACCACTGGACCACCTCATTTTTTTGTTACATTCTGTAGCCTAATTTGTATAAGGAATAACAAACGATTATCTCTTTTAATATAATTGGTATTGCATGGAAGGAAATCATTCGATAAAACCCACACAAAACCCTAAAACAAAAAATCCAGAACCAAAAACAAACTGATATTCAGCCACCATCATCATCATCTTTTTTGCAACCACCTAATGTTAGATATGGAGGTACCTTTATAAACATTTTTTTACCTATGCTACACCTTATTTTCAACATCCTTAATAAACTGGTGAAAGTTTTTCTGACATAGGAGTATTTGATGCAGCTTTATCTGCTGAAACGTCAGGTCCACCGTCAGCCACCATGACGTCCCATCCAACAAAAAGATGTAGATATAATATGGCTGTAGTACCCGAAATACCAGCTTAACTGTACATACTCTTTTTTGCATACCAGTGGGTTTACTTCAATTTGTTTCTATACTTTTCATGCTACTCTTATTTAAAGTTTTATCATGTTGGTGTTGCAAATTCGCTGTCAATACATGGAAATAACTTTAAAAACCGTTCAGCCACTAGGTCAAGGGAATTGCCGGTAACAGCCGAATGGGGAAGCTATCGGTGTACTCTAGCAGCGAGAATAGTATCAGCAAGTTCCTCTGAAACACCAGCAAGTGAGGCCGTGCCAGCCCTCTCACCTCCACATCAAGGTGCGTCGCATACACTTATCTAAACTGATGCATGTGCCTTATTTGTCGGTCTGTCCCCTTTTTTGCATCCCATTACTTTTATTCGTGTTTCTTTCTACGCCTTTCAAAACCCCACTCAAAGTCTCCTCCTCTACAACGAATCCAATAGATAGATTTGATACACCAGATATGAATCAAATAGAAAGATTTGTAGTCGTATGTGCATCTGTTTTCAAATGAAGTTAATTGCTTTAATCGGTCATGATCCTGGTGAAATTTTTTGATGAGTAATGAATAGATAGGTTCGTCTCAATTGGTCCATGTAGTCACTTAGTGCTAGATATAGTTAGCTCACAATATACAATTTAACACTCTCAGATGTATATATGTATATTGAGTTCTCTTTTACTTCTGATATAGGATCCTGATGTAGTTAAGGTATGCTTATAAGCTTTATTTCATAATTCCCAACAGAATCTGTCCAGAATTTGGGTTTAAAATTGCAAATGTTATTTAGAGGAGGAGACTTTGACTGATTCCATTGTCTTTGTTACAAATACGTGCATATGTTCTTATTATTCTTATATGTTGAACTACTGTTGTAGAATACATCGTCTTTTGTTTTGATCCAAGATCCACAAGTTCTGATTATTATTATATATTGAACTACTAGCATAGAATACATATACGTGCATATGTGTTTTAAGGGTTATATAAAATCAATAGAAATACGTGCATATGTGTTTCAAGGTTAATACAAAATAAATGGAAACAAGTGTGCATTTTTTGTTTCATATGTGTTTCAAGGTTAATCAATAGAAAAACTAGATATGTTCTATGGAGATGATGAACAATATTCTATGCAACAATATACTGTAATAAAGAGGGAGCCATATGTTTCGAATTCTTGACACAAGAAAGTGGTAATTATATGTTCAAGACTAGAGATCCACACTTTGCTCTAAAATGTTACTTCTAAGAACCTAGGATTCTAACTTATGACCAGGATGAAATATTGTGGCTCTACTATATTTATACACTTCCAGATAAATATGTTGATCATGGTGCACCACAAGATCAACTCGAAGAAGCTGGTCTTTCGTCAAACCATATATGTTCAACTCTTTTATCACTTTTGGGAAAGCCCAAAGAAGCACTTCAGTACAAGTCAATCATATAGACAAATAGTAAAACAATCAATGAGCAAAGTAGATCCTCGCTTCTTATTAATTATCATAGAGCACAGAATGGATGGATGGTACTGGGTTGTGCATGAATATTTCTGTCCATCTCTTTTCATAATGTACTGATATATTACAGAACTTTCAAAAACGCTAGAGGAATGTATTGAGTTTTTCTTAAAGGCCACATGTATTGGTTCAAATGTTCCTGATGCGACATTGGTAACTGATAAATGTACTCAAGATGTTATTGATCTGAAGAGAATCAGTCACATAAATCATGCAGCTCGCGCTACTACTTTAAATGAACGCAACAACCGCTCTCACAGGTAAAATGTCTTTATTCTTATGTTTTAGAGGTGGGTGCATTGAAAGTGGGTCGTTTGGCTTATTCATATACTCAAAACTTTCAATAAAAAGAATCAGCTATTTTTCATCTACTACTATTAGTCTATGAAAGGCTTTTATAGTTTAGAATAATAACCAACGTGAAGATGGTGTTACACTTTTTTGTCCATGATAGTTATTGAAATGAGCGATATTTACCTCTTGCAGATGGAAGGATATTTGTTACCTGATGACAGGGAATCAGGTTCACTTGCCACTGCATAATCATCGGCATGATCAACATAGCCACAGATTGGTATTATAGATCATGCACTCAATGCACCAAAAAAGTAAGAGACGACACAGGGATTTTAGAGTGTACAGAACATGGAGCCCAACCAAACCCTACACACAGGTCACTGCCCACTACATCATCTTTTGCCTTTTTTATTTTCCATTAACTAATACCTTCCATCGATGCCCTGAATCTAGACTTCCTGTTAATGATTTTGTGGTGGGTCCTACTGGAACTAAAGCAACTACATTAAGAGATAAGCGAAGGATACGTCGTCAGATACATTATCGGCTTTGGAATAATAATAGAATGAGTGGAACATCACCTTTTTCTTCATGAGTAAGATTATTTGGCTCTCAACTCTCATGCCTCTTTTAACGGAAGGGAAGATCATAAAAATGATATTATGTCTTCGATACATGATGTCGATTTTTACTCTTCAAGAGTAGATCACTTTTCTGTAGAAGTGCAGAAAAGTCATGTCTTAGTGTAATCATTTATGAAAATATTGAAGTTATAACCAACAAGCAAGGACCCGATAGCTGATATAACCACTTTTGAGCTTTTAGTACCATTAGCTTTTACATTTAGCAATCCAAAAAGCTATTACTGTTATGACTATGCAACTATTTCTTATTTACTAAATCTAGAATAGTTTCATCAAACAGTCTTTTGGTTTAACAGTGTCATTCTATTGCCGAAACGATGGCATATGACCTTGCCATGGAGGCCGCGATGAAGAAACAGAATTTTCAACAAAGATTTTGTAGCTGCATGATCCTTGGAAGTGGCTACTCACCGAGTTTGCATCATGTTTTGGGGTTTCTGAAGCTTATACAAAGCTAAGGTACTGACTTGCTCTTTGGTAAATTCTTATTTTAATTTTCTCCTGTAGATAGAATGTTTAATCCACACACTTACATGGAAAAATAATTTTCTTACGTCATGTTTATTATCTATGAATTTGGTATTACATTTATGGAGGTAGACTATCAGCAGGGGCGGATCTAGTGTAGAGCACGGGTATGCAAGTGCATACCCTAAAATTCGACGGGTAGTGTAAAAAACATAGGGTGCATACCCTTCAAGGACCCTTCGAGGACCATTCGAGCAAAAGTGCATACCCTATTTTGAAATCCTAGTTCCGCCACTGACTATCAGTTGGACCATAATTTTACATATTTAGACGGTTTACAGTCCACAACAGAACCATAGACACCCCCTTTCCACCGTTTTTAAATGTTGTGGGCAAGAGGGGGCGGATTTGGGTAACGGGTCATTTTTTGTTCAAATCAGTTTTGGCTGGTTTGGGTTGACCCAACATTACTTTTTACACATTTTCAGGTTTTTAAATGTTGTGGGAAAGAGGGGGCGGGTTTGGGTTGACCCAACATCAATTTTTACACATTTTCAGGTTTTTAACTGTTGTGGGCAAAAGGGGGCGGGTTTGGGTAACGGGTCATTTTTAGTACAAGTCAGTTTTGGCTGGTTTGGGTTGACCCAGTCACCCAACATCACTTTTTACACATTTTTAGGTTTTTAATGAATAAAGGTTTAGGATGTATGCATTAAGATTAAACTTTGAACAACTTTCAACCTGTTAGAACCGTTTGACCCATCTAACTCTTTCCTTATTTAGCTAAACTTACTGATTTGGTCCATTTGACCTGTTTAATATCTTAAATTATCATTCTAACATTATACATCCATGATACACATACTTCGGATACCTCTCCTACATCATGGATGTCGCCACTCCATCAAATGACTGTCTCTTATTAGTTACCGTCAGATAACTGAATCATGAATTTGCGTATCTTTATGTATTAATGATTTGGTTATTCATGAGGATATTTTTAATTGCCTTGCAGCCTTACGGGGTGAGGTAAAGATAAAAACTAAAATTATTCTGTAATCATGTATTATAATTTAGACACTCAAGCATTGTGGCGTGTGGTTCTTGAATCCCAGAAAATTGAAAATATAATGAGCAGAGCCATGTCGAATATATGTGGCATGTTTAACTCTTTTTAAATGATAAAATAATTGCATGTCTTTTTATCGTGTTAAAAGTGATATTGATTCTGACAAATTATTTTTGTTAAAATGTAGGAATGGCAAGGTGTTGGCCACAATAACACGAGATTTTGACAGTGAACGTTTTGAGCATTTGCCCCTTTGCAGCAGCTATTGTAGCGTCCTATGGGATGTCAAGATAGTTACCTTATCTAAAATAAAATCAAACATCCAGTAATTCCTTTTATTTCTGCGCCAGAGTTTATAAGCTCCCTAAAATTACATCAGGTTTCATTGGGTTTAGACATCTTAAGAATTCTTGAAGATATAGTCTTTAAAATAAGATACAAACAAGGTAAACTATTATTATTAGGGGCGGAAGCAGTAGGTGTGGTGGTGGCAGCCGTTAGATATATGATACTTTTCGAAATGAGGATGTTTCTTGGTCATTCAGGCGTGGTGGGAGCAGAAGAGCACATTGTTCTAACAAACAAGGCAATGGCTCTTCTCCTTATTGATCCTTTTTGTAGTCTTATGTGTCATGGCTAAAGGATTAACTGCTCGATTCCATGTCAAAACTCTGGTCTTGATAAATCAATGTCCCTGTTGGGATATTTATTTGTTAACCATTACAAATGTTGGCTCAACAGAATTGGGTCTTATTCTGTTTTAGAAAAAATTCATTGTTACAGTTGTAATATTTTATATTATTGGTACTTTTTTAGGTTTATAAGCAACAAAAAGAGGAAGTATCAATGCTAGCTAGAAATCAGAAGTCTTGCAAGCTATTACAGGCAGAAATCTTCCTTCGCAATCTATAATGACAAATGTAGGAAACGTTCATGGAAATAAATTAGAATAGGAAAAATATACAGAAGGGAAGGATATGGAAGAAGAGTTGAAAGAGCGTGCAGGTATACTAAGACAAAGTGAACTAAGATGAAAGGAAGCTGAAAAGGAGCTTAAGCTTAGACAAGATCAAACTGTTACTAACTTACTATGCACCGACTTCATAAAAAATGTGCATATTACTAACAGGGAGTATAAGAGGACGATGTCGTATGTGTGTGCGGCTCAAGTGCATATACTCAATATAATATGCTGAAAATGTGAGTTTCTATTGGCTTTTTCAAATCTCAGTATGCTGGCACAAAGTTAATGAGTTTGATTAGATTTAAGTGATTTTTTTGTTTTTGTTTTTCTTTCAGGAGGTTTATGATGGTTGTGTACAGCTTAAATGATTTATTGGATATGATTGTTTGCAGGTTCAACGTACCATGGATATCTTGATTCTGATTTTCTTCTTTCCTCTGTGCAGACTCTGAAGCCGCCACACTCCCACACGTACACAATTTAAACTTCATTCAATACAAAGAATTAAAGTACCATAGAGTATTTATACTCATATATTTGATATTAACTTTGTTGGTTTGATTTAATTAGGTGACTCGACTTCTTCCAGATGCTACAGGGACCAAGCATAACCTGGAGACAGAACCAGTTGTCAACACAAAACATACACACATTTTTAAAGTCCCATTTAGGACAGAAAAAGGCATTCATCTTAAATGGGTTTCTCGGTTTGATATTTATCCATACCTTGAGAAGTTCACTCCGGTACGCTCCCTTAATTTTGCTTCGTGTTTCTGCTCCTTTGATGGGATATTAATCACTTGAGCTAAATTATTCAATAGATGCAAGTGAAAAACTCATTGAAATAATGGAAAGCAAACCAGATCTTATCATTGGAAACTATACGGATGGAAATTTGGTAGCATCTCTTATGGCTAACAAACATGGAACTACATTGGTACCTTCTATGTCCATCGTACTAAAATAGCTCAATCCTAGAAAATCTATATGAATAAATTATCAGACTGATAATACATTTTTGTGAACTTTCAAGGAACGATTGCGCATGCTTTAGAGAAGACCAAGTACGAAGATTCAGACATGAAATTGAAGGATCTAGACCTATAATATCACTTTTCTTGTCAATTTACAACGGATATGATTGCTATGAATTCAGCAGATTTCATCATCACAAGTACTTTAAAAGAGATTGCTGGAAGGTTTGTTATCAAGAAACAACCATGTTACTTCTTAATTCTTTTTAAACAAAAACATGGGTTTGAGTCTTTTTTGATGTTTTATTTCAGTAAAGATAGACTGGACAGTACGGAATTCATCAAGCTATTACACAACCAGGGCAAACTTAAAAAGGTCAAATAAGATGGATAGCAGCACAAACTGATCGAAACAGAAACAGTGAGCTTTACCGTTTCATTGTTGATCGACTCAAAGGGGGCGTTCGTTCAACCTGCTATATACGAAGCGTTTGGACTCACGGTCATTGTAGCAATGAACTGTGGTTTGCCAACTTTTGCCACAAATCAAGGCGGTCCAGCTGAGATCATTGTCGATGGGTAACTGGATTCTTGATTGATCCCAACTATGCACGGTTTCATAGTACCTGGTGGAAGACTAAACCAAAAGGTATAAATTATTGCTTTGATTTTAATTAGTTTCTAAATTGTTAGTGTTTATTATAATAAAGCTTATTATGATAGCGGATATGTTAAAGTAGTAGTGCTTTGTGTGATTATGTGAAATAATCAAAGGGGCTGTTTGCCATTATGTTTGGTGTCAAAATAAAGACTAAAATTTTCATATCAGTTTGACGATTGGTTGCAACAAACTTTGATTATTTGATCATGAGGTTGTTTGGAATTGCAAAATGTAAATAATTAGGAAAATAGTGTTTGGAAATCGTTGGAAAATATGAATTTTGGTAGTATAAAATGCTCTAAGCAGGCATGTTTCAGTTATCGGAACTTCTTTTTGGTTGAACATGAGTGAATTTAAAACTTTAGTCCCTATCTCAAGCTGAATCTGGGATATATATTCAGTTGATGAAAAAATTGTCGTCAAATATCTCACTAATTTATTTCACTTTGACTCATGTACATCCATATGTTAAAGTTTAAAGTGTTACTTGATAGCGTTCACCATGTTGTATTGTTGTATACTAATTTTCTTGATAAAATATCTTACAGTATCTGAAGAGCTTTCGAAGGTGTTTGTATTCTGGATTTCTTGCCTGCATTTTTATGAGTGTTTGGACAAGCTTATTTAAAGATCTTATTACTTTTTGGACACGAATATAGGTACATAACTAATTCACTTGTGATGTTTTCATCAACGTTTACTACTGCTGCTGTTTCTTGGAATAAGCCTTGTCGGATTATGAGGTAAAAATATAAATAAACTTTGGAAAAAATCAGTGATTCTTGCTCCTAACTCATGTCGGGTTATGGGGTACAAATATAAATAGTTTCAATTATTATGTTCATGATATATCTTTGTGTGTGATGCGGTGGCATAGTGCAGTTGGGTCGGCTAAAACACCACATATGGTTTAGGAGTCAAAAAGAAGTTCATGAACCTGTATCAAGTATCATGCATTTTTTCAAGGCTCTTAAAGATTGTTCGACTTTTGATTCTACAGGTGCCCAAGAGTTCCTGAATTAATTGTATTGTAAGGGTTGTTATAATCATATAATTATTCAAAAATAAGATAGATTTAGATCATTTTAGGGGCTGTTTGGACAGAACTTTTTAAGGGCTGTTTGGCAAGAACATGTTTGGGTCGATTTGGGTTATATTCTAGAGTGTCAAATGGCTAAGTTTTTTAGGACAAAGTTAAACATGAAAAGTTAAAGCAATCAAATGCACTTGTGTGCCCACAACCCACAGATCAGTTGAAAAAATATTCAGAATGTCTAACGTTTTACAGGATAAGAGACGATCCATGAAAGAAAACATTGCAAGAGGATCTACAAATGGCGCCCCCTTGAGATTACACAATTCAAACTCTTTTCAGCGAACCACTATAGCTAAGATATGTGAAGAAGGCAAGTTTGATCCACTATATAATTTTTGTATGAACCTTATGAATTATGTAGATTAAAGCTTGAATCCATGTATTTGGTAGAGCACTCTTCGGCATGGTTAGATCCAGAAATAATGATATCATTGCTCAAACCAACAAGATCATCAAACCAACACTGATGACATACTTCAAGCTATCACGGCATTGACTTGCAAAGTTGATCTTATGAGCTCAAATTTGGAAAATATAAAATCCTATATGGCTACTCTTCAAACCAACATCATTACCCAACAAGACCGTCATGAACAAGAGCTAACCACTTTAAAAACCCAAAACCAATGCCATCATACCTCTGTCCAAGGCTTGACTTAACAAGTTTCAGCTTTGGAGTATGAGATGAAGGCCGTCCATCATACCCTTCACACCCTACAAGACAACGCTGTCACTTCCAATGCTAAGTTGACAGAAGACATTGATGCAATTAAAATGCAACATTTCTATTTTTCTGTGCAGCTGGAAAATTTTAAAAATATTCAAGAAAAGTTTCACACCACTGCCATAAATACATAGACAGCAGCGAAAAACCTTAATGAGCAAGTCAGTAAATTGGTTAACGCTTCCACTTATCAACAGTCAGCCGTACAATTCAGTTCAGATAAAGATGACTCTTAAGACCTTTAGATTTAAAAGAAAAAGAGGTTGAAAAGCGAGCTCTGGAAGAGTACATCTATTTTGTCAATGGTATGTTATATGTAATCAGATGATATCTTATCGTTACTTTGTTATAATGCATCTTGACCCGTGCTTTATTACAGTAACCACTAAGACGTAACTTTTACGAGTGTTGTCCAGTTCCAAATGGGTTGGTAGTTTTGCAACTTGTCTGGAATTCAATTATCGTTAGGAGAATGGTGTAGGAGAATAGGAGGAGAGAACAAGAGTTGATGGTGGTCACGTATGATGCCAAGCCATCTTACTTAAAAATAGCACGCAAAATATATTCACAGGTATGTAGTTGTCGGGAATATATAATCATTCATATTTAATGCTGCTATAATAAAAGGTTTCAAATGTTTTTCTATATAATTTCAGGGATCAGTAGTGGCGTACGGAACAACCGTCACATTGTGGAAGACGAAGAAGCCTGCTGCTTTGGAGAAACTAACAACCTGTAACCAAATATGAACATCTTGAAAAGATGTAAGTGAAATCCGACAAATACTTTCACAACTACTTTATGGTATGCATCGTGAGGAAGGACATGTTGGTAACCTTTGAGCTAGATGCTGAGTAGGATTACAGAGACTTTGTGAACCCTTTTGGAAGGGCGTTGAGGTAGCTTTTTCTTTAATTGTAATGGAGCTTAACGAGTGTCTGTATTCACATTTTTAATCTCTTTTACACTGAAATGTATTACTTGAACATGAAGCTAACCGTAATATTAGTGATATATAAAAGTTCTCGCCAGTGCTAAATATAGTTACTTGAAAGTGTATTTTTATTTTTGCATGCTTAACGGGGAAGCCATATTTTGGACACTACTAAAACAATGTATCCAATTGTTACCCTTTGGGAATGATCACGATAATACTGAAAATAAAGGGTTCAGTCAAAAATAGAAGGAAAATAAAGGGTAGTCTTGAAACTATACCATGGTAGGGTGAAGTGTCCATCGTTGTAGGCATCGTCGTTATCATCCAATAGGAAGAAGGATGGTGGTTTCTTAGATACCGAAAATGTCACAAAAAGATCATCAATAGTGACCCAACACATTGATCATGATGCTGCAGACAAACAAACATCAATAAGAGAAATCAAATTAGACAGCCACAAATTCTTCTTATATGAAATTTGTTGACAGCAAGAAGCTTATAGCAGCTGCTGATATGGAAGACAAGCAGGAGTGTCTGCTCTGAATACCGAGAAAGTTATGAATGTACTGTCTTTTACAGAGAACCAATTGGAGGAAGGTATTTCATTTTAGCATACGCGTGCTCTTATGTGACTAATCTTTATCATATCTATACCTGCTAATTTCGCGTATGCAAAACACAATTAGAACTAGATGGTCACTGATCCAGTTGTTTGTCTTTTGACCCGTTAGACGGGTAAAACATAAGCTAACTGGTATGAATTAATTCATCAATTTGCTAAATCACTTACAAGTAGTAATATGTTTAGTTTTGAGGGAAAAATAGGTAGAAGGTATAAGTGGTTCAATGTTTGGAACAATTTTAAGAGTGGAAAAAGTAGAAGTCGTTAAACAAACCCCCCCCCCCCCCCTCTTTATGAAATCATTAAAAAGTAAAAGTAGTTCAATTGTTTAAGCTGAGAAAAAGATGGATTGGAACACTTAGTCTATATTTGATGCCCAATAAATCTGTTGCAAACACCCCCTCACCTTAGCAAGCAGATAATAGCTTATGAAGAATAAGCTTATAAGTTGTGGAAGATTGTTTTGGATTAGTAGACTATGAGAATAAGCTGATAAGCTAAGGTGTTTTGGATTAGGCTATGTTTGGAAAATAAGTAAAATTATAAACCTAAATCCCTCCCAGAAGAGCTTACCAAAATACCCTGAATAAGGTCATAGGCCCTAGCTTTTACAAAAACTTTTATAATATAATGAAACTGAAGTTATCATAATGGGTCCTATTAAATTTAGACATATTTTTTATTCAAACTCACAATGATGAATCCATGCAAGTAATTAGGGTTTAAGGAATTTGAGAGGGATAGAACTGTGCCAATAGTTACCCTACATCGGTTAACCCGATTGCAATAGCCGAAATAGACAATGACAATGCTATCTTCCACACCAGGCTATTCCTATCGCCCAATCGTACATCCTTTCAGAAATGACCACGAAATATCGCTTCATATTGCAAATAAACATATGGACTCGAGAGGGCTCCACAAGGTCCACATAACGCACTTCATACTGGGAAAATCACGGTTGAAGCAAGTTATCAAACGTCCAGCAAAACCAGTTTCCAAGGTATATACATTCTCATGGGTAATACCCTTTTTTTTTTTTTTTTTTTTCATTTGGATTAACTTTACTCAATCACATTAAGATATTAATATGGCAACACATGTATTTCGCAACAACATTTACAAAAAATTGCATACAATAAATAAAATATTAATATTATAAAAAAATTAATAAAAATCCCCCTTCTTATACAAAAAATAATATTCGCAAATACCAACCAAAATAAAATAAATTTCATAAACGACTCCTTATTAATAAATAGCTTTTAATTATAAAAGATCAATAACTTCCATACATAACCAACTCTCAGATAACAAATACGCACATATAAATCAATAAAACAAATCTTTTACTAACCAAACCAAACACAAATAATCAAAGCACAACCACCAAAAAAAGAATCAAAATAAAACTAACATCCTTACAACATTAACTAATAATATCCTTACAACATTAAAAATAACTATATACGTACATAATTAAATTAAAACATAAAATTACAATCCATCATTAACAATTAACAACAATAAAATAAATAAAAAAATTAACTATAAAAGATCACATATATACAAACATGATTATATTAAAATGTACCAATAACAACAATAACATAAAAAATATAACTAACAACAGATGAACAAATTTATATAAATAACTATAAAAAAACACTAACATACAAGCATAATTGGAATGAGGTTTTGTGCTATCGTCTAATGTTTCAAAATGACCTGTTTTGTAAACAGGAGTGATAAACTTATTTAAAATCTTACTTTAAGATACTCAAATATATATTGGTTTCAGTATTTGCATATATTAGACTTATTAATCAGAAAATGTTATATTATTTATTATTCCAAAACAACTCCATTAAATCAATAAAACAACAAATACGTGTAATTGCAACAATCTTTAGTATCACACAAAAATATATTTATCACTTAAAATATCCTTATTACAAAAGCTATTTACTAATCATGTTGATATAAATTAAAAAAAAAATACAATAAGTGTAATAAAATCCCAAACACTATTATTAAAAACACTACCTTTAAATGTTTTACGATAATTAACACTTTAAATTTCAAAGCATGCCCGCCCATCGGGCGGGCTTAGAAAGCTAGTATATATATATATATATATATATATATATATATATATATATATATATATATATATATATATATATATATATATATATATATATATATATATGTGTGTGTGTGTGTGTGTGTGTGTGTGTGTTACTGGCGAAATACTTAACTGAAATACTGATACTCAAATGATAATGTTTCCAAATTGATTATTGTGGCATGTGATATATATATATGTTACTGGCGAATTACTTAACTAAAATACTGATACTCAGATGATAACGTTTCCAAATTGATTATTGTGGCATGATACTTGACTATACTATACTATCCTGAATGATTCCATTATCTCTATATGATATTTCTATGTTCAACAGAAATAATTGCTAGGAAGAGCACCAATACTCTAGTTACATTATTACCTTGATATTGCCTAAGTTACCTTTATCGCCATAAAGTCCCTCAATCATGAGCCATTAATCACTGGTATGTGAGCGCGAATAGAGTGAACAGCTTCGAAACCTGTTAAGGATTGACCTTCGATCCCACTAATACTTGACGGAATGCTATTATGCATATGGTTAGTCGTATTAGTCGTGATACACTATATTTGAATAAAAATAGGAATTGGCAAATCACCTATTATAAAAGGGCAAAATTTATCATTGACTTGATAAATCACCTCTTTTGTTAACGTTTTGCGTGTCATGAGGCTTGGTGCAATATCCATAAGGAAATGTATGTTTTCAACATATATTTAGATACAGTTGTATAGGTTTTGACCATATTTGAATGATAGATCTCCCTACATTAGTATCATGAGCTTCCACCTCATGTTAGGGATTTGATCCAATACTTGATTTTGATTGAATACTTATATGATTTATCTGTGATTATAATCTACATCACTCGATACTTGTTTTATCACTGTTAATACTTATTACAATTATTACCAAATATTCCTGAATTTGAAGATAAATGGTTTTTCATTAAACTCTATGAACTCACCAACCTTTGTGTTGACACTTTTAAGCATGTGTATCTCAGGTAATTTAACGGAGCAGGACAAGACACGGAGCGGGTATTTATTACTTTGGTAAATTAAAATTGTGTAAAAATCAAATATGTCATTCTTTCAAGCCTTTATATATTTTAAAAAGATTTTAAATCAAATGGTTCATCTTTTATCAAAAATATTATTTGAATGACAAATAACTTTCAAAACGCCTCTTTTAAACTGTTTTATGAGATTATAACTTCGATCCTCCCCGTAACACCCAAATTACTTTTCCGCTGCTACAAACTTAAATTTAGGGGTGTTACAGATTGGCATCAGAGATAGAGTTATAGAGAATTAAATGTTTTCAAACATTAAACTATAACTACACTTTCAAAATAAATAATTTTTACACCATACCATTTTATGCCCTCCGTGTCTGCAGACTGCCGTGCTCAATATCTTATCTGTTGAGATTATCCTACATGTTTAGAAATTACTCTTACACAATAATTATTTCATTTGTACTGTTACATCTTTAAAATACAAAATCCTCATAAAATATTATTCTTGGTTACTACAATAACATGTCTTCAGAAACTCCCGTGAATATCAAAACTACTCTCCATAATACTAATACCTCATCTATCAATCAAAATTCTTCGAATACTGAAGATCCTTACGTATAAATATCACAACCCCAGCCTAATATAGAACTCACTCAGATATCACCTCCATCGTCACCTATTCGTTCACCTTTACGTCAAAAACTCAGGAGAGCTACCGAATCATATGAGGATTTGATTGGTGGCCAGACAACATTCGAAGTTGGACAAAGTTCAAGCCAAGGGATGCCGTGGAAGAATGTTGAGCCAAATTCTCCGTTACCTTATACTTCAGATTCCTCAATACCAGATTTTCCAAATAATTTATCCTCACCTAACTCACCTGAATACAATATAAGCACTCCTGATACAATATGGAATCTTATTTATCGACAAGCCAACATATTGGATGCTCACACTGAACAACTAAAAGGGTTATGACCAACTCAATTTGAATGGTACGACCGTAACCTTTACGCATTGTTCAAAAGGGCGGATGCTGAGAGGCGAACAATGTGTGAGTTAGGAATAAAGATTGATGAGATAAAGGACAACACCAACCAGGAGCTTGGAAGCTTGGACTCCAGGGTCCGTTGTGTAAGAAGAGAACACGGTCATACACATGGAAGAGTTGAAGATATTGAAAGAACCCTATGGATGGCCAGAGATGCAGCCAGAAACAAGGGTCAAAAGATTTCCGCAATAGAGACTGTGTTGGCAAATCAAATGAACATATGTCAAGAACGTTTCTCAAACATGGAAGCTGCACAACTTGAACTTGAGAAAGAAGTTAGATATTTACGTCAGAGGCGTAACTAATCTTAAGTTTATAAGTATCCTTGTTGTACCTACTAAACCAAATAGTTTTGGTTAATATTTCATGTAATGTTCAATAAATCTGAAACTTCAGAACTTGTAATCAAATCATAATGTATAATAACCTCCCTTCTGTTATATCTCTGTGTTATGAATCGATCTTTCCTTTCATATCAATCATGCATGTAATGAATCCTCATATCTTCATGCAAAAATCTCATCATTTGTTATTTTCTTTGATAACCAAATGATTCTACGCAGATCAATGGAGTATTAATAAAAGATCTTGTATCGTTTATCTTGCAAAAACGATCAGTCAAGTTATTAATATTCTGTTTACCTCTGTAATGTTATTCAAATCTACCGTAAGATTTCTTACAATTGTTAAGATTTCTTAAACATACCATAATTAACCCAAAAATCTTAAGAATTGTCTAAATATCAATTTTTGAAAGGGAATTTAAAGAATGGAGAAAAGATTATTAAATTTCAGCTTTAGTAGACAAGTCGGTTTGTTCCTTAGTAATCCCATATCAAGAGTTGATCATTTATATATGATACAACACAGACATATCTTGAATTTAGATTACAGTAGGGAGTCAATTCAGTCTATCATCAATCAAATAATTAACTTCATTATTTGAATTATTCTGATATTATATGGATTCTAATGTTGAATTTCATTAATGATTTCAGAAAATGGACAACATGAACAATGCATATTCTTCATCATCATCATAAATCACCATGACTCCTAGAGCTATCAAGAAATTGGTAAATGACATAGTGTCAGTGATACTAGAAGGGACTACCGTAGTTTATCCGAGAAGATAGACAGGTATACTTGGTAAGCACCACCCTGCAAGTTTCATGAAGTATAGGCCACCTCACTTAAAAATTCAAGAAGGAATGATCAACCCTACCATCAACTAGAATCAAGGAATTAGGTACGGGGTTATACCTAATGGAAATAATCAAAAGCGAAAACTCCCCGAAATAGGAACCATCAACCCCATCTACTGCAACATCATCAATGCTCAAGACCGCTATCGTAAACATCTAGAAGATCGTATGAATTATCAACGTCAGCTGGAATACAATCAGAAAGCTAATAGAAATTGCCTCGTCACACTTGTTACTGGAAGTGGTTATCGTGGAAGTCAACCCTTGTGTCAAAAATGCAACAAGCATCACACAGGAATCTGCATGGTTAAGTGCATGAAATGTCAGAAAACAGGTCACAAGGCAGTTAGCTGTAAGACTCAGGACAGGAAAGGACAACCAACAACTGTAGTATGCCACGGATGTGGTGGAAAAGGGCACTACAAGAGTCGATGTCCAAACTACAATGTCAATTGGAAAGCCAAGACTTTTACAAGAGAATGAAGAATCTTTAAAGACCTTGATAGTATTAAGGGAATGGCAACTAGATTTAAGCAGATGAATAAATTCCTGTTGTAGATAAATAAAACTAGTTTAAGAATTTCCTAAGTTGTATCTCTTTCCTGTATTCTACTTTAAGTTACGAAGGATGTAACCTAAGTATAACAACCATCTTTCTACCGAATCGAAAGATCTACCTTGTAATATTTCCATAATAATGATAATCTACGTTAATTTCAATTTCTGTCCCATTTACCAAATGACAATATATTATATTTACTCCATAAATTTCTGATTCATAGTATGAACCCTAAAATTTTCTACTTTATTTTTAAAGGGAATTACGTGTTATATTATAAAAACAACACGTTGAACACCATCTAAAACAATTTATAGGAACATATGATTGAGCCAAATATCACATCATTTGGTCCTCAATTATACATAGTCTGATCAACTATGTCTAATTTAGGAAGAATTATGTTATTAAGGCAACAGTGATATTTTTAAATTTTTAAATAACAATCTTCATTCAAAAGCAAAATATAGAGCTAAAATGAACTGTTTATAAATAATACATTGAACAAACCACAATAAAATACCTATCTTATCTCATCACCATTATGATGGGAAACCAACAAAAGTACAAGTAAGAGAACCCAAATAATTTACGAAGAGTGATAGAAAACTTAAATAGCGAAAATTTTATTAAAATCCATGAAAATTAATACATAAACAAATAATTAGCATCGGAAGTGCTATGATGAGGCAAAAAATGATCCGTTTTAGGGGGTCATTTAAGCCCGAATCCGACTTTATTTGATCAAATATTGCCCTAAATCGTTCCTTTTGTGATTTTAGGTACTTGGAGAGTGAATTCTGGAAAAGAAGCCACTTTGGACGTTTTTGGAGCATAAAAGTGAAGAAAACGGCAAAGTCTCAATTTTCCATGCCGGGAACAGTAGGTGACGGCATCAAGAGTACCATCCTGACGGCGTCAAACATCAAGAATTAAAATCCGTAGTTGATGACGGCGTCACACAGGGCGTCAGAAGTAGATCAAGGCCGTCCGAGGAAGTATTTGGCGGCGAGGTGACGGCGTCACATTGTTGTCTTGACGCCGTCAGCCCAATTTTCCTACATATAGTTTTCTAGTTTTTCACATTTAAAGAAAGAAGTTTTGGAGAAACCCTGATGAGGCGAAAAATGATCCGTTTTTAGGGGGTCATTTAAGCCCGAATCTGACTTTATTTGATCAAATATTGCCCTAAATCGTTCCTTTTGTGATTTTAGGTACTTGGAGAGTGAATTCTGGAAAAGAAGCCATTTTGGACGTTTTTGGAGTATAAAAGTGAAGAAAACGGCAAAGTATCAATTTTCCATGCTGGAAGCACTAGGTGACGGCGTCAAGAGTTACACTTGACGGCGTCAGATAGCAAGAATAAAATACCGTAGGTGGTGACGGCGTCAAAAGCCATCCTGACGGCGTCAAAAGTCCCAAGAATAAAATACCTTAGGTGGTGACGGCGTCACACAGGCCGTCATAAGGAGATCAAGGCCGTCCGAGGAAGTATTTGGCGGCGGGGTGATGGCGTCACATGCTTGTCTTGACGCCGTCAGCCCAGTTTTCCTATATATAGTTTTCTAGTTTTTTCATTAAAAGGAGAGAAGTTTTGGAGAAACCCTAAAGACGAATTTGGGTGAACTTTTACAGGTTTTTCAAGGGTTCCAAACCCTTGATACCTTGCATTGTAATTGAGATAAGTATTCTTCTAATTCAATCAATATGTCTATGTGTTGGTTGTCTATATCTTGTTCTTGTCTCAATTCAATCATGCTAGGCTAGATCTCTCTTGTGTTTGCTTAGATCTAATGAAACCTAGATATTGATTATGTGTTGATTACTTGTTTATTCTTGTTGTGGATGAATGATTTTATATGCTAGGCTTAAGAAAACTGGCAAATCTCCAAATGGTAACATGCTTGAACGTCTTAAGAAACATGAACCGAGGCGTACTAGGTCTTTATTGGTTGTATTTAATGCATGAGCCACTGTTTACAATCCCTATAGTTGTGCTGGGTCATGGTGTAGGAGGAGATAAGAGCTCATAGAATTGGGGAGTTATGTATGCCACCCCATGAATGGTATTAAGGAATACGATCCGTCATCCATGCAATTATAACAAGTAATTAACATGTAAAAGATATCTAGGGAGTAATGAAGTCTAAGTAAACACATTTTCTCCAATTACTGCTCACAACCTTAGTATAATTAGTTTATTTTCATTTTTATTATTTTATTTTGATTGCATCTTAGCTTTGGGTTAGTTGATTAGCAACTAATTCCGCCCACTCCTTCAAAACCCGAGATTTTACTTACTTTCATAAAAATATAAAAATACAAAAATAATCATCTCTCACCTTTAGAACTAGTAAATTAGGCTTTCAAATCCTAGCGACACTATTCCCAAGCTGAACGATCAATCCCCCGGTACTTGTCACTATACTATACTACAACGATCAGGTACACTGCCTGGTGGGGGTTGTAAGCTTCTCGAGATCCCTCGAGAGGTAAAGCAAGGTGCGATTCCCACGCATCAAGTTTTTGGCGCCGCTGCCGGGGAATAGTTATTGTCTAGGTTAGAATTTCGTTTTATTAGGTCTACTTACTAGAATCCTTTCTAGTGAGATTTTTATTTTTATTTTTGTAGGATTCCTTTAGTCTATCTTTTTTTTGTGTCTTTGTTTGTAAAAAAAAAAAAAAAAAAAAAAAAAAAAAAAAAAAAAAAAAAAAAAAAAACCTTTCCATTGACTCTTCCGTTCACCATTATGGAGAACGTGAATCCACCAAGTCCAACACTAGAGTTTTACCCAAAAAAAAATATAATTACACCAGTTTGGATATACCAAGATGGACGAATGAAATGAGGCAGACAGGATCTTATATTGATTTTATTGAGTACCTTGAGAAAAGAGGCCAAGTGCATAAGACTTTTAAAGAATTCACCTTAGGAGCTCCATCAACCCTTGAAAATGCCTCACTTAGTGAAACCTATGCACCATATGAGCCTTCACCTAGGATAGTTTCGTATGAGCCACCTAGCTGCATGTCATGGTTAGGCCCTACCATAATACAGGATGAACACATAGGTGACCTTGATGTGATGGAGTATGTAGCCGAACATGATCACATTGATAAAAAAGACCTAGGTTTTATGATCGATGATGATGAATCTCAAGAAACAGATGATGAATCTTTTGGGCAATTTGTATATAACAGTCAGAGTTTTGAGGATGATCCTTATGATTCGGATATAGAAGTTGAGATGCCTAGAGAAGCACGTGAGATACTTGGGAGAATGTTAGGGCTAGATCCTGACACATGGAATGATGAAGTAAATAACATGTGCCCACAAAGTACCCCACAAGTCCTACCATCATTTGAGGCACACACACCGCACGTGACTTACCCGGAAGAAGTAGAAGAGACTATAGGAACCCCAATAGAGGTAGAGCCTTTGGACCAAACACAACTAGAAGAAATAGGTTTGAAAACTTGTAATCATAACCTTTCTTTTAGTTCTATGGAAGTTCCTAGTTTTGATGAACCGGAGCCTCAACCAAAACCGTTACCTAATCTTCCATCCTTGGATGAAAATTTAGGAATTGAAATAGGTTCCGATCCACCCATCAAACCATATAGTCCGGGTAGTCTTAGGATAAAGGTAGTGGAGTCAAAGCCTTGTAGAAAGGAAGCCAATATGGGAGTGGAAAATGACCTTACATGCTTACATCACCCATTTGTGATTGATCACAAGAAACATTATGGGTTTAAACCGGGTTTATTAGGTCAAGATGGATCCCCAACTAGTAATCTCTTGAAGTTGATAGAAGATGATCCCTTTCTAAGAGAAAATCTTAATTCGCCCACTAACCTAATTGAATTAGGTAAGGTTATGATGATAGGAGCACACCCGTTTGAGCATATAATTCATCCACCACTCTTTCCTCACGTGGCATATTTCCACCTTAAGGGTGTGTATCGCTACTTCCACCCGCACTTAATCCTAAGTGTAGGGAAAACTTCCCTTTTATCCGTTAAATAAGGGTAGAGTCAGGCTCGTGACTCGAACAAAAACAAGCGCTTCTTGGGAGGCAACCCATGTTTTGTGTGATTTTATTTGTTTGATTGTTATTTGCTTCCGTATGCATGTTGTATTTTTATTGTTGGTAGATCATGTTTCTAAACTAAATAAGTGGAAATACTTTACTTTGTTGTTTTGCCCTAGTCTTAACTCCACCTATAAGTATTTTTGCAAAAGATAAGTGTAAGGGGAAACCCCAAATATGTTTTTAAGAAACAAACCGATCATGATTCTCCACAATATTAAATGAACATGTATATTCGTATTTGTTAGAGTCAAATGCTTGTATTGAGTCATAATGAAGTTTTGCAGGATTTTCCAGGAAGTAGGACCAAGTTTTTCCAGAAATTTTCCGGAAACTTAACATAAGAATTTCTGCAGGTCCATTCTGACGGCGTCAGAGTTTTACTCTTGATGGCGTCAGGAGTTAAAATCTGGAAATTTTACCGGTTTTGTTTTTCTAACGGAGTCTTATGGTTT
The DNA here is from genome assembly GCA_030686995.1 of Artemisia argyi. Lineage (NCBI taxonomy): Eukaryota > Viridiplantae > Streptophyta > Magnoliopsida > Asterales > Asteraceae > Artemisia > Artemisia argyi. The sequence continues at coordinate 17,644,962 of CM060688.1, read as the reverse complement.
TTGTGAATTATTAAGTTTTATAATCTCCAGGAAATCTGCAAACTTTATTCCACAAGCATTATATCTTACTTTGTTTTCTAGGATTTAGAAACTTATATAGGATGCCGCCGATTTTACGCGAGGTTGTCTTGTCTATTTTGTCAGGATTTACAGGTTATGTTCGACAAGGAGATGATTTATACTCTGGAAGGGAAGCTTTGATTGTTCGTTTTCTTGGAGGAAGATTTAACCTGGCCACCTATTATCCATACCGAGCGAATCAGGGGAGTATTTGATTTCATTCTCTTTACTTTTTCACTTTTACATTCTTTACTTGAACATTGGGGACAATGTTCATCTTAAGTGTAAGGGGAGGGTAAAAAGATGATACCTTACATATCCACTTCCGCTTGAATTTGTTTTGTTTGATGGTAGATGTGTAATAAAACTACGAGAAATACTTGTTAGTGTAATTTTCGCGCCAAATTTAAATTTTTTTACAACATTTAGGAGTGAAACTTTAGCCATAGCAAGCGTCTCATGGATAGGAGATTGTATGACTAGCACATAACCGTATATTCAGAAAAATTTTCCACCCAAAAATGTGAGGTTCGCCTTTAGATTTGATAGGAAAAGCATTCATTATTAGTGCTTATGAGTGTACCGGTAGCATTTAGATTCTAGAACTTGCGTTAGTGATGCATCCCGAGACCGCTAGTGAGACTACATTCGTGTGGTAAGATTTACTACATGATAAGAGGCATTAGGATCACCCTTGTGTTAAACCCGTATTACAATTACTTGACCATTTAAGTCATATTACTTGGCTAGTTAAGTCAACTAATTTTTCCCACACCCTTAGCGTTGTACTCATTTTTAGTACACGATACCCCTAGTGCACCCCTCCGAGCCTATCTTTTCGTTTCTAACTTTAAGCATCTTACTTAAAGGAAGAATTTGTTACACCCCACTTAAATGTACAACCAAATCGCCTTAGCCTTCCGTGTATGCGCTCATTTTTAGTGCATTATTGTTATTTGTTAAACCCTAAGTTAACTATCTAATTGATTACATGGTTGCTAAGTCGAGTCATATCATTGTACATATTGTTTTGGGACGATTGGGACTCATGGGTAAGTACTTATTTTATGGAGTAATGGGGAAGAACATCATTTATTACCCCCATATGTACGTTAATCTTAAAAGTGCTCCAAGTGTTTTGATTTTCTTAATTCGAGTCATTAGTTTAGTTTAATGTAAAGTATGTAAAAATTCAAGTGTAAGGGGAATTCTCATCCCCTATGATGTATTATTTTGGATGGTAGGGTAAGAGTGTATGCAAAAAAAAAAAAAAAAAAAAAAAAAAAAAAAAAAAAAAAAAAAAAAAAATCGAAAAATCAAGAAAAAGAAAAAAAATTGGAAAAAAAAGAAAAAGAGAAAAAACATACGGACTATCATCCCGTTTCATTCTATGTTCATTTTATGTTTTTGTTATTTTTCATTTATTAAGCTTAAGTCGAGTCTAGTCTTGGCTTAGCAACGCCATATTGTACATGTAATTAACCAGGATTGTTAACTCGCAACCAGTAAAACTTCCTTTATCCAACAAATCCGTGTAATTCATATCCCTATACCTAACATTACAACCCTTTTAAAAGAGAGAAGTTTTCATTAAAAGGAGAGAAGTTTTGGAGAAACCCTAAAGACGAATTTGGGTGAACTTTTACAGGTTTTTCAAGGGTTCCAAACCCTTGATACCTTGCATTGTAATTGAGATAAGTATTCTTCTAATTCAATCAATATGTCTATGTGTTGGTTGTCTATATCTTGTTCTTGTCTCAATTCAATCATGCTAGGCTAGATCTCTCTTGTGTTTGCTTAGATCTAATGAAACCTAGATATTGATTATGTGTTGATTACTTGTTTATTCTTGTTGTGGATGAATGATTTTATATGCTAGGCTTAAGAAAACTGGCAGATCTCCAAATGGTAACATGCTTGAACGTCTTAAGAAACATGAACCGAGGCGTACTAGGTCTTTATTGGTTGTATTTAATGCATGAGCCACTGTTTACAATCCCTATAGTTGTGCTGGGTCATGGTGTAGGAGGAGATAAGAGCTCATAGAATTGGGGAGTTATGTATGCCACCCCATGAATGGTATTAAGGAATACGATCCGTCATCCATGCAATTATAACAAGTAATTAACATGTAAAAGATATCTAGGGAGTAATGAAGTCTAAGTAAACACATTTTCTCCAATTACTGCTCACAACATTAGTATAATTAGTTTATTTTCATTTTTATTATTTTATTTTGATTGCATCTTATCTTTGGGTTAGTTGATTAGCAACTAATTCCGCCCACTCCTTCAAAACCCGAGATTTTACTTGCTTTCATAAAAATATAAAAATACAAAAATAATCATCTCTCACCTTTAGAACTAGTAAATTAGGCTTTCTAATCCTAGCGACACTATTCCCAAGCTGAACGATCAATCCCCCGGTACTTGTCACTATACTATACTACAACGATCAGGTACACTGCCTGGTGGGGGTTGTAAGCTTCTCGAGATCCCTCGAGAGGTAAAGCAAGGTGCGATTCCCACGCATCAAACCCTAAAGACGAATTTGGTGCAACTTTTACAGGTTTTTCAAGGGTTCCAACCCCTTGATACCTTGCATTGTAATTGAGATAAGTGTTCTTCTAATTCAATCAATATGTCTATGTGTTGGTTGTCTATATCTTGTTCTTGTCTCAATTCCATTATGCTAGGCTAGATCTCTCTTGTGTTTGCTTAGATCTAATGAAACCTAGATATTGATTATGTGTTGATTACTTGTTTATTCTTGTTCTTGGATGAATGATTTATATGTTAGGCTTAAGAAAACTGGCAGATCTCCAAATGGTAACATGCTTGAACGTCTTAAGAAACATGAACCGAGGCGTACTAGGTCTTTATTGGTTGTATTTAATGCATGAGCCACTGTTTACAATCCCTATAGTTGTGCTGGGCATGGTGTAGGAGGAGATAAGAGCTCATAGAATTGGGGAGTTATGTATGCCACCCCATGAATGGTATTAAGGAATACGATCCGTCATCCATGCAATTATAACAAGTAATTAACGTGTAAAAGATATCTAGGGAGTAGTGAAATCTAAGTAAACACATTTTCTCCAATTACTGCTCACAACCTTAGTATAAATTAGTTTAATTTCATTTTTAGTATTTTATTTTGATTGCATCTTAGTTTTGGGTTAGTTGAATAGCAACTAATTCCGCCCACTCTTTCAAAACCCGAGATTTTACTTGCTTTCATAAAAACATAAAAATACAAAAATAATCATCTCTCACCTTTAGAACTAGTAATTTAGGCTTTCTAATCCTAGCAACACTATTCCTAAGCTGAACGATCAATCCCCCGGTACTTGTCACTATACTATACTACAACGATCAGGTACACTGCCTGGTGGGGGTTGTAAGCTTCTCGAGATCTCTCGAGAGGTAAAGCCTGTTGCGATTCCGACGCATCAAGTTTTTGGCGCCGCTGCCGGGGAATAGTTATTGTGTAGGTTAGAATTTCTTTTTATTAGGTCTACTTGCTAGATTCCTTTTTAGTAAGATTTTATTTTTATTTTTAGGTTTTCTTTAGTCTATCTCATTTCTTTGTGTCTTTGTTCGTAAACCATTTCGATGGATAACAGTAACATTGATCGTTCGATTCCTGTTATTCGTGTTTTTCGTCGTAGGATTTTCCAAATGCCCGCCCCACTTCCTTTAGCAGAAAATGAGAACCCACCTAACCTCTCACCCAACCACCACTTTGACAATAATTCTGAGTTAGAAGAGTCTGATCATGATGATGACCATAGGGCTAGTCCTTTTTACTATTCAGACTCCGATGAGGATCTTGATGATGGTGACGTGATTAATGAGGATAGAATGGAAGAGGAAATAAACCCTCTTAGGTATGTTGACCCTAGAACTAGGATTGAGTGTGATAGTTCATTTAACATGCAATTCCCTTGTAAGATTGGATTTAAGAGCTTTAACGCCTATCTCATCTCATCTCTTCCAATGAACATAATCTCACGTAATGAATACAATAAAATCATGGTAGATGAGTTAGAATACAAAGGAGAAAACATTGTGGCTAGGGCAATACCATTGCATGTGTTTGTAGGAAGTTTGGTTTATCTTGTTGAGTTCATGGTTATGGAGAATCTAGGAGAATTTATTGATGATAAATTGACCCAAGTTGTGTTTGGAAGACCTTTCAAACGGTTGACCAACCTCGATGAAAAACTCATAGAAGGGTTAATTACATTCTCGGATGGGGATGAAGAATTTGTCTATCAAATGCCCCGCACAAACCCTAGGTTCAAGGATTTCTCCATGGAAAAGTGTAGTAGGTATCCGCCTATGGAAATGCTAAGTGAGAAATACTTTACTATGTTGTTTGGCCTAGGCTTAACTCCAACCTAAAAGTATTTTTGCAAAAGATAAGTGTAAGGGGAAACCCCAAATATGTTTTTAAGAAACAAACCGATCATGATTCTCCACAATAATAAATGAGCATGTATATTCGTATTTGTTAGAGTCAAATGCTTGTATTGAGTCATAATGAAGTTTTGCAGGATTTTCCAGGAAGTAGGACCAAGTTTTTCCAGAAATTTTCCGGAAACTTAACATAAGAATTTCTGCAGGTCCATTCTGACGGCGTCAGAGGTTTACTCTTGACGGCGTCAGGAGTTAAAATTTGGAAATTTTACCGGTTTTGTTTTTCTAACGGAGTCTTATGGTTTTTGTGAATTATTAAGTTTTATAATCTCCAGGAAATCTGCAAACTTTATTCCACAAGCATTATATCTTACTTTGTTTTCTAGGATTTAGAAACTTATATAGGATGCCACCGATTTTACGCAAGGTTGTCTTGTCTATTTTTGTCAGGATTTACAGGTTATGTTCGACAAGGAGATGATTTATATTCTGGAAGGGAAGCTTTAATTGTTCATTTTCTTGGAGGAAGATTTAACCTGGCCAACCTATAATCCATACCGAGCGAGTCAGGGGAGTATTTGATTTCATTCTCTTTACTTTTTCACTTTTACATTCTTTACTTGAACATTGGGGACAATGTTCATCTTAAGTGTAAGGGGAGGGTAAAAAGATGATACCTTACATATGCACGTTCGCTTGAGTTTGTTTTGTTTGATAGTAGATGTGTAATAAAACTATGAGAAATACTTGTTAGTGTAATTTTAGCGCCAAATTTAAATTTTTTTACAACATTTAGGAGTGAAACTTTAGCCATAGCAAGCGTCTCATGGATAGGAGATTGTATGACTAGCACATAACCGTATATTCAGAAAAATTTTTCACCCAAAAATGTGAGGTTCGCCTTTAGATTTGATAGGAAAAGCATTTATTATTAGTGCTTATGAGTGTACCGGTAGCATTTAGATTCTAGAACTTGCGTTAGTGATGCATCACGAGACCGCTAGTGAGACTACATTCGTGTGGTAGGATTTACTACATGATAAGAGGCATTAGGATCACCCTTGTGTTAAACCCGTATCATAATTATTTGACCATTTATGTCATATTATTTGGATTGTTAAGTCAACTAATTTTTCCCAAACCCTTAGCGTTGTACTCATTTTTAGTACACGAAACCCCTAGTACACCCCACCGAGCCTATCTTTTCGTTTCTAACTTTAAGCATCTTACTTAAAGGAAGAATTTGTTACACCCCACTTAAATGTACACCCAAATGGCCTTAGCCTTCCGTGTATGTGCTCATTTTAGTGCATTATTGTTATTTCTTAAACCCTAGGTTAACTTTCTAATTGATTACATGGTTGCTAAGTCGAGTCATATCCTTGTACATATTGTTTTGGGACGATTGGGACTCATGGGTAAGTACTTATTTTATGGAGTAATGGGGAAGAACATAATATTATTACCCCCATATGTGCGTTAATCTTAAAAGTGCTCCAAGTGTTTTGATTTTCTTAATTCGAGTCATTAGATTAGTTTAATGTAAAGTATGTAAAAATTCAAGTGTAAGGGGAATTCTCATCCCCTATGATGTATTATTTTGGATGGTAGGGAAAGAGTGTATGCAAAAAAAAAAAAAAAAAAAAAAAAAAAAAAAGAGAGAAAAACATACGGACTACCATCCCGTTTCATTCTATGTTTATTTTATGTTTTTGTTATTTTTCATTTATTAGCTTAAGTCGAGTCTAGTCTTGGCTTAGCAACGCCATCTTGTACATGTAATTAACCAAGATTGTTAACTCGCCACCAGTAAAACTTCCTTTATCCAACAAAACAGTGTAATTCATATCCCTATACCTAACGTTACAACCCTTTAAAAGACCTCTTTGATAGTTTATCCTAGGTGCTTACGCCATGTGGTGGAGGTTTGATCCTTTCCCAAGCCTATGGTAATCTATTTTGCTATGGCAGGTAGTGAGAGATATCTTCCATTTCCATAATGTTATATTACTTTATTACACCCGAGAGATGTGAGTATCTAAACACTATTTGTGAGGTGCTTGTGTATAACCTCCGTGCTTGTCTATTGGTCTTTAGTGGAACGATTATTTGTTGTAATTACTTTTATATTAGTGTTAAATGACCCCTAACTTGTCTTTTGAGTAGAATAAAAGCGCATTTGCTTGAGGACAAGCAAATCTCAAGTGTAAGGGTATATGATGAGGCGAAAAATGATCCGTTTTTAGGGGGTCATTTAAGCCCGAATCTGACTTTATTTGATCAAATATTGCCCTAAATCGTTCCTTTTGTGATTTTAGGTACTTGGACAGTGAATTCTGGAAAAGAAGCCATTTTGGACGTTTTTGGAGCATAAAAGTGAAGAAAACGGCAAAGTCTCAATTTTCCATGCTGGGAACAGTAGGTGACGGCGTCAAGAGTACCATCCTGACGGCGTCAAACATCAAGAATTAAAATCCGTAGTTGATGACGGCGTCACACAGGGCGTCAGAAGTAGATCAAGGCCTTCCGAGGAAGTATTTGGCGGCGAGGTGACGGCGTCACATTGTTGTCTTGACGCCGTCAGCCCTATTTTCCTATATATAGTTTTCTAGTTTTTCACATTTAAAGAGAGAAGTTTTGGAGAAACCCTAAAGACGAATTTGGTGCAACTTTTACAGGTTTTTCAAGGGTTCCAACCCCTTGATACCTTGCATTGTAATTGAGATAAGTGTTCTTCTAATTCAATCAATATGTCTATGTGTTGGTTGTCTATATCTTGTTCTTGTCTCAATTCTATTATGCTAGGCTAGATCTCTCTTGTGTTTTCTTAGATCTAATGAAACCTAGATATTGATTATGTGTTGATTACTTGTTTATTCTTGTTCTTGGATGAATGATTTATATGTTAGGATTAAGAAACTGGCAGATCTCCAAATGGTAACATGCTTGAACGTCTTAAGAAACATGAACCGAGGCGTACTAGGTCTTTATTGGTTGTATTTAATGCATGAGCCACTGTTTACAATCCCTATAGTTGTGTTGGGCATGGTGTAGGAGGAGATAATAGCTCATAGAATTGGGGAGTTATGTATGCCACCCCATGAATGGTATTAAGGAATACGATCCGTCATCCATGCAATTATAACAAGTAATTAACGTGTAAAAGATATCTAGGGAGTAGTGAAATCTAAGTAAACACATTTTCTCCAATTACTGCTCACAACCTTAGTATAAATTAGTTTAATTTCATTTTTAGTATTTTATTTTGATTGCATATTAGTTTTGGGTTAGTTGAATAGCAACTAATTCCGCCCACTCTTTCAAAACCCGAGATTTTACTTGCTTTCATAAAAACATAAAAATACAAAAATAATCATCTCTCACCTTTAGAACTAGTAATTTAGGCTTTCTAATCCTAGCGACACTATTCCTAAGCTAAACGATCAATCCCCCGGTACTTGTCACTATACTATACTACAACGATCAGGTACACTGTCTGGTGGGGGTTGTAAGCTTCTCGAGATCCCTCGAGAGGTAAAGCCTGTTGCGATTCCCACGCATCATGCTACCGTTACAATTATTACAATATAAATCATGGAATCTTCAATAGGTTGGTCCGCTATGGCAACAAAGACTCCCACTAATAAAACAATAGCCAGAGCCACCACAGGATGAATCCCCCTAATTATGCTGAAAGATAAATATAAACAAACCATTAAAAACAATAATGAGACAAATTCCAAAAAATAAAAACAAAAACGGGTTTTATTTCTTATTCGTTACAAGTACATAGAAAAACAACAAGAACTTAATTTAAAACAACCATAGCTCAAGATTTTTACCCCCATATCTTGTCTACGGTAATGGCTAGGATAGTGAGGGGTACGACAAACATCAAGATCGCGACTAAGAATCCAAAGTCTTCATCTGGAACATACGCTAAGTAGATAGCGGCAAGGACGACATACACAATCGCTAAGATGGTGATGAGGTGCGGCATTTTTAGATGGAAAATGAGAGGAAAATGGTTGATGGAAGAAGTGGAAATTTGGAAGTGGTATTTATAGGCTAGAATATAGCCGTTGGGTACTATTCCCGACCGTTGGACACTATGCACCAGCCGTTATTTCACTATTCATGACCACTATTTTCAAAATTCACAACCCTTAAATACAACAGTTATTTTGTCTTGTCTAGTACAGGCAAATCTAACTGAATCACGTTTCCTTAATTTTAGAAATAAAAATCTCTCGACAACCCTCTGTTCAAAAATTCTATACTCAAGTAATAACGTTAAATTTGAATTTCGGGACGAAATTCAGAATGACATGTGGATACTGTAAAACCTCGCAAAAATCCATATAATTAAAAACGTTTAATTATATATTAATCTCTGTCATTATTTTAATCACAATTTTTACAGGAAAATTTGAAATTCTCTTATTATATTAAATGGTCACGATTACGATATTGCAAAATTCACCAAACGACAAAACAAGTTCTCAACACGTTTAACAAAATATTAAAAACTTACTAATTTTAATTAATAACAAATTACAACCAAACGGGCCCTTAATATCATTTCAGCCCAATACCTCGAACACTATTCATCAGCCCAAACAAAAAGCCCAACTTCAAATTATAAAATTTCATATGATCGACTAAACTAGCAACAAAACGACTCTCGTTCTCTCAAATCTTAAACACGACACCTATATATTTTTGCACCATCTCATTCCTCACCTTGCCAACTATTAGTATGTCGAATCTCAAATCCATAGGTCGAGTTTTGATATATTTTTAGGAGGCAAAGTGATTGACAAAAATTCCAACCAATCGACATAAAATAAACTCAATTCTTAACCGTTTTGTTTCCCATTTGTTCCTAAGTGTTTCTAATAACATTTCTAACATGATTTCATGTTTAAATGTCGTTAATGATCAGCTATATTCATGTGGTACATGATTAAATCAAATTGTGTACAAAATATATATGTGGTCGACATCTACATGAATCACAAAGACATCCTCCATGTTTCTAGCCCTCTCAAATGATTATAATATGTTAAAAATCAACCAAGAATTCTATCTTCACTGACAAGAATAGTGTAATTGGTTTCCTTGGAAGATTTTGAACCATACGTGTTATGAAAAGTTACAATATATACTCCTTGTTCGTTCACTCAATTCTCTCATTCATCATACATGAAACAAACCTCATTTCCTCCTTAAACTCACTTCTAAGAGTCCAGGAACAATTATACACAAGTTTGGAAGCAAGGAAGCAGAATCGGGTTCATTTTATACGTTTATTACTTGGGTAAAAATCGTACGTACCTAGTTCTTGTGCTTCCTTCGTCCATACTCGTTTCTCTACCACCCTAGAGGTGTAGTAAGTTGTTTCAAGCTCTTTTCAATTCATATCACTCGTTAATTAAGTTCCATGCATCACGTATAATGTTATGTCGAAAGTATATAGTTTCAAGTATATATTTACGTACGTATAAACTTGTAGCAACACAAACGTGGTTAGCCTCTATCTTGGAAGGCCTAGGAGTCACGATGCACACTCCTCTCACCTTTATTTTTACGTTACATGCATCAAACAAACTCATTTGGGAACCTAGTTTAAATCGAATACTAAAACACAAAACACTTACACAAAATTCTAAGTCTTTAACATATATAGAAACGTCCCATGTAGCCCAAGAAACGAACGTATGTATGAAAATTTTACTTAACGAGCACCATATATTTTTATACGACTCAATAGACCACCCAGCTAGCTATCAATTTCATTTAGATACCTTGTAAAAATACTCACATCTCGACACTCAAATTTAGCCAATTTGATCGACAACTATAAGGTTTTCAGAATTTCATTTTTATCTAAAAACTTAATATTTTCGGTTTGGGCTTATTCAAAGCCCAATGATGAGTGTGTAAATACTCATCATTTTTATCGTATCTGAACTGCCAAAACATCCAAAAACACTCGGAAATGCATCAAAATACAGAAATTATCCCAAAATTGTGTTTTATATGTTTTAGATGCAAAATGTTTTAAAACAAATGAAAAACAAACAAAGATTGCATAATTGGCAGTTTCAGTCCCTCAAGTTTCATAAATTGACAAAACTAGTCCTTGAAGGTTTAAAATGAAAGAAAAGTTAACTTTAGTCTTTGGGAAATCAAATTTGTTCAATATTAATCCCTGGATGAAAGTTTTAACAAATTGGCAACTTTTACCCCTCAAAATCCAAAATTGACATAAAAGGTCCCTGAACTTTCAAAGATTGTCAAAATTAGTCCCTGGTCAAATTAATTCAAAGAGAAGTCAACTTAAGTCCTTGGGAATTCAAATGTTGTCAAAATTAGTCCTTGGAGTTCAATTTTTAGAAAATGGCAAAAATGATCCCTCAACTTTGAATTTTGGCAAAACTGGTCCCCGGATATCTAATTTTGGAAATATTGCAATATTGGTCCTTGAATAGTGGAACTTGGCATAATTTTACCTTTGGAAGGTCCTTGGAACAGTACACAAACCAACCCTCAACTTCAGAATAATTACATGTTTGGTCCTTTGTTTTCAAAGTTTAAATAAACAAACCTAACCAAACTTAATCCAAATACTAACACAACCAATTACCAGCCCACCACACAACTCCTTATTACCCCTCCAGGCCCAATCCTCACCTCAGCCCACCACCACTTTTAATAATTCCCAGTCAAACAAACCACTTTGACCCTCATCCCCTCCACCTCACACCCCCTCGTGACCTGCTACAAACCAAAACCAACACCATCATCACAAACCCACTTCCCCCCTCCTCCATCATTACCCCTACCCCAGACAAACACCCCAGTCCAAGAATTTAATCCTGGCACAAGTTATCAGAAGATAAAAGCCAAAAGAATTTTGGCGCCAAAATATTAAACGACCAAGATTAAATCTTTTTCATCCTTTGGTCAAGATTATTGCTGGGAAGTGACAAGTGGCTTCTGAATACCTAATTCAACTCTATAAAAGGGAGGATTGTTGCAGTTTGAAGAGTTGGTAGAATTTAGCTTAATTTTAGTGTATTTCAAATTAAATGTAACTTTTTAATTTTCAGTAAACTCTTATGTTGTAATGTGATCTCTTTTGAATAATGTAAATTTTCAGTTCAAAGGTTTATGTTTTAGTACAAGTTTAAATTTCATCAAAAATAGAAAAAAAAAATCAGATAGTATCAAAAATAATAATAAAATCAAGAAGAAGCAAAAGAAGGTTGGATAGTGTGGTTTAGAACTCCGTGGGGAGTCTTAGGGTTGTGAAATTGGGTCCTTGTACATCTCAGTCCTGAGCTTGGACATTTTGTAAGTTACCAATTCAAATTTGCAGGCTCCTTTGCACCTCTTTTGCTCATGTGCTTATTCTGAGTATTTGTTTACTTATTCCTCATCTAAATCTGCTTACCTTAGTTATTACTTGCCTTTGGTTGTTTAGTCTCAGTAACAATCTTATTTGCATCTAGTATTGTAGTAAAACTCAATAAGGGTAATTTAGCATAATCACTTTTTAGCTTATCACTGTGTTTGTTGGTCAATCATTGCACCTTTAATATAGTTTATATAGCTTAAGTAATTAGTTTGGCTTTTAATCTCAGTTCATATCAGTAAAAAAATTAAGAGAATGCAAAAACAGTCACCCATAAGGTAGTGTTTGGCTCTGAGGTGTTACCTGAGTTCAAGATGATTCAAGTTGTTGTTGTTGGTTCACATAAGTTTCAATAGGTTAAAGTGACTTAGTAAAACAATAAAAACCAGAGGTCTTCTTTAAAAAGTCAATTTCACCATTGAATCCCCCATAACAGTTCATTGTTTTGGATTTTGGGGGCATAATCACTCAAGTCAGTTTAAAATTAGTTAACCTAGCTTAAGTTAGTCTTATTTTGGCCTATTACCACTTAATAAATCAGTTAGGAGTTGTAATAATTCACCAAAGTCAACCAAGTTCATATTCATAAAAAGTCAAAAATTTTCATGTCTGTGTGAAATGGACAGATTTCAATTAAGCTTCTAGTGTTCTTTTCTTATTGAAAATGCAAAGTCTTTGTTGTTTTGAACACTTTAATAGCTTGTGTATTCAAATCCAAAAGGAAATTCAAGTTTTGAAATCATTTGCTTATTGAATTATTGGATCTAATCAACCTATTTTGCTTAACTGGTGCCCTGCACCAGCTTCATAAGCCCCATTTTCCAAGCTCTTATCTAGCTTAACTGTGGACCCCACTAGATGCTCTTTGGCTTATTAGATAACCCCCTGGCCTTCTACTCAGGTTAATGCTTAATTTGCTCTTTGAGCTTATTTTAAATGCTTATGTTGGTCTTGATAAGTTGCTTCACTGAGTCATCTACACTGTATGATCAGTGTGGGTAAGCCACCTTCACAAGCTACTCTAAAGCTCATCAGTGGTGATAAGCTCAAGCTCTTGGGCTCTTTGAGAAGCTCACTGACCCTAGTTGCTCATTCCATGCTTCTTTTGGGCTTAACAGCTTATTGGATAAGCAAAATGTAGGCCTGCAAATGCCCATTTAGACCTGTTTGGCCTGCATAAGTACTAGGGGATTTGGATTGCTCAATTGAGCTTATAAGCTTTTTACTTGTGCTTTTTCTATTAGTTCCAGATTATCAAGTCCCCCTTAGGACCCCTTAGCTTATTTCCCCCCTGAGATCAGCTTGTAGTAGCTTTTGTATAGCTTTTAGGATTTCACAATTTCTTCTTTTTAGCTTATTAGTAAACTGCTTATTCTTTGTCCCTTTAACTGCTTATCCATTGTTCTTTAGAAATAGTTGTACTTTTACATTTTGCTTATTTCCATGTGTTTAATCAGTTTGTAAAAGAAAAATTGAAAAAAAAATAGTTTTGCAAAAAAAAGCCAAGGGCAGGATTCGAACCCGTGTCCCTTGGCTCACAACTGAGCATACACAACACACACCTCACTACCAGTCGCCCTTGGGTCTTTTTTCAAACAACCATTGCAAAATTAATTATAAGACCCTTTGTTGTTTTTTTTGTATAAATAAGCCCTTACAGTTTAAAATCTGCTTATTGTGTGCTATTTGTGTATTGTACCTAGCTTTTTTATGTTTTTCCTAGAACCTTATTAACTTGTAGTATTTATATAAAAAGTTTCATAATTTTATAAATTAGTTTAAAATTTATAATAATTAAAATAGTTTAAATTAGGTTTCAATAAATAATAAGTAGTTAATTGTAAAAATAGCTTATTTATAAGTACTTAGGAATTTTTATATTTTTCTAAAGTTTCTGTCACCCTAATGTATTTATAGAAAAAGTTTTATAATTGTAACTCTTAATTTAGTATTTATTATAATTAAATTAGTTTAATTAGTTTAATTAAGTTTTATTAGTTTTTAATTAATAATAAATAATTAAAAAGTCAAAAAAATAATTTTCTTTTTTCTAAAATTTTCTTTTATCATTAGGTTCGTAAAAATATAATTTTCATGTCCGTAGGGTTAGCGTAACTCAAATTTCACTTTTTATTTCGCGCACTCGCGTTTATTTTAATTTTAACTCGCGTTTTATTTAAATAACTTTTACGGTTTTAAATTAAGATTACGTTAGTAAAAGTAGTTTATAAAATAAAGAAAAACCAAAAACATAAATAAAGTGATAGCTTCTATTTAAGCCGTTTGGCTTATTTTTCTGCTTATTTATAAGCAAATTCTAGTTTTAAATTTTTAGCTTACGTTTTAAGTTAACTAGGTTTCACGTTATTGTCAATATAATTTGTTTAAATTGTTTTCATTCGTATTTCCTTAGCGTAATCATTCTAATCACTCAAACCCTTATTCCTGTCCAAATTCACCCGATCACAAACCCGTTTGATAACCATCCACACCTCGTCGGGACATAACGACCCGGGAATACACTGTACTCCTTGGTTAGTTGGTTTTAGACGTTTGACTTGGTTGACCATCACCTGTTCAACTTAGTTGACCGTTTAGGACCAATCACCCAACAAGAGATAACGATCCAATTGTCCACCAGGCCCAAAAGATATAATTTTAGAATCACAAAAGTAGCCCAAGTCCAGGCCCAAAACTGTTTTCATGCCCTCGCCTCCAAATTTCTTAACGGGCCTTTGTTTTGGTTCGTTAAGGCCCAATTACTAAAAAAATAAGCTTTTTAGCAAATAAGCTGTTGAAATAAGCTTGTTATTAATAAAATAAGCTTCGGAAATTTTTATATAATTTTTCTCATAATTTTTGTATATTTGGACTAAAAATGTAACGCGGCGACACCTTCAGGGACTAAAAATGCCAAACTATTAAAACTAAAGTCTGGAACAGTAAAAGCAGAAACTATAGGTTATAAAATGATATATTATTAATTTCCAAGCTTATATTGTAATATTGGACATGTAGTGGACTGTAATTGTAAATTATATATAAAAAGGACTAACGGTGTAACGCTAACGCCGTTTGTATAAAAAGTGTAAAAACTGGAAAAGGACAAGGACCAACATATTATATTTGACATTCTTATTTTATTTTCTATTTTACGTCACCCATCACGTCATATGCATTTTTATTACATTTTATTTATATATTAGTTATTTTTACGTTAATAATATATATAACGACTTTTTAACTAATTATCATTACGTATTATTATCATCATAGTTAAAAAGGAAAAACTTTATAAATAATAGCACATCTCATCATATTATTATAAACATAATAAATCCATTCGCATATCATCTTTTCATCTTAACGATTAATCGTTATTCGTTTACCAAATAGTATTTGGTTATATTCTCAGATAAATTTATTTATCAGGTTCCGTATCAAAGACGTTTCTATAACCATTCTCATAATCTCATCCTACTTTACTTTTCATCATCCCAACATCAATCAAGGTGAGTCATAGCCCCATTTTCAATACTTGTTTTTAACTCATTGGGGGAGATACATGCTATGTATACTTTCATAACTTTATAAGTATATGAATAAATTACATGATTCAAATCAATTTCCTTATTAATAATTACTTGATGAAGTTTATGAATTAAGATGTGATATATATATATATATATATATATATATATATATATATATATATGTTACTGGCGAAATACTTAACTGAAATACTAATACTCAAATGATAATGTTTCCAAATTGATTATTGTGGCATGTGATATATATATATATATATATATATATATATATATATATATATATATATATATATATATATATATATATATATATATATATATATATATGTTACTGGCGAATTACTTAACTGAAATACTGATACTCAAATGATAACGTTTCCAAATTGATTATTGTGGCATGATACTTGACTATACTATACTATCCTGAATGATTCCATTATCTCTATATGATATTTCTATGTTCAACAGAAATAATTGCTATGAAGAGCACCAATACTCTAGTTACATTATTACCTTGATATTGCCTAAGTTACCTTTATCGCGATAAAGTCCCTCAATCATGAGCCATTAATCACTGGTATGTGAGCGCGAATATAGTGAACAGCTTCGAAACCTGTTAAGGATTGACCTCCGATCCCACTAATACTTGACGGAATGCCATTATGCATATGGTTAGCCGTATTAGTCGTGATACACTATATTTGAATAAAAATAGGAATTGGCAAATCACCTATTATAAGAGGGCAAAATTTATCATTGACTTGATAAATCACCTCTTTTGTTAACGTTTTACGTGTCATGAGGCTTGGTGCAATATCTATAAGGAAGCATATGTTTTCAACATATATTTAGATATAGCTGTATAGCTTTTGACCATATTTGAATGATAGATCTCACTACATTAGTATCATGAGCTTTCACCTCATGTTAGGATTTTGATCCAATACTTGATTTTGATTGAATACTTATATGATTTATCTGTGATTATAATCTACATCACTCGATACTTGTTTTATCACTGTTAATACTTATTACAATTATTACCAAATATTCCTGAATCTATTGAAAATAAATGGTTTTCTATTAAACTCTATGAACTCACCAACATTTGTGTTGACACTTTTAAGCATGTGTATCTCAGGTAATTTAACGGAGCAGGACAAGACACGGAGCGGGCATTTATTACTCTGATAAATTAAAATGGTCTAAAAATCAAATATGTCATTCTTTCAAGCCTTTATATCTTTTAAAAAGATTTTAAAATCAAATGGTTCATCTTTTATCAAAACTATTATTTGAATAACAAATAACTTTCAAAACGCTTCTTTTAAGCTGTTTTATGAGATTATAACTTCGATCCTCCCCGTAACACCCAAATTACTTTTCCGCTTCTACAAACTTAAATTTAGGGGTGTTACAAGCTATGGCATTGAAGAACCCAGAGGTCGAGAAGCCCTTGACAAAGCTTTTGCTGAAATATATGGTGCCATTTTTCACTAGTCACTTTGGAAAGACGATGATCATACAGAGGATGAAAATTACTCCGTTTGATAAACGTTTACCGATAAAGATCATTAGGAAACAATATCCCGTGTCCGTCTCATTTGTTATGACAATAAACAAGAGCCGAGGTCCATCAATTTCAAATGTTGGTTTGTATCTGCCGCGTCAAGTTTTCACACATTGAGTTAAAAGTGAAATAGGTTTGAAGGTGATTAATTGTTATGTAGATGGTAATATCTCTAAAAGTACTACAAACGTTGTCTACAAAGAAGTACTTCAATGTCTATGATCAATTTTCAACATGTATGTACAACTATATAAATGACATGTTTTATACCTTTTTAAACTATACATATACTTTTATCAACATCCTTTTAGTTTGACCTTTTTTTCTAGTTGTTCATGAAATGAACATGGACTACTCAAGTGTTTGACGTTGACCGCATATCTTTGCTCTTCAAGGCTATCTAATAGGTGGAGAAGACGATACATGCATGTTTGTTATTTTAACTTATTAGGTGCTCACGATGGGGTGTCAATCGGGTTATCGGGTCAGGTTAGAGCTTATCGAGTTGGGTCTATCGGGTTTTGAGAAAATAAAAACTAACCCGCAACCCGACCCTATAAGGTATCGGGTTGCGGGTCTATCGGGTTTGGCTTATCGAGTTGTATGATAATCTCATCCACAATTTGCTTCATTCCTTAAAGTTACCTCCCAGCATGAAAAACTTACAAATTTACGACACTAGAATTTCAAAATAAATTATGTTACAATGAGAAATTACATTATTTGACAACCGACGGAATACTAAATTAATAAATTATGTAATAAGACATCAGTAAAGTACCCATGTATTCATTCATTTTAAGTTTGAACATGCAAAATATAATATACAACTAGGGCTGAGCAAACGGACCGGATGGACCGGACCGACCGACAAAACCGACCGGACCGGACCGACCACATTCGGTCCGGTCCTCGGTCTAAGCTTTTTGCCAAATTCGGTCCTCGGTCCGGTCGGTCCGGTCCGGACCGACCAAAAACCCGAAAAAACTTGCCTAATTGGACCGGACCGACCGAAGACCGACCGGACCGGACCGAGACCGGACCGACCATATTTGGTCCGGTCTCGGTCTATGGTTTTTCCGGTTCTCGGTCCTCGGTCTGGTCCGGTCTTGGTTAATACAACTATACAAGTATAACTAAACAAAAAATAATTACCTTTTCTTGATTGACAATCGTTGGAGTAAAATAGAGTGATATAAATTTTAAACAATAGGAGTATAACACAGTATAATGATTCGTGGGGAGGGTTTATAAACAGATGATATAGATCAACATATTAGTGCACATACATATTCAGATTATCTCTAAAGTTGGCTTACTCATTAAACATTGCGACTAATGGAATGAGATAAATGAGTTTAGTTCAAAATTTATAGATTTTTAAATATGTCGTTATAGCTTATCAGGTATATTGGGTCAACCCGATAACGAAATAATTAAAACCCTAACCCGGCCCTATAACGCTATCGGGTTAATCGGGTTGACCTGATAAACCCGATAAGAGAAGTTGGACCCGAATCAACCCGACCCTATAAAGCCTTATCAGGTTCGGGTTGACCCATTTGACACCCCCTACTTACGGAATAGACATTGAGTTTATCACTTAATTAATGACCACTACATACATTTGCTTATCAAGACCATCAAAATTGGAGGTCACGATGGAATGGATCTTTTGTTAAATTGTTAGAATGGTCACTACATACATTTGCTTCTCAAGACAAAAATATTGGAGATCAAGAGGCAATGTAAGTTTATTACACAGATATTTACAAACATTGTATTTTTTACTTTCAGTCACTTATAACTTATTGTTTCATTTACAAGAAAATTTCATAGCGTTTACATTTGTTGTTCTTTCTTACTTTATTCTTGTACAGTGTTCTGAAAGGCTCAAGGCGCACTAAGGCGCAAAGGGGGGCAAAGAGCCTCGAGTCGAGGCGCATTTCAAGGCACGGGATTCATGAATGCGAGGCGCACTAAAAAAATTAAGTTTTTTATAACATATATGACCATTTATGTAGCTTAAATAACACAAAATAACGTTAAAATACTTAATGCATGACACATATTGCCATTATAAATATTAAAATGGATCAGTTGTCACTTCTAAAATGGATCAACTCTTTGAATCGATGACTTAGAGATTAAAATCATATCAGACTAAATATTCTTGTGTCCTACATTTGTAGCTTACATCTGACAAAGCTCATAATTTAAACCAAAATATCAAGCAAGAAATATATTAATATTCAAGGCACAATGCCATATTTTCATGATAATATGTCGTAAAGAAAATACTTAATTAAACAAATTAACTTCTTAAAGAAAATTCCAATCAATAAAATAAACATAGAATTAATTCAAATTTACAAATCATACAAATACTCACCCTATGACTTAAAAGGTCCATGTATCTTATCTTAATATTAACCAAAAAAAAAATAAAAAATAAAATAAAAAAAAATCGTTAGATTTCCTAGGCGCAAAAAGCCCCAAGGCGCAAAGGCGCAAAAATCTCCCAAGGCGCGCGCTTTTTGTGAGATTCATGCATGTCATGAGCTTCGATCTGAAAAAAGCCCAAAGGCTGGAGCCTTGCTCCAAGGCGCGCCTAGGCGTGCCTTAGGCGCGATTTTAACAACTATGCTTGTACTTACCTTTTTTTTTAATAAAAAACCTTCTAAAATCCCGTGGATTCCACGGGTCTATAAGCTAGTAGTATAATACAAGTCATCTCACCTCAATTACATAAGTATTAGTATTAGTTTGAGACTTTCACCATTAAAATTACAAAATTTTGTTAATATACGAATGAGTTAATATACTTTATTTTTAAAATAAATATTAGTTTAAACTTTATTTTTTTTACTATATACGTTAAATAAGGACTTATGTTATCCTATTTAAAAGTTTAATCTACGTGTACACGGGTTTGAATATTAAATACGGCTAAATTATTATTAATGGTAATATAAATATCAAATGTTAAGCACGAGTTACTGTGATATAAAAATAAATATATGCAATTGTACTTATAACAACGAGTCATGTAATTATTATTTAAATTTTATATATGGATATCCGGAAAAATATTTTTTTAAAAACTTTATGGAGTATATTTTAACTTTATTAACGCTCATTATGTGGTACTAAACTCGCATATTTTGTACAACATGATATGCATAGTTAAACAACAACATCAACCTCAACCTTAACATCTATGTCAGCTGAACAAAGTTAAAGTTTTCATCCAATAAATTTTTTTACAAAATATTAATAGATATCAATACATAATGAAATACTCATGCATATTTATTAGTTGTACTTATAACACAATTTTTACGGGTAAATTCTTATATATTATTATTTTTGAACGGAAAATTATATAGAAAAAGGTTAGCAAGAAACTAAAAAATTACAAAGATATGGATCTAAGACATTTCAACCAAGAGATCCAATTAAATTTACTTTTACATCTACTAAAATTTTAAAATAAATTTAATTTATGTGTAACAATTACCTTCAAGGCGCTATCCATGCCAAGGTATACAATTTAGTATCTAATAGTCTAGGAATTATCAGACAGTCAATTCCATGACTACGTATGCTTCTCATTATAGGCGAGCACAAGGTTCAGAAAACTTTAGATAGCCGTTGAAACGAAAGGCAAGGGAAAAACGACAAACTTAAAGATAGGACTATTTATTACAACACCCAACAACTACTCTTGAATATTTACACTCATTACCAAATATCTTTGTATCACTCAATTCGGGTCAAAATGGGTAGAATTTTTACACCAACTGTGGTCACATCACATCACATTAAATTCTTAAAACTTCTACCCATTTTACTCTTGAATTTTATAACTGTGATCACATCACAGTTACTAATTAGATACTTTTGTAACAAATTATATGAAAAAGTGGAAAGTTCAACAACATATTTGAAATTAGTACATTATAAAAATTTCATGTTAAAACCCTGTGCGTGCACGGGTATTATTACTAGTTAATGCCATAATAAAACTATAAACCTTTATAAAAGTTTAAAATATTCAATAAATCAAAACCCGAAAGAAAAAACCTTGAGGCGTTGTAAGATTTTGTGGGATTTAGCATGCGAATTGTATAAGTTGAACATAGCAACGACCCATGCGTGGGGATCCTTAAACATGCATCATGTAAGATCAAGTGAGAGGGATCCACATTCTCGTCACGTGTAGTGTTTTTTGATTGAATATGTGTGGAGATAACACATAAGCATGTGCCTCAAAACAACATGGCAAGTGCCTCCCCAATTCCAAAAATTTTATATGTTTTGGGTAACATGCATACTCATGGGCTAAAACATAAATCTAGTATCATCATTCATCAAAAGTAAGGTTAAATTAGATAAGACCAAAAATATCTATGTCGCTTATATGGAAAATATATAAATGTCGTGAAAAATTATGTGAAGGGAATTGGGTTCCTTGATGATGGTGATTTTGCTAGGCTATGCAAACTATTTTCTGTTAATTTAAAAATATAATGTGTGAGAAAAGGAGTCGATTACTTCAAGTCCTCAAAAATAAATAAATAAATACATAATTAAAAAAAAAAAAAAAAAAAAAAAAAAAAAATGTTGCCTAAAGTGGGCTGTCACATTAGCATTTGATGCAGTCACTTGATACCCTCGCCAAGTTGACATGGCCTTTACGCCCAGCCAAGCCACTGCAATGGGTACCCCTCGCCAAAGTACACACCAAATATCTGGCTTGTGCAACTAAAGAATCTTTCTTTTTCTAATTAGATTTTGTGTTGAGTTTGTGTTTTAACTAGCTTTGATTAATCTAAAAAGTGAGGTTTTGACTTGAGTTACTAAGGTGGATGTTTTTTTTATGTGAGTGAAAGGGAGTGAAAAAGACAAAAGCTAAGATAACATTGAGATAACAATTTAGCTTGAGTCACTGCATCTAATGCTTTTATGAATGTACGGCTAATTGGGCGTGAAAATTATCTTATGTTCGAGCCACTTTTTATGCTTAAACATTACCTTTTACGCATTGTCGAAATAGATGTGCGAGTATATCCACATTATTAATTAAATTACGTTTTTTACATAATCAAAATTACAAAAAATCTTCTATCAACTTCAAAATACATCCCTGTGATTTGCCCAATTTGACACCATACACCCCTCTCGAAAAAGTTGCAACAATTACATCCTTCCGTTAGTAAAAGTCAAACAATATACATCCAAAAGGACGAACGATGCAAATGTTGTATCATTAACACGTGGCAGTTAAGTAAGGGTATTTATGTCATTTTACTTGTCCCTTTATACTTTAACCCTATTTCTCCCACCTGTTTCACTCAAACGTTAAAAATTATTGGGGACAAACCCTGATTGAAAACGCGCACACACACAGTGATTACATATCATCTCCAAAATTATCCCCAAATTAAAAAAACCCTAATTGAGAACCAAAAATTGAAAAACCCTAACACAAAGACAATGTACCACCCAAAAACTTGTAGATGTGGGTTACCCACAATCCTTAAAACTTCATGGAAACCAAGAAACCCAGGGCGACGCTTTCATTGTTGTCCCAAACATGTAAGTCTTGAATAATATTTGATTGTTACTCTTGAATTTATTTGATTGTTTGATTTATTATTTTTTGAATGAACCAAACTATGGGATTGTTGATTGGTACGATCCACCCATGTGTGAAAGATCAGTGGCAATTATACCTGGATTGTTGAACAACATGAACCAGCTACAAGATTCATTAAGGGAAAATCTTTTAAAAGCGAGAAGATTGAAGTGGATGTTAGTGATTAGTTGGTTGTTCTTTATTGTGTATCTGATGTTGTGAAAACAGTGATTGTAGTCTTTTGCCTCTTTATGGATTTAGTACTAATGATGATGATGATTATGTGAACTTAAGCACTCTTTAGGTTAAGTGTATTATTGTAATCTTTTGAATATCAATGAATGTCTTCTTTTCATCTTAAATTACTGTGTTTTTGTTATCATTGGGTTGAATGGGTTGAAATGTTGTGGTATGGGTTGAAGTGTGTTGAAATGGTATGAAATAGATTGAAATGTTGTGATATGGGTTGATTTGTGTTCAAATGGATTGAAATGGACATTTTACCATTTGCAGTCAATGGGTTGCTGTCCAAAAGTGACCAAACCAAAGTGTATGAAATGGACATTTTACCATTTGCAGTCAATGGGTTACCATTTGCAGTCAATTGGTTGAAATGGACATTTTACCATTTGCAGTTAATGGTTCCAATACACAATACATAAGTTAAGAAAAAGACTTAAAATGTGATCAACAAATACACAAGTTAACAACAAAGATAACTGAAAGGCATCAAGGGATGCATCTAATACATTGTTCCAATACATGGTTCCAAAAGTGCAACAAAAGTCAACTGAAAAGCATACATGGTTCCACAACTAATACATAACAGAAATAGTCAACTAATAAGCAAGTACATGGTTCCAAAAGCATAAACAAGTGGAATACTACAATTATGTTTTAACTTGCTTCCCCTTGGTAGATGCACTTTGACTGGCCTTTTTTGAAGATTGTGATCCACTAACTTTTGAAGATTGTGATCCACCAAAAGATGCATTTTGACTGGCCTTTTTTGAACCACCAACTGTTGAAGACTGTGATTCACCAACAGATGCAGAAGGATGCTTACATGTCCTTTTATTGTGACCTGTTTGTTTACACTTATCACATGTAACAGTCTTGCCAGCCCTTGACAGTTTACCATTTGCAGTCATCTTTTTAGCAGATATCTCTTCTGCAGACTTCCTTCTTTTCTTTGGAGGCCTTCCAATTTGTGGCTTAATCTTTGGTGGAATGATAGTGTAAGGGCTAGAGTGTTTGCTCCACATGTTTGGTCCATTGCATGGGTTAATGGTGTAACTGTATTACTTCTCCCAAGTTACTAGCCAATAACAAGCATGCACCCAGGTTTCTGGCAAACCAACCTCAACCTTATTTAGTGCCATATCATTTAACACTGCTACTGCATGCTTGCAGGGCATTCCAGTTAATTCTCATTTCCTACAACTGCAACTCTTTTCTTGCATATCCACTACACAAATATCATCCCATGGACCACTTGCTTGATACTTGGTTCCCCCATTCCACTTTACCTTCATATACATAACATGTATTAGACATAGCACATAAAAAAGACCAAACTGAGCAGTGAATGAACATAATATTTTACCTGATATGAGCTAGCATCAGTCTTGATTGCATTAAACAGCACAGTAACAGCTGATGTTAAAGGACCTTGACTCTTTGCAATTACTTTTTTAACATTCACAATCTTTTTAGTCAAGTAATACTTAACATACTCTAGACATGTGATAATAGGAACATCTCTTCCATCCAATAATTGTCTATTAAATACCTCAAACATATTGTTAAGTAAAACATCACAGTGTGGCCTACCTACAATTTTAAAGTGGGATAATAATTTAAGTAAATGAACTAGAATATATTGACACAAATACAACTGATATGCTTAAGTAAATGCATAAAACATACCACTGAAATGGGATCTTGTCCAATGTTGTGGTGGTATTTTTTTCAGCCAATCATAAGCTTCCTGACATAACTTTTTTAACTGCTCCATTGCCCTATCAAACTTTGGCACAGTAGTCGCAGATGCACATTTCCAAAGCAATAGTTTGTATTGCTCACCTCTCTATTGTTGCTTCATATTGTCATCTATATGTTTTAAGCAAAACCTATGCTCAGCACATGGGAATTTGAGATTGCTGGTATGATGCCTTACAAACAAATTAGAAATTTAAAATTAACAGCAAAGCAAAGTTAGAATTAAAATGATTACCTTTTGTCTATCAGAAACAAAGGTAAAATTGGATATAGGTGTCAAATCCAGATAATCCCCTAAACATGTTAAAAACCAAGACCATGAGCTTGTTGTTTCTGCTTCCACAATAGCATATGCAACTGGATATGTCCCATGGTTTGCATCAATGCCAACTGCTATAAGTAGTTTTCCAGGGTATTGTCCATTCATAAAACACCCATCCAATCCAAGCAAATCCTTTAAGCCAGCTTTAAACCCTTTCTTCAAAGCACCAATACATACATAGATCCTTCTGAACTGTCTTGTTGTTTCATTTGGATTAAAATCTCTTTCTAGATCTATTTTCACAGTTGTATCTTCATTGGTTCTTTGCAACTCTAGCACATAATCCCTTAACCTTGAATACTGTTCTGTGAAATCACCTTTAAGTTTCATCTGTGATTTAGCCTTAGCCCTAGTTACCTTGTTTGTAGTTATACCTAATTGATACTTTTGTTTTAATTGCTCTTTCAGGGCTCTAATAGGGATGTTAGGGTTAAGCTTGATTCTTTCTTCAACTTCTTTAGTAAGAAAAGTATTTGTGAGCACCTTCACATCTCTAGTTTGAAAACAAGTATGCTCATCAGTAAGAGTAGAGACAGTTCAGGTTTCTTCCCTGCCATTATTTTGTGTGGATGTTTGCACAGTCCATGGACATGTAATAACCTCATACTTGTAATTACCGTTTATGCCACCTACTTTTATACTTTTTCCACCCACCTCATTTATTCCTTTTCCACATGCACGTGTCTCACATGTAATTGACTTGACCATCTTTCCATATATACATTTTAACTTACTAGGACTTGGACCACATTTTAGCCCACTAGCCTTTGGGCCCTCATTAGGGTATCTGAAAGTAAGACATTTTCCTTTACATACTACCCTCACCCTCATTTTGTCATTTTTCCATATATATAACTGCCTTCTAGTAGCAAATGCATGAGCAGCCACAAGGTCTGTGATAGTTTTCTTATCCCCAAACTCTACACTGCAATTACTTGCATCAATACCCTTACCCTCTTTTGCTCTTTGTTTCCTTAACTTTCTCAAAGTTTTCTTTCTTTGACAATCATTTTCAGAATCACTTGCACTATGAAAATCATCCAAACCAAATGTTTCTTGAACATGACTGTCATTTGGAACTTCTTCATTCTCAGACTGAGATCCCATCCATTCTGCATCTTTGTCTATGTTTTGATAATAGTCTTTCATATCCACATCTACATCATTCATAACATGTTCATCATCCAGTATATAGTCTCTATCTTGACTATCATTAGACTCACCACTACTCTCATACTCAGAAAAACTTGCTTCCACAGAACTGTCTACCTCATCCATACTTACTGGCATTGGCTTTGTCTTCTTAGCAGGTATCTTAAAAGGCCTATTAAAATGCCTCTTAACAGGCCTCTTAGTAGGTCCTTCCTCTACTAAATTAGTAACAACTAAAGCATCTTGACCATCTACATCATCAGCATTAGCAGAACCCTCTCCCATATCAAGCAATAGAGGCATCCTATTTATCTTCTTAGCAGGCTTCTTAAAGGGCTTTCTAACTAATGTTGAACTAGGACCTTCATCAACTAATTCCTCAATCATCATTCTCTCTGTGATTTCCAATAAGTTTCCAATACTGTATGCTCATGCTCAATGTAAACTTCAATAAGTTTGTACTTATCAACATACCTAACTAGGTTCAACACATCACCATCATTTCCTAGTGCTTGTAACCCATAATCCAAATCATTGTTAGGTATTTTGAAATGATAGTACAGTATACAATCTTTCCTCTTGTAACCTAACTTTTCAATCATATCATGTATTTCTATAACTGAAAACAGGTCTATATCTATAAAGGATTAAAGTCTATAAAATTGTAGGTCCCTTCTATGTACTTTCTACCTGGACTTTCAGTAAAGAACCCACCATGATGTATCTTCAATGAGAACATGTTTGGATATTTACCTGCAATGACAAAATTAGTATCCAAAAATTAGGGGTTTCAATCAATTAGGGTTTCAAAAAATAAAATAACAATTATGATTAGAATGATTAACACTTACTATAAGCTTCTTGTTCGTTCACTGGATCTTAATACTCACGAATACGCCATTCAGCAACCACCATTGCAAACAATGAACCAGATAATAAAATTGGATTTTATTATCTGTTTTGGTTTGGGTTTTTGATTTATCTATTTGATTTGTGTTTGTGTTTTGGATTTCTGTATTCTTGTGTTTTTGATTTGTGTTTGTGTTTTTGATTTAGTTTATGAGTAACGTTTGAGTGAAACAGGTGAGAGAAATAGGGTTAAAGTATAAAGATACAAGTAAAATGACATAAATACCCTAACTTAACTGCCACGTGTCCAAGTTAACGATACACCATTTGCATCGTTCGTCCTTTTGGATGTATATTGTTTGACTTTTACTAACGGAGGGGTGTAATTGTTGCAACTTTTTCGAGAGGGATGTATGGTATCAAATTGGGCAAACCACAAGGATGTATTTTGAAGTTTCGTTTGGTTCGTAGACGGGTTTAAGATTATGATTTGGATTTGGATTTGGATTTGGATTTGGATTTGGGTTTGGGTTTGATTTAGGTATAAAATTAATTACTTTAAAATTTGAGATATAATTTAATATTAAAAAATAGACAAAAATACATCGTTGGTCCCTATACTTTCCCAAAAACATTGCATGGGACCCTAAGTTTTTAAAATCGTCGCCATGCGTCCAAACCTTGGGATTTTTAGGTCGAATGCGTCCCTTGAACAGTTTGGTCTCGGTCAACGCTCATTTTTTAGTATATTCCCAAGGGTATAAAAGGCAAAACACATTTATAACTACACTTTAGTTAATCAAACACGACATTCAACTTCGTGGAGCAACTGTTTACTACACTCTAGTTAATCAACCAAGTCTTGAGAATACCCTTTTTACTCTGCATATTTCAAAACACAAAGTCAAACTTCTCATTAACATAAACCACACTATCCATGTTAGTTTTCCTAGTACCAACATTCTTAGTATGCTCCACTTCAGCCATACTAGTCACATTAGCACTATTACTCACTAAACCCGAATTTACAAAACCTTCCCCAGCATCACCCTTATTCTTCTCACAACTATTAGGATCATTAAAACAGGCCCGGATTTGAGCATGTGCGGAGGGCAACCGCACA
The DNA here is from genome assembly GCA_030686995.1 of Artemisia argyi. Lineage (NCBI taxonomy): Eukaryota > Viridiplantae > Streptophyta > Magnoliopsida > Asterales > Asteraceae > Artemisia > Artemisia argyi. The sequence continues at coordinate 17,616,852 of CM060688.1, read as the reverse complement.
TGGCCTCCATTTTTTAAGGGCCTCAAATTTCTAAAACGTTGGTACAAGTACATAATAGTTTTTGGAGGTTTAGTTATGTTAATAGATGATTAAGGATGGAATATAAAAGATTTTTGTAAAAGAAGAAAAAAAGCTTGAGCTTAGAACAATGGTGGAAAATGGGATATAGGTTTTGACGGAGAAAACAAAGCCAAAAAGTGTGTTGTCAGTTGTGTGATGGGCGTACTTGTATTTAATTGTCCTTTACCCCTATTAGTTTTAAAAGTTTTAATTTAACCTTTGTATTTATAATATGTATCATTTTACCCCTTATCTCTATTGAGGTTATACCATCACAAAGATAACTATAATTTGTTATTTCCAAAATGAAACATGTCTTAAAAAAAATTAAAATAATAATAATAATAAAAAAATTAGATGTGATTTTGGAAATAAATATGCAGCATCTAACTTAATAAAATTCTTGTAATATTTTGAAAGTCAACAGTTACATTCAGAAAGAAAGAATATGCATTTAAACTATAATCAGATTACTAACTTTGTATTTGGTCGGCACTAAAAAGCAATGCATAATAACATTATTGCTCGGTAGTTTTATAGATATTTCGACTTTATCGTTAAAGGACCTATTTTGAAATTGTGGCACAGGGCCACCAAATTTCACGGGACGACCCTGCATTAGAAACAACCTTAGGAGATTCAATATGGTTGTTTATAAATGAACCATCATTCCCATCAATGGAACAGTGACCTTTATCATTAATAACATTTTTAGCAGCCAAATCATTATATTCAAACCTTCCCTAAAAACCATTTGACTAGAAACATTCTTTGAATAAGCCATCCTATCTAAAACGTTAGATAAAGCCTCATCAACAGAAGAATTACTAGAATTAGGACGCTTACCATTACTAACCAAAGGAGAAGCTTCACTACGACTCCTACCCTTACCTTCAATCTTTGAATACCAGCCCAGTAGACGTAGATCTAAGTGACTGAATCTTGACTTTAACCCGATTCTTCACCCCTTTAGGTCTACCCCTAGGTTTAGAAGACTTATTGCAATCAACCATGTCAACAGGAGTATGTTTCAACCCAGCTGACGTCATCCCAGTAAGAGTACAAAACTCCTCAAGGATAGGGTCAGGAGGTTTAAGAGGATCAGTTGGCATCACAATAGAGAAAAAGAAAAGGAAATTAAAACAAAAGGAATAACAGTGAAGATTCACAACCTAAACCCCTAAATTGCTAGGTTTAAAAAGTTGCTTGAAGAGAACGAAATCGTCAAAATCGCTCACAGAGAGGAGAGTATTATTCTTTGTTTTTCTTGAAAAGTGCAATTTGGCCAAACTATAACAACGATGTTTGCAATTTACTCTAATACAAATTTCAACTAATGGTTTGCGGTTATTAATTTTGATATTATATGTATCTAATTAGTTAATTAGTTGTTTTATTCATTTATATATAAAACAAACTGCACCTAACATATACAATTTAACATTAGAAATTTAGAACTAATAATTGTACTCCAACAGAGAGTAGTACCGGGTTGGGTGACCGTCCGGGAAGTCCTCACTTAAGGACCATAAGCTCTAATGATACCAACCAGCTGCCTTAGAAGCCTGGGCCCAGCCATGTGATGTCTTGACCAACAAAAAAAGGACGCGTGTTCGATTCCGATCCGCAAGCATGGTTGGGTATTGGGTGGAGGTATTTTACAGGCATCAAACCTTTGCTGGGTAGGGTTGATGAGTACCATTATGGTACACAGGGTTGAGGTGTCCCTGCCAATCTACACTTTTTGACCAACTACATGCTAATACTGCGTAGCATTTAATCTAAAAAGTTCCAAAATCTTGAAGTGTACACTTACTCTTCTGTTTGGCACTTCATTTTATTATGATCCACTCTTATCCATATAGTTCAATCAAGCAATGTGGATGTGAACATCATTTCAATATCCCTTTCTCCCCCTACATTATTCTTTACCTTTTTGTATTTGTGAAAAAATTATATATATATATATATATATATATATATATATTATATATATATATATATATATATATATATATATATATATATATATATATATATATATATATATATCTTCAGTGATGAAACTATTACTACGTTTTACTGCAATAGGAATTTCATGTTAACAATTCGCTCAAAAGATATTGGAATGACAACGATTACGGAATGGTTTTCTCTTGGCCGCAGATTCACATGTAACACAAATATGTGATTCTACCACTATCGCAACTTCACAGCTTCACAAGGATCTCCGTTGTTGATGATGCAGCTTGAAACTCGAGGAATATGACCTTGTATTAGCGGGACACAAAAAGATCCCTTACGAACAATTACCTTGACAATTAAACGTTAAAATGTTACATTATATAATAATTACTTTAGCTAACACTTGTTTAAATCTTGTTTGACTAAAATACTCTTATTAATAAAAAACAATACTGTCTATTAATATTTAAATACTTAATTTTAGTTTAATCTACAAACTTTTTCTCTTCTTACTTACACCTATATATACAAAAAATAAGATAACAAATTAACTCTACTATACATTGTCACCGCTATAACTAAATAATCATCTAGTTTTATGAGATCGTCTAGATTTATAATTAACATTACCATAATAATCATTTAGTTAAAAAATAAGATAACAAATTAACTCTACTATACATTGTCACCGCTATAACTAAATAATCATCTAGTTTTATGAGATCGTCTAGATTTATAATTACCATTACCATAATAATCATTTAGTTTTATGAGATCGTCTAAATAATGATAGATAGAAAAATGTAAAAGTTTGAACTTAAAATTAGTTAGATACTAATTTTGATATTTTATCATATATAAATGGACAAAGTGTTATATTTATTTTTATATACAACACACTCTCCAAATATATACTATTAAATATTAAAACTAATAATTATAGTCAAACAAATACAAGCAAATACTGCGTTGTATTGAACGAATCAAGTTCAACTTCAAGTGTTCGCTTAAACTACTTGGCACCTTCATTTTATAGTGATATCACTTTTATCCATAATACTACAATCGGCGATGTGGGAATGTTGGATGTGAACACCTATTCAAAAAATCCCATTCTCCTCCATCATTCTTTGACAAAATTACCTTGATATATTATATGGAAACTTTTAATATTTTTTTTTTCTTATTTCAGTCATGTTTGACTGCTCGTCTCCACTCAATTTTTGACACGTGTTATTCCATTGTACTTTTTTAAATAGAAAAAAGTACAATTTTTATATTTTTTTTGTCATGTTCGACTGCTCAACCGCTCGACTTCACCAAAGTTTTGACATGCGTCATTCTTTTGTACTTTTTCTGGTACGAAAGAATGACACGTGTTAAAAATTAAGATGAGTTGATCAGTTGAGCCGTCGAGCGTGACCAAAATGAGAAAATGATGTTAAAAGTGTCATATAGTGAATCAAGGTTGTGTTTTTGTACATTTTTGTAATTTTCTCTTATTCTTTCACCTTTTTCATTTTTTGTATATTAAAAATAATAATAATAATAATAATAATGGGTCTTCCACAATTTTTTTCAAACTACTACTACATTTTACTGCACATTAATTGGAATTTCGTGTTCTCAATTCGCTCCAAAATATTCAAATGACAACGTGGTAGGAAATGGTTTTCTCTTGGCCGCGTCTTCCAATGTAATAATGGTAGGAAATGGTTATCGCAACTTAACAGCTTCACAAGGGCGTCCGTTGTTGACAATGTAGCTTGAAACTTGAGGAATATGACCTCGTAAAGACAGGACACAAAACGATCCCTTACGAACAATTACCTTAGACAATTAAACGTTATAATGTTATATAATAATTACTTTAGCCGCTAAACCTTTTCTACAATGTTTTACTTCGACTTCTTTTAAAGTAATGTTCCAACCCTTAAAATTATTTCATATTCAAACATGTATAATTTCTACCCGCTGCTAGTCATGCACTCTTCAAGTCTTTTACAATTACTTGAGCCAGGTGGATTGAAAACATGAAAAAAAGCTTATATCCTTGTAAGACCTTTTTTTTTTTTTTTGAAAGGTGAATTTCAACTTAGAATCGACCACATTCGCGGACAGCGAAGGCCCCATCGCCACCCCGCCAGACTATGTTGTCTGAACCGGGTCCACGCTGATCTCAGGTGGTAACGGGTTTCCCCCGGAAACCGTACTGCCTCCACACAAGTTTACCTTGCTGGAGAAACAGCCGGATGAAAACCGGGCCATGCTCAAGATTCGAACCCCCGCAACGAGTGGCTCAAGGGTTCAAATCCATCATTGCAATATATCTCCGGAACAATATGGTCTACAAGTGGACCACAAGTGAGGACTTCCCGAGTGGTCACCCACCCGGTACTACTCCCACTTGTTAGTCCTTTTTTTTAACAAAGGAAAACCTTCAAGTTGTGTGATTATATTTGTGAAACTGATACAGTAAAATAAATATGTAGGATAATGACAAAACCCGTAGTATAACCCTAATACTCAAAACCCACGAATCAGGTTTGGGCCTAATTATCCACTAATAAAATAAACATGTGAGTATCGTGTAATGGCATGTAGTCGTTTTCAAGGGAAAAACAACTCTTTCAATCTTTCATTATTCGATACTCGGATTAAATATTTATTTAACTAATCCTTGATGATAAGTTAAAGCACTCTTTGTTGAAAACATACAAGAAAAAGGGTTTTAAAGTTTGTCTCTTCTAATAAAAAAGAGGCCAACAATAGAAGTTGTTCCTTTTGGCTTTTGTCTAACCAAAATAAAGCGATGTAATATGTGAGCATGTTATATGATAAGTGGGTCAAAAGGAAAAACCTTTCTTGTCAAAAGTAAATTGCAAACTCTAGAGATTTGTGATTTATATTTTAGAGGTAACAACCTTAAATTTTGGATGGGATTATTTAAGGAGCGGGTATGGACATTACCTTCTACTTGTGGATCGATAGTTTAGACTTTAGGCTTAACGCAGTGGTCGGTCGTCCACGTTGGTCGACTGGTCGGTTGTCGGTCACTGTGGAGACTTGGTCGTAAATCACAAACAAACAAATTTTGTTACCGTTAAAAAAAATAATAATAAAAGAAAAAAAACTTTAGCAATTTTACAACATTATAAATATCAACCTCAAACACATTTATAATGTTTGCGTTTTATTATTAATGAAGTTTAAATTTGTTTAAAATATGTGAATTAAAAATAATAATTAAAAAAAATTACTTGGTCGTCACTGTGACAACTTGATCGTCGTCAGATCGCCGGAGAGAGAAAACTGATGTGACAGGTTCGTGTCTGATCACCATTGTGTTCATCTTTAAAAGATTAAAAGTATTATGTATCGGATTGATTAGTTATAATAATAATAATAATAATAATAATAATAATAATAATAATAATAATAATAATAATAATAATATTAGCCAAAATCAAATTTAAGTATCCTCTTGGATCCAAAAGCAATAATGACAAAAGCACTCAAAAGAGATGATGACAATTGGGCCATATATTCTCTCTTCATGTTCATACTAATGTCTTCTCTTCAAGGTCTCAATTACTTTTACGCTTTGTCCTTGTCCTGATCCCCAAATAAATAATATGATCATTAGATTTACTATTGTTTTTTATATGTTGCATTTTACTTATCTTATGCTTTTATCTAACTTTAATTGGGAGAATAGAATAGATAAACTTAGATACCATTATTAAGAATGACCATTTAATAGTCACCTGTCAACCTCATTTCACTTCAATCCTTGTCTAGTATACATGGACCCATGTATGATTATCCCAAATATATTTTCATGTTCTTTTATGGAACATGTCAAGTGTTTATATTTTATCTTCATTCACAGGCCAACGTGTTAGCATGTTTGCTAGAGATATCACTTGGTTAAAACCGAATTCGTTCAAAAGTTTTATAAGTTAAGTTATATAGGTCTTTGGTGAAGGGTCGGTCAACACTGAAATGTGTACAAGTTGAGGTTTCTCTGCTGATTTAAACCTTTAGGCTACCCAGTGATAAGAGTCAATCTCTCTCATTTTCTCTGTCACGTCAGTTTTCTCTCTTCAGCGACCTTTAGACGATTGGGTGCCCCAGTAAGGGCGACCTACACTACAAAAAACATACCCCACAAGTATTTCCTTTTAATTAAATAAAATACACACAAAACATATAGACAATCGGTGGCTTGGACGACCCTCATTCACAAAAACCTTGCAATCGATCGATTCCTCATTTCACTCCACAACAAGGACAATTGGGGGGCGATCCATTGATCGATCGATTCATCAAGCCTTACTGCGGGCAACCTTATGACAAGTTAAGTTATATAATCATGTAATAACAGTCTAAGATGTCGTAATAAGTAGAAGTTAAATTGATCAAATGCACAAGTCATGTAAACATGAAATATATTACAGACTCGACGCTATGCAAAATTGGTGCCTTTACACGATGTAGTACCTAATGATAGTAATTTATTATTGTGCGATACAAAAGAGTGAAATTACATCATCGTATATTGTCCAACGACAATAACAAGATAATCTTTTGTCCTTCGTTTAACTCGTCCAAGTGGTTGCGACTATCTCAGTATACTCTAAAAGATCTTAAACTTGAATCCTGCGCGGGATTGTGCCCGCTATTTCTGAATGTGCATCACAACCTTGGCGACAAAAGACATACTTCTTGTACGACATTTCCATTAGAACCTGTGTATACGATAGTCGGCCTAGCTTTGCAAAATAGAAGTAAACTCGAATGTTCCATAATCAAGCAACTCCTCTATCATTTGCTCAATATGTTCATCTTCAGCAGACTTGTAACATTGCACATTCTCTATTTTCATATTCCCCGAGCTACCCCTATGATCCATGAACTCCCCAGAATCCGAACTCGAAGACTGCTGTTGCGTTTCATGATCATCTTTGCTACTAGCTACTGTTTTTTTCGCAACTTCAAGTGATGTCATATGGCATTTATGTAACTTAGCTCTCAAAGTTGCAGACAATAGCTTAGAAGCAGATGACTGAGACCCTTCAGCGTCATACGGGAAGTTCGTTCGCGCTCTTGCGCCGCATATTAGCCTAGCCGCTTCATCGTAAGCTCGTGCCGCGTCCTCTGCTGTCTCAAATGTGCCTAACCATATCCTTGTTTTCCTGTTCACACAAACATAAAAACATAAGAAAACAATCTTATAAACCAAAACATTAGTGCCAGAACTAATGCTTAGAGGGTGTTTGTCTAAGCTTATTTGATGGGGTTTTAATAAGCATATTGTAAACTTGATAAGCTCATAAGCTCAATTTTGTGGGCTTATGAGCTCATCAACTTAAGCTTATGAGCTTATAAAGTTCATAAGCTCATATTCATAAGCTCATAAGACACAAAAATTGAGCTTAGGAGCTTATAAAAATTTCAATATGCTTATTATAAGCCCATCAAATATTTTATAAATTTTATCCTTTGAGGCATTTTATCAAACAGTTGGTGTTTTTTTATAAAAATGAGGTAAAAGAAAGGGGAATTACAGTAAAGGGTGGCGAATTTCGGAGACCCATGAACCCCAATGTCTTTGGCGAACACCTCTGTATCGTTGTTGGGATCTGCCCATGATGGTTTGATATGTTTTATTGAGCTGTAGTTAAGGTGTTTGTGAAAATGTCTGAATGAGAATAGTGAGAATAGGATGCTGCTTTTGTGTTGGGTTTTAGGAGTGGGAGTGACAGATTATATATGGCTTCTTTAGCCGTCGTTTAGTGTGTTTTTTAAGAGGTTTTTGGAATAATTTATTTTATATATTTTTTTTATCAATATCAAAATAATTGTTTTATGATAATAAGACACAAAAACAATGCTACCCTTTCTCTTAAAATTATTCATAATTAAAAAAATATATTTATTACAGTTTTGATTTTTGCAAAAGTAGTAAATTGTTTTCATATAGATTTGAAAATAATATTTTGATTCAGTTTAATACTGTATAATTTAAATATTGATCATTGTATCTTTCAAACTTTGTAATAATTATTTCGAATAAGAAAATTAAAATAAACTTAATCAAACGTCTATTTTTAATGCTAGACAATTAAAATGAGATAATCTTAAAAAAGAAAATTGACAAACAATTTAAAACAAAACAGTATCTAATACTAGTTTTTTTTTTTTTTTTTTTTTTTTTTTTTAGTTTTTTTTGTTTTAGTTTTTTTTTTTTTGTTTTTTGTTTTTTTTAAGCTAATAAAATTTTCCTAGACATGAGTTTTTTGTTCTATTTTTTCATTAAATCGTATTTAATTAACAAATGACTTAATGTGGAAACCCTCAGTTATATCACTTTTCATATTAAGCATTTCTTATAATTAAGCGAAAAGCAAACAACTTTTCATATGACTTCACTTATTGTTAAATCCTTCACTCACAAAAAGAAATTCACAAAACCATCAAAAAAATAATGTGTCACTCCATGATTAGCTTAATCATAAAAAAGAAAAAGAAATGATAGAAAAATAGATCAATCAAAGAATGACACATCATTTTGTGAATTTCTTTTTGTGAGTGTAGCATTTCTCTTACTCCGTATTTATTAAGCTTTTTTATATTAAGACAATTAAGTCAAATGCAAACACAACTTTACAATTACTTGTGTAGAGATTATTTCATGAGACTACAATTCCATTTTAGCGTTTGTCAAAACTGACGGTAGGACTGATACTAGCGGTGATCACTTTTTCACCCAAGCAACCCTGCCAACTCAGCTTTCTCTTTCCACAACTTCATCTCAAACATAACTAGCTAGTGGTGATCACAAAAGTAACCCCATAAATATACTTATAATTTATAAATAGTAACAAAAGTTGGAGTTGCTTTGTTAAATGTTTCAGTCACTCAATCAACCGAAATATTAAAATGGTCATCAAGCAACGCGTCACTTTGTGGTGGACTAATAAGACAATGCATTGCTTTTATGAGGTTGTGGTTGGGGACCGCTCATTAGCATTAGTCTAACAATAGAATTTGCCCAAGAGTGATTACCCATGCTTAAGGCAAGAGTTGAAAAACCAAGTTAAAACACCGTTTGGAAATAATATTCAGTTTTGCGAACTATATCCCGAACATCACTTAAAGAAAGAAAAAGTAAATATAAATTTTGCTTCTTGATGAATCTTTTCACATTAATGGTGGAGCAAAAATCAAAATTCGTTAACAATGATTGTCACTCTCAAGTGTCAACATATCACCAACTAAGATGTTTGGTTTGATTTGATTATATTTATGTTTTTAGAACAAAATCAAGAGAATGTAGTTTGACCCAATTATCAACGTATGTGATTTGTAATCTAAATTGAAAGGACATGTTAGTATGTTACATGCCTCATGTTAAACTTCCTAGTTATAGGAAACAACCCATGTGCCTAATTGATAAGATCAATATGCAAAAAATGATACCATATTCGATGCACATTGTAACCTTATTTTTCAATTATATATTTTTCAGATTATGGCTTGATATGGAAATAATAGTACTATAATCATCATCTTTTAGATTAATCTTATATTCAGTTCGTGATTATTATTATGGTTTATGAAGCTATTTCCTTAACCCTCACCAAGATGACTTAGTGGTCTAAAGTCCTCTTATGATATTTCACATAAAAAACTCATTAATTACACATTTTAATGGTGGCAGACTGACAGAGTAAGGGTTGGAAACAATTATTAGATACCTAGTTAAACTGCGTACATCTGAGTTAAAACTCCTGCCCTCCTCAGATAGCATGAACACGGAAAAATCTCATTCATTTACCCGTTTTGTTCACAACGCTATATATGGCTTTGTGCGTGAACTTCATTTTCGATTTTAAATCCGTGTTTGGTATGGAATTTGAGTTTGATTATGATAGATACCATGCTTTGGTTGTAACAATAAGTAAGATTGCTTAATACTAGTAATATCAATGTTTGTTACCACAAACATACAAGGCCACGGTTGTTCAGGATACATTTTTACGTGATATTATTGTTCTGCAAGTGACTCGAGTTATTGTGGAGTCGTGTCAAACATAGAACACGGTCCCGTGGATGTCGTGTAACATATTGATTTAAATGATAGGATTCAATGTGCGTAACAATTCATTGATAATTGATATCAAACATATGACATGGATTTAGTTCAAGATACATAGTATCATTATTCAATAGTATGTAATTTTTTTTGGGTAAAACAATAGTATAGTATGTAATTTGAGTCCTTTATAAAAAATTATGTATCTGCATGATTAAATTTTGTAATGATTAAGTGAGTTTAAGTGAGAAACATATTTTTTTTTTGAACGGTTACTTTCTTTCAAGGGAAATCCATATCCAATTTGAAACCCGATGGGGGAAAAACCTTCAACTTAAGCCGCCCGAAGGCACGACACTTAAATTGAAGTAAACCATGCCTTCTCCAGATTCGAACCCTAGTGGGTTGAAACCTTCATTGAAGGACTTTGAAATCGTACCGACAGGGCAGTGGTCCACAAGGGAGGACTTCCCGGTTTGGTCACCCAAACCGGTACTACTCTCCACTAGGCACGCTTAACTGAATAACATGTTATTCTACATGATATGATTGTCTTGCATATGATTGGATTATTGTTGCTAAAATATAGTTCATATTGTTAGATTATGGACATTATTTTAGTAGTCGTATGTTAGGATCGAACTCGAGATCACGGGATTGCACACAATACGTATGAAAAGAAAAAGAAATAATTATTTATAAATGTTATAAGTAATTATTAATAAACACAAAACTAATAATAATAATTAGTATTTAATGATAAATAACTAATGACCTATTAACGAAGATTAGGAAAGTAATACTAAAGAATATTTGGAAACAAGGGAAGGTTCCGAAATCCCTTTGGGGACACCTAAACCGATCGGCCATAAGGAGGTTCCACCTCCTTAATTGCCTTGAGCTCCAAGTATTCATTAGTATAAATACAAACCCAAGATTCATTGTTTCTCATAACTTGTACACACACATCTTGGTGTTTTCTCTCCTCTTCTTTGTCCCAAAGTCGATCCATAAAACAAACCCATAAGGGTTTTGATTTTATTGATCAAACTAAGTTTTGTGTTTAATTTACTTGCATAAATTTTTTCTTGAATTAGTACGTATGTACAAGAACGTGATTCAAACACATTATTGTTTGATTCTTGGATTGAATTACAAAAAAGGTAAGGGGCAATTCTTATAATCCACATAAACCCTAATTAGAGTTCTTGATTTGAAGATTGCAATTGATTCTTGTTCGGGCTAGAATCACAAAGGTATGTTTACTATTTATATTTGATTAATTAATTACATGTTATATGATCTTGTTATAATTGCTTTCGCTATGCTCACTTGATGTGTTTGGTTTATTTTATATGATTGTCATGATATTATAATTCCAACAGTGGCATCTAGAGCCGTTATAATGTGTAATTAATTATCGAAGCGCATAAAAATTGTAATTTGTTAGATTCCTAACCCTAATATTTTTTTTGGTCGATTTGACCCTTAAGGGTTTTAGGGTTTGTGGTTTTTGATTTTTTAATATGATTAGAAACCCTAGGATGTCATGTAATTGTTATGCGTTTTAGTAAACGATCTTGGTGCAATATGTTAATTGTTAAGCTAAATCCATGAAAAAGTGCATATTTGCATGGATTTTTATATTGTGTTATAATTTAAATGGTTTAAATTGTTTATATGAATTAATGGTTAAGTTATATCGAAACATGTAAATTTATTAATAGATGTCGAATTGGAAAAGACTCCAATATTAAGTAATCAATTATGTGCTATGTGGTATTTATTTAATTTTGGCTTACGCAATCGATTTATCGATGCATGTGGCTCTTTTTTCTAGAAGAAGAAAGCTTTAATTGAATTAATACGTTGTACACCTAGATTTGATTATTAATAGGACTATTGAATAAGATTTGCATGTGACTACATGTTTTATACATATTTAATTGTTATGATTATGTGTATATGTTTATTTAGTTGTTTTATTTTTTTATTTTATATTACTTGTTTATGTTTATTATTATGTTAGACATGTTTATAAACGAAAAGGGTAATTTTTTTAATAGAAAAATAATACGGACTAAATAATGGCGAAATTGTTTTGGTTTTTAAGAATAAATCTCAAAGGATTGGTTGATTGATGTTTTTGTACGTAATGGTTAAATAGGCTCGACCGAAGTTTACACACTATAATATGGGTATAAGGATGGCTTCGCATTAAATTGTGGCCTTAGAGAGACAACATTCTGTCTTAACGCTCGTTTGTGTGTAAATTAGACTTACCGAACAACCATTACATGTACACTGTCATCTTAAGGGTGAATTAACCACAATTCCACAATGATTATCCGAAACACTAAGTTTTCGGGCTTATGCAAAAGTACGATATAATGGACGATAATTATTGGTAATTCTTTAATTGGTGAACCAGATACCTCAATCAAAACTTTGTTGTTTTACTCTTAGCAAATTGGTAATAAAAATGTTTTGTAAAACCAATGTTATGAAGTTGTATGCATGCTTCTTCATACATTATTTTGATTACACGTCAAAATTTAATACCCTTATAAAATTAAGTCGAATGCCATCTAATTAAGAACACTTGAAGTTGTAATTTACGTCATGTGAGAACTTAGCGAGATTGCAATGGAAAGGTAAATTTCATAAATTCATTGCTAGCAGATCAACTGATGTGATGGATTTGTGAGTTTGCAGTTTTTAAGTTAGACGACTTAAATTGAGTAGGAAGTGAGATCTTGGACTCAAGGCATTAAGATGGGGATCAAACATGCTTACATTACAAAAGTTTTGTGATTGTAAATCCCATAAATCTAGGAATTGCAATATGATATTGGCAATTATTGTTCGACAATTACCTTGTTGAATACTATCATTACTAGCAGATCAACTGATGTAATGGTACTATGTTAATTAGGATCCTAGCTTTAAGAAAATACTATGGTTTATATGAATATTTACCAATGGGTATTTTATTTTCTTAAAGATCTAATTATTGAAAATACTGAAATTAAATTTTGTAATTCGTTTTAATGTATTAATGCAACGTTCAAACCGTAAACGTATTTGGGCTTTGGTAAATTGATCTAGTTCTGTTTTCAAACAAATGTTTGATTAAGAAATATTTACTTAAAAGACAAAAAAAGTCTCCTTTCCATGAAGGAAGAGTGAGACACAATCCTATTCTTTTTCATGAATGAGAAAGGATAATAGGAATATTAGATGTGTCTAAATTCTAATATAACTCATAGCAAATTTTTAATGGTTAAGGAGGAAATTGCATACATATTTCATAAGGATTTTATCATCCTCCTTCGGTGATCAAATTCTTAGTAACAAATATGATATTTGGTTAACAGAAAATTATGTATGACATTTTATGAGTTATTATAATTAGAAGCTAGACTAATTACTGCAAAATGTTTAAAGACAAACTAGTTGTTTTGACTATTTTAAAGGTGCTACATACATTGTAGGATGGTAGACCTGTTAAGGAAGTAATTGCATGCCCAATTTTTCAAGTTAATCGCTTTTGGTGTATAGTCCATCATTTACGTAGTAGAATACACTTTTAGTGCATAAGTAATTGTTACGTATGGACAATTAAAGGTGTAGGAAAGTTAAAAGTACACTATTTTCTTTCACTGGATATGAAACATTTTAAATGTTTTCAAATTCAGTGGGAGTATTGTGTACTTATTACTGAATAAGAAATTATTGTAATGATCTTTAATTCAGTGGGAGTTACAAGCTTTGACATCTTGGTAGCTAAAGATAATTACTTTTCAAGTGTAGACACTCATATTTTTAAGGATAAGTATTGTACGTTTCCTTACTAGACAGTGTTGTTCTACATCTACTTGTTATGCTAAAATCTATGACACAATCATATTGAACACATAAACAAATGCATGGCATGTTGTTTATCAACTATATGAGGTTGTTCCATGCACAAGTGGGAGAAATGTTATCTTTAATGTGTGCAAGAAACAACTCATAAAGATATGATTTAATGGATTCTCTTGACTACAAGGTAAGAGAATAATGTTCTAATATTAATTCAAGAAACACTTGGTGTTACAATTTATGTTATGTGCTAGCTTAGCTAGATTGCAACAACAAGGTGAATTTCATATTTCATTACTAGCAGATCAATTGATGTAATTGAACTATGAGAATTTGCAGTTTCTAAATTAGAATAATGTTCTGATATGAATTATACTAGGCTAATTCAAGAAACACTTGGTGTTACAATTTATGTTATGTGAGAGCTTAGCTAGATTGTAACAACAAAGTGAATTTCATATTTCATTACTAGCAGATCAACTGATGTAATTGAACTATGAGAATTTGCAGTTTCTAAATTAGATACCTATTAGAACATGTGTCAATATGATATCAAGACTACTTTAATTTATAAGATTTATGAATTCATGGAATGACATAAATTAATTAAGTAATCTAATGCTACTTTAATATGAATATTTATGTGTTCTTGGAATGACATAAATAAATGAAGAAATAATGTTATTTACATTAGTGTGAAGTAATAAATTAACTTGAAATTACTATTGAAACCAAAAGATGGTGTTCATAATTACTTTAGTTAAACATGTTTATGTTTCATTGTAAAGATATAAACATAAAGTCTTTTAATTGTTACAAGACTTATAATAAAGTAAGACATTATCTTGTTGTGTCTTTTAATTAAGATATATACATGAAGTTATTAAATTGTTAAATGACTTATAACGTATAGTGGGATTATAACAGTTTATGTTTTCTTGTAAAGACATGGACATGAAGTGACTTTGTAAAAAGTACTTGTGTTATAAAGCATGTAATTGGCTTGAATATTATTATACCATTAAAATGAATTAGTTTGTAAATAGACAAGTCAAAAGGAATATGGTTATCTTAAATATTGTTAGATTGTCTTACAATAATAATACTAATGAAATACCAAATGTTTATGGTATCTTCAGTTAGGAAAATCAAACTCTTGTTATATTGTTTGATTAAAGATAACTGTGACTTCTTTTCTTCCAAAAGTTATCAAGGTTATAATGTTGAGTATGACTTGGACATATTTAATAAAACTCCAACATAGAAGATTAATAAGACATTATCATATGATGGAATGTGATGAATGTGATGAATCACATTAAGTCTTAAATTGAAGTTCTAAATTTGTTTAACTGCTTATGAAGAGGTTATTAACAAAGTAAAGTCAGGAACTGTCAATAAGTATTTGTAATATCCCAAAAGAGAACATCGTATTGTTGCTTTATTTGCTAAGAATTTAAAGATAGTCTTTAAATTGCTAAAAGCAAGTGGGAGTTTTGATCTTTAAAAGATAAAATTACAAGATACATAATCTTCTAAAATACACTAGTAAATATCATGATGAAGTTTGACATTTGAATGTTAAATCTCAGCATGATAATAATGTTTGACATTTAAATGTTAAATGTTAAATATCGAGATGATGGAATTATCATTTATAGAATAGTAATATATCTCAGATATTTGATTAATATGCTGAGGGCTATGATTTACAGGATTATTGTAAACCTGATAATCACCATGATACATTATCAAATATGTAATTGGGTAAAGTATACATGATATGAATGATTAAGATACTGTCCATAAAGATAATCAATTTTAGAAATGTGGTTTATCTTAATAGTTAGACTAGAAAATGAAGATGTGTTTCTTCAAAGATAAGGTAACCTTGTGGTTTAAATCTTTGTATAGAAATCATATTGACAATATTGTGCACGTGTTTAATGTATGTTTTATGACAAGATTATTAATCACACTTAATCAATTAACTGTGATTGAATATTCTTTTCTAAATACATTAAATATATATAAAGATTATGATTGTCATATTTATGAAATTGACAATAGAATATCAAAACTCTTTATTGAGTGATTACTTAAGTGAGGACGATAAGTAGAGCTGGCAATTTCGACACGAAACACGAAAACACGACACGACACGACACGACACGACACGAAGTTAACAGGTTTCGTGTTTGGGCTTATCGTGTTTCGTGTCGTGTTCGTGTTCGTGTTTGTGTAAGATGACACGATAAGATAACGTGTCGTGTTCGTGTCAAGACCTCGTGTAACCTGTTAAGACACGATAAGACCTGTTAATACCCGTTAAAGACCTGTTAAGACCTGTTAAGATTTCGTGTTTTAGCGTGTCAAGACCTGTTAAGACCTCTTATCGTGCCTTATCGTGTCGTGTTCGTGTGACCTGTTAATTTTCGTGTTCGTGTTCGTGTTTTAAGATCTGACACGATTAGCTTATCGTGTCGTGTTCGTGTCAGGGCTTAACAGATCCGTGTCTTATCGTGTTCGTGTCGTGTCGGACCTGTTATGCCAGCTCTAACGATAAGTAATTAAAAAGAGTTTATGAATTTAAATAAATCTTTGGAAGTGTACAAAGTGCAATAATCCATGGATGGATAAATGCATGCATCTAGAAGATTAGTCTTGTGTTTAATTATTAAATTAATGTTTTGATTTATAATTGAAATAAGATAATTCTAAGTATTCCTAAAAGCTAGTGGGAGTATTATGTTTAATTTCTTAAATCATATATGTTGTAGAACATATAAAAGGTAACATTCCATATAAGTTAAAAGTTAAGTCTTAGTTTGGAATGAAACTTTAAAGATTTAGAAAATAAGACATACAACCTTGGAATAAATGTTTATTGTTGAAACATGTGCGGTAAATAAATCTAATATAACATGATATATTATTTAGAAAGTCTAAATAGATATGTATGACATGAATAAAATCTAAGTATGACTCAAAGATTTTTCATGTACATCATGTTTTGTTGTATCATGCTTGATTATAAGATGATTTGGCAATATTAATATCTAATTAAAAGTTATTAGATAACTCGTGTAATATTCTAAAGGAATATGTTTGATTATAGAATCACATCCTAAATCTGAAAAAGCTTCCAAATTCTATAAATGAATAATTTTTCAATTGTTGTGAAAATTGTTATAGCCAATAAACTTAAAAGTTTGAAGGGCATCAAACATTACACAATAGATATTATGGCTTACGGAAAGTTTTAATAGCATATTGTTGTTGCATACAATGATGCTAATGAAATTGAGATGACACTCAATACTAGTCATGGTAAAGATTTCATCTTTGACTATATGTACTAGTTATGCTTACTAAAAAGCATAGTTGCATTATACATTAAACGAATAAGAATACTTTAAACTTTAAAATGTTTGAGAGTTTGATTATCATAAATTGGTGGTTAAGGATGTTACACATTTTATGAAATATTATATGGCATTGTCAAAATAGTTGAGTATGCACATACAAGAACTTCACTAGTTGAATTCTTGAAATAAGTATTCTTAAAATTCCGATAGATCAAAGTTGGAAGATTTATGCTTTGTCAACAAGTAGGAATGTCATTACTTGAGACATAATTCATCAACAAGATTTTCATGCATTGATCTATTTAGTATTTGGATAAGGGATGTTAAACAATTATTATAAATTTAAATACATGGTATGTTTAATTTATAATATATTGTATCCTATATTTGTATGTTTAATCCATGAATAAATGTTATTATAAATTGTCCGTTGTCAGTTAATAATATGTGAATATTATTAAATCAAGACAAATCTGAAGGTTGGTATAATATACTTAAAGTATATTGATGCGTAGTCATGCCATTTCAGATGATATTCAATGATACCGAATATAGGACTTATCCCAACTACATGATGTTACTTTATGGATTTTGTTATTAAGTAAATCATGAGAAGTTATCCTCAGACTTGAGATGCAAGATAAGTGTCATGAATGTAGTACATTTTTGTGGAACAACTTAACGCTATACGTAACTGGTAGTCATAAGGGTTGTTTTCGGAAGTGTTACAAAGTTTGTGGGTTTTGCTTGTAGTCAAGATAGAATTTGTTCATTCAAATTTATTTTTGGAGTTTAATACTGCTGGGCCCCTCGTAAGGTTGGTAAGATGTATGTGTTGCCACACCCAAGATCTCCCCTGAATATGTTCAAAAGATTTGGTAATTTTGATCAATCACAAACAACGAGAAACAGAATGGTTAATTAAGGAATGACTTTAATCCATATCCTTATTAACATGGTATTAGAAACAAATGGATAATAATTATGAGAAATCATTAAAAGGTTTTTCCAGGAGCTTTACTCGAAATCGTACTAGAGGCATTGGCGTGTTGCAAGACGCTAACCGATGTGATTACACTATTAAAATATGTCCAAGTGGGAGCTGTTAGATTATGGATATTATTTTAGTAGTCGTATGTTAGGATCGAACTCGAGATCACGGGATTGCACACAATACGTATGAAGAGAAAAAGAAATAATTATTTATAAATGTTATAAGTAATTATTAATAAACACAAAACTAATAATAGTAATTAGTATTTAATGATAAATGACTAATGACCTATTAACGAAGATTAAGAAAGTAATACTAAAGAATATTTGGAAACAAGGGAAGGTTCCGAAATCCCTTTGGGGACACCTAAACCGATCGGCCATAAGGAGGTTCCACCTCCTTAATTGCCTTGAGCTCCAAGTATTCATTAGTATAAATACAAACCCAAGATTCATTGTTTCTCATAACTTGTACACACACATCTTGGTGTTTTCTCTCCTCTTCTTTGTCCCAAAGTCGATCCATAAAACAAACCCATAAGGGTTTTGATTTTATTGATCAAACTAAGTTTTGTGTTTAATTTACTTGCATAAACTTTTTCTTGAATTAGTACGTATGTACAAGAACGTGATTCAAACACATTATTGTTTGATTCTTGGATTGAATTACAAAAAAGGTAAGGGGCAATTCTTATAATCCACATAAACCCTAATTAGAGTTCTTGATTTGAAGATTGCAATTGATTCTTGTTCGGGCTAGAATCACAAAGGTATGTTTACTATTTATATTTGATTAATTAATTACATGTTATATGATCTAGTTATAATTGCTTTCGCTATGCTCACTTGATGTGTTTGGTTTATTTTATATGATTGTCATGATATTATAATTCCAACAGTGGCATCTAGAGCCGTTATAATGTGTAATTAATTATCGAAGCGCATAAAAATTGTAATTTGTTAGATTCCTAACCCTAATATTTTTTTGGGTCGATTTGACCCTTAAGGGTTTTAGGGATTGTGGTTTTTGATTTTTTAATATGATTAGAAACCCTAGGATGTCATGTAATTGTTATGCGTTTTAGTAAACGATCTTGGTGCAATATGTTAATTGTTAAGCTAAATCCATGAAAAAGTGCATATTTGCATGGATTTTTATATTGTGTTATAATTTAAATGGTTTAAATTGTTTATATGAATTAATGGTTAAGTTATATCGAAACATGTAAATTTATTAATAGATGTCGAATTGGAAAAGACTCCAATATTAAGTAATCAATTATGTGCTATGTGGTATTTATTTAATTTTGGCTTACGCAATCGATTTATCGATGCATGTGGCTCTTTTTTCTAGAAGAAGAAAGCCTTAATTGAATTAATACGTTGTACACCTAGATTTGATTATTAATAGGACTATTGAATAAGATTTGCATGTGACTACATGTTTTATACATATTTAATTGTTATGATTATGTGTATATGTTTATTTAGTTGTTTTATTTTTTTATTTTATATTACTTGTTTTTGTTTATTATTATGTTAGACATGTTTATAAACGAAAAGGGTAATTTTTTGAATAGAAAAATAATACGGACTAAATAATGGCGAAATTGTTTTGGTTTTTAAGAATAAATCTCAAAGGATTGGTTGATTGATGTTTTTGTACGTAATGGTTAAATAGGCTCGACCGAAGTTTACACACTATAAGATGGGTATAAGGATGGCTTCGCATTAAATTGTGGCCTTAAAGAGACAACATTCTTCTTATGATATTTCACATAAAAAACTCATTAATTACACATTTTAATGGTGGCAGACTGACAGAGTAAGGGTTGGAAACAATTATTAGATACCTAGTTAAACTGCGTACATCTGAGTTAAAACTCCTGCCCTCCTCAGATAGCATGAACACGGAAAAATCTCATTCATTTACCCGTTTTGTTCACAACGCTATATATGGCTTTGTGCGTGAACTTCATTTTCGATTTTAAATCCGTGTTTGGTATGGAATTTGAGTTTGATTATGATAGATACCATGCTTTGGTTGTAACAATAAGTAAGATTGCTTAATACTAGTAATATCAATGTTTGTTACCACAAACATACAAGGCCACGGTTGTTCAGGATACATTTTTACGTGATATTATTGTTCTGCAAGTGACTCGAGTTATTGTGGAGTCGTGTCAAACATAGAACACGGTCCCGTAGATGTCGTGTAACATATTGATTTATATGATAGGATTCAATGTGCGTAACAATTCATTGATAATTGATATCAAACATATGACATGGATTTAGTTCAAGATACATAGTATCATTATTCAATAGTATGTAATTTTTTTTTGGGTAAAACAATAGTATAGTATGTAATTTGAGTCCTTTATAAAAAATTATGTATCTGCATGATTAAATTTTGTAATGATTAAGTGAGTTTAAGTGAGAAACATATTTTTTTTTGAACGGTTACTTTCTTTCAAGGGAAATCCATATCCAATTTGAAACCCGATGGGGGAAAAACCTTCAACTTAAGCCGCCCGAAGGCACGACACTTAAATTGAAGTAAACCATGCCTTCTCCAGATTCGAACCCTAGTGGGTTGAAACCTTCATTGAAGGACTTTGAAATCGTACCGACAGGGCAGTGGTCCACAAGGGAGGACTTCCCGGTTTGGTCACCCAAACCGGTACTATTCTCCACTATGCACGCTTAACTGAATAACATGTTATTCTACATGATATGATTGTCTTGCATATGATTGGATTATTGTTGCTAAAATATAGTTCATATTGTTAGATTATGGACATTATTTTAGTAGTCGTATGTTAGGATCGAACTCGAGATCACGGGATTGCACACAATACGTATGAAAAGAAAAAGAAATAATTATTTATAAATGTTATAAGTAATTATTAATAAACACAAAACTAATAATAGTAATTAGTATTTAATGATAAATAACTAATGACCTATTAACGAAGATTAGGAAAGTAATACTAAAGAATATTTGGAAACAAGGGAAGGTTCCGAAATCCCTTTGGGGACACCTAAACCGATCGGCCATAAGGAGGTTCCACCTCCTTAATTGCCTTGAGCTCCAAGTATTCATTAGTATAAATACAAACCCAAGATTCATTGTTTCTCATAACTTGTACACACACATCTTGGTGTTTTCTCTCCTCTTCTTTGTCCCAAAGTCGATCCATAAAACAAACCCATAAGGGTTTTGATTTTATTGATCAAACTAAGTTTTGTGTTTAATTATTTGCATAAACTTTTTCTTGAATTAGTACGTGTGTACAAGAACGTGATTCAAACACATTATTGTTTGATTCTTGGATTGAATTACAAAAGAGGTAAGGGATAATTCTTATAATCAACATAAACCCTAATTAGAGTTCTTGATTTGAAGATTGCAATTGATTCTTGTTGGGGCTAGAATCACAAATGTATGTTTACTATTTATATTTGATTAATTAATTACATGTTATATGATCTTGTTATAATTGCTTCCGCTATGCTCACTTGATGTGTTTGGTTTATTTTATATGATTGTTATGATATTATAATTCCAACACATATATAATTGTTGAGCAATAGAAAATTAATAAAGAGGTATCTTGTGGTTGATAATATAAGTAGTTTTTGTGTCTTTTTATATGTTGCACTGTTTAAACTTGTTTTGAAAATCCATTAGTGATATGTTTAATTGGCTTGTTTGGAGTAGCACTATAATCAGGGATTTTTGTGATTATACTTGGTGGACTAAATCATTGTGGTTAATACAAAATTGTTTAGTCAACAATATAATAAAAGTTAAAATATGAAGATATATTTTTTTGATTATTTCAAAGAAAAAATTCCAATTTTGGTAATAAAACTCCAAGTTGATCCACTTTCTAGTTAAAAAAATAATGTTTTCTAAATTTAGTCTCTTGCGACAGTTAAACTGTGCGACTTTATTGACCAAAGCGACATTTTGTGAGACTAAAGTGATGTTTTAGCTATACCAATTTTTCTTATTCAAAAAATCACACGCAAGTCCTTTTTTTCATTGACAAGTTAAAAATAAATGTACTCGTGGGTCACAGTTTTGCAAATTTCCTTACTTAAACTCATAAAGGATAAACGAACGACGACTCCTATTATCTAATTTATCTATAATAGGGGTTAGTTCAATAGTAATCACCAAAACATCTATTCAATGACATGCATAAAGCTAGAATGTTTTGCATGTTATAGTGTTTAAGCATGTTTTGAAAATAGTTTTATATTCATTGAATATTGTGATTATTGAGTTGACACAAAGTTGATTAGTTAACAAAATAAAAAATAGAATAAAAAATGAATAATATATATTTTGAAAGGGATGTGTTGACCGAACCCTCTCTATAAGGCTAGGTTGTACTTTTTGTCTCAAAATGTACAAGCATTAAAGCAGATAGTACAAGCAGCGGCAGCACTCTCTTTCACAAACCCTCCCTAAAGGGGGTCCGGCTATCCTCACCCATTTTGAAAATCGCAATGATAAAACTCAAAGTAGTTTGTTTTGAAAATAGTTTTATATTCATTGAATATTGTGATTATTGAGTTGACACAAAGTTGATTAGTTAACAAAATAAAAAATAGAATAAAAAATGAATAATATATATTTTGAAAGGGATGTGTTGACCGAACCTCTTCTATGAGGCTAGGTTGTACTTTTTGTCTCAAAATATATAAGCATTAAAGCAGATAGTACAAGCAGTGGCAGCACTCTCTTTCATAAACCCTCCCTAAAGGGGTCCGGCTATCCTCACCCATTTTGAAAATCGCAATGATAAAACTCAAAGTAGTTTGAATGGTTTGAAATGACAGGTTTAGAGTATGGGGATGTCCATGTTTTTCACACAGTGGGATCTGAAGTACTAGATTTAGTAGGCGTGATGCAGTCGAAATGTTTGACCATATCTGGACCCTCCTGTTCCAAGACTTCCCGTTACGTATTGTCTCCAGCTATGACACTGACACTCCCATTAACAACCATGCATGTTCTACTACTGTATCAAATTTCATGTTTACAGCTTTTATTGTGGTTAAATTGTACCTAAGTAAGACTAGTAATGATGACGACCTAAGGATTGACCATATCACTCTATAATATGAGCGTCACCTCAACTTCTCTTTTTAAGACGAAACATATAACTCTAAGTGGTTGGTATTCTGTAAGGGGTGAGTTAACCGCACCCTCCCATAGGGAGGGTGTGTGGAAGGTTTGTGCTGCCGCCGCCTGTACTGTCTGCTTTAAATGCTTGTATATTTGACTAAAAATAGGTGGGACCCATCCCATAGGGGGGGTTTGGTTAACACATCCCTTCAGTAAATGTGTTTTTACTTTTTCTTTTAAGAGATGCTACATTTACGAAAAAAATTTTCACAAAAGAATATGGCATGCATTAATAGAAGAGTAAATTGCATAAATCGTCCCTAAAGTTTGGTCAAATTGCATGTTTCATCCAAACGATACTTGCACCAAAGGTTTTCCCACATGGACGATCTTTGCACTTTCGTAATGTTTAGACGAAACATGCAATTTGACCAAACTCTAGGGACGATTTATGCAATTTTCTCTTAATAGAAAGATGATACTCCGTAACTTAAAAAGAAGAGAGAGAATTGATCAAAATGATTTTTATTGATAACAAATCATTTTGTAAAAGATTTTTTGTGAACATTTTGTGGATGTAGCTAGCCATCTTCTTTTCTTTAACAAATTTATGCATAATGCGTTGTATCTAGTGATGATTGAACATTTCTATACATGAACCCCTTATAAGGTTAGATTTCTTTCCATTAGATCACTCGATGTTGGTTTAATGTACCTAAATAACAAATGTAATACTAATAATGTTGATTATCTTCCTCACAGATGGAATGCGAGTAGACTGAATGTTCAAACTAAAGCAAAACTCGGCAAAGAGAGGATACCATAATAAAAAGTGAAACTCTGTGAAATGTGTTAGTCTTATTGATAATGTATTTATAATACAAGTACATGGAGCATTGTTGAAAACCTAATAAATCTTAAACCACGTTCAAGCTTGAGCCAAGTCTATTCTCAGATAGATAGATGTGAAAACAGCGACTAATAGTTTGGGGCAACACCACTCAAATGTAATAAAATGGTACAGTTGATTCATATAAATGTAAGACTTGATATATTGATTGGTAATATTATTTACATGAGACTCAATATTTATATTAGTGACTAATCTAACATTTGAGATTGAGCTTAAATCAATAGAAATAGAAATAATAGTCAATACAAATACTAATAATACCAATCTAATACAAATAAGTCCACCTAACAATAACGTATTCATAAAACAATAGTACAAAATATAGCTAAATCGTGACGAAATGACCAACTAAAAGTCTAAAATGGTTCATTCCCTTGAATATCGTTTTATTCAAGTGACACGTTCTTTTGCAATTTATAAATTTAACATGGCTATGAAGGCTACGTGAGAATTTCATGACAAATAAAGAAGAAAAAGGCAAGATCACGCATGCTATGAGAATCCTATTTTTCATCTTTTTACATTTTTAAAAAGAATAGAGATAATTTGCAAAAAATGAAATAAAAAGTACCTTGCTTGAAGTTTACTCAAACTCAATTACTCAAAGTGACTTTGGATTTGCCATTCATTCGAAATTTCATAAAGTTGTGCCACCCAACTTATTAATCAACACAAAAATATTACAACTTGTTTATTTTTATATGAGCAGTATATATTGGCTGATGTAAGCGAGGTCTTATAAACCCAAGTGATGGTTATTAGCTTATTTTATTATAATTCTAGCTGAAATATGTTTTACCGATGTTGTAACTTGCAAGTAAATTCCAGAAATAGTCTCTAGCCACGAGTGTCGGTTGTAACTAGTGTTTTGAAACCCGATTCGACCCGGCCCGTTGAACCGCTTTTAGTTGAAAAAAGGGGCCGAAACGACCCAGTGACACGGTGACTTGACCGGGTCGATTTAAGACCCTGTTTTTAAAACATTACAACGCTTCATTACTTTGTACTTTTACCTAAAGATAAACTTGTCACGATTTTATAAACAACTCTTTGTTTGAACTTTGTTTTAAGGGAAAATACTCGGCAATATTACTTTAATATACTTTCGTCATTAATTTATATATGCAATTTTACTGGCATCCTTTCAGTTTAGCAGGTAATATCATCTTGGATTCTTGGTTGGGTTTAGTGGGTATCAACAGTAATGTCAGTTGACTTTAGTTGCTAGGATTTTGATTAGAAATTTACTAAGCTACTATCGTCCGTCATTGTATCAGTAGTATCAGTATCTCATCGCAGATGTTTAATTTGTTGGATAAATGAGTTTTGCAAAGTGGTTTTTGCAAACTTTGGACATTATTTAATATATGTATATGTTACATATATTTGTGTTACTTGGGGGCGTTTTGTTCTCCTCCAAGAGAGCTTTGCAATGAGCTAAAGAATGTCCAAAATGAAGTTAATACGAATGATATATCGTGTCTCAAAGTGAGGCATGTGAAACACAATATATGGAAAAATAATACTATCCCACATCGCTTAGAAAAGGAAGTGAAGACTAGTTTATAATGGAATCCTCGTACTAGCTTTCAAATTTCTTTAGTTGAGCGGTGAGTGCTTATTCACTTACCTTTTCTGAGCCAAATTAGGACTTAATAATCCAAAAACTAACATAAAACGCCAAAACAAACATGTTTTTGTGATTGTGATTGTGAATGTGCAGGTACGGATATATCGTAAAAAGACGAAAAACAAACAAAAATCCGGCAAAAACGAGCACGAGAGTAGAACGAGTCAAAATGTCAAAGTTGGAAATCAAGCTGAGTTTAAAAAGTCAGAAGAAGTCCTCAATGTTTGATAAATGAGCATTAGTGATCCTTGTGTGAAGTTTGAAGAAAGTGCAAAATTGGTCCTTATATTTTTCAGAGTTGGCAAGAATAGTCCATTGATGATATTTTTGAAGATAGTCAACTCAAGTTCTTCATGTATTCTAGATTGGCAGAACAAGTCCTTGAATTATACTTTGAAAAGTTGACAGAAATAGCCCTTGGTTTTCAGCAAATTACACAATTGGTCCTTGATATTATTACATGTAATAATAAACACAAGCCTGGTCCAAATCAATATTTTCTAAAGTCCAAAACTTCAAACACCAAAAGCCCAATCCAACTCTAAAATTACTCGAGCCCAACATCCAATCCATTAGTCAAACTAATATCACGGATCAAAGGTCAAAGGAGGTCAAACAAGTGTTAATAAAATATTACCCCGCGTTCCTTTTTCCCCAATTCCCAAACTTACCCATGTCAAAAACCCTAGATTGACCGTACCACCAGATTACAGTGAGTAAGGACAATTGTGTCAAATCAAGGAGGTTCTAGAAGCTCAGTATGATGTCAGGGTGTGTCAGAGTCGCAAAAGAAGCACAATCATGACATGTGGCAGTCCCTTATTGGTGGAGACGCGTCATAAGAAGCAATCCAAGGGTTAATATCATTTGGCAATCATTGAGATATGATCAGAGGGTTGATATGCATGGAGAGAAAGCACAAACGCACATGGATCGCCAGCGTGGCATAAGACTCCTTATACTCTCACTTCTCCTATAAATAGAAGGCATTTGTAGCCGATTAGTGTGTGTAGTCTTAGTGTAGCGAAGCTATGTCAAAATTTCTTCAGATTGTATTTAGTTTAGATTGTGTAATGAATTCACTTTAGCTTAATAAAAATTTTCAGTTTTCTTATATCTCTTTTAGCTTATTGTTACTATTCCTAGTTAATTAGCTTTAATACATCTTATATTCTAGTTTAATCTCAGCTATTTTCAGAATTATCATTTAGTTTAATCAATTTTATTTTGTTACTATCAAGTTTTCATTATCATAAAAAAAAATACATAAAAATCAGAAAATAAAAAAAATAAAAAAAATAAGTTTTCAATTTGTTTTTATAAGCTTCTAAATAAGCTCATTTAGCTTTTTTCACAATCAAAACTAGCTTTGTAACTTTCTGTGGATTTGATTTCATTTCAAGTTTCACAAGTGAATTGAGAGTCAACAAAAGTCAACTGCATTGTTCTATTGATTGTGGAGGTGATTTGGATAAGCTAGAACAGATTTGGAAGGTTCCCTAGAGATAGACAAGCACAGTGAATCCATCTCTGTTCTTGCTGAGATAGAGTTGCTTGGTAAGTTTTGATCAATTTTCTAGTTTGTTGCTAAATATGTGTTAGAATAGTTTAGATTGTAGAATTACTGTTTCATTGATATATAGTTGCTGTTATTATTGTGCTAGAGTCTATTTTATCATTTGATTGCATATGCTTGTTGAATCTGTTTTAGCATAGCTTACTTGAGCTTCTGATTTGGTGAGGATCTGTGATCTGTCATATCTGTTGGATCTAGTGTTTTATGTTTAAGATTTGTGATTCATTCAGTGTTTAGAGTTTGGAATAGAAGCATTATTTGGTAATTTGCTGTCTGTTTCACTATATTGTTGTGTAACGGCCTATAAGAGAGTGTTTGGATCATTGACTTGTTGAGTTGAATTGATTTTGGATTGCTGAGTTTCTGTCTCATATTAGTTCATTTAGTGTAATAATAGAGTCTTAAAACATAAAAACAGTAGAGTAGTTTATTAAAAGTCAAAGTTAGAGTTAATTGTATTAACTGTTAGACTTAGTGTTCATCTATTAAGTATAATTAAGTTTAGTGTGGTATTATAGTTAGAGATAGCTTAAATTAGAATAAGTGTAGCTAAAAGTAACTGATTACAAGTAGAAACTAGCTTATTAGATTAGATTTAGTCAATTGGAGAAAGTTTCTAATAGTCAACTGTTCCACTATTTTGAGATTCATTAGTTGCTAACCTTGGCTAAATTCAGAGTAGCAAATAGTTGTTTTTGGTTAAGTAATTGGGTGATTTAGTATCACAGTTATACATGTGAACTTTTGCCCCACTAAATTTGAAGTTCAGAACTTATTTGAGTGCTTATTTGCTTCTGTGCAATGGTTCACTTGAAACAGAAAAGCTGTTTTGGATTGTAGGCCTGCTAAGTGCACCATTGAGCTTGTACTTGTGTTCTATTGGCATAATTGAGTTTGTTTGAAGTAGTATTAGTGTAGTGCATGATAATTTAGCTTCTGGATATGTCTGTTTCATTTCTACTTATTGTGTGAGCTTATTATTTGCTTATTGCATATTTCCTGAGTTTCTGAGCTTTTAGAGAATTGTAACTCTGCATTTCTGAGCATTTTATATCATGAAACATATGTGTTTTAAGTTTCATTAAGTTTGGGTCACAAGTGCTTAAGAATAAGCACTTGTGATAAGCTGATTTAGCCTGAAAAAGCACTTTAAATGCTCATTTTAGTTACAAATTTTTTCTCAAAGTTCATTTTTATATTTTAGATTTTCTGGTAATTTTTCAGATTTTTCTGAGGTGTTTTGATATTTTTCTTATTTTTTATTTGATTTTAATCATTTTTAATTACTTTTTAATAAACAAAATTTCATAAAAATTAAGAAAAAGCCATAAAAAATACAAAAATATTTTAGGAAATTCTATTATAATATTTTAGATTTTTCAAAAAATTTTTTTACATTTTTCCCTTTTATTTTTCTATTTTCTTTTATTTTTAATTCCTTCAAAAACACAAAAATCAAAATAAATTCATAGAAAATAAAAGAAAAGTAAAAAAAAAAAAATATTTTTCTGGAAATTCATTTTATTAGAATAAGATTTTTAGAAAAATGTTTCACGTTTATAGGATCGTTTTTCAATTAAATTTACGTTTTAATTTGAATGTTACGTTTTTAATAATCGCGTTGGCATTTCCGTTTTTACATTTTCAACTTTAGTGCATATCTAGCTTGTACAATTTACATAGTTTGTGTTTGTTTGCTATAATTTGAATTACTTGATCACTATTTTCACTTTCACCACTTTTCAATTCACGATTTGCACAAATCAATATTCCTTGATTCTATTCACCTTCGTACGGATACGACTCGGGTGATCTGTATTTTGTGCGGATCAGTTCGATACTATACTACTATATTATATAATTGATTTTGACACAATCATTGAGCTATGCTCCCACTCTTACGTGCGCGCGCGCAAAGGTGTTAAAAATCCCATTTTCTGAGGGTGTGAAAATCCCATTTTATTTAGTCTTGATGAGCAAGATAGGTTTTAGCTATAAAATAAACTTCTTCTCATTCGGTTTAGAGCGCAGAAAACGTTGCTCCATAGCAGCCGAATTCCTACAGTCGTATTCGATCAGAAACACGCAGAGCTTTAGTGATTTTTCAGGCAAGTTTGTCTAGTCCGGCTGTACAACAGCTTTGTACGTTGTACCCTGGGAAATAGACGGTGAATCTGTTTTAAGAGAATCGTGTTAAACACGAGCCTCGTGTTATTGTAATCTGATTTTATAAATAAAAGTGTACACAGTTTCCCACATAATTAACTTCTAAATATATTTTCGAGCTTCTTGAGTATATGAAACTTTATATGTAATAAAAACTCTTAAATATTTGTGTGATAAATCAAAATTTACTTATAAAAAAAACTTATAAAAGCCTATTTGCTCCCAAATATAATAATCTTTTCGTCACATATTAAGTGTTCACAATATTATTTTCAAATGTCTCAAAAAAATAGATGGTTACTTTTTAATTCAACCAATGAAAAAAGAATTTAGTATATATGGTTCTGGTTCTGAAACACCCAAAAAAACCTTTGACATCCGACCCGATCTCCTTCCCGATTCAACCGGTTGAACCGGCCAGGTCGACCCTGTGTTTATTTTAAAAAAAAAAAAAAAAAAAAAAAAAAAAAAAAAAAAAAATCTTACTAGCCCTCTTACTTTTACCAGTAAAAGGTGGGCAGACATTTTGCTAGTTTGTTTTTTTCTTTTGAGTGAGACCTAGTTAGACATATAATATATTACTTAGTAAGAGGTGAGCGACTTGTTTTACTGCCTCTTACTCGATAAGAGATTGAAGACTCGTGGTAACAGTGGTGGAGCTAGAAAAAAATTTGTGGGAGGGCCGAAACAATTTTTTTCAGAATATACATTAGATGGGAGGGCCGAGGTGAAACAAAAAAATTTAAACACATGAAATCGCGAAAAATTACACTAACGGGCTTATGGTTAGGAGGCCGGGACCTTTCCCGGTCCTCACTAAGCTACGCCTCTGCGTGTTAATATAATATATTTGATGGTTTATTAATAATGTTATATTTATGATAAAAAGTATTGTTTCATATTTACGTAAGTTATTTAAATAAATTGAAGAAACGAGCACTTAAAATTATTCGGACAATTATACAAAAACAAACAACATTATTTCGTTCAGATTTAGACTTTCTAACCACCTTTTACTGATAAGATGTAGTAGTCAGATTTAGAGATAAAACATTTTAGTGAAACAAACATACGACTTAAAATAAGTCACCTCAACAATATACATCTTTTCTTTTAACAAATTTAGATAAAAAAAAAAATAAATAAAAAAATCCAACATTCACAAAGAGATCCATCCCACTATCAAACTATCTCATCATCAGAGTCAGAGAGACTTTGAGGTTGGATAGTCTGTACTCGACCAACAAACCCACCGACCATCCTCAGACTCACTTCCGGTCATAGGACATCATATGTTCTTGTTGTAATAAAGAAAAATAAAAAGAAAAAGAAAATAATAAGTTGAGGATGCGACGGGGTTCATCGAAGAAATCCCCATCAACTTCGTCCTCTAATTCTTCTCCTATGGATCTATTCCGCTCTGGTAATTATTTATTATTAAACCTCAAATCATTTCTTTACTTTTTGTTTTTATTATGTCTTTTATCTTAAGTAATTTATCAAGACTTTTTGCGTAGTTTAAAGAGGATGGGATGGGGATTTTGAGATATTATAAGCAGTACAAACTTGAAACAGTGTTTTCTACTTTGGGGCTGTTTGTTGAAGCTTATTTTTGGGCTTATGAGCTTATGTGGGTTCGGCTTATGTCTCATAAGCTCGTTTTTCCCGACTTATATAAGCTTAGTATGACATTGTGAATTTATATAAGCTTCTAACTTTCAAACTAAGCTGAAGAAAGGTGGGCTTATGCACCATAAGCCGAAACAACATATGATTGTAGACAAACACCCCCTGTCATTGAGAGTTTAATGTTGAGTGGGAATCGGGTTTAGTGGGGCTCTTTGGTAAGAAAAAACTTAGCCTCGTTTTATGTAATTATATGTGAGGATATATTGAAGGCTAACAAGGTATATGGACTTAACACTATATAGAAGTTCACTTCATATGTCAAGATGCTGGTTCCTTGCTCTTGGTGATTACACGGAAGTACGGAACAATAATATTAGTTACATGCCCTGTTCAGCGGCCTAAGAATTGGGCTGGCAATAACTTAGATCGATTGTAGTTTGTTGGTATGAAGGTAGTCTGACAGTCTGTTGCCTCTAACTGCGTTTAAGTGAACTTTTTACTGTGTTTTTGGTATAGATTTGTGTGCGTGTAACTAGATGGATGAAGCAAACTGTTAACTGGTAAACTCTACTCCTCTGTGACTCTTGACTTGGGATGCCGCATACTTGAGTCATTGACACTGCTTACATGGGCTTCCATCCCCAGTCCTATAAAAGCAAGCCCTTTTGATAAATGGTATCGCCCTTGTAAAATCTACAAGTACACTCTGTCTGCCTTAAAATGGTGTGAATTAGTTCTTCTCTGTCAGTCTTCTTGTAACCTGCAAGAAGATTCTAGAAGAAACAGAGCAAAAGATGCGATGAAGTAGTCCCTAGGTGCCTTAGTTATTGATAAATTGTGACCTTCATATGTGGCTTAAGATAATCAAAACACTTATGAAAGCCTAATACAAGCCAAGCATAACTGTTTTTACAAGCAACACAATTTATGATCTTTATTAAGATAAGCTAGCTATATGGTGTTAAAGACTTACAGCTAGCCATTTATAATTTATATTCTTTCAAAACTGCCATTCTTAAAGTGATATCCAGTTCCTGTTGAATTCAACTTTTTAAAGTTAAACTTATTCTTCAGCTACAGGTAAAGCTGCAACCAAGGAGTTGGAGCGTATTGATCAGCTATACTATACATATGCGAATGAGTCTTCTGGTATGATTGAGTAAGTGCAATCATTAATTTTGGTGATTGAATTTTCGGCAATAGCTTATACCTTATGTTTAGTTTCTTTATTTAAGCTGGCAAGTTCTTTTTCTAGTTGTCAATTTGCTTCTTCATCTCTGATACATTTCATGTTTCTGTAAACAGCCCAGAAGGAATAGAGTATCTCTGTTCTGACCTAGAAGTCGAACATACGGATGTCCGTATATTGATGCTTGCTTGGTATGTTGCATTGCAGCCATTTTCATTTCACTAAAACACCTTTTTTGTAATGACCTGTGTCACTTCCATTACTGACTGGTCTATAACTTCCAGGAAAATGCAGGCTGAAAAGCAGGGATACTTCACCCTGGTAAGGAAAATCTTGTTACACCTTTCTTGCATTTTTGATCTTAGTAGCATAATTTGAAATCTTGTTACATGGCATAGCATTAGCTCACTGCAATTTCAGTTTTATGTTTACCTTAGGTATAATGTAAGATATGCATGTAACCTATGATGATTGTTATGAACATATTACGACCTAGGTCCATGCTGCTAAAAATATCATTATGTCAGTGTTCCGCTTTTCTAATGTTATTCTTGTATACATAATATGTATGATCTTATTTAGGCTTTGTATATGTGTTCTTTTACACTAAATTTTATTGAAAAATGGACTGTGGCTAAAATGTGCAAATGTGTTATGATTTACAGGAGGAGTGGAGGAAAGGTCTTAAAGCCTTACGGGCAGATACCATAGTTAAATTAAAGAAGGCGCTTCCTGAGCTGGAGAACGAGGTATTTTGGCATATACTAGTTCATTTTTTACAAGTCCTTTTATGTATAATGAGAAATTTGTTTGTGTTGCTAATCTGTTTGTTCTTTTTCTTTAAAAGGTACGCAGGCCATCAAATTATGTGGACTTCTATTCTTATGCATTTCGATATTGCCTAACAGGTATACTAAACCTTTAACTTGCTACCTTGCTAGGCTCTGCTATAGTCAGTTGCTTATCGATTTTTTAAATGCTTATGTAGAGGAGAAACAAAAGAGCATAGATATTGAAAGCATATGTGAATTATTGGAGCTTGTTTTGGGGTCACAGTATCATCAGCAGGTGGATATGTTCATCCAGTATTTAAAGGTGAGCCTGAAGCTTTTCTCGGGATCTTAAGAACTATATGTGTTTTTCTTTCCTCACATTAAACGCACTAGAGAAATGATATAGAAAATTGAAATTGTGAACATGACGCCTATTGTAATTTTGGACTATTTTGCAGACACAGATTGATTACAAGGTCATAAACATGGATCAATGGATGGGGTTCTATAGATTCTGCAACGAGGTAATCAATCAAACATTAGGTTACAGTTGGCTCTGGTGATTTACAATGGGTTTTCTTGGTAATGCTCTTTGAAAGTCATGTAGAGCTTAAGTTGCATCTCATGATTACTTTTTCTATACTTAAAACATAACAAGTATATGTGGCAAAAGTGGCGTATTTGGTATGGGTATAAATGGGTAGTTTTGGTACAAGTTGAATAGAATTGGGTTGACCAAAACACTCTCTTAAAGAATTCATACTTTATGAACAAATAGTCTGTCAAATTTGATTACAAGAATGTATATTACGAGTAATAATCTAATCTTTTGTATAAAATGTGTTAAAAGAGGTTTTCTTTCTAAAAATTGCACGTTAGACCCTTTCGGCCCTTTTGTGCCGTTAGTTTGATTTACCCATTAAGAGATACAACTTGACCGAATCAACCTATTTATAAATGCGTCAAGATTGCAACCTCTAGAAGATAATTTCCTTCCAATTCTCTTGGTATTAAATGTTTGTTGTTTATACAGATAAGTTTTCCAGACTTCAACAATTATGACGAGGAACTTGCTTGGCCTTTAATCCTAGACAACTTTGTCGAGTGGGTGAAGTCAAAACAGAGCTAAACAAGTTTCATCTCAAATTCCTGAGCAGGTGCTCGTATCGTCGCCAAAAGAAGCTCACTTCTTCAAAGGCTTGGTTCATTTTATCGTCTCAATCATTGTGCAAGATTCTGCTGAAACATTATATATTTCCCCCTCTGGTTATGAACAATATATATATTGAAATTATAGAGGAACAAGAGTGCTTTAGTTTTTTCTATACAAAAACCAAATTTAGTTTGTGAATGTAAATCTTGCAAGACCCCATATGTAGGTCAAGGCTTTTATTGACTTGCCAATAATCATGGAGCATATGTACCAAAAGAATCCTATGGTGGAGGGTAGATAAAATGGTGGGACCTGTTTTGGGTCCAGTTATAGGTAGTCTTTGAATTTGCTAAAGAAAAAGGGTGACAAATGATTCAAGAGGGTGGGTAACCTAGAAAAGCTAGACCTTTTGTACCTTAAATGCTGTTTTTTTGTGATATTATTATGTTCTTGGTCCAGCCTGAAAGGCCACATTCAGGGATTTTATTTTATAATTATTATTATTTTTTTCAATAGTGGGTGAAACTTTGAATGCTACATTAGTAATTAGAATTAGGTTTTCACAAGACTCTTGTGGATATCTTTTTTATGAGGATTTAAGATCCTACCTGCATTTTGTATTCGTATTCCGTCTCAAAATTATTACCGGTATCAATGAAAAGTTTTGGTTGCTTGGGAGGTCGTTTAGTTTGATTATAGGCTTGACTTTATGAAGGAAATGTAGTCTATGCATATGAGCTTTAGCGGTAATGAGAGTTATTAATATTGTGCTTTATGTTATTCTCAACTGGAATGGCATAATTCATAAGGGACCCAAAGTTCAACATACAAAAAAAAAGGCAATTGCATATATACTCACTAAAACTTGCATATTTACATATATACCCAAAACATGCTTAACTTGCATTGTACATTATGTACTGAAAACTTGTATTTTGGGAAAATATGCAAGTTTTTGAGTTTTAGTGGGTAAATATGCAATTCCCATGAACATGTTTATTGATTTTCTCTCTGAGTCTTTGTAAACATTTATAAGTTTTGTGCTAATATATTCTTGACTTTTGAAAAAATAAAAAAATGACCCAAATCGTTCAACGAGGACTTTTTCTTGTCGTTGGTTTATGTTACTATATATGGTGTATTGTCTTCTGAAAATTTCTTAGAACTTACTATAGCTAGAAAAGCCAAAATATCTGACTAAAGATTTTAAATTGATGCTTTGGGACCTACATTTGTTTTCACATCATCAAAAGGGACCTAAGTATTCCATCACAAATAATGCTTCATGATGCACCATGATCAAATAAATAGCTCGATGAAGCTAACGTAACGGACAATCTAGTCCATGTTACGCGTATTAGTCTTGTCCCGTCAATCATTTCCTTATGTTTACTCGAAACGACAGTTTCCACATGTTTCGCCAAAAGTAGTGTAAATTCTTCTAGATTTGCTTGTCAATCTTATCGACTTATCATCGACACTAATGAAAACGAAAGTGGATTATTAAGTTTCTTGATATTTAACGTTCGAGAAATGATATTTATTCCTACTTCGTATTCCTACTAATCTTCTTACTTGCATGATATTGACAAGTGGAAAAACTGACGGTTTAAATGAGGGGAGATAATTAGTGGATTACACATGTCACATTTTTTATGGGAAAATACTAGATCCACATAAGATTTACAAAATTTCAGCCATTGGTTGGTTTTTTGTGGGCCACAGAAAATCAACCAATCAGCACTCTGCCACGTCAGCGAGTGGGTGAATTTTTGTAAACTTTATGTGGGTGTAGCACACCTCTTTTTTATGTGGGTTGTTAGCTGACCAAGTCAAAATGGAAGACAATCACACACAATTTTAAAAGCCTTAACCTTTGAGTAATCACCCATAAATCAATCATAACTTGAAGAACATTAAGAATAATCAAAACAAAAAAGCAGCTTGATTAAACAAATATAGCATCAAAACTCTGCTAAGATTGAGAACAATCCAAAATCAAAGGTGAAGGTGGAGGGAGAGAAACTGTGAGCCTATGACTTCTAGTCCGAGCGTCTGTTGGTGATGCCAGCAACGACGATTTCTCAGTGGTGGGCGAACAACTAGAAGAAGAATGAGACGACCCACTCGAATGACTCCTTAGCTTTTTTATCTCCCCTTCATTATGCACTTTGTTATCTTCAATTCCAACTTTAGTTGAACTTATACTCGCGGGAATTATACAATTGCACAAAAAACCTACATAACCACCATGAAAAAAACATTTTATGTTAACATGATAATCTCATTTTCTATATAGTTATCGGACTAAAAAAGTTTGCTTACCGATTCTGGCAAGCCGATTAATCCAACTAGGAATTGGATTTTCGGTTAGTCTAACGCAAACATCATTGCAAAAGTGGTTGCAATTTTTGGTAATGAGATTATATGCAATTCCTTTGTAATCTTCGGCAAGCTCTTCCATAATTGCTCTCACTTCTCGTATATTCATTTCTGTCCAACCAATCAAAATCTGCTTCCTGAACGTAAATCCTTCACATTGTTTCGGTTCTCCCTCAAATATTCCTGTCGAATCTTGTTCATGACATCCAAATGCAAACTCAACTCCATGAACTATAACCACAAAACAATAAATAAACATTTTTCACTTAACTAATGTCTAGCTCGACTATTAGTAGAATAAAAGTACGTAGCCATATATGAAATAAGTTGTTTTGAATAAGCTGAAAAAAAAACCTTGGACGCCAGAGTGATAGACACCAAGGCCGAGCCAATAAGCGTAGCCATTCATAGAAGTGAGATCATATACATTAAGGTATACAGGAACCGAGCCGTCCTTATGACACTTAATCGAGTTTCTTCTACACAACATTTTTTGATCACTTGAAACTGATCAAAGCATTGGACAAAAATGTTGAAGACAAAGATATATATATGCTAAGAGAGAAAAACAATATGTAAAAGTTGAAGCTATAATAAGGTTGTTGTCACCGTTAGAATATATATAAGTACCCGCATCAACTGTTATATTGGTGGGACACTACACAACGCTCTTTGTATTCCCGGGTTTTTTTATTGCCAAAAAAATGTTTAAAAAATTGAATATCAACCCAAAAAAGTAATAACAAATGTTTTTAATTGGATTATTGTAAAAAAGAAATTAGGCAAAAGTTGGGTTTTTAACAAAAAGTTGAGAAGCTCATTATCATGTATAGTGGAGAAGTGTGTTGTTAATGATTCATGGCAAGGTGGAACTAACTCACTAAGTGGATTTGATTAATAATGGAGCATGTTATGATGATCTGTGATTGCTATTTAGAACTATATACATTTGATAATTGATATATTACATCTTTATCCCTAGCTATATTATTATCAATAAAACAAAAATGATCAAATTGAAAAATGAAAAGTTAAAAAGGTAAAATGTGAAAAAAATTAAAAAGTAAATGTTTGAAACATTAATTACGAGCAATTTAACTATTAATACATATCAAATTCCGGGTTTAACCGGTTTATTTTGACCCAACCCGTCGGGTTGACCCATTTTTCAATTGGAATGGTTCAACCGGTTTTCAAAACATTATTTTTAATCCTCAAACTTTAATTATTTTTCGTTTATAACTCATAAACCCTTTTTTTTTATCACTAAAACTATCTATTACTATAAAATCTCGTTACTATGTACGGGTACTCGTCTAGTTACTTATAAAGTGTGTATATGCATTATTGAATTCTTGAATCTTGAATCTTGAAACTTTAATTAATGTAGTTTGTTTAAATTACCTTTAAGTATCCTTTAATACATCCTAAATTTGATTAATTCTAAACTTCACAACTTTTCAAAAACACACTATATTAATTTTAAAATACACACGGTTTGTATTTCAAAAAGCACACGTTTTGCAACAAGGGTTAAATCAGAATTACGATTTCGCAAGTATAATTATTTGCCGCTATACACCATCGCTTTGCGCGGATACTTGTCTAATAAATTATAATGCATGCATATGCATTTCTTAAACTTAAAAATGCATAAACTTGATTAATGTTGTTTACCTATAATACCCCTTACATATCAAGTTCAAATGCAAAGTTTTACATATTGTAATTAATTCCGTTTAAATAACATTTTTCTATTTTTTTTTAAATACCATTAATTAAAAATGATAACAACACCCACACTAAATTAATAGTTTAAATATTGTTTGATAATCAAACTTTTTTTCATTTTCCGTTTATAATCCATAGTCCCATAGACTTTTTTCCTCGCAATGACTAAAAATTAAACTCGTAAATGTTTCACTAATGGTGACACCAAAACACAAGTTCGTAAGTATAATTATTTGCCGTTATATACTATCTCTTTACACGAGTATTCGTCTAGTTGCTCGTAATGTATTTTAAATGTTTTAAACAACCGAAGTGAAAATTATTAAATGCCTTTCCATATCACTCTTTATTTATGAAATATCGATCAGCCATAAACTTTACATATACCAACCATCTTAACTAATATGATATCCGCGCATAGGTGCAGTATTCATTTCTTTTGGTTCGACAACATATTCTTTTTTGTAATAATCATAATTTTTTGAATCGGCTGATCATGGTACATTAATTTTGGATGATAAAAGCTTTCAAATAATCTACAATCGAACATAACTGACACTCTAGCCATGTTCCGAATAAAAATTTAGATAGACATTTTTTTTAACTTATGAAACTGAAACCGTAGCGAATCAGAGAGCATATGTGACTTAAGTTATCGTTGCGCGAGTTTACTTTCTCAAATGGACATTGAGAAACTCCAAGCACTTTGGGACCTCTTGTGAAGAAGTTTATTAACCTAGCTAGCTGTTATGTTCCACAATTACATACAAGGTAATGTATGTCTGGAATAATTTTTCTAGCATTTAAAAACAAATATGTTGTTGGATACTTTTGTTCTAGTTTCGATTTTTGTGATTGTGTGATTCTGTCCTTGCCTAGCTCTTCAATCACAGTACAAAGAAAGAAAAGAAATCCACATGTATACAACAATGTAGGGGTGTTCACGGTTCGGGTAATTAACCGTATAAACCGAAAACCGAACCGAACCGAACTTGTTAAAACCGAACCGAACCAAATAAAAAATTCGGTTTTCGGTTTGGATATGGGTTTTACTATCTGAACCGAAAACCGAATTTATATAAATATATATATTTTTTATATATTTATATTATTTTAAATATAAAAAGTGTCCATTAAAAGTTTATACTAATTAAAAAAAAACACTTTTTTATGCTTGAAATATTTTTTTTCCTAAAAAAATATATAATTAAATTTTAAAAAAAATATAAATAGTGTAATTCAAGTACAAATTTCGGTTTTCGGTTTTGACCCATAACCGAACCGAACTTCGGTTCGGTTCGGTTATAGATATTTTCGGTTCGGTTCGGTTTTCGGTTATGACCCAAATTTTTTTTTTACCGAATAACCCGAACCAAATAAACCGATTAACCGAAAACCGAACCGATGAACACCCCTACAACAATGTGCCCTCATTAATCATTTTATTGCAGTGCAAATATTTATTGGGCTTATTTTGGTGCTTATTGATTTATGGGCCTTGCAAGACATGTGTCCTTGCTAATTTTTACTCTTGTAGCCCACGAAATCTACCAAAAATCATCTAAAAAACGTAGACCCATGTAACATTCTATATATAGTATTGCGGAGGATTGTTTATGGTATCATTATAATGCATGTTGTTATTACCATGCAACATTCTATAGTTTTGTTAAGGTTTTGGTGTTTCTATATAAATAAATCCTACTACCTACCACTTAGTTCCAATCAAGTTATCATTTTATTACAGCTTCTTAGTTTTCTTTTGGTTTCAACTTTCAACAAACATCGACTACATCCAATGGCTGCAACCCACCACCTTCTCGTCATTCTCGTCCTACTCCTTCTTACCTTCACCGGTAACACCACCAAAGTCACATCTTTAGGTCACAAAAACATCTCAAACCAAACTTGTTGTCAGGGTTCCTGTTCCACGGAAGCTGTTATACGAAGAAGTTGGGCCAGGTAGGCCTTCAATGACTAAATCATTATATAAAAATACACTTAATATTTAGTATTTTTGTGACAAAAATTAAAATATAAAATGTGTATGATTTTTGTGTGTGATATATTATGCATGGGTTAAAAATTTGACTTGTTTGATTGACAAAAACGTGCAGTAGCATCCACGGTCGACAATGGAGGTGTTGCTGGTAATACACGACACACAATCGAAAATGGAGGTGCTGTTGGTAATACACGACACACATTGCGAATCGTCTCAGTTCGTCTCATTGCATGGATAATTGTGTTTATGGGTTTATGTTGTTTATGCTTGCAAGGATGATTGATTTACGTAATGTTGTTTGTTGTTTTGTTTGTTATTGGTAACGGCTATTATGGTAGTAGGCTTAGTTTACATTGGGCTCGGCCTGTTTATCATTAGCAATGTATTTATAACGAATATTAAATGCTTGCGCTTTGCAGTATTATTTTTATCAGTTAAATCGTTTAATTACTTTGCTCTTTTTGTATGAAGGATATTGCGTATGTCTATATAATTTAATTTCATGCTTTTTCATATAACTAAATTGTATAATGCAATTCATATCATTTATCTATTACCATCTATATCATTCGAACATTGTAATCATTTTGACCTACTACAAAAAAATAAGCAAGTTTTTTATAAATGAATATATAAGTATGTCAAAAACATTCTAATATTTG
Organism: Artemisia argyi; assembly: GCA_030686995.1. Lineage (NCBI taxonomy): Eukaryota > Viridiplantae > Streptophyta > Magnoliopsida > Asterales > Asteraceae > Artemisia > Artemisia argyi. Next base: position 17,575,549 of record CM060688.1, on the reverse strand, counting down.
GCTCATTTTATTCGAAAAATTATTATCAATAAAATAAGAAGCTGATTTTAAATTTTAATCACTATTTAAAACGTTAAACTGTTAAACATTTATTGAATATTTGATAAATATAAAAAAGTAACAGTTTAATGTAAAAATATATATAATATATAAATGTAAAAAAATGAAGTTAAGTGCAACTTTTGCAAATTGCTAGATAGTTTAATGATATGTTTTGAATTTTATTTTCGTTTTGCAAAAAACATATATTAAACTTCAACATTTTATAAAATCGTATGTTAGTCAAAAGTAATGCAATATTGGGCTCATTTTGTTCGCAATTTAAAGATATTTTCATCGATATATTTTTATAAGGAATTCACTAAACATTTGTTAAATCTTTGGTAAATAAATTTTGTGCTTTTTTATCATTTTTGATAATAACTTAGATGTTCTGCTTGACAAGTACCTCATGTAACATCGTTCATATCCAAACAAGCACCAGGATTATACTATTTTATCATTTTCGATGATGGTTAAAACAGTATGAGTTACAAAATGGACCGAATTTCAGCATTCGCAAATGGTTTAGGTTGGGCTGGGTAGAGTTTAGTAGTTATAGTTTAGCTATATGTCTAGGGGTGTTTACGGTTCGGGTAATTAACCGTATAAACCGAAAACGAACCGAACCGAACCGAAAAAAAATCGAACCGAACATATAACCGAACCGAACTTGTTAAAACCGAACCGAACCGAATTAAAAATTCGGTTTTCGGTTTGGATATGGGTTTTGCTATCTGAACCGAAAATCGAATTTATACAAATATATATATTTTTTATATATTTATATTATTTTAAATATAAAAAGTGTCCATTAAAAGTTTATACTAATATAAAAAAACACTTTTTTATGCTTGAAATATTTTTTTCCCCAAAAATATATATAATTAAATTAAAAGATATATAAATAGTGTAATTCAAGTACAAATTTCGGTTTTCGGTTTTGACCCATAACCGAACCGAACTTCGGTTCGGTTCTCGGTTCGGTTCGGTTTTCGGTTATGACCCCAAAATTTTTTTTAACCAAACAACCCGAACCGAATAAACCGATTAAGCGATAACCGAACCGATGAACACCCCTATATATGTCGCAGAAAGTATATTATTTTATGAAATTTACCCTTAGAATCAAGTAATAATTGTTGGATGTTAACATACTTTGTTAGCTCCGTTGGAGTAAAAAGCACAACTAGACGAGGCTTTCAAGCAAGTCACGCATGCAGTTCCGTGATGTCGGATTAGGAGTCCTACTTAAATCCATACAAGTAGAGTTGGCCGCAAAATGGACTCAATACGGTATGATTCCAACAAATTGTTGCGCCACTTGGACAGTTATGCTCGCATAAAGTCCCCTACGGACCACCGTATTCCTACATGCAGTTTTTTTGAAAGGTTTTCATATTTCGTGGGTTCTTAAAATATAAACCAAAAAAAAAAAAAAATCGTTTAAGGAGGCTAATATGTGTCGAACTTGAAACTAAGGAAAATGAGAAATGTGTGAGTTTTTGTTTTGTCCCACATTGTTGGGTGAATAAACATTAGAGCAATTTATAACTAAGATCATGCAACAATGCAAGTAAAAAACATACATGTGTTTTTCATTGTTGAATGATCTTAGTCATTATGACTTCATCATGAAAATATGCGTGCGTTTTTTACTTTTGATATATCATGATTAATGTTAACCAAGATATAATATTTCTTGCTCCTAAAAGCTAATTCTGGTTTAACGTTTTTTACTTTTGATATATCATGATTAATGTTAACCAAGATATAATATTTCTTGCTCCTAAAAGCTAATTCTGGTTTAACTTTTTCTAGCAAGGCCGGATTTGACGTGTGCATACAAAAGTGATCAATTGCATAAGACTTACATATGTAATTAAATTTCATTATAGGTTGGTATTTTATGGATTTTACCCATAATATTATAATATTATAACCGGTCACATTGTGATATTGACACAAAACGAGCAAATTGATTGGTATTTTATGTTAATAAAAAAGTAAGTGTTTCAAGTCGGCAAAATTTTGAAAGCACGTTGCTATTTAATAGATTTTACCCATCTGAAAATTTTATTTTATTTTGTTTTTTTCTGTCTACGATTCCCATGTTCGTTGGCAACAAAAGTGGAAAAAGCAAAAAACAATTCTCCATGTCAGGGCCGGCTTTAAGGGAGTGCAAGAGGTGCCATTGCACAGGGCCACCGCTTAACGAGGGCCACAAAATTTTATGCACTTTAATATATATGTATATACACAACATGAGGCTTGAGTTTAATTAGTTCATGCACTAGTGATATATGATTATTTTGTATGTGTTTTTAAGGGCCTCTTTGTGGTGTGGTACGGGGCCACCGAAATCCATGAGACGGCCCTGCTCCATGTGTTGTCGATATCATATTGTGAAGTAGTAACAAATAACAAAGTTACAAAAGGTCAAAAATATCGAACTTATGAAATTGCACAAACTATGCAAAAGCGCTCAAAACATTGTAGTTGTGTACATTTAGGATTACACATACAAATATCATGCTAATTAACCATATAAAATATGATTTGATAAACAAAAACAACAGTTTGCACACGAATAATGACATAATTCCATAAACAATCCAATTCATAAACTAAAATCACCTTTTGCAGACAATCCATAGACAATATACTTATAATAAAAATATATTCGAAAAGAAATCACAAACAAAACAAAACATTTACATTTGATACCCATGGTACATTATTGGTACCGTTCCCGTACATGGGTTCTTAAAATGTAAACCAAAACAAAACAACAATTAAGGAAGCTAATATGCGTCGAACTTGAAGCTAATGAAAATGAGAAATGAGGCATTTTACATTTGATACAAAAAGCTTGAAGATACATATGAATTTTGGTTTTGTCCCACATTGTTGGATGAATAAACATTAGAGTAATTTATAAGTAAGATCATGAAAAGAACAAATAAACATATATTCACTTGTACTGAAATAAGATGATCTTAGCCATTCTCCTTTCAGTACAGACGAATGCATGCCTTTTTTAATTTTTGTATATCCAATTTATTTTATTTTATTTATTTATTTTATTTTATTTTATTTTTTTTTTTGTATATCACGTTTAATGATTATTATGGTTATAATGTTAACCAAGATATAAATTGTTTTGGTCCTAAGAGCCAAATTATGGTTGAGCTTCATAGCAAGGCCAGATTTGACCTATGCGAAGTGATTAATTGCATAAGACTCATACGTAGTTAATTCATAAGATGTTAAAAAACTTTCACATACTCTGGCCTTCTTTAAAGCATAAAAGAGTAAGCAACATATGTACTTAATGGTGATTATTAGCATATGTACTTAATGGTGATTATTAGCATAGTATTAGCATTGAGATCGCCAACAAGTAGACCATGAAAGAAGGAAGATAAGTAGGATGACTAATTCATATGTTTAATTAACGTGCCTAAATCATACAACTTCTGACACATGGTTTATGTATTTTTTTTTCTCCCCATCTAAACTATTTACTTTGTCACGTGTCTCTTTAACCTTGTTAGAGCACACACAATTGGTCAAATTTCCAAAAGCTTTTCATTATTCTAAAAAGCTTTTTATAATTGTTTTTTGCATTGCATCAATAGCTTTTTGCAAAAGCTTTATACAATGACTTGACAAAAAGCCTTTCTCTAAAGCTTTAGTTAATAAACATAATATACATTAAATGCTTCAAGTCATTGAAGACTAGGAGCATTGCGGATGCTCTTAGTAGTGGAGTATAAAATTAAGCTTATGATTTAGTCATGTTAATCGTTAAAGAAACATATAACAACAGTGAGTTGAAATTAGGATAGCTAAAAGTAATAAAGCAGTTTTTGTCTTATTGATTAAACTCGAGCAACACAGTACGTAGTATATATACAGCTACATTTTACGTGAATGATAAACTTATGCATTTCACGACACCGTTGTTGTTTGTAATTTAATTAGTACCCATATGAAACTAGTGCAGTTCCAGCGGTTTGCCCGGGTACATAGTTCTTTTAGTGCGAATGGGATCGAGAAATGTACTGTGGGTCCCCAATCTATGTGTAAGTGTTAAGAAAGTTTGGCTCACTACTAGATTTTAATTCCAATCTGCAACCGCTGTGGTCCTGTTAGAGTTTGTGGATAAATATTAATATGTATATGATTAGAATTGAACTCGAGACTACGGGATTGCACACTTTACGTATAAGAATCGATGTTAAATAATTAATATATAAATAGTTATATTTAATTATTAAATCACAAATAAAGTAACTAATACATGAGCGACTTATTAGTATGAAAACCAAACTCATGTGGTGTTGATTAATATGGTCGAACAAGGAAAAAGAAAAAGGGTTGAGTGTCGTGTTTTAGAACTTAAGGAGGTACTAGCAATGACTTGTTGGACAAGATTAACAGCTATATAAATACACCTTTTGGTCTCATTCGGTATGACTAGCTTAATACACTCGACACATTAATTATCCCTAAAAAGTCACATGACTAACGAATATACATATATTCTCTTATAGTGTTCGACAAGCAGTAGATTAAAACCATATGCATGCATGAATGCATGCATGATGTTCATAAATATGCATATTGCTATTTTATTAACATTCGGTCTAACTGTTTAATCCCTATGGGTTTCGATCAAAACAAGAAAATCATGTTTTGTTGTTTGATTGTTTATTAAAACATAACCTTGTTTGTTGTATGCTTTATTTGTAATTCAAGAACTAGCATTCACATCGAATCGCTAATAGTACGTGTGTACAAGAACATGGTATTAACTCACTATAGTTAATGTCTTGGATCGATTAACAAAACGGTAACGAGTTAATCATTGATCCTTATTAACCCTAATTAGGGTTCATCCAATTGTTCAAGAATTCAAGATTGCATACGGTACGTTCCTATTTATGTTTTTGTTAATAATTATATGTTATACTTGATCCATAGCTTCCGCATACATGTGTACTGTGTTTTATATGAGTTGTCATGATATTAAATTCTAAAAGTGGTATCAGAACCATGTATAACATGTAATTGATTACTAAAACATAATAAAAATCGGATCTTTAATTGTTTTAGATACATATTTTGATCTAGGGTTTTTATTTTAAATTTTTATTGAAAAATTTCGAAACCCTAACCCTAATTTTGGGAGGGGGTCGATTTTCCATGAAACCTTAATTAGGGTTTTGTGGTTTTAATGATTATTGGTAATTAATTAGAAACCCTAGGTCATTAACCGGTTATTTGAACGTATCTTGTGACCTATGTAGTAATTGTTATGCTTTAATCCGTGACAAAACATGCATGTTAGTCATGGATCTATTAATTGTTTTGTTTTTGTCACATGTTTAGATAGATCTAAAATTGGGGAAGACCTCAATAAATTATTAAAATCACTTTATGTGCTATGTGGTATGTTATTGACTTTGACCTACGCAATTGACTTGTCAATGTATGTGGCTCATTTCCTTTAAGAAGAGAATGCCTTATTTGATTATATGCATATTGAAACCTATAATTGATTTTATTAGGATCTTTTCTAATCAAGATTGCATGTGGCAATTTGTCTGATGCGTGGGAATTGCACCAGGCTTTACCTCTCGAGGGATCTCGAGAAGCTTACAACCCCCACCAGGCAGTGTACCTGATCGTTGTAGTATAGTATAGTGACAAGTACCGGGGGATTGATCGTTCAACTCAGGAACAGTGTCGCTAGGATTAGAAAGCCTAAGAATTAGGTCTAGAGGTGAGGGATGATTCTTTTTGTATTTTTATATTTTATAAAAACAATTAAAAATCTCGGTTTTTGAAAAAGTAGGTGGAATTAGTTGCTAGTCAACTAACCCAATAACTAAAAAGCAATCAAAATAAAATAACAAAAATGAAAATAAAACTAATTACTAATATGGTGTGAACAATAGATGGGAGAATTGTGTTTACTTAGATTTCACTACTCCCTAGATATCTTTTACAGGTTAATTGTTTGTTACAGTTGCGTGGATGATGGGTTATATTCCTTAATACCAATCGTGGGGTGGCGTACTTACTTCCCCAACTCTATAAGCTCCTACTTCACTCCTATGTCGAGCCTGCAAGAAGCTCCTAACATGGGATCACTAGAATTCGCTCATGCATTAAATACAACCATAAAAACCTAGTACGCATTTGGTTCATGTTTCTTAAGACGTTCAAGCATGTTACACAATGGAAGTCTGCCAGTTTTCTTAATCCTAACATCGAAATCATTCATCCATTACAACTATAAATAAGCAATCAACCTATAATCAACATCTAGGTTTCATTACATCTAAGCAAACACACAAGAGATCTAGCCTAGCATGTTAAAATTAAGACAAGCGTAAGATATATTCAAACAACACATAGACATATTGAATGAATTGAAAGAATACTTATCTCAATTGAACATGAAGGGTTTCAAAGGGTGAAAACCCTTGAAAATACTGTTAAAAACGAGCTAGGGTTTATTCAAGTCGACCCTAAAATTCTCCTCCCTTTAGAATGAAAATTACAAAGAGTATATATAGATTTCCTAAGGTGATGGCGTCAAGAAGAAAGTTCTGACGCCGTCAACCCGCCGCCAAAAATATAATCGGATTGCCTAGATCCAGATCTGACGCCGTCATGTGTATTGCTGCTCTAGGCCGTCACCACTTTTACTCTTGACGGCCTTGTTTTGACGCCGTCACGTTTTCACTGGGCCGTCACCTCTTTTGCTCTTGACGCCGTCATCAAAATTCTCTTGACGCCGTCAGTTACTGTTCCCAGCAAGAAAAATTAAGACTTTGCCGTTTTCTTTACTTTTATGCTCCAAAAACATCCAAAATGTTTCCTTTTTCCAGAATTCACTCCCAAAGTACCTAAAATCACAAAAGGAACGATTTAGGGCAATATTTGATCAAATAAATTCCAATTTCGGCTTAAATGACCCCCTAAAAACGGATCATTTTTCGCCTTATCATATACCCTTACACTTGAGATTTGCTTCTCCTCAAGCAAATGCGCTTTTATTCTAATCAAAATACAAGTTAGGGGTCATTTAACACTAATATAAAAATAATTACAACAAATAATCGTTCCACTAAAGACCAAAGACAAGCACGGAGGTTATATACTAGCACCTCACAAATAGTATTTAGATACGCACATCTCTCGGGTGTAATAAAGTATATATCACAATATGGAAATGGAAAACATCTCTCACTACCTGTCATAGCAAAATAGATTACCATAGGCTTGGGAAAGGATCAAACCTCCACCACATGGCGTAAGCACCTAGGATAAACTATCAAAGATGTCTTTTAAAGGGTTATAACGTTAGGTGTAGGGATATGGAATACACGGTTTTGTTGGATAAATGCAATCTTTACTGGTGGCGAGTTAATAATCTTGTTTAATTACATGTACAATTTGGCGTTGCTAAGACAAGACTAGACTCGACTTAAGCTAATAAATCAAAAATAACAAAAACATAAAATAAACATAGAATGAAACGGGATGGTGGTCCGTATGTTTTTCTCTTTTCTTTTTCTAGTTTTTTTTAATTTTTTTTTTTTCATACACTCTTACCCTACCATCCAAAATAATACATCATAGGGAATGAAAATTCCCCTTACACTTGAATTTTTACATACTTTACAATAGACTAATCTAATTACTCAAATTAAGATAATCAAAACACTTGGAGTACTTTTAAGATTAACGCACATATGGCGGTAGTAAATGATGTTCTTCCTCATTACTCCATAACACAAGTACTTTACCCATGAGTCCCAATCGTCCCAAAACAATATGTACAAGGATATGACTCGACTTAGCAACCATGTAATCAATTAGATAATTAACTAAAGGTTTAAACAAATAACAATAATGCACTAAAGATGAGTGCATACACTGAAGGCTAAGGCGATTTGGTTGTACATTTAAGTGGGGTGTAACAACTTCTTCCTTTAAGTAAGATGCTCAAAGTTAGAAACGAAAAGATAGGCTCGGAGGGGTGTACTAGGGGTTTCGTGTACTAAAAATGAGTACAACGCTAAGGTGTGTGATGAGGCGAAAAATGATCCGTTTTTAGGGGGTCATTTAAGCCGGAATTCAACTTTATTTGATCAAATATTGCCCTAAATCGTTCCTTTTGTGATTTTAGGTACTTTGGGAGTGAAATCTGGAAAAGGAAGCAATTCGGACGTTTTTGGAGCATAAAAGTGAAGAAAACGCCAAAGTCTTAATTTTCCATGCTGGGAACAGTAGGTGACGGCGTCAAGAGCAAAATTCCATGACAACCCAGTACAGATTTGACGGCGTCACGAGGGTAGGGCGTCAAGAGTAAAAGTCATGACGGCCTGGAAATGATTTAGTCTTGACGGCGTCAAATGTAGATCAAGGCAGTCCGAGAATAGTTTTGGCGGCGAGGTGACGGCGTCACAATGTTTGTCTTGACGCCGTCAGACCTCTTTTCCTATATATAGTTTTCTAATTTTTCACATTAAAGAAGGGAAGTTTTGGGAGAAACCCTAAGTACGATTTTGGTGTAACTTTACAGGTTTTTCAAGGGTTCCAAACCCTTGATACCTTGCATGTGTAATCAAGATAAGTGTTCTTCTAATTCAATCAATATGTCTATGTGTTGGTTGTCTATATCTTGTTCTTGTCTTAATTCCATCATGCTAGGCTAGATCTATCTTTTGTTTGCTTAGATCTAATGAAACCTAGATGTTAATTATGTGTTGATTACTTATTTATACTTGTTTGGGATGAATGATTTATATGTTAGGCTTAAGAAAACTGGCAGATCTCCAATTGGTATCATGCTTGAACCTCTTAAGAAACATGAACCGACGCGCACTAGGTCTTTATTGGTTGTATTTAATGCATGAGCCACTGTTTACAATCCCTATAGTTGTGCTGGGCATGGTGTAGGAGGAGATAAGAGCTCATAGAATTGGGGAGTTAAGTGTGCCACCCCATGAATGGTATTAAGGAATACGATCCGTCATCCATGCAATTATAACAAGTAATTAACGTGTAAAAGATGTCTAGGGAGTAGTGAAATCTAAGTAAACACATTTTCTCCAATTACTGCTCACAACTTTAGTATAATTTACTTTATTTTCATTTCTAGTATTTTATTTTGATTGCATCTTAGCATTGGGTTAGTTGATTAGCAACTAATTCCGCCCAAATCCATCAAACCCGAGATTTTTAATTGCTTTTCATAAAATATAAAAACATAAAAAGAATCATCCTTCACCTTTAGACCTAGTTAGATTAATTTCAATCCTAACGAAACTATTCCTAGCTGAACGATCAATCCCCCGGTACTTGTGACTATACTATACTACAACGATCAGGTACACTGCCTGGTGGGGGTTGTAAGCTTCTCGAGATCCCTCGAGAGGTAAAGCCTGTTGCGATTCCCACGCATCAAGTTTTTGGCGCCGCAGCCTGGGGAATAGTTATTGTCTAGGTTAGAATTTCTTTTTATTAGGTCTACTTGCTAGATTCCTTTCTAGTAAAATTTTATTTTTATTTTTAGTTTTTCTTTAGTCTATCTTTTTCTTTGTGCCTTTGTTAGTAAATTAAAATTCATTGACTATTCCGTTGGCCAATATGGAAAACGCGAATCCACCCCTTTCCCCTAGAGAATTGGCTGTGTTACGTGAACAAATTGAGAGTGAGATTAGGGAACTTAGGGAGCTTAATAGGTTGATTAAGGTTGAGCTCGAACATGCATTTAGTGACCTAGCGACCGCCTTGTATTCAAATGAGGACCTAGGGCCTAATGACTTTGTGAATGTTATTGAGGGACTTGAAGAGGGGGAAATAGATCCGAAGCTTAATGACTATTTTAATCTATACCCCACTAAGGAGGAGATTGCATATTATAATAATCTTATTGATAACCCGCGATCTCCTTTCACCATAATTGAACCTAAGATCAAGAAAGGCGATCCTAAGAATGCTAAAATACCATGTATGATTGGGTATAGGCACATTAGCAATGCTTACATTGACTTTAAATCTCCAATCAACATTATGTCCTCAACTGTTTATAATGATATAGTGAAAACAAGACTTGAACCTAGAAGAGATCCCAAATACCTCGATGGAGTTTGTAACTTTGTCGGGAGAGTTAAAGGTTTACATGTCTTTGTTGGTAATTTCACTTTTGTCACCGACTTTATGATTGTGGAGGATCTTACTAATGTTATTGATTGTCGATTATCCAATGTTGTGTTTGGCAAACCATTTGTTGAGGAGTCTAAGTTGGAATATAATGAGATAGAAGGAACGATCCGATTTGCAAGTAACACCGATAGTATCACTTATAGGATGCCTAATAGGATGAAAGAATTTCGCTTTATATCCCGTTTGATAAGGACAACGTTGGTGCTTTTGAGGATACTAATGAGGAGGATAAGAAAAAAGGCATGGATTATGTATGGGAAAAAAGGAGTCTTTATTACAAAGATTGCTTAGCCCTTGGACCTAGGTATAAAGTCGATAAAGAATTTGCCCAAATGATTATGGGGGCAGTTGAGAAAAAGGTGATTGATTTCTACAAGGAATATCTACAATCAGAGTGTGGAACCAATAAAAAGGTCACGTAGTAACCCATGACCTTGAGTCTAGCTACAAGACTCGTAAATAAATAAAAGCGCTTCTTGGGAGGCAACCCATGTTTTGTGTGATTTTATTTGTTTGTTTGTTATTTGTTTCCGTATGCATGCTTAATTTTTATTGTTGGTAGATCATGGTTCTCAATTAAGAAGTGGAAATACTTTACTTTGTTGTTTTGGCCTAGTCTTAACTCCACCTAAAAATATTTTTGCAAAAGATAAGTGTAAGGGGAAACCCCAAATATGTTTTTAAGAAACAAACCGATCATGATTCTCCACAATAATAAATGAACATGTATATTCGTATTTGTTAGAGTCAAATGCTTGTATTGAGTCATAATGAAGTTTTGCAGGATTTTCCAGGAAGTAGGACCAAGTTTTTCCAGAAATTTTCCGGAAACTTAACATAAGAATTTCTGCAGGTCAATTCTGACGGCGTCAGGAGTTTACTCTTGACGGCGTCAGGTGTAAAAATCTGGAAATTTTACCGGTTTTGTTTTTCTAACGGAGTCTTATGGTTTTTGTGAATTATTAAGTTTTATAATCTCCAGGAGATCTGCAAACTTCATTCCACAAGCATTATATCTTATCTTGTTTTCTAGGATTTAGTAGCTTATATAGGATGCCACCGATTTTACGCGAGGTTGTCTTGTCTATTTTGTCAGGTTTTACAGGTTATGTATGACAAGAAGATGATTTATATTCTGGATGGGAAGCTTTGATCGTTCATTTTCTTGGAGGAAGATTTAACCTGGCCACCTTATTATCCATACCGAGCGAATCAGGGGAGTATTTGATTTCATTCTTTTTACTTTTTAACTTTTACATTCTTTATTTGAACATTGGGGACAATGTTCATCTTAAGTGTAAGGGGAGGGTAAAAAGATGATACCTTACATATGCACTTTCGCTTGAGTTTGTTTTGTTTAATGGTAGATGTGTAATAAAACTATGAGAAATACTTGTTAGTGCAATTTTAGCGCCAAATTTAATTTTTTTTTACAACATTTAGGAGTGAAACTTTAGCCATAGCAAGCGTCTCATGGATAGGAGATTGTATGACTAGCACATAACCGTATATTCAGAAAAATTTTCCACCCAAATATGTGAGGTTCGCCTTTAGATTTGAAAGGAAAAGCATTCATTATTAGTGCTTATGAGTGTACCGGTAGCATTTAGATTCTAGAACTTGCGTTAGTGATGCATCCCGAGACCGCTAGTGAGACTACATTCGTGTAGTAGGATTTACTACATGATAAGAGGCATTAGGATCACCCTTGTGTTAAACCCGTATCATAATTACTTGACCATTTAAGTCATATTACTTGGCTAGTTAAGTCAAATAATTTTTCCCACACCCTTAGCGTTGTACTCATTTTTAGTACACGAAACCCCTAGTACACCCCTCCGAGCCTATCTTTTCGTTTCTAACTTTAAGCATTTTACTTAAAGGAAGAATTTGTTACACCCCACTTAAATGTACAACCAAATCGCCTTAGCCTTCCTTGTATGCGCTCATTTTTAGTGCATTATTGTTATTTGTTAAACCCTAAGTTAACTTTCTAATTGATTACATGGTTGCTAAGTCGAGTCATATCCTTGTACATATTGTTTTGGGACGATTGGGACTCATGGGTAAGTACTTATTTTATGGAGTAATGGGGAAGAACATCATATATTACCCTGTATGTGCGTTAATCTTAAAAGTACTCCAAGTGTTTTAATTTTCTTAATTCGAGTCATTAGATTAGTTAATTGTAAAGTATGTAAAGATTCAAGTGTAAGGGGAATTCTCATCCCCTATGATGTATTATTTTGGATGGCAGGGTAAGAGTGTATGCAAAAAAAAAAAAAAAAAAAAAAACGTAAAAATCAAGAAAAAGAAAAGAAAAAAAATAGAAAAAGGAAAAAGAGAAAAAACATACGGACTACCATCCCGTTTCATTCTATGTTTATTTTATATTTTTGTTATTTTTCATTTATTAGCTTAAGTCGAGTCTAGTCTTGGCTTAGCAACGCCATATTGTACATGTAATTAACCAAGAGTGTTAACTCGCCACCAGTAAAACTTCCTTTATCCAACAAAACCGTGTATTTCGTATCCCTACACCTAACGTTACAACCCTTTAAAAGACCTCTTTGATAGTTTATCCTAGGTGCTTACGCCATGTGGTGGAGGTTTGATCCTTTCCCAAGCCTATGGTAATCTATTTTGCTATGACAGGTAGTGAGAGATATCTTTCGTTTCCATATTGTAATTTATACTTTATTACACCCGAGAGATGTGAGTATCTAAACACTATTTGTGAGGTGCTTGTTTATGACCTCCGTGCTTGTCTATTGGTCTTTAGTGGAACGATTATTTGTTGTAATTACTTTTATATTAGTATTAAATGACCCCTAACTTGTCTTTTGAGTAGAATAAAAGCGCATTTGCTTGAGGACAAGCAAATCTCAAGTGTAAGGGTATATGATGAGGCGAAAAATGATCCGTTTTTAGGGGGTCATTTAAGCCGGAATTCAACTTTATTTGATCAAATATTGCCCTAAATCGTTCCTTTTGTGATTTTAGGTACTTTGGGAGTGAAATCTGGAAAAGGAAGCAATTCGGACGTTTTTGGAGCATAAAAGTGAAGAAAACGCCAAAGTCTTAATTTTCCATGCTGGGAACAGTAAGTGACGGCGTCAAGAGCAATTCCCTGACGGCGTCAAGAGCAAAATTCCATGACGACCCAGTACAGATTTGACGGCGTCACGAGGGTAGGGCGTCAAGAGTAAAAGTCATGACGGCCTGGAAATGATTTAGTCTTGACGGCGTCAAATGTAGATCAAGGCAGTCCGAGAATAGTTTTGGCGGCGAGGTGACGGCGTCACAATGTTTGTCTTGACGCCGTCAGACCTCTTTTCCTATATATAGTTTTCTAATTTTTCACATTAAAGAAGGGAAGTTTTGGGAGAAACCCTAAGTACGATTTTGGTGTAACTTTACAGGTATTTCAAGGGTTCCAAACCCTTGATACCTTGCATGTGTAATCAAGATAAGTGTTCTTCTAATTCAATCAATATGTCTATGTGTTGGTTGTCTATATCTTGTTCTTGTCTTAATTCCATCATGCTAGGCTAGATCTATCTTGTGTTTGCTTAGATCTAATGAAACCTAGATGTTAATTATGTGTTGATTACTTGTTTATACTTGTTTTGGATGAATGATTTATATGTTAGGCTTAAGAAAACTGGCAGATCTCCAATTGGTAACATGCTTGAACGTCTTAAGAAACATAAACCGACGCGTACTAGGTCTTTATTGGTTGTATTTAATGCATGAGCCACTGTTTACAATCCATATAGTTATGCTGGGCATGGTGTAGGAGGAGATAAGAGCTCATAGAATTGGGGAGTTAAGTGTGCCACCCCATGAATGGTATTAAGGAATACGATCTGTCATCCATGCAATTATAACAAGTAATTAACGTGTAAAAGATGTCTAGGGAGTAGTGAAATCTAAGTAAACACATTTTCTCCAATTACTGCTCACAACTTTAGTATAATTTACTTTATTTTCATTTCTAGTATTTTATTTTGATTGCATCTTAGCATTGGGTTAGTTGATTAGCAACTAATTCCGCCCAAATCCTTCAAACCCGAGATTTTTAATTGCTTTTCATAAAATATAAAAACATAAAAAGAATCATCCTTCACCTTTAGACCTAGTTAGATTAATTTCAATCCTAACGACACTATTCCTAGCTGAACGATCAATCCCCGGTACTTGTCACTATACTATACTACAACGATCAGGTACACTACCTGGTGGGGGTTGTAAGCTTTTCGAGATCCCTCGAGAGGTAAAGCCTGTTGCGATTCCCACGCATCAGTGTGGGAAAAATTATTGACTTACTAGCCAAGTAATATGACTTAAATACTCAAGTATTATGATACAGGTTTAACACAAGGGTGATCCTAATGCCTCTTATCATGTAGTAAATCCTACTACACGAATGTAGTCTCACTAGCGGTCTCGGGATGCATCACTAACGCAAGTTCTAGAATCTAAATGCTACCGGTACACTCATAAGCACTAATAGTAAATGCTTTTCCTATCAAATCTAAAGGCGAACCTCACATATTTGGGTGGAAAATTTTTCTGAATGGTACGGTTTTGTGCTAGTCATACAATCTCCTATCCATGAGACGCTTGCTAAGGCTAAAGTTTCACTCCTAAATGTTGTAAAAATTTTTAAATTTGGCGCTAAAATTACACTAACAAGTATTTCTCTTAGTTTTATTACACACCTACCATCAAACAAACAAACTCAAGTGAAAGTGTATACTATAAGGTATCATCATTTTACCCTCCCCTTACACTTAGGATGAACATTGCCCCCAATGTTCAATTAAAAATTGTAAAAGTGAAATAGGTAAAAGAATGAAATCAAATACTCCCCTGATTCGCTCGGTATGGATAGTGTGGTAACAAGGTTAGATCTTCCTCCAAGAAAATTAACAATCAAAGCTTCCCTTCCAGAATATAAATCATCTTCTTGTCATACATAACCTGTTAAACCTGAGAAAACAAACAAGGCAACCTCGCGTAAAATCGGCGGCAATCTATATATGATAACAAATCCTAGAAAACAAAGTAAGATATAATGCTTGTGGAATGAATGTTTGCAGATTCCCTGGAGTTTATAAAACTAAAGATTCAACAAAAACTTTAAGACTCCGTTAGAAAAACAAAACTAGCAAAATTTCCAAATTTTTACACATGACGCCGTCAGGAATTTCTTCCTGACGCCGTCAGAAGTGACTTGCAGAAATCTTTATGTTAAGTTTCCGGAAAATTTCTGGAAAAACTTTGTCCTACTTCCTGGAAAATCCTGCAAAACATTATTATGACTCGATACAAGCATTTGACTCAAACAAATACGAATATACATGTCCATTTAATATTGTGGAGAATCATGATCGAGTTTGTTTCTTAAAAACATATTTGGGGTTTCCCCTTACACTTATCTTTTGCGAAATACCCTTGGATGAAGTTAAGACTAAGCCAAACGACAAAATAAAGTATTTTCACCATCTTAGTTTTGAAACATGATCTACCAACAATAAAAATAAAGCATGCATACGGAAACAAATAACAATCAAACAATTAAAAATCACACAAAACATGGGTTGCCTCCCAAGAAGCGATTTTCTTTATTTACGAGTCTTGTAGCAAGACTCAAGGTCATGGGTTATCGTGTGTCGCTTATGCTCACATAACCAAGGGTGAGCCATCTAATAGTCGCCTCATCTTTCTTATAATCATCACTTAACTCTAAACATCTACGATAATACCTTTTATTCTTTTCATGAGTATATTTAAGCCCTTTTCTTTTATCATTCTCACTTAGCATTTCTAGGGGCAGATACCTACTACACTTCTCCATGAAAAAATCCTTGAACCTAGGGTGTGCACGGGGCATTTGGTAGACAAAATCTTCATCCCCATCCGAGAATGTAATTAACCCTTCTATAAGTTTTTCATCAAGTTTGGTCAACCTTTTGAAAGGTTTCCCAAACACAACTTGGGTTAACTTACTATCGATAAATTCTCCTAGATTCTCCATAACCATGAACTCAACAAGATAAACAAAGCTTCCTACAAATACATGCAATGACATTGCCTAGCAATAACATTATCTCCTTTGTATTCTAACTCGTCTACCATGATTTTATTATATTCAATACGCAAGATGTTAGCATCGTATTTTATTTATAAAAAGTGTCGGTCATTAACGTATTGTTATAGGTTGCATTAGAATATCATTATGATGAAGTTTAGGCTTAGTATTCATGTTTTGTGAAAGTCTAAGGCTCATTAGTGTAATAATGTATAAAATAGATGATGCCCTAGACTTCATGTATAAATACTCTTGTAAACCTCATTTTAGAGGTTGGTTCTCTTAGTTAATTACATTGTCTTTCATTTACACACACTAGGAGATCCCATCCACTCTCTCTCTCTCTACTTACTTTCTCTCTCTAGATCTAGGCTTGATTCAATAGTGAAATAGGTTGTTCTACGGTCCTACAAGTGGTATCAATCGCCTAGGGATAATATAGGTTGTTTTAGGTTTGATTTGGTTGAAAAAACTTGGTTTAAAAGTGATTTTTTAGATTTCGGTTACTGTTCATCCCAAACTTTTCGAGTTAGGAATTTTTTTTTCGAGTTAGGTGCTTAAACTATCGAGTTAGGTGCAACTTATCGAGTTAGGTGCATTGTTCTTATCGAGTTTGGTGCAACTTATCGAGTTAGGTGCATTGTTCTTATCGAGTTAGGTGCCACTTATCGAGTTAGGTGTCTTCAACATTTATCGAGTTAGGTTCACTTTGGTTATCGAGTTTGGTGTTCTATCAAGTTTGATAAGTTTTTCTTATCGAGTTTGAGGTATTATCTTTCGAGTTAGGTGTCTTTGTTATCGAGTTAGAGGCAATAAATTTTCTATCGAGTTTGGATTTGTGGACTTTGGCGAGTTAGCCTTGATTTCCTAATCGTTTATCGAGTTAGGATCCGTGTTGCTACCTTCTAAGGGGATACTCTGCCAAAATTTTATTATCTTATCGAGTTAGAAGCAAAGAACTTATTGAGTTAGATGCAAAGCATTTATCAAGTTAGAAACCACACCTAATGTATCGAGTTTGAAACCAAAAGCACATATCGAGTTAGGAACATACCTAACATATCGAGTTAGAAACCTACTTATCGAGTTAGAAACCTACATGAACTTATCGAGTTAGAAACACAAGCCCTATCGAGTTTTTTGGCGGGAAATTTTGAGTAAAATTTATTTTTCACACGAGAATTAACGTTCAATTTTTACGCGAGATTTAAATTTTGGTATTACGTTGAAAATTTTGGCCCAAAATTCAAATTTTTAGGCCAAAATTCAAAAAATTTCGGCAAAATTTGGCGAAAAAATTTTCAAAACTCAAATTTTTCTGGTAACCTTAGAATTGTATTTCTTTGTGTTTTTCAAATTTTGAGAAATAAAATTTTCGTATTCATTTTTTGGAGGGAAAATTTGAAATCACAAAAATTCAACCGAGAACGTTTTTCAAAATTCGCCAAAAACATCTAATATTCAACAACAACCTTTGTTATCTTTCAAAAGATCCTCAGAACAACGTTTCACTTTTAATTGAATCAATGGCATCTCACCATGACAGTATCACGAGTACTTTGTCCAATGGTATACCGTTGACTGCTGAGGAACATGAGTTTAGAGCTACAACAAGAGTTAATGACAATTCAGCAGACCTTAATGCTACCTACAACTTTATGGCAAATCAGCAGGCAACAACATCAAGCAGTGATTCTGATCTTCCTCCCACTTATGATTCAGATCCATTCCATGAGGTACCAAATTATGGTAACAATGCTACTTCGTTTGCTCATGAGAAGCCACATCTTGTGCCATCTGAACCTAATTATGATACATATGTGGGGGAACAAGTTAATAGCAATGTTAACTATGAAACTCCAGATATGGATCCTAATGGAGTTCAAGTTGCACAAAATGGTGCTAATGATGAGGAAACCCGTGCTTTCTTTGAATCATTATTGAATAATTGCAGCATTGAAATCGAGAAAGTGAAAAAGGTCAATCGCGATGTTAAGGCCGCGAATGTTAAATTGACCGCTGAGCTTGAGAGTTACAAGGCAAACGCTAAAGCTTTTGAGTTTCATAACAAAAGATTGTCTGAATTAGAAACTGGTTATCAAAATTCCGTTTCAAGGGAAAAACAATTGCAACTCAAGTTTGATACACTTGATGTTAATTCTTTCAAGAAGATTAAAGCTTTAAACGCGGAAATTTCTGATTTACAAAACCAACTTTCTAAACAAAAAACAGCTTATACCAATCTTGAAAAAGAAAGGGATGAGTTGAAAAAGGATTTTGCAAAGAAAGAAGACAAACTTTTGGCTGAAATCGTAGAGTCAGAACACATGATTGCTCATTTAGAAGAATTAGTGGTTAAGTCGGGTCAGTCAAGTCAAACAATGAAAATGATTTCAAATCAAACTAATCCGATTTACCATACGAAACACAAAGTGGCTCTTGGTAACAACACCCCCAGTAATCTCAAGAAAGCTCAGCAAGAACAGAATGTTTTGTATAATGGGAATGTGATTTACACTAAACATGATCCTCCCGTCGTTCGGGATTCTGTGCAAACGATAGAACATGTTGAAGAGAGCATAAATAAAGTGAAACAAAAGGATTTGAAACCCATTGATTACAACAAATTGAACAAACTTTCGGGAATTACTTTTGTTCCACAAAAAGAACCATCTGTGTTTTCCATAAAACGACCATTCTCAAAAATGTTTTCTAAGAAAGTAATTGTTTCCAAATCTCTTTCAAAAATTGAACAAATGTCTTCTAACAACACTTTTAATACAAGTGAGGCTAGAAACATTCTGGATGACGTTAAAAAGAGAATTCAAGAACTTCAAAATATTGTTGCTTCTAAAACTACAATCGATATTAACAACTGGCATTCCAGTTTTCATATTGAGCAGAAAAAAGTTTTTGAAAACGAAATTGCTATCCCACTGAATAACATCAGTGCGAGGGTAATCCATTTTGAACAAGCTTTCTTAAAAGAAACGTCCGACTTTGTCAAGGACCACAAATCCCTGGTAAACGAAACTAATGATGCTCGTGAAAACATGAATGTTTTGGAAAACCTAAATGATTCTCTCTTCGAAGCTGTTATGACCACTGACATTATGTCCATCATTTTACAAACGTATTCTGTTCAAGACGATGAACGACTAAGAGCTGCGACCTCCGCAATTGTTTCAAAATATGAAAATGCTCTTATAAAGCTTGAAAAAGAAAATGTGTCATGTTTTAAACAACTTGATCGAAAAAATGAAGAATGCAAGTATGACAAATTGTCGTATGAGCGTGCCTTCAAGAACATGAAAGAGCAAAATGATCTTTTGAGGGCTCAGCTTGAAAATCAAAAAGGGAAGGGTGAGGAAACTAAGTTTGCAAAACCATCGACTTCGGAGAAACCAAATGTTTCAAACACGGTTCAAAAACCAAAAATGTCAATTTCACGGTTTGCTCCAAAAGTCGATGAGAAAAAGGATTTGTCAAAACCAGTCACTCCACCACCCTTGCCCAAGGAAAAGGTAATGGAAAAGTTTGTTGAAAAACAAAATTTGTTTGTTGAAAGAAACAATAATGTGATTTCACCTGGCTCTTCTAAGTATAGTACACCAAATAAGACAACAAAAACTGTTAATGAGTCTGTTGGTTCTAATGACATGGTCCTCAATCATCATCTAGAAGAAGCTAGAAAAAAGGCACAACATCGAAAAAACGGAATTTTAGGTGCAAAACGTAGTGTGATGAATTCTACAAGATTCCAAAGCACCGCTAGTAGTAGTAGACCATTACCTAGGAACTTTCAACAAAATACTAGGGATTGGCTTGCATCTAAGAGTAGTGGCACAAATAAGAATGCTAGGAAAGTAGAATGCAACACAAAGAATTCCAAATCAAGTGTCAAGACCCAATCCACTAAGACACCAAATCAAAACAAACCCGTTGATAAGAAGCAAGAGGTTAAGAAACCTAATAGGTTGATATCTAAATTCCAAGACTGAGACTTCCGCTGCATCTGATAAGAAAACTACATCTAGATCTTACCTTAGGTGGATTCCTACCGGGAAAGTTTTTAAAACAGTTGGTCTTAGATGGATTCCCACAGGAAAGATTTTTGATAGTTGCACCAAGACAAATAATAGTGATAATCTTCAGGATAAGGAAGTAGAAACCACAACAACTGTTGATAGTCAACACCCTCAAAGTGTTGATTCGTGTACTTCTAACACTGTTATTTGTGAAACCTCTTCGTCTTTGGTTGCAGGTGCTTCAACTATCTCAGAACCCAGTTCTTCAGAGGGTTCAAATTCTGTAAATTCTATAAAATCATTCTTTCAATCTTCTATTTTTGATTTTCCATTTCTTTTATAAAAACAAAAACAAAATACAAAAATATAAAATTTCAAAAAATACAAAAACAATATAAAATCATAAAATCCAAAAATATTCTTCTCACGACATGTCTCTCGTATAAATCAATATTTTGTACGTGTCTAGAAATGTCTTTCAACAATGACACGAACATTTACAGATGCTTGAACGGGAGTTCTTTAAAATGTTTTTTCTAAAACATGTCGTTTCTCAAAAGTTTCTTCACAATGGCTTGTAAGTACTTCAACTTACAACCCGTGCTTCAAAGTGAAATCTTTTCAAAACTTAAGTCCGGGTATAACAACTCGAAAAGATTTCAAATAAGGACTTAATCAAACGGCTTCTGGACACATCAGTTCAGGACCCGCGCTTCAAAGAAAGGAAAGTGCTTAATAAAACAAAGATTTCAAAAATTTTTTCGAGCACTTATCCTAAAACGAAAACCACACACTTATCTGGCTTGAGTTTTCTTTAGAAAAACTTTCAAAATCTTTAAGCTCAAGACCATGATTGTTGATCTAATGATAAATTAGATTTTCAAAATTCTCTTACATCATGAACACCACATTTTCACGATTTTTCAAAAAGATTTTCAAAATCTATCAAAATCGGTGCTCATCATCAAAATGACTTGTGTACACCTTACAGTGCACAACTCAAGTTTTCAAAGAAAGGAAAGTGCTACGCAAAAATGATTTTCATCAACAAAGTGCACTTATCCTATAAATGGACACTGTTGTACGCCTCAGTGCGACATTCCTATTCAAACAAAGAGAAGTCTTTGTTTTTTAAAAAAACCTTGATGCAAAATTCAACAAATCTGAAACTTCTTTCTCTTTCAGAATTTTGCTTCAAGATGACTCCTTCCCTCTAAACTTTAAAAAGTTTAACATTTCTCAAAAACATATGCGAGTTTTGAGGGGGAGTATTTCATAAAAACAAAAATGTTCCGAGTTCATGCAAAAACAAATTTGTCTTTCTCTCCAAAAAGCTTTTTCTTAATCATTTGATATCAAAAATATCACGATATGCTATTTTTGAGGGGGAGAAGACATGATTAAAATGTGATCAAAGATGTTTAAAGCTTGTGACTGAATCTCAAAAGAGCTCGACTCAGAAAGTACCAATGAATTGACGAAGCTTAAAATGTCAGTAATCGAAAGGACTTGTCCTGGACGGGTAATAATTTCAAGCTAGTCTAACTAGTGATGTAAGCGTGTCTCGAATAGGACTTGTCTGAGTAGAATGTACCGTATCGAGAGACTTTCTTTGGACTTGACTAGGACGGGTAATAACTTCAAGCTAGTCTAACTAGTGATGTAAGCGTGTCTCGAATCGGTCATGTTCACTGAAAGTGGATCAATTCAAAAAGTGCAAACTCCTCACGCATATGCAAATTTCTTAAAAATTCATGAGCACATGTGAAGGGGGAGTCCTTCAAAAGAAACAAAAACTCTCAAAGTGTCAACAAAAATGTGTTTATATTCATAAACACTTTGAGAGATTTTCAATCAAAGGTTTCATGGCAATTATAGGATTCATGGAGTTATAAGGTGACTAAGGTTAGGGAAAACCGTCCTATGATCCGCCAGAGCCGGAGGGATCTACCCAAGGACAATTCCAATAGATTAGAATTAGAAGTCCTTAGGTATGATTGAAAAAAGGAGAAAATGAGAAAGGAGAAAGAAGGAGTTGAAGAATTAAAAAGAAAAGTTATGAAAAAGGGTGAAAAGAAATAGCCCTCCATATGTTCAACCTTAGGGCAGACACCGGGTTCAATTCATATGCTACTGGTTGTTACTAAGGTGACACCGGTATTGAAGATAAAGACGTCATGGACCCAGTGACGCACTGCACTAAACCTTCTAGCCACTCAAGTTCTCTTAAAAGAGCTTGTTTCATTCTCACGGGGAACCGGCATAATCTATCGACCTGTCTCTTAGAGATGGTTGATATTGAAGCAGGAGACCTCTCCCTAATCTCCGCATAGGAAACCAAATGTGCACTTATCGAGTCTAGAGCCCCGAGATTCATCAAAAGATCTCATAGGAACACATGATATTTCTACACTGGTTGTTCATCAATAAGGACGCCAGATGTAAACTTAAGAGTCCTACGCAGATCTTAGCAATCTGCCAGAACATTTCTGAGAGGATTCACTTTTGTGATTCTCAATGATTGAATGGAAATTCCTGCCAGGGTCAACATCAAGCAGCCCTGACAGCAGGTCACTTCGGTAATTCTTTATGGGTTACGCTTAGTGTTCGCGGTGGTTTCAAATGGTCTACAGTCGTGGAGTGATCCCCAACGACTCACCCAGTCATTGAGCTACTTAGTAGGTCTTGTAAGCTCTTTCGGGAGTATCTGATATGGGAACGGCCATGGTAAGGGTTAGAAGGAGTCTTCACACTATGCTGTTGACGATCTCTAATTCCTTATCTGTAAGTACCGGTTGATTTATTGCTAACTGTTTACCTGCAGATATACATCATCTCCATGGCGAAAGATTCCACATGCTCATACATGCATCAACAAAGTCAAAGGAAAGTTCTCACAAAGATCAAAGGATAGCAACAGTCAAAGAAAGATTCTACGCCATAAAGAAGAATCTACAAAGTAAAGTGACAAAGATCAACGTGAAAGAATGGGAATAACAAATGTATGTATGACAAAGACTTAAGACGTATGAGCATGTTGGAATGGCAGACAACCACCACAAACACAGAAGTGACGAAAGGCAGATGACATCATTTGATCATATCAACATCGATGAACGAAGAACAATGAACAAAGTACTATGACTCATCTAATGATTCTTAAAGACGTCAAGAGCTATGCATGTTAAAGTATGAAGACAAAGATGATGACGTCGCGCAACCTTCAATGACCAACACTTAGGGGGAGATTGTTAGCATCGTATTTTATTTATAAAAAGTGTCGGTCATTAACGTATTGTTATAGGTTGCATTAGAATATCATTATGATGAAGTTTAGGCTTAGTATTCATGTTTTGTGAAAGTCTAAGGGCCATTAGTGTAATAATGTATAAAATAGATGATGCCCTAGACTTCATGTATAAATACTCTTGTAAACCTCATTTTAGAGGTTGGTTCTCTTAGTTAATTACATTGTCTTTCATTTACACACACTAGGAGATCCCATCCACTCTCTCTCTCTACTTACTTTCTCTCTCTAGATCTAGGCTTGATTCAATAGTGAAATAGGTTGTTCTACGGTCCTACACGAGATTATGTTTATTGGGAGAGATGAGTTAAGGTAGACATTAAAGCTCCTAAATCCAATCTTACAAGGAAATTGCATATTGAATGAGCTATCTCACTCAATCCTTGTTCTAGGGTCAACATACCTAAGAGGGTTCACTTCATCTTCCATCCTATCCTCATTAATCACATCACCATCGTCTAGATCCTCATCGGAGTCTGAATAGTAGAAAGGACTAGCCCTATGGTCATCATCATGGTCAGACTCCTCCATTTCAGAATTATTGTCAAAGTGGTGGTTAGGCGAGAGGTTAGACGGGTTTTCATTTTCTACTAAAGGGATTGGGGCGGGCATTTGGAAAATCATGCGACGAAAAACACGAATAACAGGAATCAAACGATCAATGTTATTGTTATCCATCGAGATAGTTTACGAACAAAGGAAACAAAGAAATAAGATATACTAAAGAAAACCTAAAAATAAAAATAAAATCTTACTAGAAAGGAATCTAGCAAGTAGACCTGATAAAAAGAAATTCTAACCTAGACAATAACTATTACCCGGGCTGCG
The DNA here is from genome assembly GCA_030686995.1 of Artemisia argyi. Lineage (NCBI taxonomy): Eukaryota > Viridiplantae > Streptophyta > Magnoliopsida > Asterales > Asteraceae > Artemisia > Artemisia argyi. The sequence goes on along the minus strand of CM060688.1, from coordinate 17,550,999 downwards.
GTGCCAAAAACTTGATGCGTGGGAATTGCACCAGGCTTTACCTCTCGAGGGATCTCGAGAAGCTTACAACCCCCACAAGGCAGTGTACCTGATCGTTGTAGTATAGTATAGTGACAAGTACCGGGGGATTGATCGTTCAACTTAGGAATAGTGTCGCTAGGATTAGAAAGCCTAAGAATTAGGTCTAGAAGTGAGGGATGATTCTTTTTGTATTTTTATATTTTATAAAAGCAATTAAAAATCTCGGTTTTTGGAAAAGTAGGTGAAATTAGTTGCTAGTCAACTAACCCAATAACTAAAATGCAATCAAAATAAAATAACAAAAATGAAAATAAAACTAATTACTAATATGGTGTGAACAATAGATGGGAGAATTGTGTTTACTTAGATTTCACTACTCCCTAGATATCTTTTACAGGTTAATTGTTTGTTACAGTTGCGTGGATGACGGGTTATATTCCTTAATACCAATCGTGGGGTGGCGTACTTACTTCCCCAACTCTATAAGCTCCTACTTCACTCCTATGTCGAGCCTGCAAGAAGCTCCTAACATGGGATCACTAGAATTCGCTCATGCATTAAATACAACCATAAAAACCTAGTACGCATTGGTTCATGTTTCTTAAGACGTTCAAGCATGTTACACAATGGAAGTCTGCCAGTTTTCTTAAGCCTAACATCGAAATCATTCATCCATTACAACTATAAATAAGCAATCAACCTATAATCAACATCTAGGTTTCATTACATCTAAGCAAACACACAAGAGATCTAGCCTAGCATGTTAAAATTAAGACAAGCGTAAGATATATTCAAACAACACATAGACATATTGAATGAATTGAAAGGATACTTATCTCAATTGAACATGAAGGGTTTCAAAGGGTGAAAACCCTTGAAAATACTGTTAAAAACGAGCTAGGGTTTATTCAAGTCAACCCTAAAATTCTCCTCCCTTTAGAATGAAAATTACAAAGAGTATATATAGATTTCCTAAGGTGACGGCGTCAAGAAGAAAGTTCTGACGCCGTCAACCCGCCGCCAAAAATATAATCGGATTGCCTAGATCCAGATCTGACGCCGTCATGTGTATTGCTGCTCTGGGCCATCACCACTTTTACTTTTGACGGCCTTGTTTTGACGTCGTCACGTTTTCACTGGGCCGTCATGTAACCACTGGGAAAATTTCACCTTGTAATAAATCATTTCATGTATTAATAAATAAATCCTTATCCTTTTTCCATGTATTTTTTTTTCTTCTCTGAACATGATTACTACTTAATGTGACGTAACTCGCAACATTGATAGACGTGCTCCCATGTAAACCGACACTAATCTACTTTATGTTATTTTACATAAGTATCTTTAAATGTCAAGTATACAACATCACGATATCACATTTGCCATTTTACGTTAATTTGATAACGTACGTTTTCCGAATATTAGGGTTTTCTCCAAACTATAAAACTATTTAATATTTAGTATCTAAAACCCTAAAAGTACAATATTTTCAAATACAAAGTATAAATCTCTAAATTAGTGAATAAGTGTCTAATACACAAAACCTAAAAAAAAATACATTTTTACTAAACTGATTTATTCAAAACATAACTAATTTATCTATATCAATTAAACTTTAAGTACAATTCCTTAAGCCCTAGATACAATTACTTAAGCATGATTTATTCCTAATTACATACCAAATTCGAATGGGACTAGAAGCAAACTAGGAAATCATAAGATGACCACATGTAATTACCCTAACCATAAAATTTACTTCTAGTTTTTCCTAAGGACACATAGGCATGTTTCCTCATAATTACTCTTAGTCAAATATTGTAGGTGAATTATATGGTTAGAAAATTTACCACCTCAATTGTTCTCATCTTTACCACACGAGTATTCCAAATGGCAGATTAGGGAAGGTATTACACATCACTATGTTTCTTACAAGCTTAACAAGATAGCTTAGTATGCTCTAGAAACCTTATCATTTCAACACTATATATTTCGAACCATAGTTATCTAGTAAAAACATAATCTACTCAAAATCTATATCCAGTAACTATGTACACTTAACTTACTGATCCTACACAACTAAATAGAAGTTTAAAAAGAAGTATTAGTAGAAGTAATAAGAGGAGAAGAGTAGCTTTCTTTTCAAGGTTTCATTTGTCCAAAAGTTCATCCACACTCGCACCATAACTAAGTAAGTATCATCATCACTTTTCTAGCTCATTTGTACACTTTTATTAGTACTAAGTTTACTGTGATAACAGCCCTAGTATAGCTTAGGATAGAACCACTTTGTATCTTTTCTTTTTCCTGTAGGTCGAGCCAAACAAACACCTCCAAACTAATGTGTATATCAATCGCGGACCTTAATATTGTTAATAGACCAGATATGAACATGTATGACCACGTTAGGATACTTACCAAGTTAGTTTTTAGGCTTAAATATCAAGTAACAATCTGTTTCAGAAAACTGTTGTGGGTCGAGGGGTGCTCAAGGGTACCAACTTTGAGTACTTGTTTCGACTATCAAATGAGTACTTAAAATTTCGAACATAGGATCAAAATAAAGACCTTCCAGCATAGATTCATGAGAAGCAAAAACATAGGAATAAGATGGAGTAGCCTCGTTTTTATTCAGCCCTACACAGGGCAGTCGCAACCTGAAAATCAGCTTTTAATACTTAGTTTTTCTTACGTAAAAACAGTTTTATACGCACCACTTTAGAGATTTGTTGTGAACAAACCATAATAGATTAGAACTTCTAGTTTGAACCTATAGAAAGACCCCTTAGCAGGCTACTAAAAATAGCAATAACGTAGTAAAAACCTCTTCATACCTCGTGTATATTTAAGCTCACTTTTCATCGAAAAATACATTTTATAAACTTATCTTTTGATTATTTAGGAGAAATAAGCCAACATTATAAGTAGATAAGCTGATAAAAATTACTTATAAACCTGTTTTAAACTTATATAAAAGAGTCGTAGAATGTTGGATTTATTTCCGTGGCTAAAAACGCGTTTTTATTGAAAAAGGACATCGGGTGTAAGTTATATTTGCATGAGGGGTATATATTGCCAAAACTATAAATATTTTTATATTTTGGACTTGAAATAAAATAAAATTAAGGTTAAGGGTAGAAAGTGCCATATTTGAAACTTTGGGGTAGAAACTGTTATTTTATGATAGTTCAGGGGTAAATATTGTCAATACCTAAAACTACGGGGGTAAGAAGTGTAAAACTTAATATTACTACTAAAAAGTAAATATAATTCTAAAATGATTTGAAAACTTGTTATATTATGAAACAAATCTTAAAAAGAATTATTATTTAATTTTTGTCGAAATTTCATTAAATAAAAATAGTTAACGCTACTAATGATAAAATCATGGACGTGAATACTAAATTGACATATCAACTCAGGTTACGTGTCGGAGACGTTTATCAACTCTATTTAAGTTATTTCCTATCCAGACTACTTAAACATCAAGGTGAGTTCACAGTCCCACTTTTCATACATTTTCTAAACTTGTGGGGAGATACATGCTATAAACCGAACACAGGTAGTTTTCTGTATGCTATCCTGATTTATATTGCCTAAGTTCCCACTGTCGCTTTTCCTGATAAAAGTCCCTCATATCATGAGCCATTAATCACTTGCGGGTGAACGCGAATATAGTAAATAGATCTATTGGAAGCTGACGGCCCATTTGTACTAGCCGGATAGATAGCTATAAGCTAGCCGGATTGATAGACAGATGTACTATATTTGAGTTGCATAGGAGACTGACAAACTCCTACCGGAGGGCATTGTTACTTTCATTTGGTTATGTTAGTAATAAAACATTATCTCGGTAATGTTCTAGCAGTTAACGTTTGCGCTCATGAGGCTTAGTGCAATATATTGACTTATTATTACTTAACTTGTGTTCAAATAACCTTACTTAAACACTGTGAATTCACTCAACATTATGTTGACTTTTTAGCATGTTTTATCTCTGGTAACTGAAGCAAAACTTGGCATGGAGTGGCAATGGGCTTTCTTATATAAAAGGATGTCCATTTTGTTATCATTCAATGAATAAAACTTTTATATGTATTTCAGTACTTTCTCTGGGACCTCTATTATGTAAACTCTGATTTAAATAAATGAATGATAACTGTGTTTATTTAAAACGTCTCTTTTTCAGTCGTTTTCTATATTTATGACTGTGATACCTAAAGTAATACCCCAAACTTGTATTCCGCTGCGAAATCTAAAAATGGGGGTGTTACACGTCACCTCTTTTGCTCTTGACGCCGTCATCAAAATTCTCTTGACGCCGTCAGGTACTGTTCCCAACAAGGAAAATTAAGACTTTGCTGTTTTCTTTACTTTTATGCTCCAAAAACGTCCAAAATGCTTCATTTTCCATAATTCACTCCCAAAGTACCTAAAATCACAAAAGAAACGATTTAGGGCAATATTTGATCAAATAAATTCCAATTCCGGCTTAAATGACCCCCTAAAAACAGATCATTTTTCGCCTCATCATTGTCTCACCTTTATAATTGTTATGTTTATTAGGGCACTGGGAGTGGGTGAGTGAAGGTGCGGGGCGGGCTCCCTCACTCATGGGAACACTGCCGCCTTTAGTGAGTGAAGGGTGAGTGAGGCTACCGTGAGTGAAATACTCACGCCCGGGAAGAAATTTTTTTTGGAACCTTGGACCATAAATATGACCGTTGGGAGTGAGTGAAGGGTGAGTGAAGTGGCGCCTCTAAAAATATGAGTGAGTGAGGGAAAAAGTGGAGAATGATGTGGCGTAAGGGGATTGGTTGGGAGTGAGTGAAGGGAGAGTGAGTGATAGAACCACTCCCCCCCCTTAGTTGTTTGATTTGTCTTTGATTACTTGTTTTATTGTTTTTTAATTGTTGGACATGATTGTAAGCAATAAAAAGGTAATTTTTTATAAAGAAAATAATATGGACTAATAATGGTGAAACTTTAAGTGATAAAGATTGAATCTTGCGGTGTCGTATGTGCCAACAAAGGTTCGCTTCGCACGGTAATTCGCTCCAAGGCGAGACTAGCAAGATTCACACTTTGTTACATGTTTTAAGATTTAATCCATAAACTTTTGCTTGATTGATGTTTTGTACATATGGTTTTAAAAGTAACTCCTTTAAGACAAATTCATAGTCGTGGTAAGAAGGCTTGGAAAGAGCCTTAGAGTCTGCCTTGGTTATCACACTTACGAATACGTCTTAAACGATTTTCTTTTTCCTTCATCCTTGTACAAAATCATCTTAAGGTATTTTACCTCAAGTAAAAATTTTTGTATTAATCTTAAGAATTGATAATAAAAAGGTTTTGAAAAATTATGTTATAAAGATGAGTGCATGCATCTTTATATATGTTTTGATTGTCACATCAAAATTTAATACCCTATAAAATTTAAGTTACATGCCATCTAACTATAAGGAACCCTTGGAGTTATTTTTTTGGTATGCGTGAGACCTAGGCCAAAGATTAATGACAAGGCAAATTTCCTAGTGTGCGTGAGACCTCACATGGAGAATTTGCAGTTTCTAATTTAGACGACTTAATTAAGTTGATGCGTGAGACCTAGAACTTAAGGCATGAGATGGGATGAAACATGCTTACATTGCAAATTCATGAATCAATTTGATGTAAATCCCATAATGATTTAGGAATTGGAAAATTGTTTGCCAATTATTGTTCGACAGATTACCATCTTTTATACTTTCATTACTAGCAGATCAACTGATGTAATGAAACTTATGAAAAGTTGGATCCTAGATTTTCAAGAAAATTATTTGGTTATATGAATATTCCCATGGGTATTATATTTTCTTGAAAATATTGATTATCGATAATACTAAAATTGAATTTTGTAAATTCTTTTAATGTATTAATGCAATGATGTAAACATAGTCTTCTTGAGAAGTGTGAGACTTAATCATATTCCTTTTCATGAATGAGAAATGTATAATAGGATGATTAGAATTGTCTAAATTCTAAATACATAACTCATAGCAAACTTTAATAGTTATGATTATTTGCATTTTATGAGTTATTAAATTAGAAGCTAGACTGATTACTGCAAAATGGTAAAAAGACAAATTAGATTATTTAATCTAGTTGTTTTGATTTGACCATTTAAAGATACTACATACAATTGTTGGAATGGTAGATCTATACAGGAAGAAAAATTGCATGCCCAGTTTTTTCAAGTTAACAGATTGGAATGTGATGAATCACATTTACGTAGTAGAATACATTCTTTTAGAACCTATATAATTGTTGCAAATGGGTTTTTTCAAAAGATGTAGGAAAGTAAAAGCAAACTATTTCCTTTCACTAATAATGACACATGTACAATGTTGTCAAATTTAGTGGGAGCATTGTGTTCTTATTACTGAATAAGAGATTATTGTAATGTTCTCTAATTCAGTGGGAGTTACAAGACTTATTGTCTTGATTGTAACTCAGATTATCTTTTGAATGTCTCAAGGTAATGACTTTCCAAATATAGATTTTTTCAAGGAGAGTCATGTGCGTTTCCTTGATTGATTGAGTAACTCTATATCTACTAGTTATGCTAATGACACATATCATATTGTTCATGTTAACAAGCGCGTGCGTGTTGTTTATATGATAAATGGTGTTGTTCCCTGCACAAGTGGGAGAAATCTTTATTGTGTGCAAGGTACAACACATAGGAATATGATTTAAAGAATTCTCTTGACTGTAAAGTAAGAGACTCACATTCTAATACACATCTAATCTAAGAAACACTTGGTGTTGAAATTTAGTAAACATGAGACGCAGGCTAAATTTTAATGACAAGGTGAATTTCCATGTATGTGTGAGACCGTACATGGATAATTTACTGTTTCTAAATTAGACACCTATTAGAACATGTGTCAATATGATAACTAGACAACTTCAACTATAATATTTATGAATTATTAGAATGACATAAATAAATGAAGTAAATAAATTTACTTGAAATTTCTATTGAAACCAAATGGTGGCGTTCAAGAATACTTTAGTTATACATGTTTATATCTTCTTATAAACATGAAGTCTTCTACAAAGACTTATAATAAAGTAAGACGTTAACTTGTTATGTTTTAATTAAGACATATACAAGAAGTCATTGAGTTAATCAATGATTAATAACGTGTAGTGGGATTATAACAGTCTATGTCTTCTTTCTAAGAAATGAACATGAAGTGACTTGGTCAAAAGTACTTATGTTATAAAGCATGCGATTGGCTTAAAAATATTATTACACCATTAAGTTGATTTAGTTAGTAAATAGACAAGCTAAAATATATATGGTTATCTTACATATTGTAAAACCTCGCAAAAATCCATATAATTAACAACGTTTAATTATATATTAATCTTCGTCATTATTTTAATCACCGTTTTTACAGGAAAATTTAAAATTTTTCTTATTATACTATATTTACGAAATCACGTCATCCCATAATTCACCAAATGACGGAACAAGTCCTCGACACGTTACTCGAAACCTAAACTTTTCATTAAATCCTAATTATATTTCCTAAATATAATAAAATTACCTAATTACACTCTTAATCCAAACGGGCCCTTAATCAGTTTCCAGCCCAACTCACATTCACTATTCACGAGCCTAAAACCAAAAGCCCAACTTCCAACTCTTAATAATTCATACGATCGACTAAGTACCAAGCCTCCAAAACGCCTCGTTTAATCTCGTTTCTTACACACGACCTCCCAATATTTTTACACCATCTCGTTAACCACCTAGCCAAATATTAGTGTATCAAATCCCAAGTTCATTGGATGACGTTTGATACATTTTTAAGAGGCAAAGTGTTCGACATTTACTCGACTAAATCGATTCATAATTTATTCAAAAATTAACCGTTTTGATTCCCGTTTGTTCCTACGTGTTACTAATAATATTTCTAAGATGATTTTATGTTCAAATGTCAAAGAAGATCATTTATATTCAAGTGGTATATGATTTAGTAAATCGTATACATATATATATATATATATATATATATATATATATATATATATATATATATATATATATATGTGGTCGACATAAGCATGAATCACCAAGACAATCCTCCACATTTTGAGCACTCACATACCATAATTTGGCAATATAAAAATCACCCTAGACTTAGGTTTCACTGACATGCAATAGTACGTGAAGGTTTCTTAGAAATTATTCTCACATACGTGTTATATATTGAAACCATATATAACGTACATGCATGCACTGTTTCTTACCATTCTCAAACTCTCTCACATAACTATTTCTTCCTAAAAACTATTCCTACAACTCAGAAATCGTTTGCTATATTGTTTGGAAGCAAGAAAAGGGATATCGGGTTTGATATATACGTATAACGTTTGGGTTATACTTTGAACATGATATTTCTTGTGTTCCATCCATCCTCTCTCGATTCTCTACCACCTAAAGGGTGTTGTAAGTTATTTTTACTCGTTTCCATTCAAGTCCACACGATAAACTCCTTTCATGCACCTTGTTTATATGTTGTACGATCGTATATCAATTTACACATATATTTCACGTATATATTGTCATGTAGAACACTAAACGTGACTAGCCTCTATCTTGGAAGGCCTAGGAGTCACGTTGCACACATATTTCACGTTAGTTTCATGTTACATGCATCAAACAAACCCATTTTCAAACCATACATAATCGCATAAAAACACACTTAAACATTTAGTAATATTTTTAAGATTTTCAAATATATAAACGATACAAACATGTTACAAACCACTCGTATATCATTAAATTTCACTTAACGAGAGTATCATATTATTACACGACTCAATAGACCACCTAGAAAACTACTATTTTCATTTATACAACTTGTAAAAATACTCACATTTTGACACCTAAATCGAGCCATTTTGAATCGACAAGAACCAGATTTTCAAAACCAAAAATTAGTTAAAAACTTTATAGTTTTCGCATGGGCTCAATTCAAGCCCAATAAGAAATCACGATCCATAAGCCCACTGGGCCCATATGAAACATTTTTGGAATCACAAAAGTAGCCCAAGTCCAGGCCCAAAACATTTTTCATGCCCTCGCCTCTAAATTTTTTAATGGGCTTTTATAGTGGCTCGTTAAGGCCCATAAGCTAGAAAAATAAGCTTTTAATTAAATAAGCAGTTAAAATAAGCTTATTACCAACTTAAAAAGCTACGGAAATTTTTATAAAAATTTTATAATCATTTTTGTAATTTTGGACTAAAAATGTAATGCGACGACACTTAGGAGGACTAAAACTGTCAAGGACTGAAAAGTAGGGACTAAAAATGTAAAAACAGAATCTATAGAATAAAAATTGATATTATCTGAAGCTTAGATTGTAATTTTGGACAAGTAGTGGACTATAATTATAAATTAGATACGAAAAGGACTAACGGTGTAACGCTAACGCCGTTAGTATAAAAAGTGTAAAAATGAGAAAAGGACAAGGACCAAACATAATCTATTTGACATTCTTATTTTATTTTCTATTTTACGTCGACCATCACGTCATATGAATTTTTATTACATTTTATTTATATATTATTTATTTTTACGTTAATAATATATATAACGATATTTCAAAAGTTAATATTTTCACTTAAGTTTAAAAAGGTAAAACTTCGATGGATAATTTAAATAAAGTATTTTATCATATCATGCATGACATAATAATTACACTGCACCTCATCTATTCGTCATAACGAATAATAATTATTCGTTATTCGTTCGTATTTACCAAATAGTATTTGGTTATATTCTCAGATAAATTTATTTATCAGGTTCCGTATCAAAGACGTTTCCATAATCATTCCCATAAAATCTCATCCTACTTTATTTTCATCATTTCTGTATCAATCCAGGTGAGTCATAGCCCCATTTCCAATACTTGTTTTTAACTCATTGGGGGAGATACATGCTTACATATACTTTGATAATTTGATAAGTATATGAATAAATTACATGATTCAAATCAGTTTCCTTATTAATAATTATCTGATATGGTTTATAATTTAAGATGTGATATATACAATACTTGACAAAATACTTAATTGAAATACTAATACTCATATGATAATGCTTCCAATTTGATTATTGTGGTATGTGATATATATTGTACTGATGAATTACTTGACTGAAATACTGATACTCATATGATAATGTTTCCAATTCGGTTATTGTGGTATGTGATATACATGTGTTACTGGCGAAATACTTAAACTGAATTACTGACACTCAGACAATAATATTCCCAAACTGATTATTGTGGTATGATACTTGATTACATGATGTTATTCTGAATGATCCCATTATTACCTTGATATTGCCTAAGTTACCTTATCGCCATAAAGTCCCTCAATCATGAGCCATTAATCACTGTTAAGTGGGCGCGAATATAGTGAACAGATTCGAAACCTGTTAATGATTGACCTCCTGTCCCACTAATACTTGACGGAATGCCATTTGCAAATGGTTAGTCGTATTAGTCGTGATACACTATATTCGTAGACAAATAGGAATTGGCAAATCACCTATTATTAGAGGGCAAAATTTATCATTGATTTGATAAAAGAGGAAGCAACAAATATGTAGTTAATGGTTATTAAAAGCATAGTGTAAGCATTGAAATCCCCAACAAGGCAACAAGTAGACCATGAAAGAAGGAAAATGATTAGGATAACTAATTCAAAAGCCTAGTAGCTATCCTACAAGTACCAATGCATTTATGCAAGCTAATAAAATTCAAGTCAACCTAATATACAGTAAGGTTACGTTGACGTTGCTTACTGAATGAACTCAAGTAACTGTAGGATGCATACAAACTACATTTTCCGGTGAACTACGAACTTATGCATTTTGCGACGTTGTTGCTGGTAGTTCTTGTATGTAAGTAACATAAATTGAAAAACACTTCTCCGTGTGTAGAAATGTTGTCGAAATGTAGTTATGGACATTCAGGATGACAGATATGAATTTCATCTACCCTACTAACAAAATAAAATCTTGTTTATAAACAAAAATAACAGTTTGCACACGATCGATAACAAAATTCCTAAAACGAAAATTATCCAATATAAAATACACTAAATTCACCTTTTTCAACCAATCCATAAACACGAAATTCCTAAAACAAAAATATCCGAAAAGAAACCAGAAACATAAGCAAAAGAAATGTTCATGATTAGAACTTAAACTAAACATTAGATTTAGTATCCCGGTTGTTGTTGCCACATAGCTCAAGATGAGACCATTTTTCAAACATCTTCTCAACCACCTCGAATTGCAACCCTTTTGTTTCGGGTACCAAAAAGTATATCGCGATAAGTCCCAAAACTGAGAACCCGACAAATAGGAGAAATGTCCCAAGAATCCCCAATGTCTATGTAAGTGTTAAAATTTTTTGGCTCACAATTAAATTTTAATTCCAATTAGCAACTGATGCGGTCTCACCACCAAAGCCACAAGTAAAGGGTATATCTTAGAATTCACAACTCATGGTACGGTTCCCATACCGGGTGCACATGAGATTATGTATAAGGCCATCACTAGTATTGCATAAACCCCGGATTTGGTTGGACAAGCTTGGGTATAATAACTTCGATGTTCTGCTTGACAAATTCCTCGTGTAACATCTATCATACAGACACAAACAAGCACAAGGATTATATTGCAGTTATAATACGTTTAGAAATGGCCAGTAAAACTCCTAAGGAAGCTTATTCCCCCATGAAAGGTTGCCATATTTCACGGTTTCTTAAAATGTAAACCAAGACAAAACATATAAGGAAGCTAATATGTGTCGAACTTGAAACTAATGAAAATGAGAAATGAGGTATTTTACATTTGATACGCAAAATTTGAGATAGATGTGAGTTTTGTATTTGTCCCACATGGTTGTGTGAATGAACATTAGAGCAATTTATAGCTAAGATCATGCAAGTACCAAATGTTTTGTATTTTTCAATGCTGAATTATCTTAGCCATTATGCTTTCATCATGAAAAGAAAAGATGCGTGGTTTTTTTACTTTTGGTATATCATGATTAATGTTAACCAAGATATTATATTTCTTGCTCCTAAAAGCTAATCCTGTTTTAACATTTTCTAGCAAGGCCGGATTTGACGTGTGGAAATATTTAGTTAAATTTCAATATCTAATTATCTATATCTATACTATATAAAGCAAAAAACCCAAGTGAAAAAGTAAAAAAATTAAATAAACTATTTATGAAAACAATAAGATTTTATTATTGTTTTAATTTATGACTAATGATCAAATAAGAAGAATCCTTAAAATAAGAAGGATGAGAAAATAACTATAACTACACATTAGAGATGCATCAATTTGAATTAGATGTATCCCTAATCTTTTGGATGCATCATAATATATTTTCTAGCTAAAAATTAGATGCATATACATATATTAGATGCATTTCGTCAAGTTAGACGAATCATATGTATTTTTCGTCCTCTGCGGGTCAAATTTGTTGCTAGTACTACTTTGCATCGTTTTCACTTCAAAATCACTTTCGAAACTAATTGTGATGCATCTAAATAAATAGAGATACATCTAATTCAAGTCGATGCATCTCAAATATGCAGTTATAGTTATTTATCATTCTTCTCATTTTAAGGTTTCTTCTCACTGGATCCTTACCCTTTAATTTATAACACATTTTATTTTTCATTCAGTTTAAATAGTGTTAGTGTTTAACTCATGTCTTGAAAACCAGGTCTCTAATCGATCCGGTCAAGTCATCGAGTTACTGGTTCGACCACCGGGTCAACTCGGTCTTCCACAAAAATTAAATTTATATACATTTGGAATGATACCAAAAAAAAGTATACATATATCTCGAAAACCGGGTTCATTCGGGTCACTTCAAACCCGAAGGTCTAATTGGGTTTTGAAAATATAAAAACCGGTTTAATTTGACCCGTTTTTCTACCGGAATCGGTTCAACTGGTGGAATCGTAGGGTCGAACCGGTTATTTTTCGTTTGTAACCCATAATTTTTTTTTCTTTTTTCGATACAACTATCTGCCGATATAAAATCCTGTTGCTATGCACGTGTACTCGTCCAGTAGTTTAGAATATGTTAAAAATTATTGCACATACCATTGCCTTCTTTGAGGCGTGAAAGAGGAAGCAAGATATGTAGCTAGTAGATGGACTGACTATAGTTATGGGATTGAAACCTGCCACCTTCTAAACATTGATGGTGTGTTTGGTTTAAGAGTATGACTTTCATTCTCAATACACGAGACAGTGTGACCCATGCGATGCACGAGCTTTGTTTACCATAAAGAATTATCGGTTCTGCAAGGGTTGTACTCGACTAAATAAACAAAGCTTGTTTAAGTAAGTGTTTGTAAATTGAATTGTTACACGGAAAAAGTATCAAACATATGAATGGCTTCCATCATCGTAACGCAAAACATGTTATTTCAAACACACAGTTTATCTACACACAACCCATTTGTTTTTGTTTTGTCTCTTACACACAAGCTTATGTACCAGCGTTGTTATATCTTCAAGTGGCACCGATCGATTTAGAGAATCTGCAAATAAAATTTGTAACCAAGTATTAAAAATGTGATATACTTGTAGAACATTGTCTGAATATTAGTTGTATTTATATAAATTGTAAAGATATTGTGTATATTGGTTTATGATATAAATATATTAGTAACAATAATAAAACCATAAAGTTAACAGCCAAAACTAATCAAATTGACTAAGTGTGTTTACTTTTCTCTTAATGGAGAGAAAAGTGGACCTAAATCTTTAATCGCTCTTAATTGGAAAAAAGCATTAAAGCTTGACTCTTTCTAATAAGAGACTAACTACTTAATATAGACCTTTATATATAACTACTTAATTTAGTAAACATCCCGTGAATCAAAACCAACATCATCCCGTTATCAAAGTTTTAACCTAAATAACATAAACATCTTAAAAAATAGTAAAAACACATTACATAACCAATATGTAAAAAGGGTGTTTGGGATTCCTTATTGAAAATAAATTATGCGTTTTGAAAATGGATAATTAGATAATTAGCGGTTGCAAAACGTGAGTGTTTGGATTTGATTATGTTGCTTGAAATTACAATAATCAGATAATTAGTAATTTTAGTGTTTGACAAATCTGGTTATTGTTTAGTTAATAGATAAAATGAGTAAAATAGACCTTCTTTATATTTATTAAATTACGTAGTACTTAATATGTAAATTTACCATAAAAGACATTTACAGATATGTGCGTATTTATAAGCATAATTTGTAACCGATCGTTTAGTAATTGATAATAGTAACAAATTAAAAATTTATAAGGATCACACTCACATCTGATTTTCTATTGAAATTCTCTTTTTCTAATAAAAAAATACTTTTATTTTATAAACTTTACTTTAAATAATTGATAAATGGGTTGTGTATAAGCTATAAATACATAATTAACATTTAATCAACACTTAAGTAACACTAAACATTTCATAGTTAACAGCACTTACTTCTTTATAATGATTAAAACTTAAAAGTGTATATTTATAGAATATAGGTCATTAATTAGCATTTTCATAAATTTAGAATGCTTACACACAACCCATACAATTGTGCTTAGGGAGGAGCATTTCGAACCGAATCCTGAAAGCGAACCGGAACCATACCGGTATCGTACCGAAATGGTACCGATCCTAATATACGGCATGATACTTGGACTACGAAATAAGATGAAAAAAAAAAAAAACACGAGATCGGTACCAAATCAGGAAATTCCTGAAAAAAAAAGAAGAAAAACCTGATTTTGCAGTACCAGTGCAACTAATTCGGTACGAGACCCGTACCATGCTCATATGTACTTGTGTTTAACAAAACCCAATTAGAAGAAGACCGAGATTTACACAATCGAAGCTTCATTATATAATATACTAAAGGGTAAGAGGTTACTGTAGCAATTTTTAGTATTAACGGTCGTTAGTTATTTAACGGCTGTTAACTAACGACCGTTATCTTTAACATTTAAAAAAAATTTTGTACGCACTTTGTCTTTCATCTCAGAGGTTCATTGCAAATTTAGTCCTCAAATAATTTACATAAATGGTCCTTCATGTTATACATCAATTGCAAAATCAGTCCTAGGTAACTAATTTCATGTTAAGTAGCTAACGGCAACAAAAGAATTCCGCAGCAACGCGCGGGTACCAAACTCGTTTATTCTATGACTTGTTAACCTTATCCTCGAAATCATCAGTAAAAGAAACCGATCTGAAAAACAAATCAATGAATCCGAATCATCACCAAAACCACTGAATTATTTGCGGTCAACAACGCTTTAGCGAATGCTTCTCTGAAATCACATTTTGAGGTCCCTTTTTTTCATGTATTTTGTATGTTCAATCTGATGCCATTTTAGACCACTCCCTTGTCAAACACATTTCTGATGTCACTTAAATTTTGACTGAACATTTTCATAAAGATAGTGCACGCGGATTTAGTTTTTGTATTTTTTTTTAACATGATATGAGGTTCAATACGATCCTTATTAAACATGTCACACTTAAGCCACGTGTCTGGATTATAGAGAATTTCTCCCATCTGTTCGTCTTATATTCCGGGTAATAAAGCCTGGATTACCTACGGGTTAGATTGAGTTATGGCATGTGGGCAAAGTTTTGCAGTAAATGATATATGAGCATAACTGCCCAAAGTAAGGTAACTGTGAAGGGATCCATGCCTAACTTAGAATGCCATAATAAAGCTGTTTATATGAACAGGTAGCACCACATGAATTTCAGTACGGATAGCCTAATTAGTTATGGTGCAAACGCGAGGGATAAATGGGAAATAGTAACGGGACTTATTGAAATAAAAAGCTGAGATCAAAACATTTACCAACTCATGATGTTCATACTTTAGTCCACAAAATTCAAACACAAAAGACGGATAGATCACGACACTCATGCCTAAGTTCATAATATTGTGAGTGCAGGTCCCTACTCTTCATCTTCTTTAGTATGTTTTTCCACCGGGGCTATTTCAACAGGCTCGTCCTCTGGCCTGAACTTTCTTCAGTGTACCTTAAATTATGTGTAAAAAACAATTATTAGTGTGTACAAAAGTCATTATTCAGTGCGAAATTTTATATTGTATCTTAAGGCCTAACATTCTTTTCTTTTTTGGCCCAGATGCCTTGGATGGAGTATGTATTTGTGGGCCCCTCACCAGTCTCTTCTTTGGGTTCCTGTGAACGGCGTTACTACCCTCCGATGTGTCATCATCTGAAACCTCGGTCCGTGTAAGGGGAAAATCAAGCGTCGTGGAGAAGTTCAGAAACAATATGGGGTAAAGTAATAATACTGTAATGTGCAGGAGGGTAAAAGCATAAAAGTACCTCATTTTTTCTATTACGCATTTACGCCCCTATCTTAAAAGTTCCTTCAATTGTTCCATTCTTTTGATCAATAGTTAAGCTCTCATGGGTGAGATCCACAGCACTACACTCCATAAGTATAAGAAATGTTTTTTACTTTTCAAGTTTTCCGCAATCAAACTCCTTTTTAAATAACCGAACATCACACACAGAAATTAGCAACCTTTTTTTTTTATAAATATTTTGTTCGAACTACCTGGAATTAGGAGGTGGTTGTTCGCCATATTCTTGGCATTGCCCATGTGAAAGTCCGTCGGCCAATTTTCTCCGGCATGTGCGACATTTATTAAAATAGCAAGTTTGTTTCATCGATCTTTAGTATGACTGCTTCGGTGGTAAACCTTATACACTGGCATATGTTTTATATAGTTAGATACAGTCGTATTTATAGATAGGTACGTATGTGTATAAATATGAGAAGTACCTTCTGAGTATCTGGATTTGTTTCTAACAACGTGTTTAGCGGTATGCGGTTTCTGAATTTGTATTGTACTAAATTTGCATGCCTTTCTGTTTCAAATTCTAAAGCATGTGTCGGCCCCCAAAACTGGTTATACCTATTAAAATAAGTAGCTGGAGTTCAGTCGTAGCCCACCTGTAGGTGGAAAATAGTTCAGGAGGAAAAAAAATGTGAGTCATGTGTCTACAATTAGATTTGTTATTATCATGTGTACCTGCATATCGTTTGACATACTCTTGGGTGGCGTTCAAATATTATTGAGTGGAAGTATTGTTTCAAATTTGTGGCTGGTGTGCAATTTATAGGAACCAACACATTAAATGGTGAGTAGATGAAAAGAGGTGTTGATGGAGCATGGAAACATGAAAGGGTTTGCATGAATCGGTTAAGTTGGACAGTTTTAAAAAAATAACTTTATGATTGAGTTTTCTTCCTTTTGTTTTATAAAAGCTATTTAAAGCTTTAAAAGCAGATTTACAGCATGGCTATCTTTGAGTCGATATGTATTTGTTTAATTAGGTTATGTCATGGTATGTCATCAATGTTCAATTTATGTTTAAATAAAGAAACCCCAACTTTTAATAAAAAAATTAGGGCATAAATCAAATACACAAATTTACAGAATTGACCAATCCCTAATTCATTATTCCGAAATTACATCTGGTAATTCAATAGATATTCATTTCAACAATTATCTATTACAGTAGTTTATTATGATCTTTTGAATGATTCAGTTATTTTTGGTTGCTTAACAAATTTGTTGGTAGTGATGTTTGTTAAGTGATGTAATGTGATCTAGGTGTTTTTCTTACCGAATGCAGGTTCTTTTCTTGTTGATTTTTATTGATTATGTGAAAAGATGTGAACTTTTTCCTTTTCGGAGTAATTGATTACTATATTTAGAATGTGAATGTGTACTAGATATGATTAATGGTGTCCCTTTTTGATGTGATTAAGGATGGATTGTTGTGCATCTTAGATGGTTCTTCCTCGTTCCATACTGAACTAATTTGCTAGCTGTTGACATAATCTTAGGCTTCTTCCATTTCTCTTCTGTTGGACCGTATTTTTTTGTTTACGCTTTGGGAAAATTATAATACGTTTTAGTTTCCATGTTTATTATACGTAGAACTGCCATGTGGTTGCCACTTGTTTAGTTACTATTAGAAAATCAGTCCAATCTTTCACAATGTAAAGTAATGTACTTGCTTTCTGTTGATTGCTAGTACTTCTGTCATATACTTAGATTGAGGTTATATTACGTTATATAAGCTTCATATTATGTCCACATTGCTTCCTTGTTTGTGGCCCACATGTTGTATGTGCGTGTCGTTTTTTTAGTTTCTGTAGCTGTCTACAGTGATCTTTATAATTAATGTTCTTTTGGATTTATTCTGTTTGTCTGATGGAAGAAGTTTCTCGTAACAGAAATCACGTGAATGGGGATGAAGGTGCTGAGAGTAATCTGCAAGAAAGGGAGGAGAAAGCAAAAGTAGATATTTAAAATGGCTTCCCTGAAGGAAAAAAGGATTTTGTGGCGCTAGATGTTGGAATGGATTTTTAATCATATGATGACGCTTACAACTATTACAACTGCTATGCTCGGAAATCTGGTTTCAAAGTACGTGTAAAAAATTCATGGTTTAAAAGAAATCGCAAAGAGAAATATGGTGCAATTCTCTGTTGTCGCAGCCAGGGTTTTAAAAGAATAAAATATTTGAACCGTTTAAGGAAAGAATTACTAACCGGGTGTCCTGCAAGGGTGACTGGGTGAGGATGAGATTAGTTGACATGAAAAGATGGTGAATTCTTGAAGTTACACTTAATCATAACCACTATCTTGGTGCAAAGGCTTACAAGTCTATCAAGAAGATTGGCCCACGAGGAAGCAACAAAACGCTGCACTATACAGATGGACGAACAGTAAAACTATAAAGGGCACTTGTAATTGATTCAGGGGGTAATGAGGGAAAAATTTAATTTCAAGTCGGCAGGAATTGGGTTCTTCATCTGATCGTCGTCCTGATCAGTTGAACTTAAAGAAAGGCGATTCCCAAGCTATATGTAATTACATCTGCCGTGTGCTGTTGACTAGCCCAATTTCTTTTACTTGATGGATCTTAAAGATGAAGGACATTTGAGAAATATGATTTGGTTAGATGCGAGGTGTAGGCGGCTATCGACTACTTTAGTGATGTGATTTACTTTGACACAACATATTTGTCCAACAAATATGAGATACCGCTTGTGATGTGAGTTGGATGAATCATCATTGTCAGGTTGCGGTTTACTTTCAAGGGAAACACCCGATTCTAATATATGGATTTTGAAAGCATGGTGAACTACAGAGACTGTAATTACTGACAATTGCAAGATCTTGCAGAGTGTGGTTGCAGAGGTGTTCCTGAAATCTCATCATCGGTTCACTGGTTCAGTTTATATCACATTCTGAAAAAAGTACCCGCGAAATTAGGAGGTTTACCAAATATGATGCGATCAGAAAGATACTCGTGAAAGTATTTTATGAGACATTAAAACCTTTCGATTTTGAAACTTCACGGGCATTCATGATCTAGAGGTTCGGGATCAGCAAGCATGATTGGCTTCGATCTTTATATGAAGATTGGGCCTGGTGTACCTAAAAGATAGTACTTTTGTTTGTTGGGTATGTCTCAGAGATCGCGTAAAGGGTATATCTAAGAGTTTGCTACCCATGGTATGGTTCCCATACCGGGTGCATATGAGATTATGTATAATGTATAATGCCATCGCTAGCATTGCAAAAACCCTATACTAGTTGGGACAACCTTGGGCGTAATAACTTCGATGTTCTGGTTGACAAGCTCCTCGTGTAACATCGTCCAATTCCAAACAAGCACCAGTGCACCAGGATTATATTATTTTATCATTTTCTATAATGGTTACCACAAGTATGAGTTACGAATGGGCCGATTTCAGCCTTCACAACTGGTTTAGGTTGGTATATTTATGCATGTTAATGTCATTTCCGGGTATAGTTTAGTTGTTATAGTTTAGCTATGAGGATGTCGCAAAAAGTATGTTATTTTATAAAATTTACCCTTAGAAAACCAAGTAATAATTGTTGGATGTTAACTTTACTTTGTTAGCTCCGTTGGAGCAAAACACACAACTAAACAAGGCTTTCAAGCAAGTCAAGCAGCTCCACGGGAAATTATATGTGATTAATGGTGTCCCTTTTTGATGGATTGTTGTGCATCTTAGATGGTTCTTCCTCGTTCCATACTGAACTAATTTGGTAACTGTTGACATAATCTTAGGGTTCTTCCATTTCTCTTCTGTTGGACCGTATGTTTTTTGTTTACACTTTGGGAAAATTATAATACGTTTAGTTTCCCTGTTTATTATACGTAGAATTGCCATGTGCTTGCCAGTTTAATTATTTGAAACTCAGTCCAATCGTTCAGTATGTAAAGTAATGTAGCTGGTTTCTGTTGATTGCTAGTACTTCTGTCATATACTTAGATTGAGGTTATATTACGTTAGATAAGCTTCCTATTATTGTCCACATTGCTTCCTTGTTTGTGGCCCACATGTATGTGCGTGTCGTTTTTTTAGTTTCTGTAGCTGTCTACAGTGATCTTTATAATTAATGTTCTTTTGGATTTATTCTGTTTGTCTGATGGAAGAAGTTTCTCGTAACAGAAATCACGTGAATGGGGATGAAGGTGCTGAGAGTAATCTGCAAGAAAGGGAGGAGAAAGCAAAAGTAGATATTTAAAATGGCTTCCCTGAAGGAAAAAAGGATTTTGTGGCGCTAGCTGTAGGAATGAAGTTTGAGTCATATGATGACGCTTACAACTATTACAACTGTTATGCTTGGTAATCTGGTTTCAAAGTATGTGTAAAAAAATCATGGTTTAAAATAAATCGCAGAGAAATATGGTGCGGTTCTCTGTTGTAGCAGCCAGGGTTTTAAAAGAATAAAATATATGTACCATTTAAGGAAAGAATCACGAACCGGTTGTCCTGTAAATTGACAAAATTTTTTTTCCAAATAAAATAATTTGAAAATTTTTTCGAAATTTTTAAGAAAAAATTTTAATAGAATTTTTTTTCAAATTATTTTTTTTTTGGAAAAAAAAAAATTTCTTCAAATTTTTTTTAGAAATTTTTTCGAATTTTTTATGAAATAATTTTATTAGAATTTTTTTATTCAAATTATTTTTTTTGGAAAAAAAAAATTTTAGAAATTTTTCGAATTTTTCAAATTATTTTTTTGGAAAAAAAAATTCCAAATTTTTTTTTCCAAAAAAAATAATTTGAAATTTTTTCGTCAATTTTTTTTTCCAAAAAAAATAATTTGAAAAACTTTTTTTTCCAAAAATTTTTCGTCAATTTTTTTTAGAAATTTGAAAAAAAAAAAAATTCCAAAAATTTTTCGTCAATTTTTTTTAGAAATTTTTTCGAATTTTTTAAGAAAAAATTTTATTAGAATTTTTTTTTTCAAATTATTTTTTTTTGGAATTTTCAAATTTTTTAAGAAATAATTTTATTAGAATTTTTTTTTCAAATTATTTTTTTTGGAAAAAAAAATTTAGAATTTTTTTCGATTTTTTCAAATTATTTTTTTTGGAAAAAAAAATTTTCAATTTTTTTTTTCCAATTTTTTAACTGAAAGTACTAACAGTGCAATCAATGCAAACGACTGTTTGGTTAATGGACTAACTTTGCCAATTTGAGATAACGACAGTTAGTGATAAGGACTAACAGTGTTACATAGTTTCAAAATAAGGACTCAATTGGCGCAATTGAAAAGATAAGGACTCAATTAGGGATTTTGACTTAACCACAGGGACGAACCATGTAATTTACTCTAGTTTTAATATAGACTCTTATAACTTAGAATCATAAGTTGATTGTTGTTGCAAATTTTTTCTATATGGACACTTAATTTGGGATATTTTAAGATTTCAGTGTGCACACTTAATATGGAACGGAGGGAGTATGTAATTCAGATTATTTGGGTCAACTCGAGAGCCGCACCGAATTCAAATTCGATTTCTGGTTCGGTTTAATCCAGTTCGAATTCGGTTTGTTTTTCTATTTTACCTTAAAAACAATTTAGCCAAAACGAATAAACCGAACAACCCGATATACCAAAAAATATACCAAAAAATAGAAACGAATAGTTTAGAGTTTGGGTTGAGTTGGGTAAAATATAATATGGGCCAAACAAAAATGGGCTGGGTTATAGAAAAAGGAAAGGGGCGTGGGTACAAAAGAAAGAAAGGAGAAAAAACCCTTTCCCCTCTTTGTCTCTAAAAAAAAGAAAAGAAATTGTTGCTGCTCCACTACTACCAGTACCAGTGGTGGTACTATTTGTCTACCCCTCCATAGTCATGAAAATGGATATGCCAGCTGTACTAATCCAGGTGTATGGCTGGATGGGCATCCATGGTCTAGCCAAAAATAAAAAGAAATATGTTTTTAGGGTTTAAGAGTGATAATAAGACAAAAAGAAGGTGGAGAGGGGTTTTAAGGGATCATGGATGTTCAATTCGTACAATTCTTGTCTATAAACACATACACACAATCTTTGTGGTTTCATTTCTGTCTGTCTCTGTGTGTGTTTCTTTCAACAAAATAACCTAAAAAATGACAAACAACAACCACCACCACCACCACCCACCGCCGGCCACCGTCCACTACCGTCAGCTGACAACTCCGCTGACGTCATCATCAGCATACCACCCACTTCAAACACCATCATCAGCACAATACCAGTACCCAACACAACCATCATCATCTCATTTTCAGCCACAACCCACATTTACTGCTGCTGCTGCTAACTATCCATACCCACCAGAGGGGTGAGCGCGGTTCCGGAACCGCACAGAACCGAACCGGAACCGCGAGAACCGAGAACCGAAAAATGGATGGCCGAGGAACCGAGAACCGGACCGACTAACATATTTCGGTTCCGGTTCGGTTCTCGGTTCGGTTCGGTTCTTTGCGGGTCTAACCGACCGGAACCGAAATTTTTAAGAAAAATGCATTATATAAACTACAAATAATACGTTTAGAACATGTTTGATCTTCCGCATAATACATCCCAACTAAATGTGGACTTGAGTTTAACTTATTGTTTGATCGAACGGTACAAATTAAAAATCGTGGGATAAAGCATGATATATACAATCTATTAGACGTGTTGGTGCTTATTAAAAGAGAGGATATATATATTTAAGTCTAAAATGGTAAGTTCAAATTTCATTTATGAACTTACGTAGCTCAGACCTGGTCAAGATGAAAACTTCAAAAGTCGTTGATGCAACCTGAATGCGATTAATGCAACCTGAATGTGATTAAAATGAAGCACCATATGGATGTCAATATTAAGTCATTGTATATGTTATGCATATGTAAGTAACCAACTAACATATGTTCGTTTTCTTCTTTAAAAACAAACTAGTAAAATACATTAATTAATCGCGTATATACTAAAAAAAATAGTCTTGCTCCAACTGTTACCCATTTATAGTTGATTTAAACGTATACGTAATTACAAAAACACATGCATGTTGTTGCTTCTTGCTAATGTTATGTTCAAAACAAAAAAAAAAAATTGTTGCAATTACTACTAGTGTATCTTATATATATGGAGTCGGCGGTTCCTCGGTTCCGGAACCGATAACCGCGGTTCCGAACCGAACCGAACCGAGAACCGCAATTTCCAATAATGAAGAACCGAGAACCGGACCGCGGTTCCAAAATTCGGTTCGGGTTGGGTCGGTTCCGGTTCGGTTCTCGGTCCATTTGCTCACCCCCGCGCACCGTCATCATCACCTCACTTTCTCAGTCCTCTTCATCCAAACTCTGTCACACCATCATCACCATTTGCTGTTAACCCCTTTTCACCTCCATTGACAACAACAACAACAACAACAACAACAACCACAACCTATGGTGTTGTTCATCATCATCCACAAGCACCCACATTTTCACCTGACCAAGAGAAGAAACAGGTATAATAAACTCTTACCAGAATTTTCTGTCTATTTTTCACATGTTTTCCTGTTTGTTAGTGTTATAATAATGATGACTTCATCTTTTTATTGTTGTGTTAGTTTGTTATATTTATTTGGATTGTTGTTGGCTTATATTATCATAACTGTTGTTTGATTTATGATGACTGGATTTCATCTTGTGGAATCAAACCAATATATCAAGGGGCGTTTTGTCTTTAGCTTATTTGGTGGCTCTTTTGAGCTTATTCAGATTTTATTATATATTTATATGCTTAAGATGATGGGCTTATAGGCCATATCTTATAAACTCAGGTGGATAAGCTAATACTAATATCTGACTAACCTCAATAGCCCACCAAACAAGCTAAAACAAACACCCCCTTTATTGGATTGGATTTGATTATTTATGTCGAATGAGTTGCGCCTTAGATTTTGCTTTTTGATTCTGTTTTCAGGGGGACCCTAAAAGCAAGCTATGCTGGCACTTTTTGAAGGACGGCTGCTATAGGGGTGATGCTTGCTTGTTTGCTCATGGCATTGAAGAGTTGCGAATCACCAGGAGCCCTCCCAAGTACAAGACAAAACTCTGCACCAGTATCAGTCAAGGAGGTGGGTGCCCATTTGGTAGGATGTGCAACTTCCTTCATCAAGACTACTAGCTAATCCTAGGGAGATAATAGGGTCTGTTGTTTTAAGTTAATGTAACTATTAAAGCTTGATATATGATGATTTATGGTATTTAATCCTTAAGCTTGATATATGTTGTTTTAAGTCTTGCATATCTGATTTGGGATTTTGTTTGTAGAAACTGAAACGATGCTTACCATTTATACCAAAATGGTCTCACTGTTTATTTACCTTGATCTCTCTTTCTTGCAATACTAGTGTAAAATAGACAATAAAAAGGGAAACTTATAAATGTGAAACATTATAATCTCGGACAAATTTATACCTCTAATGCTCCCAAGACGGCTGTCTGAACTAAATGAAGCACATTTAGGATTTACACATATGAGTTTCATCTACCCTTCTAACAATATAAAATCTTATTTATAAACAAAAACAACAGTTTGCACACCATCAATAACAAAATTCCTAGAACGAAAAATAAACAGAAAATTCATAAAACAAAATTCACCTTTTGCAAACAATCCATAAACAGGAAATTCTTAAAACAAAAATATCCATGATGAGAACTTAAACTAAACATTAGATTCAGTATCCCGGTTGTTGTTGTTGCCACATAGCTGAAGATGAGATCCTTTTGCCAACATCTTCTCAACCTCCTCTAATTGCAACCCTTTTGTTTCGGGCACTAGAAAGTATATCGCGATAAGTCCCAAAACTGAGAACCCGGCAAATAGGAGAAATGTCCCGGGAGTCCCCAATGTCTGTGTAAGTGTTAAAAAAGTTTGGCTCACAATTAAATTTGAAGTCCAATTAGCAACTGCTGCGGTCCCACCACCAAAGCCACGATAACGTAAAGGGTATATCTCAGAATTCACAACCCATGGTACGGTTCCCATACCGGGTGCATATGAGATTATGTATAATGCCATCACTAGTATTGCATAAACACCGAACTTGGTTGGACAACCTTGGGTATAATAACTTCGATGTTCTGCTTGACAAGTTCCTCGTGTAACATCGTCTAAAGCCAAACAAGCACCTGGATTATACTGTTTTATCATTTCAAATGATGGTTAGTAAAACTATGAGTTACAAAATGGGACTATACTTTTTTATGTCATAGCTTGGTATAGTTATGTATTTCAAGATTTGTTCCGTCATATCGTGTAATTATGTTCTTGTAACTATAATACTATTTGAACCTATGTTGTAATACGTAGTAATAAACATTTACACTATACTCACTAAACTAGCTACCAGGTTGTCTCAGAAGATGTGTTACTATTTCAAGAAATTTGCCCTTAGAAAATCAAGTGTACTTTTTTGGATGTTACTTACTTTGTTAGCTCCATTGGAGCAAAAAGCACAACTAGACGAGGCTTTTAAGCAAGTCATGCAGTTCCATGATGACGGATTAGGCGCATTACTGAAATCCATACAAGTAGAGTTGGCCCCAAAATGATTTGACTCGAGAATGCTTACAGCTGGAGCATGTACAGAAGCTTGGTAAAACATGATTGATAGAACTGTTAGACAAATAATGATACCAAGCATTGAAACAATCATGAATCTTCGCCTCCCACTTCTATCAACAAACAACATGCTGATGACTGTGCCTAGGGCGTTGAGACCTGCAGTGATCAATGACAGAGCTAAAGCTGTTTTGTTGGAAGCATATCCCGCAAGTTGTACAATAGTAGGACTGTAGTACAATACAGTATTGATTCCAACAAATTGTTGCGCCACTTGGACAGTAATGCCGGCATAAAGTCCCCTACGGACCACCTTATTACCCCATGCATTTTTTATTTTTGAAAAGATGCCATATTTCATGGGTTCTTCGGCTTGCTTTTCATCTTCAACAGATAATTGTAATGCTTTCATTTCTTTTTCCACCTCGTCGGCTGGATAGATTTTCTCCAAGATGTCCCTCGCTTCTTTTAACTTGTTCTGAAAAAAAATATATATATAACTACAATTATTAACTGCAACATAGGATTAAGGGTTGTTTGGGATTACTTATGTTAAGGTGCTTATCTATAATTTCAGAGTAAAATAAACAAATAAGCAGTTCTTTTCCAACCACTTAACACTGCTTATCTGCTTAAAAATAAGCAAGTACCTAAATAAACAATCTCGGTTATCCTCAAATAAACCAAATAAATCTGACTTAGAACTGGTTGCCAATCATTAGTTACCCACTTACCTGTCTATAAAGCCATCTTGGAGACTCGGGAAGAAACCACATTAAGATAAACTGAATCAACGGTGGAATACCAGCAACTCCAAGCATCCAACGCCACGTCCCAGGAACCTATAACAAAATCATTGTTAACCAAAAACTACCAATACTATCCACACAAAATAAAAGAGATTCTACGATATCAAAAGACTTAAAATTATACATAACATTACCCTGGTAAATGCCAAATTAACAAGGTAAGATATAAACTGCCCTCCGGTTATAAGTAAACCGTTTGTGCTCACTAAAGCGCCTCTAATTCTAGCAGGAGAAGCCTCAGAGATGTATAAAGGTGCAGTCATTGAGGCCATTCCAACACCCAAACCAACAAAAATTCTACCAATGATAATGACCCATGGGGCAGGAGCAAGCGCCATAACAATTGCACCAACACAAAACAACACATCAGCAGTCATGATTGATATTTTACGCCCAAACTTGTCGTTCATCCATCCACCAATTGCAGCACCAAAAATAGCTCCAGCTACAGCCATGCTAACAATAGTTTCCTACAAGTTTGATAAAAAAACGTAAAAAAGTTATAACAAAGAAACTACTATTTGGACTTGATATCAAATTATCGCCATGGTAATACAATTTAACTTACTTGTAACCATGTATGCTTTTCAACTTGTTTAAATTCATCTCTGATGTAGAGTAAAGCACCCGAAATAACGCCTTTTTTTGAAATATATTAATCAACATAAAAACATTAAAAAAAAAAGCCTATTAAGATATGATTAGAATGAATAAACAAGAAGATAAACAGAGATATAAAATTTACCAGTGTCATAGCCAAATAAGAATCCTCCAATTCCAGCGCTGAAAGCAAGCCTCATTATATAAGGTTGTTGCCATGTAGCCCGGTAACATTCTGTAAACTCAGTTTTATCTGGTTTAACAACCCCTCCTTCCATTTTACCCTTAAATTAAACCAATCAATCTGGAACAACTAAGAAAAAATGATCAGGAAACTCGGTTCTACTGACACAAGTTAAAATCCAGTGCATTAGTTTCTTTTAGTAATTAAGTTCATTTTGTACTCGCATACATGCTAAAACTCGATTCCATTAACAAACATTTATATTATTCAATTGCAGCATATTCAACTACATTAGCTCAAAAGTTGGTTCTATACCCACTACAGATCAAAAGGCGAGGATGCGAAAACTTAACCATTCATTCAATTTAATACCAAATATTGTGTATTAGTATACCTTTATCAAAACACATGAAACTTCTTTCAAATCAATCATGTCGAACTAAACTAAGCTAAAAGCCGGCTAACAAGGATTTGAGCAAGTGCACAATAGACAATCCTATAAGACCATCATTAGCCTTAATTTTCTAAAAGGGCTCACATGACAAGTAAAATGAAAAGTACCATCTGGTTTTCACAAATCTATACTATTTATAAAGAGTAAATGGTCAAAAAGTCAAGAAGTGAAAAGTGAAAAACTTAAATTAATGTTTTGCTTAAATTACCCTTAATTAATGCATTTAACACTCTTTAATACATCTTATTTAAAACATAATCAAAACTTAAATGAAAACATGGAAAGTTAAATGAATAATTAATAAATGAAAACATAAAAATGCAATGTTTTGAAAACCGGGTTTGAAATCGAACCGGTCGAGTCACCGGGTCAACCGGGTCAACCGGTTCGACCGGTTGAACCGCCGGGTCAACCCGGTTTTCAATTTATTATTATTTTATTTTTTTGACCGGCGGGTCAACCGGTTCGATTGCCGGTTCGATCACCGGGTCAACCCAGGTTTTTATTAATTTTTTTTAAAAAAAAATGAAACCCGGCCTGGTTTCGAGAACCGGGTTGACCCGGGTCACTCAAAAACCGGCGGGTCACACCGGTTAACCTGGTTTTAGAAACCCGGGTTGTTTTGACCCGTTTTTTCTGCCAGAACCGGTCGAACCAGTTAACCCGGCCGGGTCGACCCGGGTTTCAAAACCTTGTAAAAATGTAAAATTGTTTTGTCAACTTAAAAATAAATACACACGTATATAAAAATAAACTTTTAAATACTAGATGAGTAGCCGTACATAGAAACGGAATTTTATAGCGGCAGATAGTTATAGTGATATTTTGGTTACACAAAACGTTACACAAACCACTTAACCAAAATATCATTATAATTAAATGCCGCTATAAAATCCCGTTGCTATGCACGGGTACTCGTCTAGTATGTAAAATATATGTAACACAAGGTCATAAGTATAGTACTTTTCATGATCGTCACTACAGCGTTTTCCACTTTTAGCGATGGACAAATTCGTCGCCAAAAGTCTTAAAAGTCGTCGCTAAGGTTGATACTTTTGTTATTTAATTACTCATAATATATACTTTTAGCGTGTTCCACTTTTATTATTTAATTATTTAATTGATAATTTGATATATATACTTTTAGTGTTTTCCACTTTTATTATTTAATTAATATATCTTTTAACAACAGCACTTGTCATCGCTAAAAGTGTAGGTCCTATTATCCTACGATCAAACCTTTCAAAAAAAATTGCCAAAAAGTGAAAAAAACTATCTAACTCTTTTATAAATCCAAACTAATTTTTATCACTTTACCAAAATGACCCACCGTGCACACAAACTTATGCATCATATCCCATGCCTAAGCCTATGCGTCGTCGCTAAAAGTGGGTCTTGTTATTGTTGTAGTGCGTAATGAGTTTTTTAAACATAATATTGGGGCTAATTTGTGATTGTCCTTGTACCACACGAACACCAAAGGTGCTCGGCATGAATCAGAGGCCAAACGACTGTGGGCTGTATCAAATATGCAAAAACGTAACCGTTAAACTAGTATAGCTTCATGAGAACAATCAATGACTCGAATCTTGTAACACACATTAAAACTTCAATTGTATCATATTCAATTCTTCTCATATAGTTTCAACAATCTTGAAAGAAGAATGCATAAACCACTGACCAGGTTAAACAGACAAACCATTCAATCGAAATAGAATCATAATAACATAGTAATGTGATTAGAAAAATACCTAGATTTGACGTAGTATCTCAAACATGCAACTTTTTTCTCTAAATGTTTTCATCTTCTCATGTTTGATATCATATATATATATATATATAGATGTAAGTGGACCTTTATCTTATCTGATGATCAAGATTATGATAATCCCGAATATTTTGAGTCATCCAGAACTACAGTAATTAAATTATGTTTTTTGAAATTTAACACAAAATATTTTGGTTTACATTATATTTGACTTTTTTATTTACTTGATTTGGTGCATTAACTTAAAGTGGTTTGTGCATCTATAATTGTACACACTATACATTTATTTATTTTTGTTTATGTTACTACTGGCGTTCATTTTTATTTATTTATTTTAATCTGTCTACTAGATATAACTAACCGAACAAATAGAATTATCTACCTTGTATATCATGGTAAAAGATATTTGTTTAATTTGGTAAAACAGATAACGTACTTAATTTGAATTATTTTGGATAGGGCTATTATTAGTTAATTTTGGTTATGATTTTCTTATTTGGGATGTTTAGTTAGTTGATGATATGAGAAATTTAAGGGATCTTAATTGCTGAGTCAAGGTGTTAAACAGCTCTAATATTGGGTAAAAAGGAACTAACACTGGTTTGGAATTCAACTAGGATTTTTTTTTTTTTTTTTTTTTTTTTTTTTTTTTTTTTGCATTTCATATTATGGCTATGTTTGGCGCACGAGTTTATAAGAGCTTATCGTAACATGAACTTATTTTTTTTTTTTTAAATAAACTATCATTTAAAATAAGTCTCGTTTGGCTGACACGGCTTGAAGGAGCTTGTTAAAAAAACAAGGTACTAAATAAAATGCCACTTGTACTACCATGTAAAAAAAAGCTTCAGCCACATGCTGCAGCAACTAGTTCCAGCGATCCGCTCCAGCTCCTACTTGTGCCAAACATACCCTATATGTTTACATCTATTAAGTTAAGTTTTTAACAAACGTTCTTAAATGCATGATTGCTTTCCTTTAACAACATTATTATGAAAGCAAATTCTAACAATAAATAAGAAGTTAATGATTCAAAGAATAGTTTTTATAGTCGAGTCATAGCAATAAATAAGAGTTACCATTTTGTAATTAAGATAACTAGACGATTAACATGCACAAAGACATGACTTTATAACGGAAAATGATTGTAGTTGGGAAAATTTGGTTAAGTGTTTCGGTTAACACAACGTAAAATAATCAAATGTAATTAATTTTTTTTTTAATATAAGATAATTCAACTGAAATGAAATATGACAACAATTAGCTGAAAAATTTATTGTCTTCTAAAAAAAAATAAATAAAAATAAAAAATAAAAATAAAAAGATTTCTAGTTTTATCTACAAATGATGTATTATACATAGTTAAAATGATAAAAATATATAGTCATGGGCGGAGCAAGGATTTTTCAAGTTAAAGGGGGTAAAAGAATTTTATATTCACGACGAAACATGATGATCTAGAAAAAAAAATGAATAACCATATAGATATAAATTTCACAAACTAGCATCTCATGACTAAACAAACTGGTACAAAAGACATAAGCACTTAAGCTTTAATCTTTTTTCATGAACTAAATAAGACTTCTAATGACCTTGAACACTTGATCTTCAATCAATTGTGACCTCAAAGCATAAAATTTAAGGAAAATTCTCGAAATAGACCAGTTACCCTAGTGCACATCACTTCCGAGACCTTAATTGTTGGTGATCCCAAATTTGATCAAGTTGCCTTGTACAATTGGGCAACTCAAACCCCCAAGTGACAAGTGTGACTTTACTGATTAAGTCATAGGGGAACTGGTGTATTTTTTTTGGCAACTGCTCAGAGTTGCCCAATTTTCGTACATTCATGTTGGACACGTGGCGACATATGGTTGAGCAGTGCAAGTTGCCCAAGGCAACATGTTTAGTTTGGGGTCATCAACAATTAAGGTTTCAGAAGTATTGTGCATTAAGGCAACTGGTCTAAACCCTAAACTTTATGTTAATGATAAAAAAAAAAAAAAAAAAAAAAAAAAAAAAAAAAAAAAAGGTATCTTGTGCTTCTTCATAATCTAGACACGTTGTTGTGATTTGCAATAAAAACCATTTATTATTTTCTCATTACAAAGGTTACCAACAATCTCCCTTTCAATGCTAAGAATCAAACTACTCTATAAGGAAGTTATCACTCATGGTAGTACGATGTCTTGTTTTCACAAGTTTCATATTTGAAAAAGCTCTTTTAGATGTTGCCGCTGAAACAAGGAGAGTTAATATGAGAAAAATTAATCTATCAATAAGAGGATACATTTCTTTTTTTTTTTTTTTTTTTTTTTTTTTTTTTTTTTTTGAACATGAAGAGGATACATTTCTCACTTCTCAGTTTTTTGCAATCCTCTACACTTTATAGTTGTTAAGATCCCGATCATGATCTTAGGATCTTACGATTTTACGATTCTATAAAGCAAAAATGATACGGATCTTAACAAGCTTAAGATCTTACAGGATCCCGATCTTAACCATAGGAACTTAAGATCTACTCCGATCGGATTTTACTTTTCTCGAACCGCAAACTAAAAGCCTACAAATTTATGGTTTATATTTTTATATAATTTAAAAAAAACAACATGTGATTCTTCTTAAACATCCCATATTCATAATTTAGGACAATATTTCGATAGAACATTCATATAATTTCGTGTTTATAATATATGATAATTTGTAGATTGAATAATACTACAAAGATCATTAAAAAATGACATTATAGCAGGATCTTAGGATCTTGATCCGATCTTACGATCATGATCTTGTAAAGACGAAAATGATCTTAGGTAAGATCCCGATCTTAAAAACTTTGCTACACAACTCCGAAAGTGAACTAACATTCTTCAATTCAAGATCACTATCTAGCTCAAAATGTTGCAACTCAAGTTTGAACTCAATTCTCTCTTGTTCGTTAAAATCCAAAGGATAGTACTTTGTCACCAATTTACATATGTCATCAGCGTTGAAACATTTCTTTGGATCCAAAGTGACACTAAGACAAAGAAGCTCTGAAACAGACTCACTAAATCTATTATTCAACTCTTGCAACTGACTATCGATATCAACAATAGACACATCAAACTGATAATGATGCTCCACACTCATGTCGTCTTTCTTATAACGAGACTGAATTATATCTCTGTAAGTCGCACCATATCAGGAACCGGAATGTTATATTTATCACAAAAACAAACAACTTTATCTAGAAGTGATTGGTAACCATCATCCCGCTTTTACATTGTTTATACTTATTTTGAAATACTCTAGGTGAGAATACATTGCTTACTTTTACATACAGACACAAGTACTTTAAACGATTATGCATACATAATCGAATGAACCGACGAAACTGCTATGTACCTACATGACCAAATGTACCGGTCAAACAATTACACGTACATGACCGAATGTATTGGTCAAACCATATATTTTCATGACCGAATGTAACGGTCAAACAAATATTAAATCTTGTGGCCCACTTTTACAAATACTCAAACATATGAACTCACCAACATTATTGTTGACATTTAAAATGTATTTTTCAGGTCTTTAGACGCTTTTGCATGGTTTGCATCTGGAGCATCACTACTAGAGTCACATTTTTGCGGTCTCATCATTTCAAATATTTATTATATTACTTTTAAAACGTTTGGTTGTGAATTCTTGAAACATTGTCTTGTTAAACTTGATTGATGAGATTAAACGTGTATTTTCATACGGCTCATGTAGAGGTCGTTCTTTATACTTGGTGACTTTGTGCTATGAAGTCACGCTCCCAGTTAACATTCCGCTGCGACATTTTAAGGGTGTGACATGTAGTCTAAGAATCATGCTCATTAAGATTACGTTTTAAGTTTATTACAGATTTTCAAAGCATTTAAGCCAAAATTATCTTTCAATTTTTACATAATTGTTATTTTTTATTTATTTATTTATTTTTTATAAATAAAAAGTTGTTTTGAACGAAAGGTGATTTTTGTTGTTGTTTTTTCTCTTTAATAAAAGAGTGTTTGTTGAAGCTTATTTTTGTCTCAAAAACTTATGTGATTTTGACTTATGTTTCATAAACTCTTCTTATTGTTTATTCTAAATGTACGAGCTTATATAACTTTATTATAAATAATAAGTTTACTTGAGTTTTTAAATCTTTATATAATAATTAAGAAAAAAATACATCATTTCAGAAGTATTTTGCTTAAAAAGTTTTATCAAGAAAAAATAAGGTCAATTAGATTGCTTTATTTTGACACGTGACAAAATCGAGCATTTTTATTGGTCAATTAAAAACAAAATTATAATAATAAAAAGGGATAATCATTTGTAAATTTATCTAACTTAACATTTTTCCAATTTAATGTAGCGAATAAATATTTTTGCAAGTTAATCATCGTACTTTTGAATTTCATCACTTTGGTGCATTTTACTCATGTGAAATGACCATTTTATCCTTCCCTGTCAATAGAATAGAGTATAAAGGGTAAAATGATAATTTTACATTAACAAAATCACCAAAGTGACGAAATTCAAAAATACGAGGATTAACTTGTAAAAAGTTTTGTTCGATACATCAAATTGATAAAAATGACAAATTAAATGAATTTGAAGGTAATTATCTAAAAAAAGTAAATAAATAAAAAATCCTATCACTTATAGGGCAGATCTTATAATAGTTACATGAATTTTAAAAACTGTAGATAAATATAAAAAAGATATATATAAAATAAAATTATTATGCACTTTTAATTTATCACTTAAATGAAAATAATTACTCAACAACAATCAAGCACTAATGGTTCTAAAAGACGCATATGACCGTGTCAAGGCGCCGTTAAGGCGTGAAGCGTGACCTTCACGTTACGAAGTAGACCAAGGCATCGACTTTAGGCGTGGCCGTGGCATAAGATGAGGTGAGAAAATGCGCGATAAGGCTGCTAAAACATGAGGCGTGGCAAGTTTTTTTTATTCAACTCCGATAATTTTTTATTTTTTATTTTATTTTTTTTAAATGAAGAATTTTACATGTAAAAATAGTTTCTCTCTCTATATAAAATATGATAGAAATATATAAATATTTTTTATTTTATTCATTATGTACAACATATTTTGTAAACTCGATATATATGAAATATGATAAAAATATGTAAACATTTTGATATTTTGTGCCGCCTTATCTCACGTATTAAAAACACAAAAGCTTTGTCTTAGCCGCTAAGACTTGAAGCTTGAACACGCCGACCTTGCTATTAATACAATAATAATACCCATAGTATTCCATTGCATTCCTATTGTTTTCCATTCCTTTTACTCATTTCTAACCAAGCATCCCCTAAAGATTAAACAAACACCCCACAACAAATGAGTTGTTTGAAATAAGCCAAATCCCAAACACCCCTAATAAAAAAACATTTTGCTCATCTCCTCAAATTCCTACAAACAAACAAACCCTCCTTTTAGCCAAAAGGGTTTAAGGAACAAACTAGACAACTGGTTTAATGATGACATGATAAGTCATTAAATGATGTTGAGAAACATTGTTAAGAGAATAGGGATCATCGGACCATCTGATAGAACCAAACGCTTCTTATGCACTAACACTAATAACAACAAACCAAACATTGAATCCAAGTCATTGACTCATCATGACTCGTATCGAGACCTTGATAAGCTTGATTTCATGACTGCTGCTAAGATTTTGTTTACCACTCCACCTAAACAGAAGAAATTTGGGTACCCTTTTTGTTTTTTTTATATACATTTGCTTGAATTTGGTTTAGGCGTTTTGTCGAACACATGGCCTGCAATTGCATTTTGTTCACTTTATGGTACCTTTAGTTTTTGATTGTTTAGCTATACTTGTTCTTTATATGTATCACTTATCGATTAGGTTGTGTTATGAAGTCAACAAATATTGTAACTGAATATGTGCTGCTTTATCAAATCGCGAAGCTAAAAGTGTACAATGGACTACTGATCATTTGTTGAGAGTATGTTTAGGGTTGAAAATGATGAAACGCAATGCAAGTCTATTGTATTTGGTTGCTCTTTGTTATGTGATAAGTGGGACTTATAGGTTTTATATTGCGCATGATTCATATAGCACTTGCACTTAGATAGCAAAACGTTAGAGTAATTTATAACTCCGTATATGGAAGACCTATTTGCTGATTGAAAAATGACTTTCTGGCAAGTGTTATGAATGACAAAAAGGTTACCATTTTGAACTTTGATATACTGTAGTGTTGTCGTTTTGAAGGATATATATCATTGATCGATAGGAATTCTGAATTGTAGATTCTAAATTTTGGAAAAAGAAAACGGTTATACTTCACGGACAAACATTGCAAAATTATTAGTCACACCACTCAGACAATGCAACATTCTTGATTTGCCTCTATTGGCGAAGCAATATTACTCATGTTAATAGCGTTAGAAGATCTTGAGATCATATCACTCTTCTTTACATCGTTCCAGTGTGTGCATTCCAGAGATCTTCAATACAACAATCAAATGTAAAATCAGTTCAAACACATCAGTCAACATAGGGTTGCTAAGAAAATCATTACAGATCTATGCATCTTTGTAAACCAAATTATTAAAAATAAATCAAAATTTCTCCTAGTCTATTATTCTTTTCCAGTAATCGTTGTCATTAATTATGTTTTACCATGCAAATTCAGTCACATTTAGGACACAAATCAGTCATAAGTCTAAATAATTGATTGTAAAAGGTTAACCACTTAAAACTTATACTGATTATGTCAATTTCCAAATTATTGGTACTCCATACCATGCATAGTGCGCTATGGAGTACAGCTATGGCATGGTCTTTGGTTTGTCCAACATAGCTAAAGGAAATGTAGTCTTTGGGAGCATTAGTGGAAGATGATGCCCGCTGATTGACTACCATTCTACTAAATATAGTGAGGATGTAAACTGCTATTTTAGTCTTTGAGTAGCCATTCAGTATGGAAATGTAGTATTCTACCATTTGATGATTCGGAGTACAGAGAAAAGTGAAGTATATAGGCAAAATGAATGCAAAAGTTGCTGAATGGTCTTTCTGTTAGGATTGAATATTTTTTTGTTTGCTTAGTCACTTGTATAGACGTGTTAGAATAATGGACAGGTTGTTGCTATAGGGCATGTCCTTAGATCAAAGCTGGTTCCATTTTGTCAATTGTTAATCATTCTTGTGATATATATATATATATATATATATATATATATATATATATATATATATATTTAAAACATAAGTAGAAACTAACATAACACCAACATCTAGTGCATGAGCTAATTCAAAGCCCAATCATGTTGCTACATAGCGTCGACATACATCTAGAGTAGGGGTGAGCATCGGTCCAAGACCGTACCAGACCGGACCGACAAGATCGAGGACCGAAATAGCCAAAAAACCAAGACCGAGGATCGGACCGAATGTGGTCGGTCCGGTCCAACAAGGCCAAATAATCGGTTTGTGGTCCGGACCGAGGACCGAATTAGCCAAAAATCCAAGACCGAGGACCGGACCGAATGTGGTCGGTCCGGTCCGTTCGGGTCGTTTGCTCAGCCCTACTGATACATATATACAAATAGGAGCATCGAGTTCACATTAAAACTTTAGAACTTCAGGTGTTTGTAAACTTTGTAGAGACGACGGCTGAAACCATGGTGTCCATCCTACAAGCATTGTAACCACTGCAAAGCTTGTAGTACCCTTCCTCACCCCAATCAGCTCCCCATGAATTCTTGATGATACAGTATGGCTTGTCCTTGAACCTCAAAGGCGCATAGCCAGCAGACCCATACCCAACAAGAAGCACAACATGATACTTGACCAATGTATGTCTGCATCCAAGCCGCATTAATCCCAATTGCAAGAGGGCCTTTTTTGACAAGGTTAGCAGCAATTTGGTCTTCATCAGTGGAAACGACACTAAAATTGGCAACAGATGCAGCAATTTTGGACTTGTCAAAGTGACAGGTACCATCTTTGCCAGTGTAAGGGTAATCCTCTTCTTTCTGAAGACCACCCGACTTCAATATTTACTCAAATGCATTGTTCATCAACCCACCATTGCACCCTGAGTCACATGAGTTGTACTCAGCAGGATCACACTCGTGATCACAGTCCACAAGCTGTTGTTCACTCAAACTAACCAACTCTACGGTTTGAAGAAAATGAGATCCTTCCAAAGCTCCAGTTGTACTAAACGACCAACACGATCCACACGAACCCTGATTCTTAACAGGAGTAACAGCACCTTTCTCCCGCCAATCAAACTCCTCTGGCAAGTCACTCGTCGGAAGAATCGGAGCCTTATTAGCATCAGCCGGAAGCTTAAGCTTCCCACCACTCTTCAACCCCAAGTAAGTCCTCCTAAACTCCGCCGGAGTCAAATCGGAAAACTTCGTCACATCGTGTTGCGCAGTGGGATCAAGGATCTGGTGACGCTTAGCACGGCGTACGTTAGCTTTGAACACCGTGAATCTTTAATCATGCTCCTCTTGAGTAGCGTATGTTCTCTTGAACTTGGTTTTGAATAGTGTGAAATGATGATGATCTGTTGTTGTTGGTTCTTGTTGTTGTTCTTGTTCTGGTACTACTTGACGGATCAACGGGTCTTCGTTACCGGTAACCGTAATGGTAACGGTGACGGAGATGATTAGTATGAGTGATAAGATATGTTTCTTCATGGTGGGTTTCTTGTGATTAATATATACTTCACAGTTTCACAAAAACTGCAATCAATATTTCCGGTGAGAATGTTAAAGGTCATTATATTATCATAGTAGCTCCCATTAGATAATGAATAACATTGTCTTATGTTTCTGCTGTACGCTTATTGTACTGAACTGAATGTATACTTACGTATCTCTCTTATGTTCAGGCTTGATTTTCATCTGGTTCAGCTTTTCTTTGTGTGTTTGCCTTCACTGGGTATATATATCTCAGCTCATTAAGTCCAAAATATATACAATATTTCATCTAATAGCTTGTTTTTTCATGTATCAGCTGTCTATCTGGTTGCTCAATATGCCCGCCATGAAATGAAGAAAATGGATGCAGTAACTAAATTCCCCTCATTTGTTTCTCTTAATTTATGCACTTGTTGATATTTGTTCTGTATTTTACTCATCAAGTTATCTGCAGCAATTGGAAAAGATGAAAATTGAAGAAGCCAAGAAGGTAAAGGCGGCTGAAGAAGACGTCATAAAGTCTAATCCACAATTATTGGAGGTAAAAGAGAGGCTTGATAGTTTGGAAAAGACTGTTAAGGAAATGGTGACAGAATCCAAAAACCAACGAAGCATTAAAGTTCCAGAACAACTACACGAAGGTGACAAAACACAGCCTGCAGGCAAGACTGTATTTGAAGACCATTCAACTAAACAGGCCTCCAATAAACTAGAAACGCAACAGGCTGACAATCAGAAGTCTACACAAGGAGGCTCATCTAAGTGATAAGATGTAACAGCACAGGTTCATGTATCAGATGTGATTGGGCTCTGGTATGACGGTATTTGTAAGCAATAGCTTAGATCATTGATCCAATTTTTGTTTATCAAAATCCTTGCTTTGCTAACTAAGTGATGAACTGATGATGGATGTAGCAATGAGCATTATACATGTCTATGACATAAAATAAAAAATACAAAAATTTGTCTTTGACATATCTTCCTTTGGTGTTTTATCTGCAATTATCTTGGGTTTATATAAACCATCTATTATGTTTACATTGAAGGTAAAACATCTTACGGAACTTACCCTCGTTTATCCCGGGTGATATACATTGAAAGATTTGTTGTAAGCACTGGTTTAAATCGAGACATTGGTCAGAATTATTGTGTCATATGGGGTGATATACATTGAAAGATTTGTTGTAAGCACTGGTTTAAATCGAGACATTGGTCAGAATTATTGTGTCATATGAACCATAATGCCTTTTTTTTTTTTTTTTTTTTTAATGGTAAATTACACTGTTGGTCCCTGTAGTATATGCAAATTTCACGTTTAGTCTCCATTATAGAAAAATTACTGCAAACCTTCCCAATGTTTTGATTTTTGCTCGCCGCTGATCCAAAAACTAACGCTCATTAAATCACTTTGTTAAGTTAAGCATGTACGAGACACGTGAGGGTAACAATGTCATTTACACCTTTTCTTTTATGACACATCACCCTTGTTCTTTCTTCAACTTCCTTAACTAAAACAAAACCACTTCCAATAACCCAACATTTAAATAAATTACAATGACCCAACAAGACACAACCTAAGTGCACTCCCTCTTATCTTTGATCACCAAAATCACAACACCATCACTGTCACCACCAACAATTCAACCGTTGTAACCAAACCATCTCCATGGCCATCTTCCTACCACCGATGTCACCAAACCATAACTGTTTTTGGAAGAGATGGTGTCTAGTGTGGTCGGATGTTAGATATGGGGATG
The DNA here is from genome assembly GCA_030686995.1 of Artemisia argyi. Lineage (NCBI taxonomy): Eukaryota > Viridiplantae > Streptophyta > Magnoliopsida > Asterales > Asteraceae > Artemisia > Artemisia argyi. The sequence goes on along the minus strand of CM060688.1, from coordinate 17,510,594 downwards.
GGACGCTGAAAGTGGGTGACCTTGAAACACCGTTAGATCTATCAACTAATAAAACAATGCATTAATCTCTATAAGTTTGTGTTTTATTGAGTCAAATTAATTTGGGTACATTATAGATTGAATGAATTTAGTTTGAAATCCAGTGACAAAGCTATGATTTTAGTTATGGGTGGGTGAAATAGAAAATTAACACTTGACCAAAAACGTAACATTATTATAGTCTAACTTCATAAGACTATAAATCAAACTTTTTTAGTGCAAATATGAAAAATCATAATTAGCTTAATTTTGATAAATGAATGCTACAAAATAAAAAAAAGTTGATGGTTTAAATCAACATAGTTGAAATAAATGAATTATAATAAAACTAATTTTAACAGAAAACTTTTTTTTAAAATGAAACAAGCATACGAATTTGAATCTACTAACTCTTAATTTTAGTCTTTCATGTAAAAATGCAAATTTGTTTGAGTGGGCCAATTACACAAAGATGGACTTAAGTTTCTCAAATGTGTGTATAGATATTAGATAATAGAATATATGCGGACGTTGTAAGAGGTTTTGGGCTGGGCCATGAAATCAATTGCAAATTGAAGATTCATATGCAACAATGAATCTATCTATATCGACTTTTAGTTTCTTCGATCATCGGCGTGCAAAAATCGAAACGTTTGAGGATGTTTGCGGTAATTTTTGCATAGTAGGTACTAAATGTGGAATTTGCATACACCACAGGTAGGGTTGTACCCTTGTAAACAAACTAAACATTCAATGAACATTTAATGAACCATTCGGTAAAAAGTTTGTTTATTTATTAAATGAACGAACATGAATAATATTTTACGTTCATTTAGTTAAATGAATGAACGTAAACAAAAGTTGCGTCCGCTCGATTATGCGTCCATGAACGTTTGATTATCCATTCGTTTATTTTCATCTATTTATTTATGTTCGTATATCATATCTATTAATTGTATAATTTTAAAATTGGGTTGTTTAAGCAAAACAACACTTATAAAATAATATATTGTGCATAGTTTAATAAATTTTATGTTTGTTTGTTTATGTTCATTTATGTTCGATCATTTATGTGTGTTTAGCATTCATTTAGTTTCTTAGTTAACGAACATAAACGAACATGAACAAGAAAATTCGTCCGTTTAAGTGTTCTTGTCCGTTTATTTATCCGATTAAAATTAGACGAATAAACATGAATAAGGCTCTGTTCATGTTCGTCCTATTCATTTACGGCCCTGATCAAATGGGCCAACGGTGTAATTTATTCTTCGTACACACGCAACATTCGTTAGTAATAAACAGATTGCAAGATGTGAGAAGGCTGCATCTAATTCAAATAAATTTTTGAACAATTTTTTATTAAGAGAGGTGATTGACACATTCATATTTTTTATTGGGACACTCAATTATACAAATTGTTAAATCACACTGTAAGTACTGTACAAGTATGTAAAGCATATAGTAGAGTGTCTCAATCAAAAGTGTGAGTGTGCAAATCATTTCCCTTTTATTAAAGCAATGCTAGACCCACATGGCCACATAAAAAATTCACAAAAAAAATTCACTCGCTAATATGTTAGCGAGTGATTGGTGTATTTTAGTTGTAACGGCGGAAATATAAAAAAAAACTATAGAGAAACTAGCAAAATTACAAAAAATGTTGCAACAATTGGTTTTGTAACCACAACGTCCAACCAATGTTACACTTACCGCATCTATTCATACACCAATCAAAAGAATGAATGATTATTTTATCATAAATATGACTTTTTTTCATTTTCGGATCCTGGAAAATGATATTGTTTCTAAACCGCCAAAGCATCCTCTCAATGATTCTTTATGTAGGTGTAGCATGTCTTTTTTATTATTCAATCCACATTGAGATATCTAAATACAATTCAAATAATGTAAATCCAACAAACTCAAATCCAAAAACGAGAAAGCTATATACAGTAGAAACTCTATAATATAATACACTTGGGACCACCAAAATTTACTAATTAAAAGAGTTATTAATTAATCGATAAATTAATAATTATTAATTTATATATTAATTAATATTTTATTAATTTATAGTAGAATACTTAGTTTACAAACATTGATGCGTGGGAATCGCACCTTGCTTTACCTCTCGAGGGATCCCGAGAAGCTTACAACCCCCACCAGGCAGTGTACCTGATCGTTGTAGTATAGTATAGTGACAAGTACCGGGGGATTGATCGTTCAGCTTAGGAATAGTGTCGCTAGGATTAGAAAACCTAATTAATAGTTCTAGAGGTGAGGGATGATTATTTTATTTTTTTTTTTTATATTTTATGAAAGCAATTAAAATCTCTGGTTTTGAAGGAGTGGGCGGAATTAGTTGCTATTCAACTAACCCAAAGCTAAGATGCAATCAAAATAAAATAATAAAAATGAAATTAAACTAATTAAACTAAGGTTGTGAGCAGTAATTGGAGAAATTGTGTTTGCTTAGACTTCACTACTCCCTAGATATCTTTTACATGTTAATTACTTGTTACACTTGTATGAATGACGGGTTGTATTCCTTAATACCATTCGTGGGGTGGCATACATAACTCCCCAACTCTATGAGCTCTTATCTCCTCCTACACCATGACCCAACACAACTATAGGGATTGTAAACAGTGGCTCATGCATTAAATACAACCAATAAAGACCTAGTACGCCTCGGTTCATGTTTCTTAAGACGTTCAAGCATGTTACCATTTGGAGATCTGCCAGTTTTCTTAAGCCTAACATATAAATCATTCATTCAAAACAAGAATAGACAAGTAATCAACACATAATCAACATCTAGGTTTCATTAGATCTAAGCAAACACAAGAGAGATCTAGCCTAGCATAGTAGAATTGAGACAAGAACAAGAGATAAACAACCAACACATAGACATATTGATTGAATTGAAAGTACACTTATCTCAATTACAATGCAAGGTCTCAAGGGTTTGGAACCCTTGAAAAACCTGTGAAAGAGGCACCAAAATCGTCTTTAGGGTTTCACCAAAACTTCTCTCTTTTTAATGAAAAAACTAGAAAACTATATATAGGAAAAACAGTCTGACGGCGTCAAGAGTTAATTCTGACGCCGTCACCTCGCCGCCATAAACTTCCTCGGACGGCCTTGATCCACTTATGACGGCCTATGTGACGCCGTCACCACCCACGGTAAATTATTCTTGGCCACTTTGACGCCGTCACCTCTCCATCTGACGCCGTCACCAGCTACGGTAAATTATTCTCCATGTCTGACGCCGTCAAGAAGCAAGTCTTGACGCCGTCACCTTGTATCCTCAGCTTGGATTTTTGGTACTTTGCCGTTTTCTTCACTTTATGCTCCAAAAACGTCCAAAATAGTCTCTTTTCCAGAATTCACTCTCCAAACACCTAAAATCACAAAAGGAACGATTTAGGGCAATATTTGATCAAATAAAGTCGGATTCGGGCTTAAATGACCCCCTAAAAACGGATCATTTTTCGCCTCATCATATACCCTTACACTTGAGATTTGCTTGTCCTCAAGCAAATGAGCTTTTATTCTACTCAAAAGACAAGTTAGGGTCATTTAACACTAATATAAAAGTAATTACAACAAATAATCGTTCCACTAAAGACCAATAGACAAGCACGGAGGTCATACACAAGCACCTCACAAATAGTGTTTAGATACTCACATCTCTCGGGTGTAATAAAGTAATATAACATTATAGAAATGGAAGATATCTCTCACTACCTGTCATAGCAAAATAGATTACCATAGGCTTGGGAAAGGATCAAACCTCCACCACATGGCGTAAGCACCTAGGATAAACTATCAAAAAGGTCTTTTAAAGGGTTATAACGTTAGGTGTAGGGATATGAATTACACGGTTTTGTTGGATAAAGGAATTTTTACTGGTGGCGAGTTAACAATCTTAGTTAATTACATGTACAAGATGGCGTTGCTAAGCCAAGACTAGACTCGACTTAAGCTAATAAATGAAAAATAACAAAAACATAAAATAAACATAGAATAAAAACGGGATGGTAGTCCGTATGTTTTTTCTCTTTTTTTTTTTTTTTTTTCTTGATTTTTTCGATTTTTTTTTTTTTTTTTTTTTTTTTTTTTTTTTTTTGCATACACTCTTACCTACCATCCAAAATAATACATCATAGGGGTTTGAGCATTCCCCTTACACTTGAATCTTTACATACTTTACATTAAACTAATCTAATGATTCGAATTAAGAAAATTAAAACACTTGGAGCACTTTTAAGATTAACGCACGTATGGGGGTAATAAGTGATGTTCTTCCCCATTACTCCATAAATTAAGTACTTACCCATGAGTCCCAATCGTCCCAAAACAATATGTACAATGATATGACTCGACTTAGCAACCATGTAATCAATTAGAAAGTTAACTTAGGGTTTAACAAATAACAATAATGCACTAAAAATGAGCGCATACACGGAAAGCTAAGGCGATTTGGTTGTACATTTAAGTGGGGTGTAACAAATTCTTCCTTTAAGTAAAATGCTTAAAGTTAGAAACGAAAAGATAGGCTCGGAGGGGTGTACTAGGGGTATCGTGTACTAAAAATGAGTACAACGCTAAGGGTGTGGGAAAAATTAGTTGACTTAACTAGCCAAGTAATATGACTTAAATGGTCAAGTAATTATAATACGGGTTTAACACAAGGGTGATCCTAATGCCTCTTATCATGTAGTAAATCCTACTACACGAATGTAGTCTCACTAGCGGTCTCGGGATGCATCACTAACGCAAGTTCTAGAATCTAAATGCTACCGGTACACTCATAAGCACCAATAATAAATGCTTTTCCTATCAAAACTAAAGGCGAACCTCACATTTTTGGGTGGAAAATTTTTCTGAATATACGGTTATGTGCTAGTCATACAACCTCCTATCCATGAGACGCTTGCTATGGCTAAAGTTTCACTCCTAAATGTTGTAAAAAATTTTAAATTTGGCGCTAAAATTACACTAACAAGTATTTCTCGTAGTTTTATTACTCATCTACTATCAAACAAAACAAACTCAAGCGAAAGTGCATATGTAAGGTATCATCTTTTTACCCTCCCCTTACACTTAAGATGAACATTGTCCCCAATGTTCAAGTAAAGAATGTAAAAGTTAAAAAGTAAAGAGAATAAAATCAAATACTCCCCTGATTCGCTCGGTATGGATTTTAGTTGGCCAGGTTAAATCTTCTTCCAAGAAAACGAACAATCAAAGCTTCCCTTCCAGAATATAAATCATCTTCTTGTCACAAATAACCTGTAAATCCTGACAAAAGTAGACAAGGCAACCTCGCGTAAAATCGGCAGCATCCTATATAAGTTACTAAATCCTAGAAAACAAAGTAAGATATAATGCTTGTGGAATGAAGTTTGCAGATTTCCTGGAGATTATAAAACTTAATAATTCACAAAAACTATAAGACTCCGTTAGAAAAACAAAACCGGTAAAATTTCCAGATTTTAACTCTTGACGCCGTCAAGAGCAAACCCTGACGCCGTCAGAATGGACCTGCAGAAATTCTTATGTTAAGTTTCCGGAAAATTTCTGGAAAAACTTTGTCCTACTTCCTGGAAAATCCTGCAAAACTTCATTATGACTCAATACAAGCATTTGACTCTAACAAATACGAATATACATGTTCATTAAATATTGTGAAGAATCATGATCGGTTTGTTTCTTAAAAACATATTTGGGGTTTCCCCTTACACTTATCTTTTGCAAAAATACCTCTAGGTTGAAGTTAAGACTAGGCTAAACAACATAATAAAGTATTTCCACTTTTTAGTAGAGAAACATGATCAACCAACAATAAAAATAAAACATGCATACGGAAGCAAATAACAATCAAACAAATAAAAATCATACAAAACATGGGTTGCCTCCCAAGAAGCGCTTTTCTTTATTTACGAGTCTTGTAGCTAGACTCAAAGTCGTGGGTTACTACGTGATCTCATCATTGGTTCCACTCTCTAGGTCGTCTTCTAAACCAGTTTTGTATTCCGGACCTAGTTGCAAGCATTCTTTGTAGAAACCAAGCATCCTATTTCTAATATACTCTACTCCTCTACGTCTATCCTCATCATTCCTATAATAAGCCGCTTGCTTACGTTCCTTTTCGAAATTAGAGAGAAGGCGGTATTGCTCAATTTTGTAGGGCATTTGATAAGCAACCTCATCATTGTCTTTCTTGAACCTAACTATCCCTAACGTCGGATCATAACTCATCCTAGTGGCCTCAACAAATGGTTTCCCAAATATTATTTGACTTAGGCAAGCATCTATCACCGGACGCGTGTCTTCTACTATCATAAAATCAATCTCATAGGTGAGATTCCTTATAATCACATGTACTCCCTTAACTCTTCCTGCAAAATTACTTATCCAACTTTTACCGGGCATTATCCTAAAATTGAGTTGCTTCTTCATCACCCAATTGTAATAAGTCCTAGACATGATGTTCACGGGGGATCTAGGGTCTTTGTAAGCTTTCCATATATGCATGTGCCCGATATTGCATGGGATGTTAATATTAGAGGGGTCTCCCATTTTGATCAGGGGATCGCCAAAGATATATGTTGTCTCGGGACTATCGAATAAATCCTTATGGTATTCCCGTTCTTCCTTGGTTGGCAACTTATCAAAATATTCCTCTATAGGTTCTACCTCCTCTAATTCCTTATCCTTATTAACCTCAACTTCCCTACTCTCATCCTCACTATTGGCTTCTACTCTAACTTCATCATTGTCACTCTCCTCTATCTCCCTATCTATCGGCTTGATGGTGACAACATTGACAAAGTGGACATGTTTGGATGATGAGGGGTCCTTAGCTTGGATTCCACTATTGGTGTCCCTAGTGTCCTTCCTAGGTGTGGCTAATGTTTGGTTGTTGAGGGCTTTCAACAAGTTGTCGATTTTGTTGGTCATCTCCGTTTGTTGTTGGTTGAATTCGGTTTCAAACCTAGCTATGCGAGCTTCTTGAGATGCCATAAATTTCGACATCAATCCTTCAAGATTGTTGGTACTACCATAGTTGTTAGAAGGATTGTTGTTGAAGGTACGGTTGGATGGTGGACCGTTTGATTGGTAACGATTAGGTGGGTTGGATGAATTGGGTTGATTTTGTTTCCACCTAAGGTTTGGGTGATTTTTCCATGAGGGGTTATATGAATCACCGTATGTGTTTGGTTCGGGCTTGAAAGTGTACCACTTATCTCCCGCTTCGTCGGTACGCGTGGATGCGTAGTCCGCAAAAGCTGTTCCGGGGAGTTCCACACAATCACGAGTGTCATGGGGACCACTACATAATTCGCATGAAGAAGTGATTTTGTTCACTTGGCTTGAATGCTTCGGAGCTTCGTAAGATTTCATGAGAAACTTGACTTGGTCCTCAAGTTCCATGATCCTACGGTCGGGAGTGCTTGAATTATTCGAAGGCAAAGATATTGCCTTGACCGTTTTGTTCAAATCACGGGGATCATTCCAACTTTCGTTGTCATAGAGAGCAAGATCTTCTATGAGTTCCCATGATTGTTCCGCACTAAGATCACGTAGCTTACCACCGGCCGATTGGTCAATGGTTCGCCTCGTGGAGATGTCGATATGGTCATAGAAGATTTGGACTTGGAGCCAAAGATCTATGCCATGATGAGGGACTTTTTGGAGTAAGTCCTTGAAACGAGTCCATGCTTCATAAAGAGATTCATTTTGACGTTGTTGAAACATCAAGATGTCATTCCTAAGTTTAGTAGTTCTCCCCGGTGGGAAAAATTGAGCAAGGAAACGAGTGGTGAGATCATCCCATGTGGTGATGGATCCCGCGGGTAAACGCTCAAGCCATTGACTAGCTTGATCCCGTAGAGAGAATTGGAATAGGCGTAAACGGGTAGTCTCTCTAGTTTCAACACCTAGGTCTATGGAATCTACGATTTTGAGGAAGTCCTTAAGGTGTTGGTTTGGATCTTCGGAACGAAGTCCATGGAATGCACATCCGCTTTGCACCAACCGGATGGTGTCGGATCGCAAGGGGGTCACATTGGCTCCGGTGAGCTCAATGGTGTTTCGGTAGCCTTGGTGGCTAGGTCGGGAATACTCTCCTAAGGTTCGGGGCCTAAGGGGTTCTAATGGTGGGTTTTGTTGTGGTGGGATGATGGGTTCAAAGATGTTACCACCTTCCATGATGTCGGATGGTAAAGAGTTACGAACAAAGGCACGAAGAAACAAGATAGACTAAAGAAGACCTAAAAATAAAAATAAAAATCTTACTAGAAAGGAATCTAGCAAGTAGACCTAATAAAAAGAAATCCTAACCTAGACAATAACTATTCCCCGGGCTGCGGCGCCAAAAACTTGATGCGTGGGAATCGCACCTTGCTTTACCTCTCGAGGGATCCCGAGAAGCTTACAACCCCCACCAGGCAGTGTACCTGATCGTTGTAGTATAGTATAGTGACAAGTACCGGGGGATTGATCGTTCAGCTTAGGAATAGTGTCGCTAGGATTAGAAAACCTAATTAATAGTTCTAGAGGTGAGGGATGATTATTTTTTTTTTTATATTTTATGAAAGCAATTAAAATCTCTGGTTTTGAAGGAGTGGGCGGAATTAGTTGCTATTCAACTAACCCAAAGCTAAGATGCAATCAAAATAAAATAATAAAAATGAAATTAAACTAATTAAACTAAGGTTGTGAGCAGTAATTGGAGAAATTGTGTTTGCTTAGACTTCACTACTCCCTAGATATCTTTTACATGTTAATTACTTGTTACACTTGTATGAATGACGGGTTGTATTCCTTAATACCATTCGTGGGGTGGCATACATAACTCCCCAACTCTATGAGCTCTTATCTCCTCCTACACCATGACCCAACACAACTATAGGGATTGTAAACAGTGGCTCATGCATTAAATACAACCAATAAAGACCTAGTACGCCTCGGTTCATGTTTCTTAAGACGTTCAAGCATGTTACCATTTGGAGATCTGCCAGTTTTCTTAAGCCTAACATATAAATCATTCATTCAAAACAAGAATAGACAAGTAATCAACACATAATCAACATCTAGGTTTCATTAGATCTAAGCAAACACAAGAGAGATCTAGCCTAGCATAGTAGAATTGAGACAAGAACAAGAGATAAACAACCAACACATAGACATATTGATTGAATTGAAAGTACACTTATCTCAATTACAATGCAAGGTCTCAAGGGTTTGGAACCCTTGAAAAACCTGTGAAAGAGGCACCAAAATCGTCTTTAGGGTTTCACCAAAACTTCTCTCTTTTTAATGAAAAAACTAGAAAACTATATATAGGAAAAACAGTCTGACGGCGTCAAGAGTTAATTCTGACGCCGTCACCTCGCCGCCATAAACTTCCTCGGACGGCCTTGATCCACTTATGACGGCCTATGTGACGCCGTCACCACCCACGGTAAATTATTCTTGGCCACTTTGACGCCGTCACCTCTCCATCTGACGCCGTCACCAGCTACGGTAAATTATTCTCCATGTCTGACGCCGTCAAGAAGCAAGTCTTGACGCCGTCACCTTGTATCCTCAGCTTGGATTTTTGGTACTTTGCCGTTTTCTTCACTTTATGCTCCAAAAACGTCCAAAATAGTCTCTTTTCCAGAATTCACTCTCCAAACACCTAAAATCACAAAAGGAACGATTTAGGGCAATATTTGATCAAATAAAGTCGGATTCGGGCTTAAATGACCCCCTAAAAACGGATCATTTTTCGCCTCATCAAACATCTTTCAAGCTTCCACTTAATTATTGTATACAATGCACTAGTTATAATACCCGTGCACGCACGGGATTTTTTCTAAAACTTTTTATTAAGTAATTATAAATTAAAATATATAATTTAAAAAAAAGAAGTAGGTTAGCCTGCTCGTTGCAGTGGGATAAAGGCAGAGTTTGTTTGGCATAAAATACCATTGTCATTTGATCCAAGCATCGAATCATATAAGTTATCAAAGAGTATCTCATTGCCTCCAAAAAAACTACATAAAATAATTATCAATATAAAGCTTTACTGGAGTACTTAAGAAAAAGAAAAAGCAAATCATCATAACTTGTTAAATGGTGTCATCAAACAGATCGACTCATCAACCATGAAAAAGATCACTATTAAGTCATCAACTTTGAAGTTTTTTTACGAAGCTCCTCTCTATCCCTCTAATTATCATGGCAGTTGAATGTTTCTATCCCTCTGATTAACCATCCATAATTCTAGTTCACAAACACCATCTGATACTTCATCAACAGAAATAACAAATGATACTTTATCAATAGAAATAACAATGATTCTTCATAGATAAGAAAAATACTTGATTCTTCCTCAACAGGAGCAAATGTGGGACTGGGTATTGTCAAATATTGTATAATGAAAACATGTCTGAAGATTGCATCAATAAAACATGAGGCTAACATTGAAACGTTAAAGGTGCAATAAGATGATCTAGTAGCACATGTAGGCCTGTTTGTTACTGTTAGTGTTGTGCCATTGGCGAAAAGTGACTAAAAATATAGTATGGATGCCGTATTAAATGGATGACATTACACATATGCCCATGCTTAAGCTATTGAAAATGTATGTCACAAACTTTCTTCCAGAGATCGGTGTTCCAACACCTGAACTAACATTTTTGATCAATCCAGTCACTTAAAAGTTACGCTGTTATCCTTTTACGCAACCGTAAGACCAAGTTTTTACATTAACTTTCAGATAGAGAAAATGAAAGAAGTATTACAGAAATTGTAGCTTCAATAAAAGTGGGTAAAAGTGGTTCCATCATCCTTTCCACAACCATGGCAACTATCCGCACCAGCTTTGTAGCCCTTACTCGTGAACAAAGGCCTTCATCATTTGTAAGCACAATACAATCTTTCATCAATTCCAAAACCCGTTCAGCATATGGCAAAAAATGCTTGCTCTGCAAAAGATGTAACTGAGCCAATTGTAGACTGCCACGATTAAAAAAAAAAAAAAAAAGTTTATATGAAGCTCCTAAAGACATAAACAGAACTATTTGACTATATTATTGTATGAATTTGAAATTTAGTTTGCAACTGAAAGTGTTAAGAATTAAGAACTCTAGTAAACTATTCATAATTGTTACATTTTCATAAAAAGTAGTTGCTTTTATATTGCTAATTATCTATCTTTCATAACCTTCAAGATTGAATGTAGAAAAGAAAGGTACCAAGAAGATCTGCAGCTCTGCAAGTGAACTTTATTTATACCACACTATTGTCCAAACCAAGCTTAACAGGCCTACAACTTTCTTTAAAGTGTAATTATTTTAATTAGGTTCTAATCGTAATGTTGTTTTAATTAGGTTCTAATCGTAATGTTGTTTGGTGGGATTGTTTTTTCTTTGTAGCCAATATGGATCTTTTAACGCTTTAATATCTTTTTTGTACATTCGAAAACTTAAGATTATTTCCTTGCGTTAAAAATATAAATTTTATGCACCAAAAAAAAAATATATATATATATAAATCTTTACCATTTCAATGATGCAATAATACCTTGGTGGTATTAAGTCATCAAGCTCTGCCATCTGCCACCCATGCTGCCCATTTCTCTACACATGCTTAAACAAAACAGATTAAGATAATATTTACGCACTCACGATGCAACAATATGAGACCCAACATTTTATGAAAGAAGACCTAAGTAATGCATTAGGAGATTGCATAGATTAAATTGGGTCATGACAAAGGGTTCAAGTAAAAGAGTAGCAATCTGCTTGTGAAAGCCTCTACAATAGTACTTAAATTTTATGACCACTTTATATATCAATTATCGAAAATAAAGGTATATGTTATAAGGCCTCGGAATACCCACCAAACATTTTTCTGATGTTTATACAACTCTTTTAAGAGCTATCCCACATGACTTTTAACTTCAGAGTAGTTGCACTAAATTTCCTTTGAAATGCAGCAACATGATTTTATTTGAACCATCAATGAGATTCTACCCTATAAATACAACTGGCATACCTGACTTACATTCTAGTGCTTTCAGGTCAGTCAACAATTGCTGCCCATTTGAATGTTCATATAGCTCATAAACCGTAGGATTCACCCCAAAGCTATTCATAAAGAGTCTTACAATTTAGGAGAAGTTGTAAGTGTTAATTACTTTTGAGTTTTGATCCGTAACGTTGCCATAATTAGCTACTGTTTTGCCATTTTTTACGAATGAGTCCATTTGGATCGCGTTTTAGTCTTAAATAGTAAAACAAAAAAAAATAAAAAAATACAAAAATAAAAAAGGGAATGGGTCAAACAGGCTAAATGTCACCCAATATTTAGTTTTAAAGGATACAACCTCATAAACTACTTTTGACCCGAACCTATTATGACCCAGTACCCATCCCACCGACTCACCCAGCTTGCACCAGCTACTTACGCTACAGTAAAGTCTGTGGAGTGGAGGGGGATATATCCCTAAATATAACCCGTTCTTTTAACCAATTGGACCCGACCGGTAATTTTCCATCCTCCCAATCCGAATGCCTAAAGTAAAAACGACTAAATGTTTACGCCTACTTCACCAGTTCAGTTGTCCTTACTCTATTAGTTATTTACAGAATTTATACATACATCAAGTCGAGCCTTCCAGGTGATTTCAATCCGACCCTCTTTCGATTCCAACGCCTATTTCAACCCATCTATGTCAAAATATAAATCCACCACAAAACAAAACAAAAAAACATCTTTTTTACTAAATTCCATCGATAATAAAGTTAGTAACTAAACCCAACAAAGAAACCAACATTAAAAAAAAAGGAAAAAAAAAAAAAGATACACGCACACAAACACAAACTAACTTCAACAAATCAAATAAAAACCATTATAAAAATTTCACAAACCAACCAATTTGGAAAGTGATGATCAGAGGCAAGTGCTCTAAAGCATTTTCAAGTTCAGTAAAAGCATATACCATTTGTGTTTCCTCGTGTGCCATTAAAGGAATATTGGGACGTTTGTGTGGTTCTGCCTCTGGCCCATCGTACGCTTCTGCAAATTAATAAGCAAAATAAAGTTCAGTAGCTACTCATTGCGAAAGACTATAAACTTAAACTTATACTCTCGATGATGCATGACATGTTGATGTGTACAAAGATGTTCAGAACCTTATGCAACTAAAATGATATGCAAGAAACTATAACTATTTTGAGATTATAAGCAAGCATTATGAGTATATGAAAATTGAGGAATAAAACATAAAAAAAAAAATAAAAAAAAAATTCAGAACCTGACTTAAAAAAAACACAATTCAAAAAATTTGTGTCAGAATTACATGAAAAACAAATATGCCGCCTAATCCCATTAGCCCAACGCCCCTGAATCCGTAATCATAAAGTGAGACCTAAAAAACATCATGAAGTTTTCATTTGCTTATTTGAAAAAACCCAAAACAGTACAGCAAGCTATAAACGAAAGCAAATTATGTATTTACTTAATGAAGGACGATTGAAGTGGACAAAGGACGTGTTTGGTTTAGCTAACTTGCATAACATATGGGCTTATGGTTTAGAAAAACTGAGAAGTTCCCTAGCTTACTAACTTATCAAGGTGAGCTTATGGACTTAAATAAGCCATAAGCAAAGCTGATAAAGCGATAAGTCCATAAGCCGTTAGATATGAACTTCTCGGCTTTTCCAAATTTCAATGTGCTCATGAGCTCTACAAACACGCCAAACCAAACAATTCAACACCTGATCAAACTCAACTAATGATATTCAACACCCATTAATTAGTTATATATCAAACAATAGAGACAAACTTTTACTTTGATAAAAGGCAACACTTTTTCATCATATTCTTTTTTTAAGAGAACATCAGGTGCGATGTTAGCTGGTGTTCAAACTGCTCACTTTGGTTGAGAATATCACTGACTGAATTACATAAAAATGACAACGTGGTAAAAAAAATTACCTTTGAGTAACCAAAATCACATATTTTAACTCGAGGAGTTGTGCTTCCATCTAACGTGTTTTCAATCGTAAGATCTCAGTGACAAATTTCCTACAATATAAACAATCCTTCAATACTAATTTCCAAACACGCTAAGGGGTTGTTAGATTAGCTTATTTGTTGGCTTAATGGTGTACTGAAATTTTGAAAAGCCACTTACATAAGCATATTACAAAGAAGAAAAAGAAAACCTGGAGATTTGATGAGTTTTATTGAATGAGTAATCGTGATGAATTCGATGGAATAAATAAACAGGCCAATGAATTGAGTATATATAAGGTTTAATGGCCTTCACCTTTAGAAGCTTGTTGATTTTCAATAAGGTACAAATTCATAAGCCCATAGTATGTACAAATTACTAACTTCAGTTCTTGGTCATGGTCCGTTTGGGGGCGAGCAAGGTCTAGTTGGATATCAAAACGATGTAATAATCACCTTATGGGCAATGATCCCAATACTGCACCGCTACAATTTAGCGCTGAAACTGCACTCTTCGCCTATAAAATCATGTGATTTTCAGGTGTTTTTTAATAAGCCTGTAGCAATTAGTGTTTCATTTAAACCTAAACAAACAATTAAGAACAACACCATTGATAAAGAATCCATGATATTAAACTATTACCATTCAACATTCATAAACTATTATAAAAACCATCCCAACTTTGTCACCGGTTACACTCTTTTTGTTAAAAAAAAAAAAAAAAAAAAAAAAAAAAAAAAAAAAAATTGTATTATGTCTTTTAATGGTAGTGCCAATAGTTCATATTCCATTGCAAAAAAGTCATAGAAGCTAAACCATAAACCACTAATCAACTAACTCAGAAATATACCTTAATTAGTAATAAGACGGTCATGTTCATAGCACTCGATTTTTTAAAGATATGGGTTAGAACCACGATCAACCACTTGATCTTTGAAGCAATAATCATCTCACCCTCTTGATTGCCAAATCAATAACACCACTTAAAATCTGAGTTTGTAATTTGTGAGGAGAAAAAGATCTATGGATTTGAGTTCCATTGCAATTTGTGGGAAAAAATATTTGTTGGTGATAGACTGGAATAGGAGACTCGAATAGGAGTCCGTATGTTTTCTTAAAATTACATTTTTAGCCTATAAATATGAAAAAATAGCAGCGAGGCCCATATGTATTTTTGATTTTTTTCACATGATGAATACAAAAACGTTTTTTAAAGTTTATTTAAGCAAATTAGGAAACAATTAGCATCTTTAATTAAAAAAACTTAAGATAAATAGATAATTATTAAAAAAATATTACCAAATAAGGTATGATTTAATTATTTTGAAATGGAAAAGTCCCCACTAGGGGTTTTATTTTATTAGGAAAAAGATGTATATCAAATGAACGGCTCAATTTGAAAGAAACCTTCAATCTCCTACCTTATTATGCTTCTTGTGTTCAATATATCACTTTATTGACATTAAAAATATTTTATATATAAATACAAGATCAAAATAGGTTAACACAAACAAATCATACACACAACATGGCTTTCCATCTTAAAGGTGTGAAAAAAAAACAAAAGACAATTGAGTCATTTTTCAAGAAACCTTCATAAATCATTCATGTAATATGCTATATATAAGGAATTATTAATTTATATTTTATATGGGGTCTAAAGAAATTATCAAAAATGTATTATCTTATAATTTTAGCGAATTATTAATTTAGCACCCTATCCTCGAGTCGGGACCGGCAAAAAATATTATCTTAAAGAGTTTATTAAATAATCGAGTATTAATTTATCGAGTTTACTGAGTGGAGCTAACTCGAGGTTGTATTTTCTAGCATGAAAATGATCTCCAACTCGAATCCACTCTTCTTAACTTCACTTGACTCGATTAGTAAGCGGTAGAGGTGGCAAAACGGGCGGACCGGGCGGGCACGGGCTACGGGCTAAACGGTCTACGGGCTAAACAGACTATGGGCTAAACGGGCACGGGCTAAACGGGCGCGGACCAAACGGGCGCATGTTATACGAATCGTCTTAAAAAAGACCTAAAACAACAAAAAAAATTTCTCAAACGTAACACCTCATTTATATTTAAGTAACTAAATATATTATATTAATAAGTTTTTCATTAAAAACAATTTAATGCGAGAGAAAAACATGTGCCCATTTTGCCCATTTAATTTCTAAATGGGCAATATATGCCTATTTCAAAAAAAAGAGGGAGACCAAATGTACCAAAATCTTTTAAAAATTTACTCATTTAGCCCATTTTTTTGATTTTGAACTCAAATTGCCACCTCTAGTAAGCGGCGAACAGTAAACACGAAAGGAAACAAGGTGATTTTTTCACTTCATCATATTTGTACGTTAGTAGAAGTCCACCTTGTCCTGTAAGGAATAAAACAAAAGGCATAAATAGTCATTATTATAAGTTCTAAAGTTATGTTTACAATTATTTAATACACTAATACATTTATACAACATTTATAATTAGTGTTATTCTTAAAATACCCTTCATTTAAAAATACAAGATTTACAAGTAGGGTGTGTTTGTTTTTTTTAAAAAAATCTTACTAGCCCTCTTATTAGGGTGTGTTTGTTTTTTTTTAAATTTTTTTTTATTAGCCCTCTTACTCTTATTAGTAAAAGGTGGGCAGACGTTTTTTTTTTTTTTTTTTTTTTTTTTTTTTTTTTTTTTTAGTCAGATCTAGTTAGATATATAACATCTTACTTAGTAAGATGTGGTGGAGTTGTCTTACTGCCTCTTACTCGATAAGAGAGATTGAAGACTCGTGTTAATATAACATATTTGATGGTTTATTAACTATGTTATATTTATGATAAAAAGTCTTATTTCATATTTATATAAGTTACTTAAATAAATTACAGAAATGAGCAATTAAAATTATTTGAACACTTATACAAAAAAAAAAAAAAAAAAAACATTATTTCGTTTAGATTTAAATGTTAGGGTGGTGGGAGTACATCACTCACCATCCTTCCCTTCACTCACTCTCAACCAATCCCTTTGCGCCGCATCATTCTCCCCTTTTTTCATCACTCACCTTTCACTCACTTCTTTTTTGGAGACGCTACTTCACTCACCCTTCACTCACTTCATTTTTTTTTCTTTTATCTTTTTTTTCTTTTTTCTTTCTTTTTTCTTTATTTTTTTTAAATTCCATTAAAATTATAAAAAAAAACTAAAATTTCATTAAAAATAAAAAAAAACATTACATAATATTATTAAAAACATAAAATAACTAAAGTTCCATTAAAACTAAACTTAAATCCATTAAATCCTACAAACTACACGGCCACCCGTATTTTGCGCATATCTCGCGTTTCTTGTTGATGACGAAATCCTTAAAAGTCGGGTTTGGGATATGGTCATGCGGATCCATAACGAATCTCATGTCACGATTCATCACCTCTCCATCAAGAAACTTGAAATATTCTTCGTTTTTTTTTTTTTTTTTTTTTTTTTTTGAACAGGCGGTTCGATCTCTTCCTCCTCTTCGACCTCGTCATCAATTGGTTGTGTCTCGGGTACCAAGTCAACATTATCAAAATACTCATCATCATCGGTATCATCACGAATGGGTAACGGTTCACTAACCTGTTCAGGCCTTTTTTGTTGGGTAAAGCGCGGCTCATACGGGTTGAAAGTAGGGGATTGTTGTGTATAGTTCGGGTCAAACGGATCGAAGTTAGTGGGAATTTGCGGGAGAGGTTGTTGGGAGTAAAAAAATGGTGGAGATTGAGGATACATTTCGGGGCGGTAAGGTTGTGGTTGAGAAGATGATTCGAAACCGGGTTGTGATTGAATTCGAGGACGAATTGTGCCTCTCGAACCACCTCTCGATACACGACCACCTCTTCTAGGATCTCTATTTTTGTTGCCACGCTCCATGAAATTTTTTTTGCTCTTTGTATGTTGTTTTCTTACTCTCGTTTTTTTTTTGTTCTTATTTTTTTTTGTTTTTTTGTTTTTTTTTGCGCGCTTTTCACCTCAAACAAACACTCCTTAAATGCAAAAACAAAAATGTAACCGTTGCCAACGGTCAAATTTCTTCAACGGCTCTTTTCTTCTTCTTTCCCGTGCGTGGTTCACTCACCCAAAACATCACACCGTGCGGTGTATAAGTGGAGGCGGCGGTGCTACCGTGAGGGGTAGCATACCGCACCGCATGATAATCCATGTACTCCCAGCTCTCTTATAGCCACCTCGTAGTAAGCTACTAAGATGTCGTAATCACGTTACAAACACACCCTTAGTTACTAGAGTAGACTTTACACAGGGAACACCAAAGTCAAACTCAGGAAAATCATCATCCTCAAAATTCCTTTTTCTCACCAAATTACAAGGAACGGAAACAACTGGATTAAGCAATGTACTAGAACTAGATGGAAGAATTACATCTACTTCAGCAGATGCTGTGGTCAATGATAAAGTCAAAGGTTCCTCACGTTGACCGTATTCTGGAGTTAGTTTCTTTCCAGGAGAGAGAGTTCCTTTTCTGTGCTCTGTTTGGTAGAAAACCTGGATGGGGAATTCAGAGGTTTGACCTTTTTTTACTAATTGACTGCTGATTTAGAAGCCACAAATTTTAAGAGTTAGGGGATTTATTGTCTTCTGATTGTGTTTATAGAGGCGATTTAGTCTTGGAATACTAATTCAATTATTAGTTTGCTAATAAGTATAATGGACAACAAAGTTATGTGGATCCGGTGGTACCTGCACTCTCCAACTTTAGCATCCCTGATCACCCTTAGAACAGAGGAAATATCCACAAAATAACCTATAAAGCATAAGCATGTGCTAATATATGCAAACTACCCACTTTCTATGCAAACTGAAGAATCAGTAAAAGTCCTAATAAAATCACATACATGCAAGACCCACAGTCTGACTCAAGTCTTGGAAGTATAGAAGATTGAATCAAGGTAGGAAAAATTAAATTAATTTTTGGATTGATTTTAACGGGTATGTAATGATTTACAGTTATTTTTTTTTGTGATTGAACTAAAATACGTAACTAAAGTTTGTTGAATAGAGTTATGTTAAAGTGTTAGTTGGTTGCGTTTTCAGGGTGTATGTTTTATCGAATATTATTTATGTTGCTTTTGATTTTATGTATCATGATTCATTAATGTCATGGTACTCTAATCTAACTAAGTTTTAATCATTCTTTCTTCTTAATTGGTTATATGGGCTACTCTAGGAGTTTTTTTTTTTTTTTTTTTTTTTTTTTTTTTTTTTTTTTTTTTTTTTTTTTTTTTTTTTTTGTGAAACTGTGAATATAATTAACCTCCAAAAATTATATCAATGATAAAGAGATAAATGGACAAGCCCATATCTCAGATACAAAGCAAGAAAACATAACAAATACAATAAAAGATATTACTATCTCAGTCACCACATAATGAAACTTCTGATGCAGCCATCCCATATCAGACAGAACCATCCAAGCAATCACAGATTCACCAATACCATAACCTCATGATTACATTTCCTAAGTAAAAAAACTCCAAAGACCATTCAACCTACAACCACAATGATCAATGAGTTCACTTTTACTAGGCATCATCATGAAGGTTATAGCCCCATACACTAAGATGAAGGGCTATATCTCACTAGCTACATTTCCTAGACATTGACCCCCACATTTCAAATAGCAGCTCAACCTCACCATTGAAATATAAAGGAAAAGAGGACTAGGCATCACTAGCAAGGGAACACACACCTCCACTTAGAACCAACCTAACCTCCTCACAGTGAAGTAAAGCTTGGACCAAGAAGCCCCATCTTTCATGACTCTCTATTCCAAACTACTTACTTCACACCAAGCTCATTTACCCTTCATATCAGGAAACCTACTTAATGATAACAACCCCCACATAAACAACTTTAATGAGCTTTACCACAAACAGTTCCCACCCATGGCCAAATTGCAATGACAAAGCCATCAAAGAGATCACAAGAGAAAGTTACCAAGGTACAAGGCCATCTGATATAATGAGCTTCAATATATCTCAATAGCAATGGTTACTACTGAGAATAGGTACATAGACCTTTAATTATTAGCAGAATCAATCTTGAAGACATACATCTGCACTATAAGATCCATATCCAAACACACCTTTAAGTAACAGCAGGCTTGAACAGAACCAACAATTACCAGGAGAGATTATCACATAGATTCCAACCACCATACATCACAAGATACCACCAGTATCACCAACTCAATCAACCCTTGGTAATTTATATTGCAGTTTCACATTCCATAGCTCTGCAACTCTAATTGTGTTGACAGTTTTCATCACAGTAAGGTTTAAAAGTTGCAATCTAACATTTTCAATAATAGAATGCAACACACACTCTATTGTTTGATGAGAAGACTTGAAAATCCTCTCATTTCTTTCCTTCCAAATATAATAAACTGCAGTAGCGAGTACAATTCTTCTGAGCACGCTCCAAATTGAATTTGAGCAGGGCAAAGTAACAAAAGTTTGTGTAAGTTGATCCCATTCCATTGGCTACTCTAGGAGGTTCATCGCTACATTGTGCAAAGTTTGGATTCTGTTTCCTATACAGTCAAATTTGATGATAAATGGAGGTTATATGGGCCACTATTCTGGGTATCATGGCATGTATTAGGTACACAATGTTTTTCAACCTGAATGTGTACGTATGTTAAATAAACACTCTTCATTTGGTTACAACTGTTAACAATTAAGTTAGCTTCTTTTATTTTAGTTCATCCTTTTGAGGAACTTAAAGTCCTCTAGATTTTACAATAATATCAAATGAACAACAAAGGCAAGTCATTCTATTTTAGGGGAAAAACTATAGATATGTTCATTTATTTTATTGAATAGTTTATTGATCAAACCCACTTAGTTCCTATGATTTGAAGATACTTGCATAGTTTTGGTAGTCCACTTAGGAAGCAAAACCATCATTTGAGGCTATAGATGAGACTAACTACAACGATAGCTGATCAGTATGTAAACTTAGCGAAGCTTTGAGGGTAAAAGAAGATAAGAGCAAATGATTACTATCAGTTCATAGTTTGAATTATTTGTGGCCGACAGTTTTTTAAAAGGTTAAAGAAGCAATCTATGGTAAATAAATAGTTGAAGTCATATATTATGATATTAAATAGTTGTCGTATATTATGATAAACATTGTAAATGATTGCTCTATTCCTCTCTAGAACAAAAATATGAATTCCTCTACATATAAGATCTGCACTGTTTTTCACCTTCCCTTCAATAGGAATTGCCACTTATAATCATGCAATTATTAAAAAGCATTATCCTTTCAATCAGCACTCTCGCCAACATTATCCGTTAACCAAATGATATTAACAAAAATCTTACAAATAGGCTGATGCCACTATGACATCTTGGAAGTTGAATGATTTATTTTATAAAATAGTCTATTGTGGTTCTCCACTAAAGTCGTAAACCTAAGGATGGTAATCTGGTCATGTTTAGTGATTTGTTGGAATCACTATTTGATAAGAATCTTTAGACCAACTATTCTAGATATGTAAAATAGAAAGGGATAGCTCTAAAGGAAGTTTTGGTTATCAGAAGATTAAAGAAGGATAAAGATTTAATGGAAATGATGCTTGACTTGCCCGGGACATTTAGAGAATACCATCTAAGACATCCAGTAAGTATGAAGTACTTATTCAAAATCATGCTATTATTATTTATCAGTTTGTTTATTAAGGGCAACAGGCGGGAACAAAAGGTTACTCAATTAACGACATATGGTTATTTAAATAATTTCATTTTATTATCTGGAAATGATTTTGATTGGGTTATTGGGAGCATTGGCAGGAACGCTAGAGGTAGTACCAGCTGAACACAAGTGAAGAAAGATGGCATTGAGAGCTGCTGGGTAGACCTTCCGAATTTGGTTAGTTTGCAGCCACATCCATATATTGAAAGGTTGAGGAGACACCGGCTATGACGATCTTTTTGTGCATCCGTTTTTATGAAATTTAAAAGGTTACCGGATGATGGGCAAAATTAGACCTGTGTCTTGCGGGGTAGACCTTCCGAATTTGGTTAGTTTACAACCACATCCATATATTGGCGTGGCAGACTTTCCTGATTTGGTGAGTTTGTAGCCATGGCAGGTTCAGATTTCCGTGAAATGAGGTAATGGTGAAATCAGAACCGAGTGACAGGTTGTTTAGCTTGGTGTTTTTTTTCAAGTGCTATATCAGCTGTCATAAATGGGGTGCCGAGTATAGCTTTTTTGGTTTTGCAAATAGGGCGATATAACATGTTTGTGCATTGGATTGCATATTAAAGTGTCATTAACTTAATCCAAAAGCAAATAAGTAGCTCTAAGTGCTTGGATAAAACTGCTTATCTTTTGATTAACCGTTTTATAATTATTTGCTGTTGAAGATCCTGTCGCTAAGCATATTGCTGCTCAATCAAAGCCAGTAGCTGCTCAACCAAAGCCTAATCTAGCCAAAGAAATTTCATTTTCAGGTCATATTGATCTTTCTAATATGTTCGTGTACATTTTTGGGTCTTCTAATCCCTGGAATAGAAATTTGTTTCGTTCCTCATTTTATGATTTAAAATACGCATATCTGTTCTCAGATTTTTATCACGAGAGAATGTAGCAAAAACGAAATATGCATCAGTGTCACTAGGCCAGTGCAATATAGTCTTTGATATATAGTGAAGGTCCGGTTTATTTTTTGTAACCAGCCAGGATGATATTCCCCTGGTAAGGATTCTGCATACCAGAAACAGAGCAGATCAAAAAATCATAAACCATGATACTAAAAATTGCACCTTTTGACTTTTTTACAAATGAACTTTGATCAATAATGAGATCACATAAGTGGTTTTCTTGAGATTAATAAGAAAGGTTATTCCTTTCTCAAAGTAGTAGCAAGTTCATTACGGATGAAATTTGCAACAGTGGTTGTAGTCAAAGGAATCCCATTTCGAAATTGATACAGAGACAATATGAAAATGTTATCCGAGACAAAAAAGACCCTTCAACGCAAGTTTTTCTTTGTATTCGGACGTTTTTCTAATAGGAAGTCCCT
Source organism: Artemisia argyi (assembly GCA_030686995.1). Taxonomy (NCBI): domain Eukaryota; kingdom Viridiplantae; phylum Streptophyta; class Magnoliopsida; order Asterales; family Asteraceae; genus Artemisia; species Artemisia argyi. The sequence continues at coordinate 17,487,466 of CM060688.1, read as the reverse complement.
GACGGAAAGAAGGAAAGCCCTGGAGGTCCATGGGACTATGGGAGTTTATCGGTCTCTTGCCTCTCTTTGACCCACCCAGGCATGACAGTCCAGAGACAGTTAGAAGGGCTTTGAATCTCGGAGTGAGCGTTAAGACAGTGCAGATCCTGTAACCTGTTGGAATCAGAGAAGAGGTGTGTTTCCGTTTTTTTAGTATATCGTAATTTCGAATCAATTACTTATGACTGAGTTGATATGTTGGCACATACAGTTGCAAGCTCCATGACCATTGAATTCGCTTCGTCCACCTGAAAAATCAAGATTGTGTCTGATTGAAAGCTAACAAACAGTTAACTTTGATACAGTCTTTGGTTCAGGTTGGGTTGACTCGAAAGCCCAAAAATTAGATATCTTTTAGATCGGTTTTGTAAAAAAGTAGTATATAACTAATAAGTTCAGGTTAGGTTCATCGCTATTTCCGAAAATTGCTTATGTTATCCGCTTACTTTGGGGTAAATTAAGGAGGCTGGGAACCACTCACTGAAAGTGCTTATTAGATATAAAAGCTTTAAGCAGGTAGAAAGAAAATGAGAAGGCTCAATTTCACATTTTTAATACGAAGTGGTTTTTGGGATTAGATATGACAGTATGAGAGTATAAAAGTGCAGTTTTCAATAACTTTATGCCTCTGGCATCTAATATAAAGACTTTTAGATATAGGAAAATTAGCTTTCTTATTTATTTATCTTTTTCTCTTTTCGTATTCTTTTACAGGCTTACAGCATAAGCAAAACTCAAATGCTATTTCCTGAGGTTCTTATTTTAAAGCTGCTTATCTACTTTAGGGTAAGTGGAAAAACAAAGGAGTCCCAAACACCCTTATACTAGCAAGACGATGTAAGTTTTAGTAAACTGGAGATTCTAGCGGTGAATTGTTTTCATAAATTTGCTCTTTTATTATGTGCAATAAAGGAGCTTAACTCTGCTGCACTGCCTGCTTGACAAAGTAAAACTGCTTATGCTAGGGGGTATCTGAGTTTGCTTAATGAAACTGCTTATGCTTTTTGAAATAACCAGATAAGAAATTGGGATACGCAACTCACAACCTAGTTATTCAGAGCTATCTCTTTCACCCTGCTGTCATCATAGAAGCAGCTGGATAAGCAATCTCAAACACCTTCAAAACTGCTGAAGGGCTTATCTGGTCAATCCCTATAAGACAATTACTCTCATAATGCACATCGAAACACCTGCTTAGAGGGTATCTAGGATTTCACATTAGAACTGCTTATGCTCTTTCATTCTCAAATAATCTAAAAACTTATCTGGATACCTTAACTTAACTGATTTTTGCATTATGATACGTCATATACGCAGGTAGATAAATTTAAGCAAATTCATTTGAAACTGTTTGTTCCACCCTGAAATAAAAACCGTTTTGATAAACAATCTTAAGTTAGAACCTTACATTTGCGTATATCTCAACAACCACATGCAGTCTATCTGGGAACAATGGGAATTCATAATGAATTCGGTGGCGGAACACCGATAAGTTAGAACCTTAAGGTTTAAGTTCAACCCAACCAGTACCTAAAGTTACCCATTTTGACCCGTTAATCAACCTACCCCCTTTTGACGCCTATACTTTGTTTCATGCAAATTTTGAACTGATATGAGTATAATAATTAGGTTCTGTTTAATTTACGACTTCTAATAAAATAAAACAAGGCATCTATATTTTGAAGATGGTTATTAAGAAAAGTACAGCTTTTCTAATAGGTACACTATGGGTTGAATAAGGCTGGACTTGCATATTGAGACTATACCACATTATCTTAATTATCATCAAGATCATCCCATTCCCATCATTAGTTAGAAAGACTTACTTCGCTTTCGATTGGATGAAATCATCCAAACTGAGCAGTCTTAATGTTGGGGTCGTATCGCAACTTTCTCCCAGCAAAACATTGCTTATATATCACAGACACAGTAGCACAATAACCAATAGCATGTGTCGTTGTTAGTTCTGAACAAACATTTGTGAAGCCATAAACAAAGTAGGACCATTGACCTATTTTATAAATCTCAACTGATTGGGACCAACATTTTAATAATAATAAAAGAAGAACGATGATGATGCGTTAGTTGTTAATGTTATAGGAAGCTGCTTGATTTATGAACATGTTTGCCAAAATATTTTGACATTGACCTATAATCTCTATCTCTTATCTCACATTATAAAGCACGGAAAGTAAAAACTCTTAAATTTCAATTAAGTGCATGAAAGTGCAAATGTACCCATGGTTTATGTTTAATAGTGGTTAAATCTGTTCAAAGTTTTACAATGTTTATTTTTACTTATGCAGGCATATCCGTCAAGATCCACACTGAAAAGGCCATTGCTCTTGACGTCAAAAGCTCAAACACCATTGCCAACTTGAAAACCGTGATCCAGAATAAAGAAAGTATTCTTCAGACAACCAGGCGCTAATCTTCAAGAATGTAGTTCTCAAGGACATTGATAGGCTAACAGAAATGAAAATACAGTGACCTTAAAAGCGTAGTATTAGGGTGATATGAAAGAATTCTCTCTATTTGTATATTAAAAGCAACATTATTACTCTTGAGAAAGAAATTGGTTTGGAGTGCAAGCTCACTATAAGCTAAAGTGCCTTGATGAACATGGTGACTCAGTATTATTAGAATCTGATTGAGAGATGAGTTACTGTGTAAAAAGTTCAAAAATTGAAGTTCCAACTGTCGCTCGACTGCACATGCTTCTACACCACCAATAACTGGTCTAAGTGGTTAACATGAAATCTATTATACTTGATGATTGGGTTGTTTTCTCTGTATATATATAACTGCCTTTAGTCGCGTTTGTAGATTTCTCGACTATAATAGGAAAACGAGATTTTTGTTTACAGCAAAACTATGGACACATCCCATATTCATTCTTGATAAAAATACATGTTATCGAACTTGGAGTCAGTATGTAAAACATAGCATGGTGTTCCTTACTTCCACAATATAACTGCTTATAACAAAAGTAGTCCATTTAGGATGCATACTAGATTTACTCAACACCAGTTGCATCCTAAGTCCTAACACAGCCAAGTTGGAAATTCCTTTTTGCCATTCTAAGTTTCTTTATGTAATTTAGTGAGACTCAAATGTTGGTATATATAGAGGTCTTTATGGTTTACTGGTGGTTGCTTTGCCCTCAATGGTTGAGCTTAAACCTTAAGGTTCTAACTTATCCCTGTTCTAAAAGTGAAATTGTAATGTAAACAATTATAATGAAAATTAAAATAACTCAAATATGTACGGGTAAGTTATTAACCGGTAACAAATATGACACAGGGAAATAATGTATCATGAACACATTCAACTTGAACCAACGTTGAGTGCATATGCTAATTAACATTGTAGTATTGTACTTGTGCAAAGTGTCATAAAATGATTTCTATTGTCTTTCAAGGTTTGACAGCTTTTGCTTTTTGATTTTGATAATGTGGATAAGAAAAGAATTATTATGGTTGATTTGGTTAACTTGACTATCCATATTATGTTAGTTTTCTATATTTTCTAATAAAAAAAATTGACTGCAACAAAACGTGTTGTACAAACAAGGAGACGGGCACCAAAAAACTCTCGATATTAAGCTCAAACTACTAAAACGATATTCAATAATTAACTCAACTTTTGGTTTTTGGTTCGACTTTAGATTATAACCGACCAATATAACTCTCCATTACAAAAACTTACTCTCACAATTAATCCTAAATATTAGGATTGATAGGAGAACCAAATCACCAATGAGAAATAAGTTGCGATTAACCATCGGTTTTTCCTTTTCACTCGTGATGTATCATAGATGGTTAAAGATTTAAAAGTTGAAAATATCATAAACTAATTAATAACCATGTTATAGGGAGATTGTTCGTACAATACAAACAAGAACATTAACATAATAATAATAATAATAATAATAATAATAATAATAATAATAAAATAACAAAATAAATTTATATTGTAGTTTATACTTTATATAAGCAAATCACAAAAACTTGCCCATAACAAGACATAATTGACAATCTGACAGTGATGAAGAAAACAGTTAAATCGAATTGTCAAATTGCAATTTTTGCAACATTTGTAAGAACATGTTAAGAGCCATCTGTAGCTTCCTAGTTATAAAAACATCAATAGTTTGTCTCTCTGTCCATGTGGGACAAAGTCAACCTATTTTTGATTTTTCAAGTTTTATTCCAAACACTTTTCTCTCATTCACACTAGTTGTTCCATGACTAAAGTTACTGAAAAATATTCTTTTACTAATATTTTATATTGCATACATTAAAAAAAGTATACTACCTTCCAAGATAATTAATGAGAAGTAATGGACTAATGGAACACGTAATATTAAATACTGTATATCAAGATAGTGAATTTCAAATATGAATGACGAGACAAAATGATGGACAACAAAAAAGAAAAGAGCAAAGATTTTTGAAAGATGGTGATCGGTCGCGCCTTGGTGAATTTCATAAACGATCCGTTTTATGACCGTATCACCATACCACAAATTGAGCAAGTCGCGTCCCTCTCCATTAAAACTATCTTCCTTTGGTGATCAAGATTGGTTGAGAACAAACCACCAATATCAAGACTATCAAGTATCAACACTACATAGCGTCAATATGGCCGGATTCCATGCAAGCCAACAAATTATCTTTGTAGCCAAGTAGTAATTGGATATATGGCCTATAATGAAGATTTGAATAAAAGGACGTATTACATGACTAAGCTTTCAAAATCGACATAAGCAACGTGGGCTAATAATAGGGTGTGTTTGTGGGAGGATAGGGTGATATGAAATCAGCGACTCAATTTTTGTCGTTGCCTATTAAGTGGTTCTATTCACTCAACGCAAAGAAAAATTACCAATAATAATGTATCATGCTAGTTTTGAAATATATAATGAAATAGAAATATAGTATTCGGCTCTAAGAGCATGGGGTACGCATGCGTGGTGGCTGGCGCCATCACCACCAGCCAACCAAAACCGACAGCGCACCGTACCGGTGGTGGCGCCGTCGCTCGCGCCGCAGCCACGGCTCAGTGCCGTCGCATATATATATATATATATATATATATATATATATATATATATATATATATATATATATATATATATATATATTTATGTTCATGTGGTGCACACCTTTAAAGTAGGTTATAATAGGCACCAATAAACAAGTGACAAATGTTATTTAACTAATAAAGAAAAGGAAAACTGAAAATAAAATAAGAAGGGTATTTCCGGTAATTGTTACATTATATTTTCACTCTAACCTAAAACAATTTAACCCCTCATTATTTCTCAGCAAGCTACATTATCTTCTTTCTCTACCATATTTTTCTCTCTAACTTAAACCCTAGCCGCCCACTACCTATAACCTTCCACCAGCCGCCAACTGTGTTTTCACCACCACAAATATCCCACCAACATCCATATTCTCTCCATGTATCAAGATCTAGATAACTTACCACAATCGTCGCCTCATCTCAACACCACCAACCACCGTCACATCCCCCATCTCACCAGCCATAGTTACAACTGGACACAGTAACCGTCGACCACAACCACCGCTGGCATAACGTCATAATTACACCCAACCGTCGAGACTTTTACTGATGACTACGAAATCGGGTCAAGAACCATATCCGCTGGTGATACATGTTTGTGTTTTTGGATTTTTTTAAAGGTTTTAAAATAATGATACATTGATAAAAAAAATTCTAGTGCTTCTCATTCTTCATATTTATCAGATTTGAAAATTTTGAGGGTTTCTCAATGTGTTTTTTATTGGGTGGTTTTGCTGTAACTATTATCAAGGTTGTTTGATAAATCAATCATTGATTCAATATTGTAAGTTTTGTGGTCTGTTTTAATAGATCAATCAGTGAATCAATATTTAGACAATGTATGAGTTATTGCTTTGATATATGGATCGTTGATGTATTTCAATAATTTGTAATTTTTGGATACGTAGCAGTAGATACTTATGGTGTCTAAGTTTATTTTTGTTTTTTATGATTCTTTGATCTGTATCTTGATAGTGATGATATATGAGTATATCAACTCCTTACTAATTTACAAAGGGAGATAATGGATATTAGTGTAGTCCACTACTATCAATGGATATTGATATTTTATTTATGGATATTATTTTTTTAATATCTGTTATAGATTTAGATTTGTTGTAAAGTTTGGTTGGTTTAGATTCTTGGTTGCTTTGTTTCTTGTGTGTTATAAAGAAGGTGGTTGGATACTTGGATTGTTATGTTCTTGTGTGAAACACCAGTTTCGTGAAGCGCTTGTGTATCATTTTTTGGCCGATTCGGTTTCGCTTTTTCGTGCCTAAAAGCGTGACATTTGTGGTTCATGGTTAGTTTTAAAGACATGAACTAAAGACATGGCCGTATAATGGATTTGGGTCTTTGTTCGGTTAGTTTTGTATCAGTAGGATATTTTTGGTCAAAGTTATATATTAATTAATTATATCTGTCGAGAAAAACTTAAATGGTGACTTTTAAATGTGAAAAAAAAAAAACAAAAAAAAAAAAAAAAAAAAAAAAAAAAAAAAAACGAAAAAACTAGTTTGTGACTTGAATGTAAAACTAAATGTGTCAAAAAAACTTAAAATGTGACTTCAAATGTATCAATAAACTAAATGTGTTACTTAAAATGTATCATGAAACTATGTATGTCAAAAATTATAGTACGATACTTTTGAAATGTAACAAGAAGCTATGTGTGTCAAAAATTGTAGTATGTCAATAAAAATATGTAAACAAAAAAAATTAGTATATCATTACTAATGTATCAAATGATTAAGTGTGTCATTATATCAAAAAATTTAACATGTCATTAGAAATACATCGTAAAATGAAATGTGTCAAAAAATAGTGTGTCATTAAAAATGTATCATAAAACTACGTGTAATTAAAACTGTGTCAGAAATATTATTACGTCACCATAAATGTAATTAAAATTACACAAAAAAATGGTTTATCAAATAGGCACCTGTGTAGTTTTTGTATACAATTTTAAAAATAAAATAATGCTAAAAAGTTCAAAGAAAAGTTGTCAGGTGGTGGATGACTTCGTCAAACTAAATACACGATCTCATTAATAAACAAATACACAATGCCATTACTTTTCTATTTTATTACAATTGTGCCATCAATCTCATTAAATTACAATCTCATATACGATGCTTGATCCAATGGTCCACAAGTGTGCCTATTTTATTTTATTTTAAAGTGTTCACCACAATAACGCCACCCTATATATATATATATATTTTGGATTTTGGCTTGAATTTGTGATCTTTTGTAAAAATGAGAGCATGGTTAAATAACTTGTAATACTTCTTTTATAAGATTTCAAAATAAGTAAATAAATAAATAAACTAAAAACTTAATAAAACATTAATTTCATTAATAAAAACGTAAATATTACATAAACACCATACAAAGTTAACATGATTACAAACGATACAGGAAACAACTAATCACGATACGAAAAACAGAAAGAAACGAAGCGGAATACTTAACATAAAAGATCATTACTCATCGTATCTGTCCCATGCCCTTGCGTTTCTCAGAGTGAACCACACTTGTGGGTAATGTAGCTCTCTCCCATAGCGTTCATAATAAATTCGGTTTGCATTGGTGAGACGATTGGAGTCTTGACTGGTACGCTGCAACTCTTTGTAAATAGCATTATATCTACGACATTTAATGTTCATTCAATTCCATTGAGCCGTAATACTATTCTTATTACGTTGAACACCATTAGTCTGCTCGTTAAACTTTCGTGTAACGACATTCCAAAAAGAACGTTCATTCAAAAGGTCTGTAGACTCTTGAACTTCTAGCCATACGATAGCTAGCAAGACTTCTTCTTCCATTAACCAACGATTATTCATTGTGAAGAAAAGTATTAGATAGTGGTGCAGAGGTGTGTGAAGAAAAGTATTAGATAGTGGTGAAGAGATGTGTGAAGAAAAGTATTAGATGGTGTGTTATTTATAAGGGATTTTTAAAATTTTCAAAATTCAAATTCTGATGCAGAAGCGGGATTCTTTTAAACGTTTAAAATTCAAAATTTGAAATGAATGGGCAGGATTTTCTTTAATAAACGTTTAAAATTCAAAATTTGAAATGAATGTGCGGGATTATGTTTAAACGTTTAAAATTCAAAATTTGAAATCAATGGGCGGGATTTTTTGAGCTTATTTAACACCATCTCATTTCACAGTTAATTCTCACTCAATTCACACATAATTTTCAAACACTTCTCTTAAACAATGTCTCGCAAAGATTTCTCTCAACAATTTCCAACTCACCGTGACTTCTCCCAACAATTTCCCACTCACCGTGATTTTTCCCAGTAATTCCCAAGTGATCATGATTTTGGCCAGCAATTCCCAAGCTCCAGCATTCACAATTTCCAACTCACCGTGACTGCACCCGTGAACACTCCACCGGAACACATCTTTCCGGTATTCACACCGAATAATGAACCGGTGCCTAATCCACATGTTGTCCAACAACAACCCGATCAACCGGTGAACAATCTACCGGTGGAAAACCAACCCATTTGGAGAGGGTTGACTGATGAAGAATTTGAAGAACAAAATATGCAAGAATTGTTACGTGTTGAAGCAAAGGAAGAAAGGGAAACAAGAGCTCGTGAGCAGCGAGCAAAAGCCAAACAGGATTGTTGAAACCGTCGAGCAGAATGGCGATGGGCAAATGGACTTCCACCTGTGCCATCCAGTGAGGACGATTCAAGTGCCTCCTATTCGAGTCAGGAGGGCTACGTGTCGGATGATTCGTTTTATTGAATCGTAGTTTAGTTTAATCGTAGTTTATGTTTAAGTATCTTAATTAGTTTGTATTTTTTTTATTGCAATGTGTGTTTTTTTTATTTGTAATGTTTGTTTTTATTATTAATGAAGTTTAATTAATTTATAGTTTATATATTTTAATTTAAAAAAAAAAAAAAAAAAAAATGGCCGACGGCATCAGAAATTCTGGTGCCAACGGATACCCCATGAATGTGGTGCCATCGCGTTTCTGGTGCCATGGAGCTTTTTTGCTGACGTGACAGTACTTTTTGCCCACAGCACCACATCTACGGCACCACTGTACCCAGTGCTCTAAGAGTGAAATGATAGTGTAAAAAAATATAAATGAAATATAACTCAAACTATGTATCCCGCTACACGAAGCATGAGTAAGTATTATACCAATATACTAAGAACCGGGATTGCTGACCCGCCACTTTTACTCCAACCCGCTCCATAAAATTTGGTATCTTCTCTTATGACCCGAACTGTTCCAATTAACTCACATAGTCTTTGTGTTTGTGTGATCCACCTCCGATCCAGTGACTCCGACCCGATGGGTTTTCAGGGATCTACAGTGCTATGTGAGGGGATGAACAGTAGAATGAATAGTGAAACCAATTTTTTACTTTTGTGGTCCTGATTAACCCATTTGGTGCTAGAACAGTTCTCCAACCTTTTCCAGCCACATTTTTGGGAGGTTAGTTGGTTTATATGATCTAAAAGTTAGGTGGATTCATCCTGATAAAGTTATATGTGTTTCATTTTGTGGTGGAAAAAAAAAACGGCCGTTGTTGTGATAAGGTTTGGATTTTTTTTTTTTTTTTTCCTCTTTTCCTATTGATATGTTACTGGTGTTTGGTCTATGGTTTTAATTGATTCAATTGTGTTTGGCTTGATTAAATGAACCTATCTATATGATTACTTGGTTGAAATATAAGGTAATTAGATTATTTTTATGTGTAAATACTTTTAGACCAGTAGCTATCCATCTTTTTAGTTGTTTATGTGGTTTTTAAATTTTGATCAATTTTTCCTGAATTATAATCAGTTGGTGTTGGTTTATCTGATATGCTATGGTGATTATGGGGTAAGTTTTTTGTGAGATTGGTGATGTTTTGTCTATATTTGTTTTTGTTTGGGTAGGGTTTTCACGGTTCATGGCCATTTAGGATTGGTTATTGAAACTGATTATCTTATAAAGGGGTCTTGCCTATGCAGATTTCTACATTATAGGTCTTATGTAGTTGTTATTTTCCAAGTAAGGATAATATTTAATTTGGTGAGGTCGGGGGAAAGAGCGGCTAAGTCCATCCGAACCGGCCAATGAAGGATACTTGCTTGAAAGAACCTACATATTAAAAATGGTATGGTAGTTGTGACTATCATTTTTAGATACGGTAGTTGTGACTATCATTTTTAGATACGGTAGTTGTGACTTATCATTTTTAGATACGGTAGTTGTGACTTATCATTTTTAGATGTACATACCCCTGCCTCAGTTTTTTTCGCTGACTGATGCGGAATTTTTAAATATGACCATTGAGGCAATGATGATCATCACATTTGACTTAACCCCGTATCTTGGCTTGGCAGTCGCGCTATAGATGTGGCTGCAGCCATGGCGGGAGTTTTGAACTATCGTGAATATGTGTATGGATAGGTGTGTGACGATGGCGATACTTGGCTATGATGATTCTAATCTGAGCCTTCAATGATGTTATCGAGCATTTTACTTATGGTTTTTCAATGCCATCAATCCTTTTGTTGCCCCTATCCAAGGTGTGTGACAATGGGATAGGTGTGTGACGATGGCGATACTTGGTTTCCATGAACTTAATATGCAAATGATGCTACAATGCTATGATGTTGTTGTTAGTCGATAACACTGACTTTCAGTATACTAAGCGTTGGGCTTTCCTCCCAACTTGCTACTTCCACACTTTGTGGAAGGCCTTTCTCTACACGATTTTATATCCAAAATTGTTGTTTCCACACTTTTTAGCAACATCTGCAGTTGCCTGTCTGCGGGTGCACATGATAACACTGACTTTCAGTTCTATCACTTATGTGCTTACGATTGGAAAAATGGCTATGATGCTTCTAATCTGAACTATAACTTGGCATGGCAGCGCTATATGATCTAGCGCTGCAGCCATGGCAGATCTGAGCCCACTTTCTGTTGACCGCAAACAGTTATGTGAATGCTGTTTGATGTTTACTTTCTCGGTGCGCCCCCACATACTCAACTGTAAGTGGTGCTAGAAACTGTGGAAGTAGAAATTTTGGATAGAAAAATTAAGGCAATGATGATCATCACATTTGACTTAACCCCGTATCTTGGCTTGGCAATCACGCTACACATGTGGCTGCAGCCATGGCGGGAGTTTTGTACTGTGGTGAATTTGTGTATCTGAGCCAATGCATTGCTGCAAAAAAAGAAAGAATACTATAAGAAGCCGGGGGAGGTGGTTGTGACTATATTTGCAACCGTTGTACCAGCTGACCGTGTTTCACTTAAATTTTAACAAATTGTAAGTTCCATTTTCAAATTTGTGCACGTATATTAGAGGTTTCTTTCATCATTTGCAAGATCGAGTCGTGTTGTAGTTGAAGGTGAATAAGATATTTTTTGTGCATTCTTTACAATTTGTCGATAGGATATATGATACTAAATTAAGTAGAGGGTGTTTGTTTAGGCTTATTTGTCCAGCTTATGAGGTTATTAAACTTTTGGATTAGCTTATTATTTGGGTTTATTTGAAGATTGGAAAAATTACGCCTTATTTAAATTCAAACGCTCAACTCTAATTGCTACTGTGTGTTCAAATGCCTTATTAGTTATTCTTATTTAATTGGTATATATATAGTGAGCAGTAGCAAAAAAATAGTAGGGAATGGGAATGGGAATGGGAATACTTTGGGTTCGATTATGGTTGGGGATAGTAAAGGGAAGAGGAAGGGTTTGCCTATTAAAAATTTAACAGCAGAAAGGTGACGTGACCTGAAATTAAGTATTAATCCCTTAGTGAAAATGTTTTTGATGATGCATAATCAGTACTGAGTAACTATGGTCCTAGAGACATTGCTTACCTTCATCATTGTGATCTTACTCCACAGGAAAAAAAAACAGGAAGTAGGGAACGTGTACTTATACCATGGCTGCATATTATAGCAACGCAAATTGGAGTTCTCTTTGGAGTTGGAAAGGTGACATATACGCTGTGAGCTCACCAAAAAATATTCATGCCCAACCTTTTCAAGGCAAGATTTACCTACCGAAAAACAGTTACACAACCCTATACTACTTTTATCTTAGTCATTTACAGTTACAATCAATCCAATGGCTCTTATATTGTAACTATTGTTACTAAGCTAATCATGCAAGTTATCTGTGTTACAGGCAAAACACATAAAGTACTCACCGGCACGTCAACCACAACCACCAAACAACTTTTCAATGGTATGTGCACTGTTGAGGTTATGCGGATGCCTCAGATGGAAGAAAATGGTTAGTTAGTTTTTTAATTTTTGTTTTTTTAAGTCTTTTTTCATCATAAAAATGAGGACATCGCTTACATCGTATTACTAAAGTTGCAGAAACATTCAACCTCAGGGTCATGTGGTATCAATTGGTACTTTTTGAAGCTACTATGTCTGATCGTACAAGAAAATACTTCTCATAAGGTACCATGATTATAGTTAATTGTAATCATGGTTTATATAAGCCTTAAGAAGCCTTGATGGGGCACCTAGGGAATGGGTAGAAGCTACTGATCCACTTCTAAGGAAGCTAATGTCGGCGACGGAATTAATTTTTGGCAGGTCATGCTCATTTATTTGCCAAATCTACTATTCCCATTCTCATTCCCTATTATTTTTTTACTACTGCTTAGTAGCACTTCTAAGGAAGTTTGTAGCATCAATACTAAATATTTGACAATACTTTGTGGCATCAACTGACATGATGTTTACAACTGACATAATGTTTAGAAACTTATGTTTAGAAATTTTTTTATTACAACATTACGTCAGTTGTAATAAAATAAATTTTATGTAATAAGGTTTAAATCTGTAGGAAGGTGGATTTTTTATTGTGTTGTTCATTTGTTCATGCCTCTGAGATATGATTTAAAACTTTTATACTTAATTTGTTTGGATGTTGGTATCTATGGACTTACTTTTGAGGCCAAGTGCTGTTATTTTGCATCATAGATTTGCTAAAAATGTAAATACAGTCTTACTTGCCCAGTTTGGCCGACTATATAGTCTTATTCTCCATTTCAAATAATCGATTTTGATATTTACAGGACACTCTTCGTCTATTTATTCAGAGGAGAGGAGCACTGAATCCAATAACAACTCTCAAGTTTGCCATGGATATAGCAAGGTAACACGTACTAAGTCAGTAGCAATTCGAGCAAAATTGTGCATGAGTTTTGTTTTGATTTAAAAATATAGAAGTTAGTTTTACGGAATTTGAGTAAACTTGAACAAATAGAGTTAGAAACGCCGGCTTCTGGAAACCAACTAGAAGAGACACTAGCATACATTCTAAGCATGAACATTATATTTCATGATTAGTGACATGTTTTTCACCAGAATCCATTTGAAGGTAACATGACAGATTGGTTTTCTCACAAGGTTCTGTGATAGTTCAATAGTTCAATGGGTTTTGATATGTTTCAATATTGATGAATTTTTTAATGTATTTTGCCTACTGTTATATGCCATGATATCATTTTCTTAAATGAATAAATACTTTGTATTACTTGACTGTTTTCGGAAACATAGGTCTTGGCCTTCCGTCTTTGGTCCCCTTTTGGTATTAAAATTTTCTTCCCACCATTTCCAGTTTACACCACTGAATAAACGCAACAGAACCTCCTTCTTTAGCACAACACCCCGACGCAACGCGCGGGCTCCCAACCTCGTTTTTTCTAAATGTAAGAAAAGAATTTGTAACAATATATTTGGTATACAAACATAGTTTTGTGTTAACTTAAGCTTGTATTGGTACTTATAAGCTTATTATACTCAACTTATATTTCATAAACTCATAAAAATCTTTTTTAAAGCAAGATGACGATTCGTCTAGCACCCTCAATAATTATCAATGGACTATATATATACGAGGATTATCAGGAAACCTATCTAGTCTTCCGTTCATCCTTTCATTACCACAGGCAAATTAACATATATGATGTATCGCGAATAGGTTTGACAAGTTGAGAAAATCCTTGATAGATGAAAATGGTGCATGGTGACTATTCAAGTATTTGTAAGAAAGAACAACTACAAAAATTAATTATGTAAACTGGGCGACATGGTAACCCATCTAACCTGACATTTAACCCGACAAAATATACTCACCGCTATGAAAACATATATGGGATTCAAAATGATTCTAGCGGAATCACGCAATTAATCCTTTTCAAAGGAATTGATAGAGGATCGACATATGAAACTCAAAAAGAAATCAAAAATCACTACTACCAAAAAGGATACACGTTATCAAAACCTTTTAGAAGATGGTAAAGTGGGCGACATGGTAACCCATCTAACCTGACATTTAACCCGACAAAATATACTCGCCGCTATGAAAACATATATGGGATTCAAAATGATTCTAGCGGAATCACGCAATCAATCCTTTTCAAGGGAATTGATAGAGGATCGACATATGAAACTCAAAAAGAAATCAAAGATCACTACTACCAAAAAGGATACACGTTATCAAAACCTTTTAGAAGATGTAACACATCTTGCCGAGTTTTATAAGACATTAATGTTATCTTGTCTAATCTAGTTTATAAAGACAAAAACATTTTGTCTATGTATCAATGTGGGACAACAACCTCTTTTTTATTTTTATTTTCTTTGAGCAAAGAGGCCGCAACTACAAAATATTATATATAACTCCTTGAGAAAATTTTAACAGAAAAAGTTACATCCCAAACGAAGTTTACATGAGAACTAAAAGCTATTTTAGCGACATGATAAGCCGCTAAATTACATTCGCGTTTAACTCATGAGAAAGATAGAGCCAACTGGGATGCCCATAGCTTAATGTCACCAATAATAGCAGCTACAGTCCAAGGAGGGTCGGATTCTAAAGAAGCATATGATATGGCCAATTTGAAGTCCGACTCAATTGTTGCATTTTGCCAACCTTGCGAGTCATGTTTTTTCAACACCTCTCTTAAAGAATCAACATATCATTTACACTAGCTATAACTTATAACTACACTAGGATCAAAAATGGAAATCACAATGTGAAAATCCAGTTGCCGCCTAAAGTAAAACGACATTTTAGTTAACATCCACGTTAAGTTAAGGCATGGTTTTAACTAAATCATATGTATGAGCGAATTAGTCTGCAAACCACTTACCATACATCATACGTCGACGACATAATAAAAATAATCGAAATAAGTAATTGCAATAAATAAATATAAAAAAAAAGGCATGGTTTTAACTAAATCATATGTATGAGCTAATTAGTCTGCAAACCACTTACCATACATCATACGTCGACGACATAATAAAAATAATCGAAATAAGTAATTGCAATATAAAAAAAAAAAAAAAAAAAAAAAAAAAAGATAATAACGACAAATGTTGTCATGGACAAACAAAAGTTTGTCAATTAATCGATGTGGAATTAACTCAACATGGATGGTTAAAGTTTTAAAAGTTAAAAAGAACAAAAAATAATTAATGATCTTCGTACAATAAAAACAAAACATTAACAAAATATAAATTAAAAAACAAATTTTGAGTAAAAACTTGCCCACAAAGTAAGCAAATCACATGAAAAAAGGGCCAATAATGTGAGACATATTTGATGAATTGTTAGTTCATGAGGAGTTCAATTTTCCTTCGCAAAAAATAATTAATCTTTTTTCCTAATAAAATAAAACCCGTAGTGGAGACTTTTTAATCAAATCATGCCTTATTAAGTAATAATTTTTTTAATTTGTTTTTCTTTTTTTGATTTTGAAAAATATTTAAACTTAATTATTTCCTAATTTGCTTCCTTTTTGGTCGACCTTTGTTAAATTTCGTTAAATAAGAAAAAATCACCATAAAAACATAGGTGTCGAAAATGAAAGAAAAATAACTAGAAGGAAAAGCGGGCGCAATTTCTTAAAAGGCTGGAGGCTGAATGTAAAAAGAGAAAAACAACTCCCACACACTAGATCCGGCCAACACACCAACTATCAAATAAAATCTTAACCCTAACCGAAAGAGATGAATTGGGATCAACCCTGTAACACCTTCTTTATAAAATCAAAAGTGAAAGAAAATCAGTATTTAATCGGAATATCAAATGTTTACTCTCTGATGTTCCGGTAAACGATGCAAAACGAAGGCTACTTGAGGTAATCATTGTTGCTCTTTGTAGTTTAGTACTTGACTAACTGTGGCTTTCGTTTTACTTTATTGAAGTGGGACATTGGTGGTTTAGTTTAAGCAATTGTTTCTTCATTGATGGTCGAATTAGGATTTATATTGTTTTGATGGTGTTTTAGACATAGTGGCGATATGATAGAAGCATAGACAAAAGGTAGATTAATCTATTACTTATTTATTTATCTACTAATCTAGGGTTTTTGTTTTTTGGGTGATTAAGTTATGGGTTTGTTTTATGTGGTTAGTTTTCTTTTATTATATAAAAGATGCTCGAATTTAATTGTTTTCAGATTGGTGATTTATTGGTGATTTAGGTATTAACTGGTTTGTCATGATTAATTAGTATCAGGAGCCTTGAATATTGAACTTTTGAATTAGATGGCATGGTTGCTGCTGGTATAGTTTGACAAAATACCTTTTACGGTAATCATATGATATGGTTACTGCTAAGTGCCATCACATGTTTTCTTTTAGAAACTTGTATGGGGTTTAACACTTTTTTAGGGCCCTAAAACTTCTACTAGGAGCAAAACAATATTCTACTGCAATTGATGTACGGTCATTGGGTTGTATAATGGCTGAATTGTTATCTGAGCAACCATTATTTAACGTGAAACGGAATTTGACCAGATTGACCGGGAAAGATGAGCATATATTTGTAGTCATTGATGAAATATAAACACTTAATACTAGCAATTGATGAGCCTTATCTTTTCAGATATTTAAAATACTTGGCACACCAAGTGAGACTATTTGGCCTGGTTACTTTAAACTTCCTGGAGTCGAGGTGAACTTTGTCAAGCATCAGTAAGTGCCCACTTTTTAATATTATCCTTCATGTTAAATTCAAAGTTCATGTAATATTATTATTGCCACTGTTTTCCTAGGCTTCCAGCTTTGGGTGATTTTCTGGTCTAGCTTTGTTGCTTTACGTTGTTGACATTGTCGTCACATTGCAAAAATATTTGATGTTATTTACTACTTTTTAACTTTTGCAGGTATAATCTGCTGATTATTCTTTTAACCTATGACCCCGAGAAGGTATTATTTTGTAATTGGAAAATTGTATGTGGCTATAAAGTCTCATTCTTGTATATCAACGTGACATTTTTTAAAAGCATATCTGGAATATGTGCAGTGGATAACAGCTGATGCAGCTCTTAACCATGAGTCGTTTCGTGAAGTTCCTCTTCCAAAGTCTAAAGATTTCAAGCCAACTTTTTCTGCTCAGCATGCTCAGGACAGGTATCTCAACTATAAATGTCAGAACTTTGATAAACAAATGAACTTTATGTCTTAGAATTTTAAGACTGCATTTTCTTTCTTTCATGTTTTTTGTTTGTTTGCTTCAGCCGTGGTGGTTTTGCAATTTGGGAGCCACCACTTCCAAAACCATATTTACAGATGTTAAATCCCTCAGAACAATTTGCATACATCGTGATCGAGAAAGAGTTAGCCATTTTTTTGTCCTGTTTTAGGATCTTATACTTTTAGTACATCCGGCAAAATGGACAGATTTGGTGGGTCAAACGAACCATTTTAGAAAACAAGTTCATGTCTGACTGAACGCTGAGCTGCTTTGTTTGGTGATTTTAGGCATGTAGAATGTACGGGTTCCATAATTCACTCGCTGCACGCATTCAAAAACTTGCACTCAGGTCAAAAATCCTGCAAAATGATAATTACTCACATGGCTTAAAAAAATGGGACTGAAAGTGTGTAACCTTCTTTTTCAAAAAACATTTATTTAAATGATGATTTGTAAATGGGCTGATTTAGGTTATGCTTTATTTCTAACGGGGTTATGCTTTATTTCTAATGGGTAAAATGATCATATTTTAGTGAAAAAATATTGCTGAGCTTTTCAGCAGTGTAATCGTTTCAATTGCTGATCTGGTAGGTGTAAATGAGTGGTTGTTGCTTCAGTTCCAATAGGTATCACTTTACTCTTCTTACTAATCTGTTTAATTTTTATGTTACCATTATGAACCACATCATTAATTTGGATACATTTACTAATGGGTGGTAGTAGTGCGAGGATCATACAAGATAAAGATTTTGATGCCCAATGTAAGTTAAAATGTTATAATGAAGTTTTTCTCATTCAAAGTTTTCTTTTAGAAATTTTACTATTTTTTTTATCACCTTTTAATCAATCATCCTCATTTTCTCTTTCAATGTTATGGTGTAAATGTTTGACCAATCACCATGGGAAATAAGAATTTTCCTCTTGAAAATCTGCATGATGAGCACAATATTGCCGAGCAACCATTTATGCAATTCAATGACTAATTCTATCTTATTGTGAGAACTTCCACCGGAAGACGTCAAAGATGCTGTAAGGAGCCTTCAAAATTTTATCTCGATGTTACTTAATTAGTGGTTTGAGTGCCTTGGTGTGTAATGACCTTATAAATTTTTGTGTCAATGATTAGTGGCTGGCTCTTAAGAGGTTGATCGATACAAGTATGGGAATTATAACTCCTTTGTCAGAACTGTTGACGAAGCCTTTGCCCAACGCAATTGTCTTGGTAAATTTGAATGAACTATCTCCTCGAGTTCACAAGCATTATTTAGAAGGTAATATTTTCTCATTTTTAACACTCAAGTGTTATGCATGAGTTTTGGCTCTCATTATATGTACACGATATTACTATCAAGCAGATGTTTGGTGGTGTCAATACGTGGTGTGGAGCTTGAAATTCGTAAAACGTTTTATGCTACTATGATTCTTCATGGACTACGGTATACAGAGGAACAAACTGGGAGAATGCATGTAGCTAGGAGGCTATCTGAGTATCTTTCGAAATATTCACTGATTTTCCCTGTTCTCCAAAGGAATTCCCAGGTAAACTACTAGGTAAACTACTGAGATTTTAGGTATCTTATTGCTATAAATTATTTTTGAATTAATTGTTAATCTAAAACTATTGTACGTATTGGTAGGGATGATTTGGTAATTGGTGTGGGTGCTCAATTAGTTGATGGACTTGAAGATGCCTGGTATCTTATTAGAAGCTCCGGATCAAGACTTTGAATGTATCCTTCATTTTTTACAAGGATGCAGGATCAGTGACACTAAGAATGTAAGGAATCAATAATTTTGAAATAAAAAAAATATCTCTTATATAAATGTTGTTGCTTATGTTTATGTTAAATATGGAATATGTCTCAACCCATCTTGTGGTAGACCTCTATTTAAACTCCAAGTGATAAGCGCATAAATTAGAGAAAAACCATCACATTTTCCTTTTGTGTTTCGCTAACAACAAATCTGTTTCGACATACTAATTAAATACATTGAGTTGCTAATTTGTTATTTTTAGCTACTAATGTTCTCTTATTGCAAAATGCAAGAATGAGTTGCATAGTTATTGGACCAGGGGAGATAGTTGATTCAGATTTTGTTAATGTCAGTGGTGCTCTTGGAAACATTGATATTTATACTGGGAAGGTAACTAATTATTCGGCTATGTTTGGCAAAAGTAGTTGTGAGCAGTAGTAGTGAGCTGTAGGAGCATTAGCCAAAAAAGCTCACAGCTTCATAAAGAAGCATTGGGAAAATGAGCTTTCCTAAAAAATAGCAAAACCCACAGCTCTCATGCCAAACGAACACTAAAAATCAAAAAGTTCATTGTTCACCGCTCATTGCCCAAAAAAGCTCCAAAAAACTTTGTGCCAAACATAGCCTTCCTGTAGTCGCCTAAATTGTACTTAAAAGGCTCATAATTCTAATAATTTCATTAAAAAAATGGATTATTATTCAATATAGAAGCAAGTGAGCAAGGACAACCAACAGTTGGTATAACATTAATGTTTAACATAGTTGTTGCTAAGAAATGTTGAATAATAAGTTTAGTATGTTGGCCAATAGAATGAAATCTTTGTGAAATGTATTGCAAGTGTGAGTATGTAGGTGGTCAGTTCAATCATGGCTTATTATGATCTTGAACTTACGTGACTTTTACCCATTTAGTTCATCTAACAGATCAGGATGAGTGCCCATATAGTGATTCAATATACTTCAACTTTGTGTAAAAGAAAATACGATTCACTGTCTCAAATGACTTTCAAATAAACCAAATCAAACCACATATAAACATTGTTATAGGTTATTTAAAATAGAACGAATAAAGAGAAATAAACTAAAATTGATCAATGTCTATATACACATGATCAATAATTGCTACTGATGCGGCTTATTGCTGATGTGATGTGTTGCACTCTTCATCGTATAATACAAAATTAAAAACAATAAATAAAACAAAACAAAAATTAAATTATTTGTTTTTTAATAAATAAAAATACATTATTCAAAAAATTAGAAAAAACCCCGCGCGTGCGCGGGTATTATAACTAGTGATCTTCGTACAATAAAAACAAAACATAAATTAAAAAACAAATTTTGAGTAAAAACTTGCCCACAAAGTAAGCAAATCACATGAAAAAAGGGCCAATAATGTGAGACATATTTGATGAATTGTTAGTTCATGATGAGTTCAATTTTCCTTCGTAATAGCCAAATCGCCATTTTTGCAACATATGTAAGAACATTTAATAGATATCCATAGCTTCTTAGTTATAAACACATTAATAGTTTGTCTATTTATCAATGTGGGACAAACCACAACATGAAAACGTTTTGTATATCATGATAACGTTTTGATATTTTAGGTAGGTCTTGTTGCTGTATGCAGCTTGTTAATACTTCAAGTCCACTAGAGGAGACACCGAGACGAAGATGTATGTATATATAGAAATCGATTGTCAAGTACAAGGTGTGTTATTCGTCAACATTGATTATCGAAAACACTAGACGAATACCTGTACATAACAATGAGATTTTATAGCGGCAAGTTTTATAATTATGTGGTTCTTAATTTTTCATGTAACTCACTAGCTAAAAGCGACATTAACTATGAACTAACTAAAAAAATGTAATATGACGTCCTAAATAATAGAGTTTGTGGACAATGATTAGAAATTATTAGGCTATTCACAGTGGGCTAGAATATATCGATTGTGAACATCGGTCGATCGATGTCAATATCGATCGTTCCCAATGTGAGAAATCGATCACCGGTGATTGAAATCAAATATCGTTCGGTTTTTCAACCGATATTCAAGAAACCTTTCAAACACAATTACCACTTTTCAAAATAAAAGTAACCGTTTGTATCTTAAAAAAAAAAAAAAAAAAAAAAAAAAAAAAAAAAAAAAAAAAAAACTTTTTTTAAAAAAACATTACCACTTTTCATCCTATAAATACCCACATCAACCCCACTTTCAAACACACAATTTCAAAAACAATTCATCCAAATTCACATCAAAAAACACACAATGTCAAAGAAAAACACCCCACAATAAAAAAACCGACGATCCCGACTAACTCAAAATGCACCCGACATAAATTTCTCTCCGCAAAACACCTTTGAACTAACCGGCATAACACCATCACAACAAGGGAACATATGCTTTCGTCCACAATCTTTTGAATATCCAACACAATTACCACAAGTCAATCAAAGAGAAAACTTATTTTCCGTTCATCGTCCCTTTGTCCCACCACAACGTGTTAATCATCACGAAGAACCAAGTGAGGCGGCCTATCGTCCTAACATGGATTTCTTGCATTGTTCCCAACCGTATCAAGAACATTCTCCGATTCGGTCTACTAATCTTGATATGAATTTGGATGATTGGGCAGAATTTCATAACTATGGCTATTCGACCCAACACTATCCAAGCCAAGACCAACCGAGTCAAGATGTTTCGATGGGGCAAGGTTCGGGTCACGGTTCCTACCACGGTTCTTTCCACGGTTCTTTGCCCGTTGATGACGATGAGTCTGACGAAATCGAAGCTACATCACCCGTCAAGCAAAAGAAGCCTTCGCGACATGCTACAAAGGCGAAAGGCAAAGCCAAAGCAAAAGAACCCGAACCGGCCAAAAAAATTGAACCATGGTCTAGCAGAGAAGAGGTCGTTCTTTGTAAAGCTTTCATCTTTGTTTCTGAAAATGCAAAAAAAGGAAACACTATGAATCGACACAAATTTTGGGAGAAAGTGGTAGCCTACTTTTGGAGAGAAACTGGTTCAGACCGGACAATGAATTCAATCATTTCCAAATGGAAGACTAGAATTCATTGTCAAGTTGCGAATTTTGGTGCTATTGTTGATAATGTCAAGGGGACACATGGAAGTGGTGAGAATGACCTTGACGATTTGTCCAAAGCTCTTTTGGAGTATCGTGCACGTTACGGTCACGATTTCACTATGGTGGAGTGTTGGAAAGTTTTGAGGGGGCATGATAGCTGGAAGGAAGAGATACCCCTTTTCCAATCGGGCGCTCGAAAGAAAGTGAAGGGTTCAACAACTACGTCGGGGTCAACACAAGGCCCCTCGAATTTTCAAGACTTGGATGATGACGATGATGAAACAGAGGATGATACTAGAGAATCACGACCACAAGGTCGTGACAAAGCAAGGAGGAAATCATCCACCTCCTCTCATGAAACATCAAAATCATTCATGAGTGGGCTAATAGCGGATTTGTGGAAATCAAGACCGGCAAAGAAGGAAAAAGGTAAAGAGCGTGATGAGTCGTGGAAACAAATCAAGGAACGAGAGCTAGCGATCAAACAAAAAAAATTGGAATATACAGAAAAGCTCTTGCAATGCCAGGAGGAACAAAAGGAACTCTTGAGAACTAGCAAACGGGATCAAGAATTGATTTTCTACAACTCGGCTATCGACTCAAATTTGCCCGA
Organism: Artemisia argyi; assembly: GCA_030686995.1. NCBI lineage: Eukaryota > Viridiplantae > Streptophyta > Magnoliopsida > Asterales > Asteraceae > Artemisia > Artemisia argyi. The sequence continues at coordinate 17,464,377 of CM060688.1, read as the reverse complement.
ACGACAACGAGAAGAACTTATGCGAATTAAAGAGGAAATCAAGGAACGCCACAACCTAAATTACTAGTTTTTAAATAAGTGTTCGCGTGTTTAATTTTTAGTTGTTTAAGTTTTTTTTTTTAGTTGTAATGTTTTTATTTCGTATCGTATCGTTTATGTAATATTTTTACGTTTTATTAATAAAATTTGTGTTTGTGTTAAAAAATATATATATTTTTTTTTTAAAAAGAAAGAAAAAAGATGGTGCAATATGGGTTGCCACTGTGATGAGAGAGATGAATATGGGTTGAAGAGAGAGAAAGCTGAGGTGGCAGCCGGAAAAATGATGCAATAATTGCATGTAAAAAGTCTCCTTTCTTTTAGAACTTACATTATAAAAAAAGTTGTCGTCCACTATTATTATTATTATTATTTAAATTTTGGATGGGAATTTTAATGCAACTACACATTGTTTGAAATTTATGTGGCAATTTAAGATTAAAAGGGTATTTTGTAAAATTAAATATTTACTCACTTTTAAGTTATTTAAGTTTTAAGGAATAAACATGCGTGCTTTACATGTAGCATAAATATATAAATGAATAAAAAAATATGACTCACGGCAGACTTTTGGAATAAAACAAACCTATTCTAGCGAAATATTATTTTGATCGCACAAAACATCTATTCGGTTGGTCTTGCAAAAATACCTCAACGACTGTCTGGACACTTGTCAATTTTTAAGTAAAGTTGCACACTATAATGGCCACACGAGACTATTTTTGGAAATGGGTTTTCTTTTTACTATAAAGTGAATGCATAAAAAAATGGAATTTTCTCTGTATAGAAACCAATGTTTTAAACCAGGAACCGGAGTGATGACCGGTCCATTGTAAGCCAGGTTTATGCTGAAATTCAAACCGGATTGAACCGCCAGGTTTTGGTCGACCTGAGTCGAACTGGCAAACCAGTAACTCGCCGGTTCAATCTATATGAAAGGAAAAGAAAGTGAATAACGTAACAACAGACTATGTAATCGTACATGTTGGCTTTATAATTGAGCATACACTTTCTAATCTTGTTAGAGACCAACCGATGACGGTTTTGTTTTCATAGATCATGGCATAGAGAAACATGATGCGGTGGAAGTGATGGTTACAAAAGGGGATTTGGGTATGGGTGAAGGGTGCTATGTTTTGTGATTTTTTATTTTGTATGCAATGGGAAAGAAGAAGTATTTATTAATAGATTATTCTGATTCACCGACCAAGTATTAATGTAGTTTGATGACTTCTAGAACAGAGATGGACAACATTTATCGAAATGAACTTTTCTTTCTAAAAAAAATTAATTTGCATAATCTGATAATCATGCTTATTGGATGTCTAGAAACTGTTAATATTAGTTTGATATTATGCACACTACTTGTTTATTGTATTGTTCTTTTATTTGGAAGTTAGGGTGCGTTTGGTAGAGAGAAAATGAAATAAGATAAATGGAATTTGGTAGAGAGAAAATGAAATAAGATAAATGGAATTTGATCAAAATCTCTTGTTTGGTAGAGATAATTAAAAAAAGTGAAGAATTAAGGAGAAATTAGTTGAGAGTTGGAGAGAATTGGGTAGTGTAATTTAACTCCCATTTCCACAATTTTAGTGGAGATTTTTATTTTTATTTTTTTTATTTTTATTATTTTTTTTTTAATCAAAATAAATAGGTTTTTTAAAAATATTTTTCTTTTAAAAATAATTTTTTTTATAAAAAATAATTAAAAAAATATATATATTTTTTTGAAAATATTTTTTTAGAATTGTTATTTAGAAAAAAATAATTTTTTTAAATAAATTTTATAAAAATAAATTTTTTTAAATAAAATTTCAAAAAAATAAGTTTTTTTTAAATAAATTAAAAAAATATTTTTTTTTAAATATATTTTTTTAGAATTGTTATTTAGGAAAAAAAAATTTTAAATAATTTAAAAAAAAAATTAATTTTTCTTTTAAATAAAATTTTTAAAAATTAAGTTTTTTTAAATAAATTTAAAAATAATAATAAAAAATATAATTTATAAAAAATATTTTCTTTAAATATTTTTTTAGAATTGTTATTTAGAAAAAATATATTTTTTTAAAAAAAAATTCAACAAATATTTTTTTTTCATTTCTCGGGCCAAGTCTCTGTTATTACCAAACATTAGAATTGAAAAAAATTCTTTGCTGATTTTCATTCTCTGAATTTATATTATCTGCTTCATTTCTATTATCTGAAATTCTCTCTACCAAACGTGCCCTTAGAGTGTTACATTTTTCTTCTATCAACACTTCAAATACGGGTACTTTTTTGTTTTTGCATAAAACCGGTTTGACCCGGCGGTTTAACTGGTTGAACTGACCTGGTAACTTGACTAGGTCGATTAAAAACCAATGGTTTTAAAACATTGATAGAAACCAAACAGTAAGGAACATTTATGGGTGAATTTCAAAACGATGTTAGCTTATTGAGAGTGTTGTCAATGACATGCAGGGTACCTTACTTGAACTCTTCATGCTTTCAGGTCTTTTCTTGCAAAGCTAAAAGGAATCTGGAGATGAAGAAACTGGAGAGACTTAAGTTGAGAAGGTGAGTGGACAGTGACCACTTCAGCATAATCACTCGGATCTCAACAATGATCCCAATTACAACAATGATGCACCATTTCCAACATTAATGTGATATAATGAAGATACTCACCATGAGTTCATTTCAGTGGCATTCTGGCATAGGACAGTGACCACTTCAGCATAATCACCCGGATCTGATCTTGAGTTCCTTTATTGTTCCAGCATATGATTTAAGCATATCTTTACAATTACTCAAGAACTTTGATCTCTGCCAATTTCCGTGGAAAAGGCAAAATATCCTAAGAGAACATAATTCTTTCAGAAACATAGGATTTTTAAACAGAAAAGGAAAATTGCCTAACAGAAATAAAAGAACATTTTTTATTTTCTGACATGAGAAATGAGAAGGGACAGAAGCTCGGTAGCAATCTTGTTGCTTTCTTCAACGACCAAGGTCATGACAGTTGCCATGGTTGAGAATACAGTGTGCCTGCGATTTGTCCTGAAATTCACCAAAAAGAAATTTTCAATTTCCAAATGTTCATAATTTCACATGATTGTGAAGTGTAACAAGTCATTACATATATTTTAACAAATCCACTGATCAGATGTTCACAATAAGAATTAAGTAATAACCGAATTAAGAGCTCTCACCTAATGTTTTTTAGAAATTGCTCAAACATTTCAAGTACCAAATCATCACACCCTAGGTCCAGCATCAATAAGCACATTTTAACTTTTGCAACAGACTCGAGAATATGAATGGCTTTATAATACTCTAACCGGTCAAATTGGCGAGTTCTCCAAAAGCCACCATAATAAGCTGGAAGATTTCTTGTTCAACAAATAAATCGAACATGAGAAAAGATATAAGAGATATCACCGGAATTCTCCAAGTATTCTATGATAGTTATAACCACTTAAAAAGGAATAGTATACACTAACTAAGCGATCTAGAGATATTAGAATAGTTAAGTAAATCGGATCTTGGGATACCTGCGTAATTTCATCCTTAAAAGGTGGGTCTGGTGGAGTTATTCTTGCTCCTCCTCAATCATCTCACTTGATACAGGCAATTTCTTTTCCTCAGGTTTTTTACTCTCTGGTTTGGCTCACAATCTTGCTCCACATTGATCATCTCACTTGACTCAGGCATTCTCTTTTCTTCCAACTCTCCACTAACTTGCTCACTGGCTTGCTCCATCTCACTTGATTCAGGCATTCTCTTTACTTCTAGCTTTACAGTTGGATTTGGATCACCATCTTGCTCAGTTTTGGTTATCTCACTTGATTCAGGTAGCATCTTTTCTTCCAGTTTGACACTTGGGTTTGGCTCACCATCTTACTCCATCTCAATTGTGTGACTTAGATCAAGCAGCCTCTTTTCTTTGAAATATCCACTCGGGTTTGGCTCACCGTTCTGCTCCACCTCAATTGTCTGGCTGGATTCAAGCAGTCTCTTTTCTTCAAATTTTCCACTCAGCTTTGGCTCCCCATCTTGTTGCACATCCGTTGTCTGCCCTGATACAAGCAATCTCTTTACTTCCATTTTTTCACCCAGGTTTGGCTTACTATCGCGTTCCACCTCGATGATCTTCTCAGAAGAATTAACCCCACGAGAAATGACAGGTGTTTGAACAAGATCATCCTTATGATACTCTGAATTGCAAAGTATGTCTATAGTTGAAGTATTTGCATCCTTAATTTCATGTTCTCTTGTGGGTTTGGTTCGCAATGAGTATACAAATTATAACATTTTTCTGGTGCCTGAATGGTGTGAATATATGGCTTTTTTCAGAACATATATTGCTGTTATTGTACATTAAGAAATCATTTTAGCTGACATGATACAATAAACAAATGAAAGAATACCATATTAAAGCAGAATCTCGGATGACCGAGGAGGTGGACACGTGCTATATGTCAAATTGTAGACCTAACCAGGTTAAGATTTGTATGTTGAGATACCGGTTTGTACGCAGTTATGCACTTGTGTATGTAGTTTAGTTATGCATATGCTAACGTTTATACACTACATGCAAATCTATGTTGGCTATGCACATATCATTGACAGATGCTTCAATTATTAAGCTCTCCTGTCTATACACCGACTAGCAGGCAACCAACCTTTTTTATAAATGGCATTTGTGTCCTTATACTATACATAGGTAAACCTTAATGTTACACTGTTAGAGTCATAAAACACTATATCAAATGTTGTTCTTATAGTGATCTACAAGTCTCATACCAACATGTATGTGACAGCAAAACTGAGTTCAAAGAATCTCTATATCAAGAACAAACGAATACTGTTGGGAATTATACTAACAGTTACCACGGATAAGAGAAGATGTTACAACTGCAGAAGATTGTACTTGCAGTGGAAACTCATTACCACTGCAAGAACATATATTACCACTGCTTATTAGATAACTGTTAGGAAACGTGTTTAGATAAATATAGAATAGATCTTGTGTATATTATCTTATTCTATTAGCATTATACTTATCTTGTAGAAGAGGACTCCTTGTGCTATAAAAGGAGATCCTAGGTTAAAGGTTTGATATACGTTTTCTAGAGCTTCAAGGTGTAACCCTAGTGATATCAAGATCACTCGTATTATTATCATTAATAATATTGGAGCTAATAGTTTATTTACATACATTGTTCATATACAACTGTCTTACTCACAATCAAACTTCTAAGTGTTGCTAAGTAGATTCCGCATACTTATTGATATAATTCAAAGTATCAATCTAACACAAGTTCAAGGTGTTTAGATCCATCAAGTGGTATCAGAGACAGGCTTTGATACTTTGATTTAGAAGACTCTAGTTCACTCAGAAGAATCAATGGAGACAGAAACCAGTAACTCAAACATTGCTTCTAATCTTCCAAAGCTTAAGTTGAATGACTTTGAGATGTGGAGGCTAATGATCGAACAATTCTTTATGGTCCAAGACTACACACTTTGGGAGATCATTATGGTTGGAAATTCTTTCAAACCAAGTTCTACTTCAGAGATGGTTGGTGTCAAGGAAGTAATTAAGGTCAACACTGGACCTGTTACTAATGATGAAAGACTTCAACTGAAGAATGATCTGAAGGCCAGAGGTTTGTTGCTGATGACACTTCCTAGAGACCAAGTTCTTGCATTCAGCAAGTTCAAGATTGCAAAGACTCTTTTTGATGAGATCTGTGAAGTTTTTGGTGGTAATGATTCCACCAAGAAGACTCAAAAGACCTTGCTAAAGCAGACTTATGAAAACTTTGGTTCAACAAGTAATGAATCTCTTGATAGCATCTTCACAAGGCTACAAAAGATTGTTACTCAACTCACTGTTTTTGGAATAAAGGTGGAAAGGGAAGACCTTAATCTAAAGTTCTTAAGAAGCTTACCCTCTGAGTTTGGAACCAATGTTGCTGTATGGGAAGATAAGCCAGAGTTGGAGACCATGAAACTTAATGATTTGTACAATAACTTCAAGGTTATTGAACAAAGATTGAAGAAAGCTGGCAAAATAAGCTCAAGTTCAGGAATTGTAGCACTCATATCATCATCTATTGATGATAGTTCAGATGAAGAAAGTGATAGTGATGATGACAGTGCTAACATTATTGTTTCCACTGGTAGTGGAAGTGTTTCCACTGGTAGCTCAAAGAGACAGATTGCAGGACTTAGTGACACTACTTTTTATGCCTTTATATCAAGTCAAGTGGGAGGTTCAATTCTCAATCATGAGGATTTGGATCAAATTGATGAGGATGATATGGAGGAGATGGACATCAAATGGCAAGTGGCATTACTAAGCCTAAGGACAAAGAAGTTTTGGAAGAAGACTGGAAGAAAGATCAACATCAGTGGCATTGAAACAGTAGGTTTGGACAAAAAGAAGGTGGAATGCTATAATTGTCACAAGAAGGGGCATTTTGCCAGGGAGTGCAGAAAGCCAAGGAAGTCTGACAACAGGTGAACTTGGTACAAGCAGGACAAGAAGAAGGAACCTACTACTAATGAGCCAAAGGGGCTATTGGCTATTGATGGAGTGAGCTTTGATTGGAGTTTTATGACTAAGGAAGAGGAAGATGATTCAGAGTCTGCAATGGTTGCTACAGAGCTTGCACTAATGGCTTTTTCTGACTCTGAGGTACAAATTGATAATGCTTGTTCTAAATCTTGTAAGGCCTTAAAAGAGTATGAGAAAATTAAAGCACAATATGATGAACAATTGCTAGAGTTAACTCATACTAATTACATCTTAGCCAATCATAAAAGAGGCCTAGGTGTTTTAGAATCTCAATTAGAGCATTATAGGGCAAATGAATCTAAGTTCAATGATGATATTGCAGTATTAAGAAGAGACTTAGATTATCAGGTTGCTGTTAATAAGGTTCTTAGAGAAGAACTAGAAAAGGTTAAGATGGCTAGTGAGAATATAATGATAACTAAGCAAACACTGGATCATCAATCCAAGTGTATTGACAAGATTTGGGAAGCCCAAGTTGTGAGCAAAGCCAAATCAAGAGTTGGATACAAAACTGTTCCACCACCTCTAAGAGGTGTTCCATCACCTCCTGGCATTGACTTAGCTCACACAGGATTAAAAGAATTCCAGGAACCACCTTTGACCTATGGACCAAAATTTGTTAAACCAGTTGAAATTGAGAAGGTTCAGGTTGAGGTTGATGTATTTGATAGTGCTAGTGACTCATCTCTTAAAGATGAAAATTTAAATGTTGAGTCTAAACCTAGTGTTCCTGAGAATGTTAAAGTGGAGGTTAAAATAAGTATTCCTGATGTAGTCAAAGAGAAGCCTAGGTCACAACCTAATTTCATTAGGCCCACTACTAGATATGCAGAGATGTACAGAAGTAGGTCACCAACTCCTAGGGGTAATATGAGGAGTTGGAATCATGTTAAATCTAGGCAATTTGGTAGTGACTTTGTGTTCAAAAACAAACCTTGTCATATATGTGGTAGCTTTGATCATTTGTCTTATAGATGTACCTACCACTTGGGAAGAAGGGAAGTGTTTGGGAATACTAGGGGGCATGGACAAAATGCTAATAACTTAACTCACCCAAATCCACTTAGCAAGATGATTCCCAGGTCTGTTTTGCTTAATTCTGGCATAAAACCAATTTCCACTGCTAGAGCAGCAGTTGCCACTGTCAGAAATAAAAACAGAGTTTACCTTAAGCCCCCTGTTACTACTTTTGTTAAATCTACTCAAACAGGGAAAAAGACCAATTTTGAAAAGAAAGTTAACAATAATCAGATTTGGGTACCCAAAGTTTCAAAACAAGCAATTTCCACTGCTATGCCAGCAGTTACCACTGCAAGGCCAAAGGTTACCACTGGTAGGTCTATTAACAAGAAAAGGGTAAATATGGGAAATGCTGTTAAGGCCTCAGCACGTTGGGAATGGAAACCAAAAGGAACCATCACCTCAAACAATCCCAATGGTGTATCAATGGCCTTTGATAGATATAATTATATTGATACACGAGGCAGATCCAAGTCATTTGTGGCTTGGGTCCCCAAAAGGAACTAATTCCTTTATTTTGTGTGCAGGAACATTCAAAGACTACAAATGATCAAGGATACTCAGACAGTGGATGTTCCAGGCACATGACTGGCAATAAGTCCTATCTTTCAGACTTTCAACCTTATGATGGACAATTTGTCAGCTTTGGAGGAGGAATTGGTGGCAAAGTTTCTGGCAAAGGAATAATCAAGGCTGGAAACATTGATTTTGAAGATGTGCAGTATGTGAAAGAACTCAAGTACAACCTTTTCAGTGTATCACAGATGTGTGACAAGAAGCATAGAGTTCTTTTCATAGAAGATGAATGCTATATCTTATCTAAGGATTATAAGCTTCCTGATGAATGTGATATTTTGCTTAAAATCCCTAGAAAAGGAAATCTATATAGCATTGACATGAAGAACATAGTGGCTAATAATGATGTTACTTACTTGCTTGCTAAAGCCACTTTGGATGAATCAATGCTTTGGCATAGAAGATTGGGTCATGTTAACTTCAAGACCATCAACAAGATTGTGAAAGATGGACTTGTCAGAGGTCTACCTGAGAAAAGATTTAAAAATGACCAAACTTGTGTTGCCTGTCTCAAAGGAAAGCAACACAGAGCTTCATGCAAGACCAAAGCATTTAATTCTATTGATCATCCACTCTTTATGCTGCATATGGACTTGTTTGGTCCTACTTCTGTGAGCAGCATCAATTTGAAGAAGTATTGTCTTGTTGTGACTGATGATTTTAGTAGATTCACATGGGTTTTCTTTTTAAGAACCAAGGATGAAACCACTGGCATCCTTAAGACATTCATCACTGAAGTTGAAAATCAATATGAAAAGAAGATCAAGATCATCAGGTGTGACAATGGGACAGAGTTCAAGAATAAAGTTATGGATGATTTCTGCAGAGACAAAGGTATTAAAAGAGAATTTAGTGTTGCAAGAACTCCTCAACAAAATGGAGTTGCAGAAAGAAGAAACAGAACACTAATTAAGGCTGCTAGAACCATGTTAGCTGATTCCAAGCTTCCAGTAACTTTTTGGGCTGAAGCTGTTAACACTGCTTGTTACATTCAGAATAGAGTTTTAGTGGTCAAGACAAAGAACAAGACACCTTATGAGTTATTCAGAGGAAGACCTCCTACTTTGGAGTTTATGAGGCCATTTGGGTGTCATGTTACTATTCTCAATACCATTGATCATCTGGGAAAATTTGAAGAAAAGTCAGATGAAGGCTTCTTTGTTGGATACTCTATGGTTAGCAAGGCTTTTAGAGTCTATAACTTAAGAACAAAGAAGATTGAAGAGAACTTGCATGTTCAGTTTCTTGAAAATAAAGCAAACATGGCAGGTTCAGGACCAGATTGGCTATTTGATCTTGAAACATTATCAAATACAATGAATTATGTTCCTCTCACTTCAAGCACTGGAGACAAAGATCTTGAAGATTCAGAAGAATTCATTGATGAAGATGAAGCTTGTAAAGATGATGAAGATCAAATTGTTATGCCACTTTGGGACTTTGTTGATAATTCTGAAAAGACAAGTGATGCAGATGGTATGAATTTTGATGTAAATAAAGATATTCCTACTAGTAGTGGTAACTCCATTCCTACTGCTACACCAGAAGTTTCCACTGTCAGCCCAAATGTGGAACATACTTCTCAGGAATCACCAAGTGATGATGTAGAGATCTCAAACATGCCTACAACATATGATATTCCTAGCACATCACAGTCTTCAATTCACAAAGTGCATCCACTTGATAATGTTATTGGTGAACTTCAATTAGGTGTGAAGACTAGAAGACAGACAAAGAAAGATGATATTCATGGGTTCATCAGTGAAGTGTATGAGTCCAAGAAATATAGTAAGAAGAATGAGTGTTTGTTTTTCTATTTTCTCTCACAGGTGGAGCCTAAGAATGTGTATATGGCTCTAGGAGAATCTAGCTGGGTTGAAGCTATGCAAAAAGAGTTACTGCAGTTTAAACTTCAAAAGGTTTGGGTTCTTTGTGACTTGCCTGATGGTATGAAGGTCATTGGTACTAAATGGGTTTTCAGAAACAAGAAAGATGAAAGAGGCATTGTAATCAGGAACAAATCTAGATTGGTTGCTCAAGGATACACTCAAGAGGAGGGTATTGATTATGAAGAAGTTTTTGCTCCTGTTGCAAGGATTGAGGCTATTAGATTGTTGTTAGCCTATGCATCATTTATGGGCTTTACAGTCTATCAAATGGATGTTAAGAGTGCTTTTCTTTATGGTACTATTGATGAGGAGGTATATGTGTCTCAACCTCCAGGCTTTGAAGATCCTCAACACCCAAATAAAGTATATAAAGTGGTTAAGGCTCTTTATGGCTAACATCAGGCTCCAAGGAAGTGGTATGAAACCTTAGCTAATTATTTGTTGAATAATGGGTTTCATAGAGGCAAGATTGATCAAACTTTGTTCATCAAGAAAGACAAGGGTGATATTTTACTTGTTCAAGTTTATGTTGATGATATTATCTTTGGGTCAACTAAACAAGAGATGTGCAAAGAGTTTGAGAAACTGATGAAGGATGAATTTCAAATGAGTTCTATGGGAGAACTTACATTCTTTTTGGGGCTGCAAGTACAACAGAGTAAGGAAGGCATATTTATCAGTCAAGACAAATATGTGGCTGAGATTATTAAGAAGTTCAAGTTTACTGATGCAAAATCCTCAAATACCCCTGCTAATAAGACCACTCACCTATTGTTGAAGAATGCTAGTGGTGCTAATGTTGATGTTCACACTTACAGATCTATGATTGGTTCTTTGATGTATCTAACTTCATCAAGGCCAGACATTATGTTTGCTGTATGTGCTTGTGCAAGATTTCAAGTGACTCCAAAGACATCACATATGACAGCAGTGGAAAATATTTTTAGGTACTTGAAGACTTATCCTAATCTAGGATTATGGTATCCAAGAGACTCTCCAATGGAATTGATCACATACTCAGATAGTGACTATGCTGGTGCCAGTTTGGATAGAAGATCAACTACTGGAGGATGTCAATTTCTTGGATGTAGATTGGTGTCATGGCAGTGCAAGAAGCAAACTATGGTTGCTACTTCAACCACTAAAGCAGAATATGTTGTAGCTGCTAGTTGTTGTGCTCAGATCCTTTGGCTTCAGAATCAATTATTGGATTATGGGTACAATTTCATGAACACCATTATCTATATAGACAATAGTAGTACCATATGCATTATTAAAAATCCTATGCAACACACTAAAACTAAACATATTGAAATTAGACATCACTTTATTAGAGACTGTTTTGAGAAAAAGCTTATTAATGTTGTCAAAATTCATACTGATGACAATTATGCTGATTTATTAACAAAAGGGCTTGATGTGGGTAGATTTCAATACTTGGTAACAGGTATTGGAATGCTAAATCCATAAATCTTTGATGTCTAATACTTTTCAGTGTTGCATGATAGTTTTTAGGTACTAGTATTGTTTGTATTGTATGTATGGTTTTCTACTAATTTGTATGCAGAGTTATCAAAAGCACAGTGGAAATAAACATACAACAGTGGAAAGATTGGTGATAATAGCAAAAACAAAGAGTACTTTTATTCATCATTCAAGAAGAGTACATCACATCTATTCAGAAAACATTGTCACCAACACAGAAAACCATCACAAAAGACATGAACCTACAACCTAACACCTACTCCATAGGTTTCTTTCCCTTTCCCTCATACTGATGCTTGCCCTTAGAAGCCCTCTTTCTCTTGTCATCAAAAGAAAGTTGTTTCCTTGGACAAGCCAGTCCCAGAACTTGCTTGGGAGGCCTTGGTGCTTGAGTTGGATTTTCAACAGCTGGCCACTTCATGTTGTTTATTGCTGTAGTCAAAGCTGTAGTGAGGGCCTTTGGGAGCTCTTTGGAAAGGTCAAAGGTTGGATCATTATCATCATCTGATGAAGAGCTAGAATAAAACTCAAGTGATGGAGCAGGATCAGCTGAAATCTTCTTGTTGGGCTTCATGCTTGAAGATGTAGCAGTTGCAGCACTTGGTGGAAAATATCCACTCCATCCAGTTGACAGTTCTTCAGAGTCTGAATAATAACTGATTTCCTCATCTGAAGATTCATCAGAAGAGATGTAAATTAAAGGAAACCAGCTCATTGTGTTGATTAAGGGTTTGTGTTGTTGAAGTTATTTGGTGATGAAAGATAAAAGTTATGAGCCCACTTTTATATGCAAAGTCAAGGTCGAATTCTAATTAATGCAGAATATTTACTCCTACTTGTTTTGGTAGGTTGGAGGAGTAAATTTGGTTATTATCGGGTTGACTTTTGGAAGATATTTTTGTGAATAGTAACTTGGTTAAAAAGTTACTTTGGGTTAATTTTTATGGGTTAAGTTGAGTTGCAGTATACAACCCATATTATTGGAGTAATAAGGTGTGTATCATGGACACACAACAAATGGTTATTGATTCACCATGTCTAATCCACATAAGAATCAACTAGTCCAGAGCAAACGTCTACTGGTAAAGACTTATCAAATCCGTTTATGGTTGATAGTTTACCAAAAACTAGGTTATCAACTCACCATACATCCAAGTGATCAAGAGTTGGCTAGTCCATAGCAAACGGCTCATGGTAAAGATATATCAAATCCGTTGATAGCTAGTAGTTTGCTAAAAACTATGATAAGAGCAGCAAATTTTCATGTTTTATTAACCACTGCTCTTTGATATGTTGTGAAAATTTTACCACTGCTAGTTCATTAGTTACCACTGCAAGAGTAATTTTTCCACTGATGAACTAGCCGTTACAACTGTTGTGTCAGTAATCCATTTTTTACTAGCCGTTGTAAATAACCGTCTTTCCTTATTAATAGGGTAAAATCTTTTGTGAATTATCTACTTACTTATTATAAATTATTCTTTTTCCAAAGATAATTCTTTCTAAAGATAATTTACATTGCGCAATCTCCTCAAACCCTATTAGTATAAATTGATCATCATACGGCTTGCTTTTTATCTTGATTACTAACACTTTTATTCTCTTTTTCACAAATATCATGGCGATTCTAAAATTTGTCGAGGAGCACAACCAAGTGGCCTACTTACAAAAGTCAAACGAGAAGAGTGGCCCTGTTTTTCATCAGATTGTGGATTTTCTAAATACAACTCATATAAGGTATGCCTTAACTATTAATCCCACAATCTATGTCTCTCATATCAAACAGTTCTGGAACACTGTGGAATCCATAACTCTTGAACATGGAGACACACAAGAATCTGTGGATGCTCTAAGAGCCACAATTGATGGGGTAACTATTGATGTTACTGAGTCATCCTTGAGGAGAATTCTCCAATTGGATGATCTCAATGGTATCATCTCATTACCTAATTCAGAAATTTTCACTAATATTGCTTTAATGGGGTATGATACATCTGAACAAAAAGTCACATTTAGAAAAGGATGTTTTTGTCCCCATTGGAGGTTTTTAATTCATACTCTTTTACATTGCCTAAGTCCTAAGAAAATATCTTATAAACAATTTGCATCAACCATGGCTTATCCTTTGGTTTGTTTGGCAACAGATAGGACTTTCAATTTTTCAAAGTTTATTTTCAATAATATGAAAGGCAATGTAAAGAGTCAATATAAATTTTTGATGTATCCAAGGTTTGTGCAAGCAGTGTTAAATGAGTTTCAACTGCACCCTCACAATAGAATTTATGAACCTTCCTGTCTTAAGCCAAAAGTTTTTCAAAATATGAGTAAGGCTTCAGATCTTTGGAATGGGGAGGTTCATCAACTTTTTCCTCAAATGCTTGCTAAAATTAATCAAGTACAGGGTGAAGATGCAACAATCCCAGTTGTATCCCAAAACACACCCACTATTGTTGTTCCACCAATTCAACATACCCCTGTTGTAACTCACACTTATGAGAGAAGGTCTAAACAGCCAACTTCTCTCATCTCAACATTGCATGTTGCTGAACCTTTTGGTTTAGGGACAAGTAGTGGTGGTTCAAGGCTTAATCCTAGTCCAACTAGGGAAGAGCCTGAATCAATGCCTCATGATTCACCTCTCCCAGCAGGTTACACAGTTGGAAGTGATGAAGGCAGTGTGCAACTACCTGAATTGATGGACATTTGTACCAAGTGAGTCAAGCAGGTTCAAGCTCTAGAGAAAGACCTGGCATAGACCAAAGAACAACATGCCACAGAGCTGAATCAATTGAAGGCTGAGATTCAAAGATTGCATAATGAAGTTGAGAATCTCAAGAAGAAAAGATCTAAAGTTGTGTTATCTTCATCATTTTCACCTCAGGATGAGTTTTCTGCAAGTTCTACTAAAGTTTTGGGAGATTCTTCCAAACAGGGGAGGAAAATAGATGCAGAGCTTAAGGGGAGGAGTAAAAATTTTGAAAAAGAGTTTGATGAGCTTACTGATTCTGATGATGCTCAAGCAAAAGATGATGTAGCTGACACTGAGGGGAGGAAATTGGATTTTGAAGATATGGATGCTGATGCTGGTTTTAACTTTGATGATTTAGTTGGAACTGCTCAACCAATTTCCACTGAAGCAGAACAAGTTCCCACTGATCAACCTTTTCCCACTGCAAGAGAAAAGGTTACCACTGCTACTCAAGAAATTACCACTGCAGAGGAAGAAGCTGCCAGAATAAGATCAGTTAAAGGAAAGGCTATAGTAATTGCTTCAGATCAAGAGACAAGAAAGATTTCTAAGTATGAACAAGCTCAGATTGACTTTGATGCAAGATTAGCAGAGCAACAACAAGCTGAAGAGAATGAAAGAAAGAGAAAGCTTGAAGAATATGAAGTTGCTAGTTTTATGGAAGCTAAGAGGTTGGATAAACTTGAAGCAGTAATGGCAGAACCAATTTCAAGTGTATCACCAATTGTCATACATGAGAAACCTCCATTGTTCACTTATGTGCCTACAGAAGAAGAGATTGATTACTTGATTAACAATGATCAAATAATCAGGAAGAAGGCCATTGAACTGATTGCCAATACAACCTTGAATGAAGATCAAAAGTCTGCTCAACTTAAAGATTTTATTCAAATGAAGAATCAGCAGGCTCTTGATGAAATCATTGGGGATGTTAGAAAAGGTCAAAAGAAGCCAAGAAAACCTACAAAGGCACATATTATTGCTGAGATGAAGACTTTTTGTTGCCATGTTGGTAATATGAAGATGGCTCAATTCAAAGGAATGTCACATGATCAGATTGAAGGAATTTATTACAGAATCAAAAGACAAGATAGTAAATTCATTCCAATGGATCAAGAACCAATAACATTGAAGGCAAAAAGGACTGGAGTGAGTCTTGAATCAAAAGATGCAAAGAAGTTGAAGACTCAGAAATCATCTCAAGCAGAAGAGGGTCCTAGCAAGTTGACAGAAGAGCAAGTTACAAACATGGTGTTCATATAGACTGATGTACTAAATATTGAACCTCTACAAGCAAGATATCCAGTAGTTGGTTGGGAAATCTTTTCTGATAGTTTTGGTGTAGCTTGGAAGATCATCAGAACTGGAAGTGTCACAAGCATTTGCAGAGATTTTGAAGATATTGTTAGATCTTGTGATAGAGAAGATTTGGATACTTTGTGGAGAATTGTTCAAGATCAGTTTAAGAAGGATGAACTTGTTGATGTCAAAGTTAAGGAGTTATGGGTTCACTTCAGAAGATTATATGAACCTGATCCAAGTGATAGATATTGGAGATTTGAAGCTCATGGTACAAGAACTTTGTGGAAATTCTATGATTCAAGTTTTGTGCATCATATTTCTACTCAAGATGGAGTTGATGTTTTTATGCTGGCTGAGAAAGAATGTCCATTGAGAGCTGGAGTATTGACAGTGATGTTGACTGAGAAGCTTAGGTGCTGGGAAAGAACTCAAGTCATAGATGATTTGATACAAAGGATTTATGATCAAAGTGTGAGAGCTGATAAAGAGTTATTAAGAAGAAGATAAGTGTTTGGAAGAATTCCCATATCCTCATGGTTGCTGCATACTTGAAGAAACTTATTGATTTATTTATTAATCATAAGTTAGGGGAGGACTGTTGGGAATTATACTAACAGTTACCACAGATAAGAGAAGATGTTACAACTGCAGAAGATTGTACTTGCAGTGGAAACTCATTACCACTGCAAGAACATATATTACCACTGCTTATTAGATAACTGTTAGGAAACGTGTTTAGATAAATATAGAATAGATCTTGTGTATATCTTATTCTATTAGCATTATACTTATCTTGTAGAAGAGGACTCCTTGTGCTATAAAAGGAGATCCTAGGTTAAAGGTTTGATATACGTTTTCTAGAGCTTCAATGTGTAACCCTAGTGATATCAAGATCACTCGTATTATTATCATTAATAATATTGGAGCTAATAGTTTATTTACATACATTGTTCATATACAACTGTCTTACTCACAATCAAACTTCTAAGTGTTGCTAAGTAGATTCCGCATACTTAGTGATATAATTCAAAGTATCAATCTAACACAAGTTCAAGGTGTTTAGATCCATCAAATACCTTACTAACATTCGGCCTGATTTGAACACACGGAACACCGAACCAAGGGAACACTAACAAGCATCAACGTCATCATCATTCCTCTTTTTTAAACATGTCAAACACGTAACAAACAGAACCGTACGGGATGCCAAATCCCTGTCCTTTAAAGTACTTTCGGCACTCTGTAAGAATTGCTTGAGTCGCAAGCCTAAGCACCCAGGATTAATAGAGTTCTACATACATAATCGTTTAGTAGCAACAACTCACGATTACAACACGAAAGCGGAAGCAGACTGATAAGAAGAAACAGAAGCATACAACAACTATTTCTATAACTCTATTATAGTTTGGTACGTATGATATATTTTGTGTATCTCTACATGCACTCACATATCATCTTTATATAGCATATGTTTGAACACCTGATAACTATCATGCTTCCAAAATAATAGGAGATGGTGGGAAGTTATTAGTTTAATATCAAACCAAGTCCATCACTAACCCATTTGATCAGGTCAACCACGAATTTAAAATACAAGTGCTACTCCAACTTGTACCTATAGCTATATAATAAATACAATCAATTGCGGCTTCAAGAGTTTGTACTTTGACCAAACTTGCCAACATCAACTTATGTCCCAACAATCCCCCACCATGTTGGGAAGTTTTCTGCTCCACTGATAGGTTGTGTCACGAAGATTAAACCCCGTTTACTCCAAGTATACAAATAAAATTGATTCAATGGTGTCCGAAGATTAAACCACAAAATTTTATAGTTTTATATGAATACTTATATACACTTCCTATCGTAACCAACGTGTTCCCACTGAGCGCGAATATAGCCATGCGCTAAAAATCCTGATTCATGACCCTCTAAGAGAGAAACCACAACTCTCTATTCAAGGCGGCACCACCTTTAAGCCATATTGGCAAAACTTCTATAATGTCTCCATTGCTAAAACGCCTCTAAAGTTTTGTTTAGAGAATAATCTCATCCTCATTCTCGGCAATGCCGTACTATCTCTACTACATGTGGGTCAATTATTAAGTACCTTCTACCGACTAGTGACTTGTTATTACCCATTAAACTTGGAGATAGGAGCACTAAATTCAAGTCGGGTTACCATCACTAACTGATTCACATTTCACACCCATGCCTCTAGCAACTCCCAATAAGTCTCTCGTCAGAGACTTAAAGGAGAAATCCACTTCTTCATCACATGTCGGTGACATCATAAATACTTACTAATGGCCATTCTCAAATATTTGCAAATAAATTCCATCACACTGGAATTTTGAGAAATTAGATCTCAAATCCAATTTACCTTTTCTCTAGCCACGACTAGGCAAAAAACTCAACTTCCTTCTTGAAGTTTAAATACACATTTGTTTCTTGTGCATTCAAGATTCAACTACGTTTGTACATATGAGTTAATGATCCACCAACTTGTGAACTTTTGTATGATTTTCATGTGTGTTTATAATTCTCAATATGTTTGATTATGACTATAGGGATGAAAGGAGAAAATCATGATCATAGTGATCAGTTATGATCACAATTCTATCCTAAACAAGGGACATAGGCATAGACGGACCCCGGAATTTTGAATGGGTGTTGCACAAATTTTCTAAGAGAAGTTTTGCTCAAAAAATTTCGATCATAAGTACTAAAATTTGAAACATAAAGAAGATTTGGCATAAAGTGAAGTAGCACTAAATATTATCGGGGGTTGCACATACTAAAAATACGACATTTTTCAAAGAATTTACACTTCGTGACACAAAATCGGGTGTGGCCCGTGGCACACCCGGCTCCCAAGTGGGTCCGTCCCTGGACATAGGGTGACGGTTTCAACTTGATATTGCTGCTTACCAGGTCATACATTCTTTATCAATCACATACACATGAAACGGCATACACGAACTCCTTCAATAGAGTAAGGTTATAACTCGCCTTTTCATAAACCCCACCATAAATCTCAATATTAAATTTATATCGTTCAAGAGTTTATATATACATACCAGCATTTGGTTCAATCACTCACCAATGCAACACAATATGAAATCAACAATTTCACATATCACAATTTCTCTAGTTTTAGAAGCAAGATAAAAGTTTCCTTCTCAAACCTTTTTATTTATTTATTTATTTTGTTTTTTATCTATAATTTAATATATTGTTGAGATAATAGTCTTGTGATAAACACTTTTATTTCAATCACACTCTCAACTAATGCTCGATTACATATTCTAAAAACTAGACTTTTGTTTTCCTTTTCTTTTAATTTCCGAATAACATAAACCAACAAGTTTCTATCTCCAACATAAAAGTCGTTCTACAAATATACAATCTGCATGCATGTCTCAACATATGACATAATTGTTTCACGAAAACAATTTATACACTTCTTAAATAAACATGCTTATTCAATTTGTGAGTATGTTGGTGTAGTCATTTGATGCATCATTAGCCCTTTAATAGCCACATGCCCACATGTATAGTTCATATTAAATGAAATAAAACTACGTTAATTCTCAATATCAAAAATATACAAAACATAATTTATCTGAGCTATTTTTGTCACAAGGATTGATATATGTGTGGACCAGTTTTACCAAGCAAACATCTTATTTATTTATTTATTTATTTATTATTATTATTATTATTTTTTTTCCAATTAACAACCAGCATGTTGTTTATCCAGAATATTAATTTTCAAACTAACAATATATTTTGCTTCATACTGCCGCAAGTTTGAAAATCACACTTCAATTCATTTGGTTTCATAAACTGTTAAGAGACAAGTTAAGGTCCCCATATGAAACCTTTAAAAAACATTAGAAGATTATCACAGAATGTTTGAAATCACATATCATTTGATTTCATTTGGATTGCAAACTAGAAGATTATCACAGAATGTTTGAAATCCCTATATATAGTGATCAGGTCTCATACCAACATGTATGTGACAGCAAAACTGAGTTCAAAGAATCACTGTATCAAGAACAAATTAGGAATACCTTACTAACATTCTGATAAATATTGTAGCATCATAATGCCACACCGAGTAGCATAAACTTCGGCCTGATTTGAACACACGGAACACCAAACCAAGGGAACACTAACAAGCATCAACGTCATCATCATTCCTCTTTTTTAAACCTCTCAAACATGTAACAAACAGAACCGTACGGGATGCCAAATCCATGTCCTTTAAAGTACTTTCGGCACTCCGTAAGAATTGCTTGAGTCGCAAGCCTAAGCACCCAGGATTAATACAGTTCTACATACGTAATCGTTTATTAGCAACAACTCACGATTACAACACGAAAGCGGAAGCAGACTGATAAGAAGAAACAGAAGCATACAACAACTATTTCTATAACTCTATTATAGTTTGGGACGTACGTATGATCATGATATATTTTGTGTATCTCTACATGCACTCACATAGCATCTTTATATAGCATATGTTTGAACACCTGATAACTATCATGCTTCCAAAATAATAGGAGATGGTGGAAAGTTATTAGTTTAATATCAAACCAAGTCCATCACTAACCCATTTGATCAGGTCAACCACGAATTTAATATAGGCAGAATTGCATATTGCATATATATCCCTCCCAACTTGTAGGCAGAATTTAATATACAAGTGCTACTCCAACTTGTACCTATAGCTATATAATAAATACAATCAATTGCGACTTCAAGAGTTTGTACTTTGTGCTTTATAAGTGACCAAACTTGCGAACATCAACTTATGCCCCAACATCAAATGACAGAATCAAATCATTATCTAATAAATAAGTAACATGAAACGTCACAAAATAGATTTTCATATCAATAGTTACCTATGTCGCATTAAAAATTGTAATCAACATGAGATCAAAGGTCGACTGGAATACTGTAATTAATAAGATTGAAAAAAAAAAAATCAAATCAAATAGTTGTAGAGCACGTTCTATTAAGGCCACCAATTTAATTTGTACTCATCTGAATTGCAGTCATTGCCGTCGTCATTAAAACTTGTCCTAGGCAGTTCAAGAAGAAAATGGTAACTTCTCCAAGAATTCGTTAAGGTTTCCCATTTTCCATCACCAGGATTTTTTATTTCAATATCTTTCAGATCACACGTTTTCCGTTTCATCATACCCACCATTTGCTCATACCAGTAGTTCTTGCCTTTGGACGACATATAATATGCCTTTGCATAACGGGGATAGCAAATTGAAAAAATAAAATCAAAAAGTGGCGAGTGCTTCCACAACTTTTTATCCAAATGTATTCCCAAAGATAATAGTTGCACGTTTCTAGCTGGAAACGGAACCATTCTTCTCAGATCTTCAAGGTTTATGTACGATGGCACAAAATTACCCTTTATTTCAATGTCAAAGTTGCTCGATAAATCAAGTGCTTTTCTCACCTTAAGAAAAAAGGACAGATCAATAGGATAGTATTTATGAAGCCTTAGTACGAGCTTGATTTGTGCGGGAGTATTAGATGGAAACAAGAGGCTAGGCATTTTCAGGCCTTCATATGAGAAGTAAAGTAAATTTGAAG
Source organism: Artemisia argyi (assembly GCA_030686995.1). Taxonomy (NCBI): domain Eukaryota; kingdom Viridiplantae; phylum Streptophyta; class Magnoliopsida; order Asterales; family Asteraceae; genus Artemisia; species Artemisia argyi. Next base: position 17,443,127 of record CM060688.1, on the reverse strand, counting down.
CATAAATGTGTATGTTCATTTGCTTGTCAGAGAAGCAATAATTAAGAGTCACTTTCTTCAAGGAAACACAAGTAATTTCAAAGGTTTCTAGCGTGCAGTCGGGCAGTATAAGGAACAAAGTCTCGAGAAAAGGAAACTTTGATAATATCATGTCGGAAAATGTATGGCCTACACCGGAACTACATAAACACAATTCTCTTACGCTTGCTAATGTATCCATTCTCATTGTAAACGGCCTTGAATATGTACCATAAGTAATAAACCGAAGACTTGGGACATCATAAATATCCAAACTCGTGTCGTTAGAATCCAATAATGATTTTATTTCCAAAAAACGAAGATAATGAAGGTTTTTTACTTTAATAATCTTCAAGAGCTGGGAATAAAGAATTCTTATCTTCTCAAGTAAGCTACAAGAAGAAAATAAGTTATGAAGTGTCCCTTCACTTATGCACACCTTTTCCAACTCGAGTACGCGTAGGAGCGAACACTTGATCACAGGATTTATATTCATCCTAACCTCACAGAGCTTTATTTCACCAGCTCTTAAATTTAAGGTATTTAGCTTCTCACAAGAGAATAACGCATCTGGAATCGTAAGCCAACCAACCTCATTTTTATTAAGCTTCTTGCCACATATTTTTAGAGAAACCTTTTTGAGACAATTTCCAGAAGCTAGTACTTGAAACCAATTTTCAACAAGAGAAGGCAATGACGATTTCTCAATGTCTAAGTGAAGCTGAATACTGTTGATTAACAAGTTTTCTTTGAGAGTATGATCAATAAATTTAATGTATTGTAGTTCTTCTTTTTTGGTGAGATGAGCATCAGGTGCACATGAAGTAAACCTGAGGGTAGGGATGGTAGACCAAGCGTGTAGCCATGACTTGGACAAGACACATGTGCGGGCAGCATCTTTTGTGGGCAACAACAATTGAATACGATGAATCAACTCAACTGGAACATATTCTAGTTGTGGTGTGATGCTTAAAGATGTCTCTTCTCCCTCCATGTCTTTGGGTACAACAACATTTTTGCAAAAGTGATCTAAAAACACGTTCAATAATTTGATAAACATCTTGCAAACGTAAGAATTTAATTACCTAGCTTAAAAATTGATGGCTGTCTTAACCGTCTTTGCTTTGCTGCTAGCTGCTACGTACTTTCTTATTCTTAGGAATAACGAAATCACTTTATATATATTATTTCATACATAGGATTTACTGTATCACAAGAAATATATATATTATATATACATAGGAAGATATCTTTTCTATAATTCAATAAAAAAATATTTAGATTTCCAGTTTCGATTTCCATAATATATATTTATATATACGACAATCAATTATGTCATTTGACTATTTGATATTTTAGGCCCTGCGTATACCGATTGTCAATATTTCAAGTCCACTAGGATTTACTGTATCACAAGAAATATATATTATATATACATAGGAAGAGATCTTTTCTATGATTCAATAAAAAATATATAGAGATTTAGTAATTGAATTCTTTCCAGTTTCGATTTCCATAATATATATTTATATATACGCCACTCAATTCATGTGTATTTTATTACTTTCGTGCCTATAGATGCGATGGTTTTGTTCGACTAACTCTTTAGGTAAATAGCAGGCTCATAAAGATGATTAGTTCTGAATAATTTTAACAGTTTATTATTATTATTATTTTTTTCTAACTTTATGGCAATGCACTTAAATTGTTTTATGCAGACTATAGGTGGGTACTTCGAATGGGCTTTTTTAGAGAAATGTTAAAGAGCAGATAGAGTACTAAAGCTTGATAATTTTTTTCCACTGTGATATTGTGACCATCTTCATGTGAGCGTAAGCACCTGATATTCTCTTTCAATGGCATCTCCCATGAGCGTGGGCACCTGATATCTTTGGCAAACCTGATTCTTATACTTGACTTTAATTTGGATCTCTATTTCTTTAGACCGTGAACTATTAAGTAAAAAATAGTGCCTTACAAATAGTATTAGTCCAATTGTTGCTTTGGGTTTTAGACTTTAGAAATAGTATTAGAGTAGTTGTTTTGGTGTATTAGTCCAATTTGCGTGTAGGCTTGAGATTGTCTTTATAGGGAAATCTTACTTTCTTTGTTGGAATTACCTATAAGGTCATTGTCATTGTTGCAATTTGTGTTGTTTTTAATGACAGCAATCTTTTAGAACACTGAAAATTGTATATGGCGCAATATAAAAGATTCTGAATCAGCCTTAGCATTATGTTTGACTACGGGATATTTCAGTGAACGTTCTAATAATGATTCAAGAGGTTGCAATTCATATTGCATTTGAATCATCATTTGACCAATCGTAATGCAAATTGCAAATAGGTTGTTGCTTTAATCTCCACTTGCAATAATGTTAATACGTGTATTTGGATTGTGATTCCTTATGCTTATATCTTTTAAGATCAAGCAACTTTGTTCTATGGTTTTTGCATTAGTCATGTCCATTTAATCCAAAGTGGTGTTGCAACATGTAACTACATTTGTGCTTTATGGTTATTAGTGTGGCCTACTACAATGCTTATAAAATAGCCAAATAGGTAAGGTTGCTACTGATATATGGTTGTGTACTTGTGTGACTGGTTACAGATGAAGTTGCTTTGATAAAGTCTTGAAACCATATGAGACATTTTATTATTTTTTTGGTACTTAATGTTGTTAATGTTAGTTTTAACGGATAATAAATTAATATATCATGACCGGACTCGAACTCGAGACTTCGGGATTGCACACTTTACGTATGAGTTTTAATAAATTAATAATTATTGTTTTAGTGACGAATAATTATTAAATTCACAAAACAAATACTTAACGGTAACTAACGACCGTTAGACGAAACATGAAGGACTAGATTTGGAAAAGAGTGAAAGTTAGGTTCGGGTTGGGCCTTGTGAACCCATGGCCGCCCCCCCCCCCCCCCCCCCCCCCCCCCCCTCCTAGGGCTTTGGGATGGCTTTTGCTACAAGTATCTTGATTAGTATATAATGAGACACCCTCTAATTCATTCTAATCATCCCTTGGTTCCATAGCAACCAAATCTCTTCTTTCATCTCATTCTTTGTGTCTAATCGATCTTTGATTGATAGGACCAATAGTTAAAGTTTTGTGAAGCAAGAATCTAGTATTTCTTATTGAAACGCTAGTAGTACGTGTGTGTGAGAACGAAGTGTTAGCATACTTTTGCTAACGGTGATCTTGCCTTGTGACTTCCCCAAGTCGATCCAAGTAAGCCTCATCTAGGGTTTATAAGTTCTTGTTCTTGCTTGAATCAAGAGGTACGCATCTTTTATATTTCGGTTAATTTATTATTTGTATTTGATCTATTCCGCTGCGTACTCTTTGATGTTTATATGTTTTAGTTTTATTATTATTCAAATATTCCAACAGTGGCATCAAGAGCCGTTAATACATTATAATGAATTACCGAAACACATAAAAATTGAATCATTTGATTAATCACATGCTTGGTATTCTTATGTTTTTATATTTTTCATAAACCCTAGATTTTATTTATTTTTATATTTTCGATTTTTTTTTTAATTATAAATGTCGATTTTTTTTATTTAAAAATAAATTAGGGTTTGATGAATTATGTAATAAAAACTTATAGAAACCCTAGGTTGCATGTAATTTATGTGTATGGATATTGTGATATGCCGTTTGGTTGCGTTCCTTGATTGACATGATTATTTGTTATAATATGTGCAATATGGGTATCCATGACAAACCATGCATGTGTTGTTATGGATTAATGATTTGATTGATTTCATGCTTATTTATGTGATTTTATTATAATTGATAAGTTGTTTAGTAAATTTTATGAATAAAGATTACTAAAATTTGATTAATTATAAAATTAGGGAAGACCCTATTACAAATCGTGTATGATCAATAGTGTGTTTTAATATTGATTTTAATTTGCATGACCATTATTGTTGTTGTTTGTTTATTTTATTTTATTACTTTTGTTTTATATGTTTTGTAACATGATAGTAACAAAGGGTAATTTCAATAAATAAAATATTAAACGGACTTAATAATGGTGAAATCTTGTTTTGAGCTTACTTAATAAATCTTGGACTTTTGGTTGATTGATCGCGACTGTATTAAGTGGTTGAAAGGTGGAACTAATTATGACAAACTATTAAAGTGGGTATAAGGATGGCTAGGCATTAAATTGCGGCCTTAGATAGCACTAGTACAGATTTGGCCTTTCGTCACACATAGCGTATTTCGAATGGTCACACAGCAACATATTTATGTGACTAAATGTACCAGCCTTAAATTAACAGCCACACTTGATCCGACTTGTGTGACCATTTCGTAAAATATATGTCACACATTGGTGTATATATGTGACTAGAGGGTAACTGGTAAATATTTTTCGACATTTTAGTCACTTTTAATTCGGGACGTGTGACTGATACAAATCAGCTCGAAACATTAGTCACACTATAGATATACATATGTGACAACTATATGTCACACAATTGAACAGTGTGACTAAAAAAGATATATGGTCACATGAAGTACTTGCGTATGTGTCTAAATTATATAGTCAAGTTTGTCACACATTATATAAACGTGACTGCTATTCTTTGCTGAATAGTTAGCCACATATGAATTTGAAATGTGTGACAACTAAAAATTCAGTTTGAAACGTTAGTCACGATATGCATTTAAAAGTGACAAATATATGTCACACACTTGAAGAGTGTGACCAAATGTCATATATGGTCACACTAAACCATAAACATACATGATTAAGTGTAACAAAAATTTATTACATATGGTCACGTAAGTTAATATGCGTGTCTAAAGTCTAGTGTGTGTTTGCTTGCCACAACCTAATGTGTATAGTCACATTTAATTGTAGCACGATCATGTGACTATAGGCTTTACAATAGTCACACCATATCACAAATGTGTATCTAAATCATGATTATCGACACGTTATAAGGGTATTATATGTGACCAATACATTCAAAATAGTCACATTGTGAATTTCATGTGACTATTATTTATAGCAAAATGTGAACTCAGTTATCATTAACCTTGATATTAGTCACATTGAGTTACACAAACAACAGAGTTGTAATAGCAGTAGTAACTATTGTAATAGCAGTAGTCACTTTTGTATAAACAACAGAGTTGTAATCTCACAAAAGGTGAACTATATAGTACTTACCAAAAGGTTTTTTACAACATAATGAAAACAGAGAAGCTAAAGTACGTACCCCTGCTACCTCCAAACACCTAATTATCAGCTTGTTTTCTTCACATCATACAATGCTCTCTTATACTGAGCATGAATTCTTTCAATGAGATCTTTAACTACCTCTCTACGTTCTTCACATATGATCTTTGTAGATGTCATCACAGCAAGTAAACTAGCAGGCAAAGGATATTCTTTTTCTGCAAGCATAAAAACATCAATTCCACCTTGTGTTGATAAGTGATGTACATTGCAGCTATCATAAAACTTCCATGAAGTTGAGAAATGATGGCATGGGAAGTTCCAGTAGATATCAGCTGGATCAGGTTTATAAAACCTATGTAATTCAACCCACAAATCTTGCTCTTTTGCATCTAGCTTCTTGACTGTTTTGATTCTTTCTTGAACCAACTCCCATAATCTGTCTAAGTCTACTCTGTCAATTGCTCTTATCAAATCCTCAAACCTTTTGTACACTGCTGATCCTCCACCAGCCCTGATTATCTTCCAAGCCTTTCCAAATTTATCTCGGTAAATCTCCCAGTCTATGATTGGATGTCTACCTTGAATAGGGTCAACATATAATGTTTAAGGAACAATCACCATCATCTGATCATGAGAAGAGCTGTCTTCTATTCTTTGTGAATCATTCTTCTTCTCAGCAGGTTTGTCTTCAATGATCTTTTTTTTCTTTGATGGTGTTTCTTTTGTACCCATGGGGATAAAGTTTTCAACATATTTCTTGATTCGGTAGTATAGACGTTCAATTTGTTTATATGTCATTCCCCTGAGGTTAGAAGCTTTATACTCACCTTGATGCTGTATGTATATCTTCATTTCACTGATGAGCTGAGACCTTGTGGGATTTCTTTTCCTCTTCTGACATAGACGTTGATTCATTAACTTAATTAGGTCCTTCAAAACTAATTCTTCATATCTTTCATTTATCAATTCAGCAAGTCTTTGTACTTTGTCTTCCCCATTTACAGTCTCATCTGTGTAAAGTTCTTTAATTCTAGCCTGTAGAACTTCATCCGCATCAATAAAAGCTTGCATTTGCTCTCCATGAGCTCTTTTTTTTCTCCTCTTCTTCAAGTCTGAATTTTACTTGCTCGTCTGTTTCAAATTCAGACACTTTATCTCTCCTCTTCTCATCCATAAAGTTAGCTATTTCAGCTTCATCAACTCTCTTTGCAACCTCTTCATCTGTAGCAACTTCAGCAGTAGAAACTTGATTTGTTGTAGCAGCAGAAACATCTTGTTGTACCACCTTAGCCATTTCTTCAACATTACTATTAGTAGCAGTTTCTCCCAAACTAGTATTAGTTTCCACTAACTGCTCTTTATTTACATCTTCCAAAACCGCCTCATAACCCCCCTTGTCTGCAACTAAATAATCATCATCTACATTATCATCACTATCAATCCCAATATCCATATCCACATGCATATCAGCACAAGCACCTTCAGCATTTGTTGTTTCCTCCCCTGAGACTCTGCTTTCATTCCTCACCTGTTTGGGAGCATCCTCAAAACTAGTAGCCTTAGAAGAACTCACCCTGTGTGCTGTGCCCACCTTCTTCAACCTTCTGAACTGAGCTTTTCTTGACCTCTTTCGACCTTCCAAATATTGAACACTCAGCTTCAACCTTTTGATCTTTGCACCATTTTTTGTTAAGCGCTTTTGGAGGCCAAGAACATCCTCTTCTAACTGGGTACAATAGGCCTTCAGATCCTGTATAAGTTTCATTATATTCTCACCAGTATCCATCAATTCATTTGTTTCTGAACTACGCTCACCACTTATGGATGTGTTACCTTCCCTGAGAGGTGAATCAACGGGTGTATACTCACTCTCATGTATGTTACCACTGGCCTGCTCCACACCCATGACATCCTCACCCTTTTTTTGTGGAAGGTTCACCATATATGGAAAAAGCGGTGTAACCTTTCCTGAAAAATCCTTGCCATTATTTTTCAGATTTGAAAATACTTTCTTTTGTAGTGAGGGGGCAGCATAAGTTCCTTTATGTCTTTTAAAGGTAGTCAACTGTTTTTGAATAATAAGTTGCAAAAACCTTGGATATAATAAAGAAGTACCATCATTAGCCAAGGTCTTGATCATACCCTCCAAAATCATTTTTGAAAAATTAAAAGGTTTTCCTTTACTAAGGCATATCACTGCTGATGCCATGGTGGTACCAAACTCATTCCAACCTGTTGTTTTAGGACCAATGTTGCAAAAATCGTGAATCGGTACTGAGGCGGTCCGGGGCCGATTAGCGATTTTTTACCGATTAATCGGCCGATTTTCTTGACTCGGCCGATTTCTGTGGAATTCTCTCCAAGGTCCTGGGCCGATTACCGATTAATCGCCGATTCAGCCAATTTTTGCAACACTGTTTAGGACTCAAACAATGTAAGAGAGTATGAATCAAGAATTTCCACTGAGATGAGAAGAGACCTTTGTAAAATTTTAATCTGTCATTCTTCTTCTCATACCCCATTTTTTTCAAACTTTTGAAAATGGCGGCATTTTCAAGACACACAATCACTTCATTATCTGGTAGGTTAAGAGATTCCCTAATAAATGACTCAGTTATGAGTATACGTTGGTCGTCTACCTTAGCCTTAATATGTTTTTCTCCATTACAAGTTATGACCTTAGCAGTAGCCCAAAACTGCTTAATAAAAGAAATGCATATAGGAGGATTGACAGTTAATGCATACCTAATAGGGGTAGCATTCAAGAAATCGATTATCTGTGTGAATCCTTCAGAACCATCTGGTTTCTTCAAAAAAGCGACCATGTTGTGTCTGTCAACAAATGTGCGTTTTGATTCAATTGGCAACACCATCTTGAATTAGGGTTTTGTGATTTGGGGATTTTGAAATTGATTGATAAAAGATGTTAGTGTTGTGATTATAGAGAAATTATGTGTGCGTGAAACTGAATTATCGATTTGATTGGGATTTATACCGTTAAGTGTAAATGTTACCAATCCACCCCTGCACTCTCAGTTTTAGCAGTACAAACCCACATGAAATAACGTTTTCTTAGCAGCAGATTTTTTTTTTTTTTTTTTTTAGTGCAAAGGGTGAATCATTATATTAATATCAACAAGTAATAAGAAAATTGAGCAATGAGAAAAGTATGGGAATTAAGATTAAACATTTTCCATTAAAACTTGAAATGAAAAATTACAAAATAATGTTCAAAACCAGCTGCAGTAACGTTTTTTTAGCAGCAAAATCTTTTTTAGTGCAAAGGTGAATCATTATATTAATATCAACAAGTAATGAGAAATTTGAGCAATGACAAAAGTACTAGAATTAAGATTAAACATTTTCCATTAAAACTTGAAATGAAAAATTACAAAATAATGGAAATAAAAGTTACACATTCTAAAAATATACTAATCTAATTTTGGAGATTTCTCCGGGTCAAATGCCACATGTGCATCTTCGTAATTCAACCCATCAAACTCCAAATCAGACAAATCATCATCATTCAATGTCTTTAATGCAGGAAAGGATTGATGTTTCCCACAGGTGGCTTGAACCTTTTCAACATCTTCGGGCCAATCATGATCCATTGGGACGAGCGTTTGCAAGGGATCAATGCTTATATATAACTCTTTACAGAACTATATACACATTAGTCGCCAACAAAGACTAGTCACAATGGAACATGATTGACTTGAAGAAATCTGCAAAATTTCATGATTGACCTGATCCAAATATCCCTTCTAACTTCCCACTACTGCTCCTTTTGTCGTTTCAACTCCCTTTGAGCAAAGGACGGCACCAGCCGCATTGCAAGATTGTTGAAAAAACAAAAGAAACAGTATGGGAAGTTAGAATGGAAAGGTATGTTGAAATTCCAGACTCAAAGTAATACAAACAATCTACAAATGTTGAGTAAAGAATAGAGTCTAAGTAACATCACTTATCTTGAATGCGATAATAAAGGAGTGTGGCATGTCATGAACAATACACACTATATCATTATCGCATTGAAGACGTCTCAATGATCAGGCCATATCTATCTAACGATGTAGATGGGTTCCATCGCTTTAATTGGACCCCGTTTTCTAACGATGTTTAATCTTGATTATTGAAAGAACCATTAAACATCGTTAGAAAATGGGGTCCAGTTAAAGCGATGGAACCCATCTACATTGTTAGATAGATCTGCCCTGATAATTGATCTTTAAGTTCTTAGCAACCAAATTCTTACTATCATTTATATTGCTCACTTAAATGTGACGAACATACATATTAGTTATGTAGGTCCTACGACATTAGAGAGCTAATCATGAATCAATGAAATCATATTAAATTTATATCAACAATGCAATGGAAATATTTTCATTGTAACTAAATACATGAAAAAACTCTTGAAGTTCTTGATATGTTTATTGTACTTCAACCTAATCCTAAGATAAAATAAGCTAATCCAAGCAAACCTTAATATCTCTTTTGCTCTAATTATTCGCAAAAACAACACAGCATGTTCTTCCTTATTCTATCAATACAAATTATACTTAATAATTATTTCTTTATTTTGACAGAGAGCAAAGATGAATCAATAATGGATGGACAACACCAGAACAAGTTTATGTTCATACTTGAAAGTGGTGTCTGTCCACCCATCACTGATACTTCTTCCATCTTTGATACTCAGATGTTTTAGCCTAAATATTCGCACACACATCCGCCACTTTTCTTCCTTATTCTCTCAATACAAATGCAACATAATTTTTATAACAAATAGTCAACCTAATCCTAAGATAAAATAAGCTAATTCAAGCAAACCTTAATATTTCTTTTGCTCTAATTATTCACAAAAACAACACAGCATGTTCTTCCTTATTCTATCAACACAAATGCAACGCAATTCTTATAACAGATAATCAACCTAAGCCTAAGAATAAATAGCTCTAAGCTAGGGGGTATTTGGATTATATTCATTTGTGATCTTATCAGCTTTTTGAGATTCGGGATCAAAACCTAGATCCGAGTGAGTTGTAACTGTGAGTGTGAGAGAGAAATAGAGGATTATGGAAATGTGTGAAGTATGTTTGATAAGTTTGTATATAATATATATATATATATATATATATATATATATATATATATATATATATATATATATATATATATATATATATATATATATATATATATATATATATTGATTGGCTCCAAACGATCAACCTAATTGACCAGGTGATGGTCAACCAAGTCAAACTGCCTAGAATCAATCTCCGTGGAAGTATAGGGTTTCCCCGGGTCGTTATGTCCCAACGAGGTGTGATGGTTATTAAACGGGTTTGTGATCGGGTGAATTTGGACGAAAATGGATATAAGTGAGTTGTGATTGTTTATACTACTGACATATAAAAGAAAATAGCTTAAGTAAGCTATATTAACAAGTACGTAAAACTAGAAAACCTAGAAACGTTTAAAACCTAAAACGTATACGTTCACGTTTAAATAAAACGTAAACGCACAAAATTAAAAGTGAAAACTGAAATCTGAAAACACCCAGGGGGTGAAAATGACTTTTTTACAAACTTAAAGGTAAAAGAAAAATTTTAGAAAAAAAGAAAATAAATTTTAACACTAATTATTTATTTATTATTAATTAAATACTGATTAATACTTAATTATTAATATTTAAACAACTTAAATATAATACAATATTAATTAAATACTAAAAAGGTGAAAATAAAATTTCTAAAATTATAAAATAACTAAAAACTAGTTTTAAAATTAAAAATAAGTATTTTTGTCTTTTTGTGAATTTTCTATTAATTAATTACTAATTAATTGTTAATTACCTAATTAAACTGTTTTAAATTAATAAAAATAGAAAATGAACAATAAAAATTACACGAAAATTTCTAAAATTATTTTACATTATATAAAAGCTAGGAAAAATATAAAAACTAGGTTTACTTAATAAAAACTAATTATGCTATTTTAAACTAATTATTAATTAATAATTAATAAAACTAAGATTAATTCTAATAAATACTAAATGATAAAATAAAAATCTGAGAAAATTATCATAAATACTTTAATATAAGAGGAATTTAAGAAAAATATAAAATAGCTAAGTACTTAATAAAAATTTAAAAATGAAAATTAAAATTAAATTACATTAAATAGAAACTATCACTTAAAAATAAAATTGTTTTTTCTGGATTTTTCTTTTACCAATCTATTTTACAACTAAAAACAACAAACTTTTATGAAAACAACTTTTTAGGAAATCAGAAATAAGCTAGAATAAGCCAAAAAGTTGAGACAGTTGACTTTTATTGACTGTGGGAGGAAATGAGCTGAAATGGGTTCAAGTGGGACCCACTATGGTGGAACCTGATCTAAATAAGATAAGTGAACATGTTTGAGCAAGTAGAAACCAAAAAGTCCCACAGAATAAGCTAATAAGCCACAAATAAGCACCTTGAAACTTGGTATATGACTGAAAATGGGACAGAGATTTGGAGTGGATTCAAGTGGGGTCCACAAGGCCTCAGGTCAAACCATTGGTCAAAACATCAATCCTGCTAGGAGGGGGTGTAAATGAGCCAAGTGGTAGGGCTGTGGACCATTGTGGTGGCCAGAAAACCACCACCAAGTGGTGGTGATGGTGACTGTGTGGCTGATGCAGGGGCAATGCATGCCCTGCAGTCTACTTTGATCCAATGTGGGGCCCACAATAAAAATGCTAAAAATAGAGTAACTATGGGATCTTGTAGTAGAGGTGGGGGGTTACAAATCCTAAAAAGCTCAGGCTCTAAAACTCATTACAAAAATCTACAAAAATCTTGCTAGATTAGAGAAAATTGAAAACATGCACATTTGACTTTTTCATTTTTCATGCTCAGTTTGACTTTTGGGAGATTTAAACACTTCCCATTGATTGAGGTGAATGTTATAAGCTATAATATAACTAGTTTATGCTAAATTAGCAACTAATCTCCCAAATTCCATGATTATGCAGTCTAAAGTCTAACAGGTTTGAGAACATGGAAGATTGAAGTGAAACTTGACTTTTAACTAAAAACCTAAGTGTTTTAAGGTTGATAAGATCTAATGATACCCAAAAAGGTGTGTCTGCATTAGTTGCACCTACAGAAACTCACATCAACACAGTCAAACAAGCAGTTCCAAACACTCCTTCTGGATGACTGTTTGCAAATTCTCAAGAGATATTATGGATTTGAGCAAAGATTTTGATGAATGATTGTTGTGTAAGTTTACTGAGGTATTTCAGGTAAAAAGAAAGAAAGGATAAGCAGTTTGTTAAGCTAATGTGCAAAAAGCTATTTTAAAGCTAAAATTTGAAAAAAGTAATACAGAATTTAAGCAACAACTTCTTATACTATAAAATAAGCTAGAACATTATCAATAAGCATTAATAACTATTAAAAACATAAATAAGCACAAAAATAAACAAGAGTTAAGCTCAGCTACAGTAAATATGCTTAAAAGTGGGAATTGTCTTACAAATTTTCATCATGTGTGATTCACAGCCAATAACCAAGAACAAAACCCTTCCTATTGTCTCCCTTGAGACTTCTAAACCAATTCATTCATCTTCTTATTCCCTGCTTATTGCATTTATGATTTTCTCACCATTTTTTTGTGAATTTGAGGAATTGTCACTAAAACATGTCTAAACACTCCCTGAGCTCATAAACCCTTATAAATGACTCAAGTAAGCGAATTGGTACAGTACACAACTATTCTTAACAACATTTAAACCAAAATGAAAATTTAATGAATATTGAGTAAAACTGAGTTTGAACAAAATGGAACCTGAATTTAATTGATTAATTTTTGAGAATTACAATAATAAAGCTGAGAATACAAATTAGAAACTAGAATTATGACTAGAATTTTAAAACTTACAATACTCAAATTACACTAAATTATTTTACTCCTAAATTCCTACTACTCTCCTCTGCTCTTTCTTCTTGCTTTTTATATCACTTTCTTGGAATCCTTGCAGCCCTCTTGTCACTTCCCAGAAATAATCTTGACCAAAGGATGAATAAGATTTAATCTTGGCCGTTTGTTCATTTTCGCGCCCAAATTATCTTTTGTCTGTTTTCTTGGATATAATGGATGCCAGGGGGATTATTTGGATGCTTGTGTTTGGAGGGGTGTAGGAGGGGGGTGGGAGGTTGAGGTGCAGAGGGTGAGAGTTGGGTTTGTGATGATGGTCTTGGTAGAGGTTTGCAGGGGTGAGGTGGAAGAGGTAGTCAAAGGGGTCAAAGGTTGGGGTGGTCAATTTGTTAACCGAGGGGTTTTTATATTAAAACGGGATTGGGGAATTGGGTAGTGGTGGTGGGCTTGGTGTTGAGATTGGGCCAAGGAAGTGTGGAGTGGGCTGGGGTTATAAGGAGATGGATTGGGTTTATGATATTAAAAGGGAACCGTTTGGTTTTGTAGAAATATTACACAAGGACCAAAGTTGTAACTTGGCTGAAAATTAAGGACCCAATTTGTAAATAATCCAAAGTGGTAAAAAGGACTATTTTTGACATAGGTGAATAGTACAAGGGTGATTTTTGACATTTTCTATTTTGAAAACTCCCAGGGACCATTTTTGCCAAATTGCAAAGTACAGGGACCAAACATATAATTTTCTCAAACTTTTTACCCAAGGATCGTTTTTCATAATTTGTGACTTTTCTATGCCTTGGGTTGACTTTTCTTTCGTTTTAAACTTTTAGGGACTAGTTTTGTCAATTTTTAAAACTTGAGGGACTGAAACTGCCAATTATGCAAACTTTGTTCATTTTATCATTTGTTTTTAAACATTTTGCATCTAAAACATATAAAACACACTTTTGGGATAATTTCTGTATTTTGATGCATTTCTGAGTGTTTTTGGATGTTTTGGCAGTTCAGATACGATAAAAATGATGAGTATTTACACACTCATCAATCCCCCCACACTAAACTATTGCTAGTCCCTAGCAATCTTTTGAGAAAAACTTAATGGATTTTAAACTCTTTACCAAAAGCCACCACTTCTGGAGTAGCCAGGTGTGAGAACTGTGGTACACCTGATAACCGTGTGATTTTGAGCAAACCACCAGCTGTCAACGGATTTGATTAGTCTTTACCAAAAGCCGTTTGCTTCTTGACTAGCCAGCTCTTGATGGAATAGTCAACATCTTGGTGAGCTGATTACCAATTATGGATTTTCCACTGCCTTTACCACAAGCCATAATCTTGTGGGCTAGCCAACTCATTTGCTTTTGGGGAGTTGAGGAACCATACAATTTTGGGCAAATTGCAAGCCGTCAACGGATTTGAGATGTCTTTACCAAGAGCCGTTTGCTCCTGGACTAGCCAATCCATTTGTCGTTTAGACTAGGCGGACTGATAACCACAAAAATTTTGAAACTTAGTGAAAATTTTTGGTCAAAAACAGGGGTATAAGATAGTAAAATGTGATAAAATTCGCTAGAATAGCGAAATACCCCCCCCCCCCCACACTTAGAATGAATATTGTCCTCAATATTCATAGTCCCCGCTATTATGCCGACACTTTGAACGTAAAAGGGCAACATTACAAGCTAAGCGTGGAAAAACACCATTTTTTTTTCACTTTATTTGTAACCATAGTGGGGGACCCCCCACACTTAGGGTGAAAACCCTATAAGCATGCTACTGTTTTTGTTTACCGAGTCGCTAGCTTGACTCGACCCCGAATTCATTTGTCCTTGGGGAAGCATGATGTGGAAGAGACAATCTCAATCAGACTTTCATTCAAGATGTTTGGACAAACAGTTGAAGCACGTGAAAGTTCCACACCGATGAGATAAGTACCCGGCTGTAAATAGTATAAACTATAAGCGGTGATGCCGGGGTCAAAGATAAGGTCTTCATTCCCGAAGGAGTGAAGAACAGGAGAAGTCACCCGGTAGGTGAAGAACAGGAAGAAAACCATGATTTGATCTTCGTCCTCGAGGTCAGGCTCCGTGGCCTGAATTTGGATTGCAAGGGTTAAGCTCGTAAATATCCCGGGAGGGTGGGTAGGAATTTGCAAATTCTCATGACTGAGTGCATCTCCCCCCGGGCTAACATACTCCGGAGGAGTAGTGATATGAGTGAGTTCACAGGAGAACTCATCGAAGGTGAATGAATCATATTCGGGGAGAGAAATTTGAGAATGAGAAGTGGTACTGCCACTAATCTTCTCTCCCATATGATCAAAAGTAAAGGCTTCAAATTCCGGAATAGGATCATCGGAGAAAATGTCACTATCCTTAATGGGGATAGGAGATGAAATAGGTTTCTTTTTGAAAGCCTCGATTTGAGAAATGAGGAGATTGACTTTCAATAATGTTGCACGAAGTGCTTCATCTTTGATTTCAGTGTCAATCTCATCATTCTCTTCTTCTAAGCTTACTAGCTGAGAAGGAAAATCTTCCACATAACTGATGTCTCCACAAGATAACGAATCGTCATCATTTGAATCGGAGAACATCTCAACATCATCATTCGGGAAGACAAGAGGAGGAGGGATATCACACATATGATCAAAAGTTCCCTGTGACTCTCCTGGGATTGGGACCAGGTTCTCAGCACTAGACTTTATTAATTCGTCCGATTCCTTATTAGGAACAGTGCTAAGATGCTCATCCCCCATGATTAGAGAGTGAGTGTGAACTTCGGGTGTGATAACAGCAGACTGAGGGAGTTGAGAAGGACTAGCAGTCATGGTTTCTACAAGTTCCATGATTTCTACTGCTAGTGATTCAATCATATTCTTTTCTCCCTGTATTTCTACTGAAGCAGTTTCAACTGAAGTTGAATCAAGAGGTTTCTCAGATACCTTAGGGATTGGAACAAGGTCATCAAATTCCTCAAGAGGATTGATTTCGACCTCCTTGTCCCCCATTGGCAAGATATCTGAAGTTTCCTTGGGGTTTTCTTCTTCAAATGGTTCATCCTCATCACTTTCATCCTCAAGATAAAATGAGTTAACAGGAGGCTTTTGTTCTCTAAGAATCAAATCCTGAAGACAGTTTATACTATCTTGAATGGTTTTGTTGACTTGATTTTGATTCATAATCATTTTAGTAATCAATTCAGCTCTAGCTAACTCGTCCTGAGGCGGTGGTTGAGGGTTTGTGTATTGTGAGGGCTGGTTAAAACCAAATTCATGATTGTTACAAGGAACCTGTTCATAGACAAACTGATTCCTAATTTGACAATCAGAGCTGTAGTGAGGACCTCCACAATGCTCACAACAGTAAAACTGTTGAGTCTGGCTTGGTGTATTTTGATACGAAGCATTATTGAGATTTGGATAATATGATTCTTGCTCGTATGAATGTGATGGGTAGTTGGAAAAATTTGAGGAGTTGTTGGATGAGTTTTGATTAGGATCATAAGCAAATGAATTACTCGACCCACAAAACAAACAACTCCCGTTTTGAATATCATTACCACATTGTACACATGTACACCAACGACATGGTAAACCAAAAAGCGGCTCACCACAACCAACACAAGGAATAAAATCCGGAGGTGGGACAAGTGGTGTGCCCTTAGAGCTAGGAATTTCCACCACTTCCGTTATGGTCTCGGGTTTTGGTTCATGATGAACGTGAAGATTGGGCAAGTCGTTCTTTTCAGTCACTGCCCTAAGCTCAGTACGTTTGCTTGACAAACTTTTAACCGTAAACCGTGAAAGGTTAGGATTAATTATAGACGGTTTAGGAGCAATTGTGAGCTTAGGTTTTTGGACAACCGTAGGTTGGACGTATTTAGCACTTTCATGGTTAGAGGAAAGTACAGGGTCCTTTGTCACCTCGGTTTCTTGATCCATTTCCCTCACCGGAGAGGGAATAGGAATCGAAGGTCCATCATAATCAACACGACATCTCGACATTTTTGACAAGGCATAAGTTTTTCAACTTTGGTTTTAAAGGCCCTTTGCTCAAAGAAATCGTCATCGAGAGATGCCATTAGAATCGATTACGGGACAAGTGGAAGAAGTTAGAATCAACAGGATAGAGGGTAAAGGGATGAAGAATCAAAAAGGTAGGAGGGTAAAGATGGATATTTTTGGTGTTTTTGGAAAACATTTTGTAAGAAAGAAAATCTTTTTGTGTTTTTGTGTTCGTTGAAAACTAATTTTAAAATGTTTTCGGGAACTGTTTTGTTTTTAAAATAAGAAAATATGAACAAATGTTGGTAAATATACAATGAGTGTATATCCAGATTCACTAATCTGTAAAACCGTTTAGAAAACGTTCCCGCCTGTCACGCGGGTGACCCGGGTTCGATCCCCGGCAACGGAGCCAAAATTTGATTGATGCTAAACCGTCAACTTATATTGACCAAAGAATGAATAAGATTTAAACTTGGCCGTTTATTCATTTTCGCGCCCAAATTATCTTTTGTCTGTTTTCTTGGATATAATGGATGCCAGGGGGATTATTTGGATGCTTGTGTTTGGAGGGGTGTAGGAGGGGGGTGGGAGGTTGAGGTGCAGAGGGTGAGAGTTGGGTTTGTGATGATGGTCTTGGCAGAGGTTTGCAGGGGTGAGGTGGAAGAGGTAGTCAAAGGGGTCAAAGGTTGGGGTGGTCAATTTGTTGACCGAGGGGTTTTTATATTAAAACGGGATTGAGGAATTGGGTAGTGGTGGTGGGCTTGGTGTTGAGATTGGGCCAAGGAAGTGTGGAGTGGGCTGGGGTTATAAGGAGATGGATTGGGTTTATGATATTAAAAGGGAACCGTTTGGTTTTGTAGAAATATTACACAAGGACCAAAGTTGTAACTTGGCTGAAAATTAAGGACCCAATTTGTAAATAATCCAAAGTGGTAAAAAGGACTATTTTTGACATAGGTGAATAGTACAAGGGTGATTTTTGACATTTTCTATTTTGAAAACTCCCAGGGACCATTTTTGCCAAATTGCAAAGTACAGGGACTAAACATATAATTTTCTCAAACTTTTTACCCAAGGATCGTTTTTCATAAGTTTTGACTTTTCTATGCCTTGGGTTGACTTTTATTTCGTTTTAAACTTTCAGGGACTAGTTTTGTCAATTTTTAAAACTTGAGGGACTGAAACTGCCAATTATGCAAACTTTTTTCGTTTTATCATTTGTTTTTAAACATTTTGCATCTAAAACATATAAAACACACTTTTGGGATAATTTCTGTATTTTGATGCATTTCTGAGTGTTTTTGGATGTTTTGGCAGTTCAGATACGATAAAAATGATGAGTATTTACACACTCATCATATATATATATATATATATATATATATATATATATATATATATATATTACTGTAGAAGTGTAAATGAAGTGTGTTTGATACTCTTGCTAGGGGTGTTCACGGGGCGGTTCGATTCGGTTCGGTTAGTTGGAAAATTTTAACTATCTATCGCGGGGCGGGTAATTTATTTATATTATATACGGTTCGGTTCGGTTAACCATGGATATCTAAAAGTAAAAACCGAAACCGAATGCTTGGTTTGTCAGTTTCTCGGGTTTTTTGAACACCCCTAATGCTTGGTAGGGGGTTATAGGGGGTGAAGAATGGGAAAGGTCGTGAAAAGATATGCTTGGCAAAGCATAATGCAATAAACCATTACCCAATAGTGGGTAATGGATCATTACCCGATAAATTGGGGGGATTGATCTTCTTTACATTTCCCTTTCCCAAGTTTTAACTCAATTATTTTCAAATTCAAACCTTAACTAAAACTAATATTTCATTTAATAACTAATAAAACACAACTTAATTATATTAATACTTAAAATTTAAACATACATTAAACAAACTACAACAAACTACAGCAAACATCAAACATAACCCCAATAGGTATTTATAGGATGCTTTGATGATTGTGGGTAATAGGTATTTATAGGATGCTTTGTGGAAGTATCTCGCCCTCTATTTGAATTCAAAATTTAAAATTACCCCGCCCTCTGTTTTGAATTCAAAATTTCAAATTATCCCGCCCTCTGTTTTGAATTCAAAATTTCAAATTACCCGACGTGTTAACGCACCATTAACGCGACCATACACAACAATCATGTACGAATAACGCACGTTAAAAGCCAAATAACGCACCCTGTGCGTTACTAATGTAACTGCTCTAAAAGCCACTACAACCCAATACACATGACCCATTACCCATGTTAATTACCAATTGTCAACAGGTAAGGATGTGTCGTAACATGACACTCTAAGCAACTATATATCCACCCAATGCATATGACCCATATGATCGATGTCGATCAAATACCCATTAATTAATGAATGTGACCAGTGATAACCTAATGCACATGACCCATGACCCATGTGAATTAGCCATTATGATCGGTCTTGCATGGTTTCCATTACACTAAAAGCCACTATAACCCAATGCACATGACCCATGACCCATAATGCATGTTAATTACCAATTGTCAACAGTCATGGATGTGTCGTAACATGACACTCTAAGCAACTATCCACCTAATGCATATGACCCATATGATCGATGTCAAATACCCATTAATTAATGAATGTGACCAGTGATAACCTAATGCACATGACCCATGACCCCATGTAAATTAGCCATTATCACTGGTCATGCATGGGTTGCACCGGCTTGGTAGGTGTATACCATTTGTCACAGACACTAAGAAGCAAGTATCCAGGGACCTCCCGATCATATGTTATCCGGGATCGAGAAAGTTTGAACTCGGATTGAGCTTGACTAGAAAAACTCGATTTATCTGTAAAGATGTGTTTTATTACAAAAATTAAATTTGAAATATAAACTAAGAATTATATTTGGTTCGACTTCAGCTCGAAAAGCTTGATACATTCATAAATAAGTATTTACACTTAGTACACTTACATATTAAAAAAAAACACATATTTTATATCACTTACAAGCTCGAGAACTCAACAATAAATCGAGTCGAACTTATATAAGGTTGAGCTCAACTCATTAAACATTTCGAGCTCATTTGATAGGCTTTCAATCTCAAAATTTTTAATATAGCGCTCTAATGATCCCGCCCCTTAATTTTCCCCAAAATTTCAATCTCCCGCTCCGCTCATATGGCGCCCCTTTTTCACCGAAAATCAAAACATTAACACTAATAGTACTAGCTTAGTCAGATCTATCTTCTCTCTATTCATCTCTTCTCCTTCTCTCTAGAACCGACTCACACCACCGCCAGACTTCACCGCCTTATCTCGCCGTGGTTCCACCAACCATCACCGTCATCAAGACAAGGGAACTGTATGGGAGACTTTGTTTGCTTTGGTTGTTTGGTTCGAGATAACCACCAGCATCACAGTCGAGCCACCATCACCCTCATCTCACCTATCCTACTCTGTTCATGGGTATGCTCAAACACATATTTAATTTATATTTTCTTAAATGTGTAATCAAATATAAAACGATTTACATTGATTTTCGTGGATTAAACTAGCCTAAAACATGTTTTTGATTATAAATTCTTGTGGTGGTAATCGTTGCAGGTAGACTTATTAAGACGACACAGTTTTCCTATTTATTGGAATGGAGACAATCGACATGTTTTTGATTGGTTTCCACTCCGGGAGGATGTTGCTGAACAGTTGGAGTTTGCTTATCGCAGTTGCGTAAGTTATCTATCCAAAGATTAACATAACATCTGTTATATAGGAAATTAACTCAAATATGGTTGCTTTTTGTTAGTGATTTGCTTGCTTGGTAATGTGTTTGACATTTATTCGTTCCACGTTTGGCACTGCATAAAATTGCTATTTGTTGCCCGAGTCGATATGCAACCCGTATGTTTGTTTTTCAGGCTAAACTTATATTTGGGACTTCTAATGTTGTCGTCTTTTATGTTAGCATTAATCACGTTACTTGTTTCTTGCAGGGGCTACATGCTATTTTCACGGGTGAGGATGATACATGGGATGCCTGGCTAAAAATTCCCTCAGATGGATTTTCTGGCACACTTCATTTTCGAGGCGTGGGTATGCTCCATCTCAGTCACCAAAGCCTACCCATGTATATTTTTACGGTTTCATGGTTGGCAGATGTTATATTATGCAGCGTTATTAGTGCCTTAGTTTCTTACATTTCCCATATTTTTTTTGCAGAAAGAAACTGGCATTAGACTCAGATGCAAGCCACTTTTTATGTTGTTAACAATTTCATTTTCTAATGATAACACCATTGTATTTCTTAATTTATATTGCAGGTGACCACTCCAATGGCCATTGAAACTTTGGAAAACGTACCAGTAATGGAAACAGTGGTAAGTAATAAAACATCCACCTTTGATTTTTTTAGTTTTACTTACATGACTAATGTACCGTGTTTTATATATACATATAGGAACCTGTTAAAACTATCGGACATACGAAAACGCTTAAGCCACGACAAACCGGTTCTACAGGTTACACCACCAACTATGATACCAAATATTAGTGAACAAAATACAGGACTAAAATTAGTACCAACGAAGCGAAAACATTTGGTCTCTAGTGAAACCTTGCAAAAGCAAGCTAAGGCGGCGAAGAGTCAACAGGTTTTAACTTATGATAGTTGAGAATTTGATTATATACGACATTACAATTTTATATATATTTGCTTCATTTATATACATTCGATTTTTTATTGAATTTGAAATACAATTGTATATATATTTGCTTCATTTATATACATTCTGTTTTATATATATTTACTAGCAGTAGTAACTCTGCTCCAGCAGTACTAACATGGTACTAGTATTAACTCTCCTATCATGTTTGTGTAGATAGTTGAACCAATGGCTCATCTAGTTCTGTTATGTTGTGAGCTTTGACATGTTCTAGTCCTGCTCTCATCCTGATGTGTTGATATGCAGCAGCCTACATTTTCAAGGCTTTTATATCCAGATGATGAGATTAGATCAATGGGAGAAAAACTTGTAAGTTTAACTGCAAATTTTATTAGTATGTTCATTGTTTTGGATTAAACTTCTTCATGATTTTGTTTGAATTACTGCTAATCATGTTTGTGTTAATATTGCTTAAATGGATTTAGTGCAGCTCATGAACTTCAAAGAAAATGTGGCCAAGTATTTACTACTGCTAGTACAAAAGTTACTACTGCTAGTTAAAGTTGGTACTGCTCAGAGATTAAGACCGCTCGAAGTTGCTACTTGCTTATGGAAAAGATTATAGATACTTATAAAGAAACTATTGTAAGCCGACTAGGACTCCTTGGTGTATAAAAGGATGTCCAATTTTATATTTTGTTCAGTTATATACATTCCAATTTTATTGTATTTGAATTTGTTTTGTTATATATTTGAATTGTTTTGATATATATATATATATATATATATATATATATATATATATATATATATATATATATATATATATATATATATATATATTGATCTTTTAAATGTGACTAAAAGATGCATATAGTCACACTTATAAACACTTTTGGTCACTGTTTGCTTTAGTCGTTGTGTGACTAAATATTACCGAAGGCCACACAAACATAAAATTCACGTGGCCATTGGATGATCTATAGTCACACAAAATACACATTTCTTTCACTTTAAACAGCATATGGTCACGCTTATTAACACTTTTGGCCACTGTTTGATTAATGGTATGTGACTAAATACCCAAAACAAACATGCTTTGTGTGACTAAATATTACAAAAGGCCACACAAACATAAAATTCACGTGGCCATTGGATGATCAATAGTCACACAAAATACACATTTCTTCACTTTAAACAGCATATGGTCACACTTATTTACACTTTTGGCCACTTTGTGTTAAATTGTATGTGACTAACTCCAAAAAAACAACACCCATTGTGTGACTAAATCATCACAAACGACACATTTATTGTATATTCATGTGGCCACAGGACGGGAAATAGTCACACAAAATACACATTTACTTGAATATATCATCTCAAATGTCACATATATTATATATTTATGTGGCCAAAGGACGAACAATAGTCACTCTCAAAAAACATTCGTGTGACTATAAGGTGTTTACGGTCACTGATAATGACTAATCCAACAAAACTTGTGCCTAATTTGTCACACATATTCGGGGTTTTGGTCACTCTTTTTCGATGGAAAAGGCCACGAACTCAACAATGTGACCATATGCCACCTACGGTGGCGGGACCTTTTGTCACACATGACGAAAAAACGTGCGTGACTATATGCATATCGTCACACATTTTTGGCGTGACCAATAGCACTTTTTGTACCAGTGTAGCCAACATTCTGGCTTAACGCTCGCCTGTGAGTCATATTTTAGTTTACCTAACATCCATGATAACTACGAAGCACTTAAGGCAAAGTTGTAAGTTTCTCAACGCCTCAATCAAAACTTTGGAGATTTAAGCTCGTAAAGAAACTAATGAGTAAAAGTTTTTTACATGAAACATATGCTACAAGATGAATGCATGACATCTTTGTACATATATTTTGATTACACACATCAAATTTACTACCCTTAAAATTTAAGTTATATGCCATCCAATGAAACGGAAACACCTGAAATTGGATCTACGCCAGGGCGTAACCTGACTAGATTGCAATGGAAGGGCAAATTACATGATTTCATCACTAGCAGATCAACTGGTGTGGTGTGATTATGTAAGTTTGCTGTTTCTTAAGTTGGTTAACTTATTTGAGTTAATAGCGGTTTCTGATCACTCAAGGCATAAGATGGGGATAAAACATGATTACATTATTGCAACTGTTGTTGGCAAATATGTAAATCCCATCCTGTCTAGGAATTGCAATTGAATATTGGCAATTGGGACACGTCTCGTACCTTATTGAATACCGTCATCACTAGCAGATCAACTGATGTGATGAACCTATGTCAATTTGGATCCTAGTTTTTCAATGTAAAATTAAAATGGTTATATGTGTATGAACCAAGGGTATTTAATTTTATTGAAATTTAATTATTGAAAGTACTAACTTTTGAATTTTTTCTGTAGAAATGGCTACACCCGATAACACTAATATGAGCAACATGAGTTCTGCGTTCAAGCAAATGATTGATCGAGACAAGTTGACTGGTGAAAATTTCAATGACTGGCATCGATCCTTAAGAATCACCTTAAGGATGGCCAGAAGATATGATTATCTTGGTGAACCTCTTCCTGCTGAACCTGCTGCAAATGCAACCCAAGCACAAAAGGATGCATACAAAATTGAATATGAGAAGCACAATGATGTGGCTTGTCTCATGTTGGCTGGGATGGATACTCAATTGCAGAAACAGTTTGTGCCCTTTGGTCCCATGGACATGATCAATGAACTCAGACGAATGTTTGAGAAACCACTTGCTGAAGAATTATATGATTTAATAGAATCTCTGCACAATTGTAAGCATGAAGCAGGAAAATCCGTGAGTGCCCATTTTCTGTCCTTGAAACATTATATGGACCAATTGGAGCGACTTGGTTGCGGATATCAGGAAAGCGTATGTATTGGTCTCATCCTACGATCCCTTAATCAGGATTTGTATAGTGAGTTTGTACGCAATTACAATATGCATTGCAAGGGGAAGACAGTAAGTGAAGTTCATGCAATGCTTATTGACTATGAGAAAGGCCTGAACAAGAAGGCACCTACACCAGCTGTAATGGCGATACAGGGTGGTAGGATCACCAAGAAGTTTAAACCCAACAAACCGCAAAATGCGAACTTCAAGGGTAAAGGCAATGGTAATAATAAAGGCAAACAAATTGCAAATTACCAACAGAAGCCTAAGAAGCAAAATCCTCCTTTTCAGAAGAAGAAAGAAATTTTCAATAAGGATTTGGCTAAGTGTCACCACTGCAACACTCCTGGTCATTGGAAGAGGAACTGTCCATTGTTACTAGATGAGTTGCGCCTCAACAAAGGAAATATGCCTGGTAACGTTGCAAGTACTTCAGGTATGTTTATGATTGAGTTATTTTCTTTTCCTCGTAAGAATAATTCCTGGATATATGATACAGGATGTGGTACTCACATCTGTAATACGTCGCAGGGACTTAGAGGAGCAAGGAAGCTGGCCTATGGAGAAAGATACTTGTACGTAGGAAATGGTGTACGTGCAGCAGTTGAAGCCATAGGGACTTTTGATTTAGTTTTACCTTCGGGGTTGATACTAGTATTGAATAATTGTCATTTTACACCCTCTATTGTTAGGGGTGTCATTTCAGTTTCTTTGTTATTGGATAATGGTTTTGTTCACACATTTATTAATAATGGAATTTCGGTTTCTTTAAGTAATGTTTTTTACTTTAATGCAATTCCAATAAATGGTGTGTTTGAAATTGATTTGGAAGATACCATGTCCAATAGAAATAATTCTGTGTATAGCATTAACAATAAGAGAATCAAGTCTAACTTGGATTCGTCTTATCTTTGGCACTGTCGTCTTGCTCATATAGGCAAGGATCGCATGAAAAAGCTGCAACATGATGGGCTTTTACAAAAGATCAATGATGAATCATTTGATAAATGTGAGTCCTGCATATCTGGGAAGATGACAAGGAAACCTTTTTCACCACAAGTGGAAAGGGCAACAGATCTACTTGGATTAATACACACTGATGTGTGTGGTCCACTTAGACATGTGTCAAGGCGTGGTGCTACCTACTTCATAACCTTCACGGATGATTATAGTCGTTATGGTTATGTTTATTTACTTAAACATAAACATGAAGTCTTTAATACCTTCAAGGTTTTTAAAAGTGAAGTAGAATTACAACTCGGTAAGAAGATTAAGGCACTTCGATCCGATAGAGGCAGTGAATATTTAAGCCAAGAGTTTAAAGATTATCTAGCTAAGTGTGGCATAGTCCAGCATCTCACGGCTCCTTATACTCCACAGCAAAATGGTGTATCTGAAAGGAGAAATCTTACTCTGCTAGACATGGTACGATCAATGTTTAATCTTACATCTCTACCCTTATCCTTTTGGAATTATGCCCTTGAAACTGCTATTCGCATATTGAATATGGTTCCAACAAAGAAGGTTGATAAGACTCCATATGAATTATGGACAGGAAAAGATCCTAACTTTTCTTACTTAAAGGTCTGGGGTTGTGACGCGTTTGTTAAACGTGATTCACCAGATAAACTCCAACAGAGATCTGTTAAGTGTATCTTCGTAGGATACCCAAAGGAAACAATGGGTTACTACTTTTACTTTCCACCAGAGAATAAAGTCATTGTGGCTAGGTATGGAGATTTCTTTGAAAAGAATCTCATATCTCAAGAATTCAGTGGGAGAGTTTATGATCTAGAAGATGAAGATACATCACCTTCTGAAAACACTAGCGCACTTCCTGTGGAACCTGAAAGTTTAGGACCTCCACCTGAAGTGGAAGTGGTACCCATTCGCAGATCTTCAAGAACTGTGATAGCACCCAAAAGTCTACGTCCTAACGTAGAATGTGAGGAAACTATACTAGGGGATCTTAATGAACCTACTAGTTATAAGGCTGCCATAAATGGTCCTGATAAGGAGAAACGACAGAGTGCTATGAATGGGGAAATGCAGTCCATGAAAGACAATGAAGTCTGGGAAGAAGTAGACTTACCTCCAAATGCTAAGGTAGTTGGAAGTAAATGGCTCTACAAAATGAAAACAGACATGGATGGCATTGTACACACCTATAAGGCTCGTTTGGTAGCTAAAGGCTATACTCAAACATTTGGTGTTGACTACGAGGAGACCTTTTCTCCTGTAGCTGACATTAGAGCTATTAGGATTCTCTTAGCCATAGCTGCCTACTATGACTATGAGATATGGCAAATGGATGTCAAAACCGCCTTCTTAAATGGTCGCCTAGATGAAGACATCTATATGGCGCAGCCTGAGGGGTTTGTGAATCCAGAATTTCCAAACCGTGTATGCAAACTTCAAAGATCCATTTATGGATTGAAGCAAGCATCACGTCAATGGAATAAGAGATTTGATGCAGAAATCAAAAGTTTTGGATTTAATCAGAATCTTGATGAGCCATGTGTATACCAGAAAGCTAGTGGGAGCA
Organism: Artemisia argyi; assembly: GCA_030686995.1. NCBI lineage: Eukaryota > Viridiplantae > Streptophyta > Magnoliopsida > Asterales > Asteraceae > Artemisia > Artemisia argyi. The sequence goes on along the minus strand of CM060688.1, from coordinate 17,415,791 downwards.
ATGTTACTTTCCTTATCCTATATGTTGATGACATTTTAATTTTAGGAAATCACATACCAAGTTTAACGAAAGTTAAAGCTTATCTTGGTAGATGTTTTTCTATGAAGGATTATGGAGAAGCAGCATTCATCCTGGGAATCAAGATCTACAGAGATAGATCAAAGCGGTTGATTGGATTAAGTTAAAGTGCTTACATTGATAAAGTATTGAAGAGATTTAATATGCAAAATTCCAAGAAAGGATATTTGCCAATGCAAGCAGAACATGGCTTAAGTAGCAAACTATGTGCCTCAACACCTGAAGAGGTTGCACTCATGAAGAAGGTTCCGTATGCTTCAGCAGTAGGATCTATCATGTATGCAGTTAGATGCACAAGACCTGATGTGGCGTTTGCACAAAATATGACCAGTCGTTATCAACAGAATCCAGGTGGGAAGCACTGGCACGCTGTTAAAAGCATTCTTAAGTATTTAAGGAATACCAAAGATATGTTCCTAGTGTATGGGGGAAATCCAGAAGCAGAACTTGATGTTACAGGTTACTGTGATGCGTCCTTTGAAACTGATAAAGATGATACGAAGTCTCAGACGGGTTATGTCTTTGTTATTAATGGAGGAGCAGTTGACTGGAAGAGTAAGAAGCAGACAACAATTGCGATGTCTGTTACAGAAGCTGAGTATATTGCTGCATCGGAAGCTGCGATGGAAGTTGTTTGGATCAGGAAATTCATTTCGGGGCTTGGTATTATGCCGTCAATTGAATTACCTATTAATATGTATTGTGACAACTCTGCCGCAGTTACATTCGCCAATGAACCTGGAGTTATGAAAGGCGCCAGACATTTTCCAAGAAGATATCACTATGTTCGAGAACAAGTCGACATATGTGAAATCAATTTACTCAAAATTCACACAGATAACAATCTAGCTGATCCATTTACGAAGGCTTTATCTAAAGAAAAGCTTACTCGACATGCTGATGGCATTGGACTTCGTTTAGCTAGTAGTTTCATGTAAATCTGTGGTTAGTATTTGGATAAAGGATTGTAAAAAATAATTATTCGAATGAAATGAAGTATTGTGTTATGTTTATTTCTATTCATAAATGTTGTTTAATCCATGAATAACTTAAGTTATTCTAAATAGTCCGTTGTCAATTAATGATATAGGAGTATCATTAAACTAAGACAAATCTGAGATTTGGTATAATATATTTAAATTATATTGATGCGTAGACATGCCAAATTCACATGATATTTAATAATTGAAAAATTGAATATAGGACAAAATCCCAATTACATGATTGTACTTATGGATGTTGTCATTATAGTAAATCATGAATATTTATCCTCAGACTTGAGATACCAGGTAATGACTATGGATGTAGCTCATTTTCTGTGAGATAATCTAACGCTATCTGTAACTGGTAGTTATAAGGATTATTTTCAGAGGTGATGCAAAGTTCGTAATTTACGCTTGTAGTCAATACGGGATTTGGTTCCTTCAAATTTGTTTTGAAGTTTAATAATGTTTGGCCGCTCGTAGGATTAACAAGATGTTTGCATGGCCATGCCCAAGGTTTATCTGGAATACGTTCAGAAGAGTTGGTAATCTTGCTTAATCATAAATAACGAGAAACACTAGTTAATTATGGAATGACTTCAATCCATATCCAAATTAACATAGTATTAGAATCAAAAGGATATGTATGATGATGAATCATCAAAGGTGGTTTTTTCCAGGAAACCATACTCGAGATCGTTCTGGGGACATTGGCGTGTTATGCTAGACTAACCATTGTCATTGTTACATTAATCTATATCCGAGTGGGAGCTGTTAGTTTTAACGGATAATAAATTAATATATCATGACCGGACTCGAACTCGAGACTTCGGGATTGCACACTTTACGTATCAGTTTCAATAAATTAACAATTATTGTTTTAGTGGCGAATAATTATTAAATTCACAAAACAAATACTTAACGGTAACTAACGACCGTTAGACGAAACATGAAGGACTAGATTTGGAAAAGAGTGAAAGTTAGGTTCGGGTTGGGCCTTGTGAACCCATGGCCGGCCTCCCCCCCCCCCCCCCCCCCTCCTAGGGCTTTGGGATGGCTTTTGCTCCAAGTATCTTGATTAGTATATAATGAGACACCCTCTCATTCATTCTAATCATCCCTTGGTTCCATAGCAACCAAATCTCTTCTTTCATCTCATTCTTTGTGTCTAATCGATCTTTGATTGATAGGACCAATAGTTAAAGTTTTGTGAAGCAAGAATCTAGTATTTCTTATTGAAACGCTAGTAGTACGTGTGTGTGAGGACGAAGTGTTAGCATACTTTTGCTAACGGTGATCTTGCCTTGTGACTTCCCCAAGTCGATCCAAATAAGCCCTCATCTAGGGTTTATAAGTTCTTGTTCTTGCTTGAATCAAGAGGTACGCATCTTTTATATTTCGGTTAATTTATTATTTGTATTTGATCTATTCCGCTGCGTACTCTTTGATGTTTATATGTTTTAGTTTTATTATTATTCATATATTCCAACAGTTAAGAACTCAAAGAAGCTTGAAGTATATAGAGATGAGATCAAAGATCAACCTAAAGTGTGGAATTGTGGGGAAGAATTAAGCTGCAAGTGAGATGTCTTGAGTGTATAGCAATAATGACAATGATATAGAGGTTTTGATGTTGTTACTCTTAGCTTTTTTTTTCTTTTTCTTTTTAAGGTGTCCAACCATCCCCTTATCTCAAAGTTTTGCTTATAATCTCCATATTATTAAATTGTTTTTTGTTTTCTTTAATTATGTACCAGAAGTTCGTTCTCCTATTGGATTAAGGTTTTAATTCCTATTTGAAACAAGCATTTTTATGTAACTTGGTACAAATGTAACTGAATCATTGATGATTGTTGTAATAAGATTGACAAATTGGGCTTTGGTTTAACAAGTATCGAAGAGTTCAATAACTAAACAAGCATGTTACAAACACTTAAGATGAGATATTTATGCTCCAAAGGTTAGAAAAGAAATGCACAATCACAAAAATGATTCACAAGTGACTATGGATGACAAAATCCTTTGTTATGAATCAGAAAGGATTTCAAAATTTTAAGTTTGTTTCAATGATTTGACAAAATTCTTAACCTGAATTGCTATTGTAGAGATATGTTTTCATATATTGTGTTATTGCAAGTAGTTTTTATTACTTGAATACTAACATCGCGTGAATACCTAAGCTTGGAACATTATGTTTATAGTTGTATGCCCCATAAAGTACGTCAACATACGGATTCCCCTCTACACCCCATCGAGTATGTTTGGGATGTAAACTACATATTTAAAATGAGAAATGATACATGAACCTAATTATAGACCTAAAAACACGTGGCATCATCCTGATGGCTGCAGACAGGGACCCACGCACGTCATAACCTATTAGGATGATGCCACGTGTTTTTAGGTCCAAAATTAGGTCTATGTATCATTTCTCATCTAAAATAATACATCTTCAATAATTAATGGTAGGCTATATGGTTTTATATATGGCTGATTTAAAGTTCACCATCTAAGTTTACATCTTCACAAAAACAATAAATTTTAACAATTTCTTGCTATATAGGTCCTTTGATACGATAAACCTTTTCCAATATCACATTAACTTCAAAATTCAAGCTATTGACAAAAGTAAATAATTAAAAGAACTTGATATGCATACATTTTGTTTCAAACTCAATTTAAATAGCCCGTGTGTTACACGGGTCTTAAACTAGTAAAAAAATATTTAGAGATTTAGTAATGGAATTCTTTCCAGTTTCGATTTCCATAATATATATTTATATATACGCCACTCAATTATGTCATTTGACTATTTGATATTTTAGGCCCTGCTGTATACCGATTGTCAATATTTCAAGTCCACTAGGGAGACAAATATGGGAGGACGATTTAAATTTCAATTTCAATGTTGAGTCTGATGGTCCGGTTGATGATTAAAAACGTATAAAAACATACAAAAACGTAAGAAAAACGGACGAAAATGTATAAACGGATAAAAACGTATAAAAACGACAACAAAATATGAAAACGTAAGAAAATGTATAAAACGGACGTATAAAAATGACAAAAACATATGAAAATGGGCAAAAACGGATAAAAACGAAAGAAAACGTATAAAAACGGACGAAAACATAAAAACGTATATTAAATTCAATGAAAAGAAGGTTAAAACAAATATGAAATGGTATGTTTACACCACTGGACCCTTAGTCTAATGGTTGGAGCGTTACTTTGTTAGGCAAAAGACCCGGGTTCCATCCATGCCCCTTTCTAATTTATTTCAAAAATCTGTCGTTATTCTTTGCAAAAAAAGCATCTGCGGTGTAAATATTTTCTCCGTATGTGTCTCAACTTATCGGCGAGGGGCGTATGGTGTGAACTGGGGTAAAACACAATGATGTATTTTGGACTTTACTCTTATATTTATTTTAATCATTGGTTTAACTATTGCCTAGTGGGTATTGTATAGCAAATCACTATCTAAAGATACAGTAATAGATTTCTTTCCAATTTCGATATCATGATGATTTTTGATATTTTAGGTCCTGTTGTTGCATGCAGATTGTTAATATATTTCAAGTCCGGTAGAGAAATCGATTGTCAAGGTGTGTTGTGTGTCAATGTTGATAATAAAAAAATATATATTGAATAAAAGAAATATGGGACTCACGGATGACTTTTTGAACAAAACAGAATTGTTTTGATCGCACAAAATGTTTGTTCGGTCTAGCAAAAAACCTCACAAATTGTTTGAACAATTGTCAAATTTTCGATGGAGTTGCACAGTGTATTAGTCACAAGACTACTTTTGGAAATGGTTTTCTTTTTACTAGAAAGTGAATGCATATCGAATGCATAAAAAATGAACTTTCTCTATATAGAAACAAAACAGTAATGAACATTTATGGGTAATTTCAAACCGATGTAAGCTTATTGAGAGTGTTGTCAATGATATGCATTCAGGTATTTTCTTGCAAAGCTAAAAGGATTCCGGAGATGAAGAAACTGGAGAGACTTAAGCTGAGACGGTGTGTGGACCGTCGGAAGGGACGGTGTGTGGACCATCGGAAGGAGTCCATCCTCGCTTTTTTGGAAGAGGTAAAAATTGTAACGTACCATTCTTAAGCATCAAAAAATTCTTTTCAATCAACTTACATCTTTTGCTCCTAATTAAGATTCAATACGTTAGATTGAGCATTTTCTTTACTATCTTTTTAATTGTCCATCACGAGTAAACGCATTCTCACTAATCATCACATTCTCGCTGCTACTGCAACATAGATCGGGTACAATGCTAGTATATTTGTTTCGTGTGTTGCCTTTAGAAAAAGTAAACTTGTAGAATAATTAAAATTTATTTGGATGTTGGTTAGTTTGATGAATTGAAAGATAAAAAATACACAATCTCAAAATGAAATGAGGCATGGGTGAAACATAGGTGTCGGCTAGGTTTACATTTTAAACTAACAATAAAGCACAGGCACATCCGAATACCACCACAAATGTATTACCAATAAAAAAACACCTCAAAATTTGTAAGAGACACTTAAATTGTTAATAATATGCTTTGATCATAACAAGAGAAGCATTGGCACATCTAGGGGTGTTAATCGGGTCGGTTCAGGTCACTCGGGTTGGGTCGAGGTCGAGTCAAGACTAAAAAAACAAACCAAAACCAGACCCTATTTGAACTCGGGTTGGTCGGGTTCGGGTCAAATCGGGTCGGGTCAAGTCAGATTCGGGCCTGTGCCATTTATATAAGCCTAAAATTTAAGTGTGTTTCTTCAATTGCAAGTTGTTGTTTTTGTATTCTGTAACAAATTTTACGCATATGTACAAAAAGTGCTAAGGGTGTTCATCAGTTTGGTTTTCGGTTTCATGGGTTGTACGGTTCGGGTTAATCGGTTTGAAAATTTTAAAAGTTAAAACCAAAACCAAACCAAACCAATTATAAAACGATTAAAACCAAACCATACACCAATTTAGAATTTGGTTTGGGTTCGGTTAAAACCAAGAAAACCAAATTCAAGTAAACTTCTAAAAGTTACAAATAAAAACTTAAAAGTTCAAATAAAATTACCAAATCAAAAGGTCTTACAAAGTGTTTAAGTAAATCAACCAAACAAAAGTTTAAGAAAGCAAAAGGTTTCATAACTTAACGGAAATAAATGAAAGCACAATAAGATAAAATGTTCTTCGACAAAGGTCTACAGAAGTCTTATACTTGAATATTTCATTATCAAACATCCTTGATTTAAGAAGTGGTTAGTTTATAAGATATTTTAATTTTTAGGATTTTTTGTTAGGAAGATAAACAATAAAATATGTATATATATAATTTAAACTTTAATTAAATACTTCGGTTTGGTTTTAAACCAAACCATACACCAATTAAAATTTTCGGTCCAGTTTTATTCGGTTTCGGTCCAGTTTATATTTCGGTTTGTTCGGTGTCAAACCAAATACTGAACACCCCTATAAAGTGCAGTCACAACTCACAAGTAGAAGACCAACCTAAGATGAAGGATCATTGAGTATTATGCTTGGTACACTAATGGTTCTTGTAACTGAGCATAAGTCCATAAGTATCAATGTGATCACATGCTATAAATTCTGATGACATCTATTATATAAAGAGAATGCAGATGAATGGAAACTCTTAACCGTAACTGTTATTGTATTACAGTAGTAGTTAAGCAACTATAGTAACTAAGTTTAATATAAGGAAACATATAAATAGGGAACTAACACTTTTGCAAGTCAACAGATATCCAATATTCTAAGTATTAATTTCACATAAACCATAAGTTCCATTACATTTATGCTACATGGTAACTTATATAGTTTTCTTAACCTTAACAACAAAAAGGGGTACTAGAGCTTCGCGGTGGCTACACGGCAGAGTGGTGAGTATAGAAGACGCACACCACATTAAAAAATAATAATAATAATACTCCCTCCGTCCCAAATTATAAGTCCACTTTCATATTTCACAAAGTTTAAGAAAAGTGAGACCCTTACAATACTAACCAATAAAAATTCACTCTCACCCACTTACAAGGATTCTCATTGGTTGAAACTAAAAGTGGACATATAATTTGGGACAATCCAAATTGACAAAATGGACTTATAAAATGAGACGGAGGGAGTAATAATAATAAAAAATAAATAAATAAATAAACTCGGGTTGACACGAACCCGAACAAGAAAGTATTTTGAACCCGATACCCAACCCTAATTCGTAATCATGTTAGTCGGGTTGACCCGATTGACCCAAGTTAGATTTTTGACCCGAGTATCCTTGTTCGAGTTCAGGTCCGGGTCGGGATTTATGACACCACATCCCAAGACTACCCACAAATTTTGTTACACATCAACCGCCACAACAGCCAGCTAAAAATGTTTATCAACTAAAGCCGGTTTTCTCTCTCAATCAAAGACCCTTCCACTGTAATCATACCAAATAGTAAATATATAGATAGACACATAAAGCAACATGACCATTTTACAATCATACAATCCAGAAAATACATATATAGATATAGCAATACTTGATACAATCCAGAAAATACATATAATAGTTAACTAAATACTACCTTCATAAAATCTTCCCAGCTACCATAGTAAGCTGCTTGCCTGCTTGTCTCCTCCCTTCCTCACTCCTGGTTCTGGTCTGGCTGGTTCTGGCCTGGTTGGTTCTGAGCCATTTGTAAATACTAAGTTTATTATCAAGAACACTTTGGTATATTCACAAACAATAAGATTTAAAAACTACCTCTACATCGCCGCCACCTGGAGGTGGATGATTGCCTTGATTTCGCTCATATGCATTCAAGAAACAGGTATTTAAAAAAACAAATAAGTATATTTGAAAGGTATGTTGGGGAGGGGAAGGGGGAGGGAATGATAATATAGTACCTCTTTATAAATTAGCCCGTTGTACCTTGTACTTATAAATTAGCCGACACCAGTTGTGGTGACATCATAAATTAACCTATAAAAACTATTAAAATAATTTATAAATTATCATAAATAAAGAATGAGTTATTCTTAGTCAACTAAGTATCAATTTTCAATTGCAGAAGTGACAATTATATCGTAACCCATGAGAAACTGAATAGAACTGAGTAAACAATATATGCATATAAAAACTTAAACCGTAAAACATATTTATACAGCCTGTCTATGTATTTATAGTCTAATTATAGTGTCATGATTCAGCATTAGAGATGTACAGATCCTAATTCCTAAATTTTACCTTCCTTTCCAAATATACTCTTGTTTATGTACATAGCTACTAGCCCTACTACATGAGAATATATATACATATGTCAGAACAAACAGAATGACACATTCAAATCATAGCTAAAAAAGTCAAGTTAGAAAGAAAATAAAACAATTACTAAACCTTTACATGTAATCAGATAGCATAAGCATGTATTTCATCATTCTAATTGAATATTAGGATGAAATTAGGTGCACCTTATGGCGCGACAAACAAAGCAACAATGTAAAAGCTTTTAACTTATCTGAAAAGATCACAGATGTACAAAAACTCTACAGGTACAAACCTCGTTTCTCACCCAGTCACTCTAACTCGATCACCTCTTTATTGTAATATGCCTCTATTATCAGTGAAAAATAGAGAAGACAAAAAAAGCAAACGACAATGAATGTAGCCTCATAGTATAAACACAAAATTTAACATCTACAAAATGAAACCTAATTATAAAAGAAAAAGAAAAGAAAAAAACACAAATCATACAACATAATGAAACCTGATCCTTAAACTAGTAGCACAGAACCATGCACAGTAAAACTTATTTATACAGCCTGTCTATGTATTTATAGTCTAATTATAGTGGCATGATTCGCATTAGAGATGTACAGATCCTAATTCCAAAATTTTACCTTCCTTTCCAAATCTTGTTTATGTACATAGCTACTAGCGAGAATATATATACAGAACAAACAGAATGACACATTCAAATCATAGCTAAAAAAGTCGAGTTAGAAAGAAAATAAAACAATTACTAAACCTTTACATGTAATCAGATAGCATAAGCATGTATTTCATCATTTACGGCACGACAAACAAAGAAACAATGTAAAAGCTTTCAACTTATCTGACAAGATCACAGATGTACAAAAACTCTACAGCTACAAACCTCGTTTCTCACCCAGTCACTCTAACTCGATCACCTCTTTATTGTTATATGCCTCTATTATCAGTGAAAGATAGAGAAGACAAAAAAAGCAAACGACAATGAATGCAGCTTCATAGTATAAACACAAAAGTTAACATCTACAAAATGAAACCTAATTATAAATGAAAAAGAAAAGAAAAAAACACAAATGATCATACAACATAATGAAACCTGATCCTTAAACTAGTAGCACAGAACCATGCACAGTAATATGATAGCAGAATTGGTTAAATATATGTGAGTACATAAGAATTTTGACACGCACATTGACATAAAAAAAAACTCGGCAAAACAAACTATATCGCAACAATCACCATATTGGCCTGACATAACAAGACAATCATAGGGTAAATACAAAAGGAGCTAAAACGAATCCTTCAAAGTAACCAAGAGCGCAAAAATGATAAATCTGTTTATCCATCTATAGCAATGTTTTCAAAGGCTTAAACTAATTTGAAAACGCTTGTAACCTAGTTGATAGGATCCTCAGACTTATTTACAGTCAGAAAAAGCTCATAAAATACAAGCTATACTGAATAAAAATTGAGAAACCTGCTAAACGTCACAGCGGCTATAAGCTAAACATACTTGAACGCTACGACTCGGAAAACCTAAACCTAACCTACAACCACACATCCCATCTCAGTCCCTAAAGTCAAAGTCATTCATTAAACAGGAAACATCATAAACACAAATAACAACAGCAGGCCGGAAATAATATAGAAAACATCATCAATAAACAAACAAAATAATAAATTAATAAAAAAATAATATAAATTAATGAAAGAGTAATATTTACAATAAAAAAAAAAAAAAAAAAGTTAAAGAAGGTGAGAACAAACCGCAAAGTCCAATAAACAGCATTGGCCATTGCTAGTCCAAAAAGAGCCAAAATAGAATACAGCACCAATTTGCTCTCCCCTCCTCCATCTTCAATGGGCAAATCAAGAGGAGTGACTTCAGGCTTCAAGGAGATTTCAGCTGGGGGAGCAGGGGTGATCTGAACCTCAGGAGGGGGAACAACCTCAGGGGGGGTGACCACTGTTGTTGGGGTGACTTCAGGCTTCAAGGAGATTTCAGCAGGGGTGAGCACAGTTGGGTTAACATCAGGAGGGGGAACCTCAGGAGGAGGGGTGACCACAGTTGGGTTAACCTCAGGAGGGGGAACCTCAGGAGGGGTGACCACTGTTGTTGGGGTGACCACAGGGGGGGTGACTGGGGGAAGCTCAGGGGGTTTGGAGATGTGAGGAGGACGAATAAGATAATCGAGTGGATCAAAATCGAGGCCGTCAGGGTTTCTCATAGCTTGTTTCATACGTTCATCCCAACTATCAAGCCCTGGTTCAATCTTCACTTCATCATGCTCAGCAGCTTCCAGAAGAAGATCCACAACATTCTCAACCACTTCATCCGCAACTTGTTCAACAACTTCATCCACAAATTCCTCCTTCGTAACCCACGATTTTATAGTTTTACCAACCGCTCTCGCTCTCTTCTGAACCTCCTTCAGGTGCGGCTCAGCCCTTTTCATAGCTTCCTTCACAAACCTCCCAATCACACGGATTGACCCAGACATGATTTGATTTGATTTGAGGTTAAAATTTTAGGGACGGCCACACAGACATCAACAAGATATACTGTGCTTTATATACTACTTATTAGGGTTTCTCTTTTGGGCCCCCAAAACATATGGGCCGGCCTCTTTGGTTGCGTATGCTTTTATTTCAAACTCCTAAAACCTTTTATTTTTAAATTACTCATTTACCCTTCAAACATTCTTTTTTTATAATTATAGATATGTCCTTTTATGTCATTTTGCATCTTATAATTACATTTAAAAACTAACTTACCAAACACTTTTATTAAAAATTTAAAAAAAAATGATACGCTCATGTTAACAATTTTGCAGCTTACACTTTTGCCAAACATACTTTTTTCAAAACCACAAATTTAATCACAATAAAAAAAATCATTCCTCATAAAATATGCCACTTCTCTTTTTAAAAACTACCCTTATATGCCACTAGATATATATTGACTGTTAGAGTGCACGGTGCAGCTACCCATTCGTCCGCCATTCACCCTAAACGAATCACCAACGGTGCCGCCGTTCTTCACTTCAGCAAGCCCACCAACGGGCGTTATCTCTCTAAATGTTATTGGGGTATTTTTGTTGGGGATTTTAGTTATGGGTTTTGTGATGAGGTGACGCAACAGTAAGTGTTTTTGGAAATGAGTTGCACCTAGCTCTCTAAATGTAAGTTTGCAGTAAAAAAATTGCCATCTATCTCGATAATCAGATTTCTCAGCTTACAACTTACGAAATTTCCACAAGCCATCACGAATGGATTTTTAAAACATAGTTTGACTCTCGTAGACTATAATCTAAGCTTATATATCTAGAAACAAAAATGTCTATAACCTGACTCAATTGAATATTGGTATGTAACTTGCACATAACATGGTACACTAGTAGTAATTTACAAATACCTATGGCTTTTTTTATCTGTCTAAATCAAGATGTTTACATCTTTTACTCATGTGGCATCTTTAAATGAATTTCACATTTCCTTAGTCGGATGCACGTACAATAAGCAAAAAATAGGTACAAGCTTTCAATTTTGTGTTTTAATCATTTTAGAACATACTAATTTTATACTTTTCGAATTACCACGTGAAAAATAGCAAGTCAAGTGGTTGAATGGCTTAAACATGTCACACTTATTATTAAGTAGGTACCAAGCAGAGGTGGTAGCATACTTATGAGTAATCACGTAAATATCTAAAATGCACATCGAAACAAACTAGTGAGCCTAGAAAAGAAGAAGAGAACCATGAATGTTCTCATCTCATAAGAAAATGAGTCAACCGCAACATATTCATCAAGATTAACAACTGTATATTCTAAATTCAAATGCAATGTTTTAGGAAAAAAAATGCATACCAAACAATTGCTAAATGATACTAAATAGTTATCATTAAGGATGATTTAATAGGAAAAGAATGATAATTAATTGGAAATGAGATGATGTAAAATTTACTCCGCTAGCCAAAATTGTTCTCGCACAATATAAACGGGAGAAGAATTAACGGACGATTGCTAAAAACAAAAGGGATATTTCTCAAGTTAAATCACCAAGTATTAAAAACTAACATTTGGCAATGTTAAATGGATAAATACACAATCACTACATTGTTTAGCGGCATATAAAGGTGGTTAAAAAGATGAGTGACAAATTGGCTCTTTTAACCCCAAACATATAGTAAATTTAACACTCAACTGTCAAGTCGCGATGCGTCTCTTACCATAGACATGTACAAGACGTAAACACCAATTGTAAATATCAAAGTGGTCTTTTACCAATTGTAAAGATAGGACTAAGACATTAGATATACTAGACGATTACCCGTGCATAGCAACGGGATTTTATAGCGGCATTTAATTATAATGATATTTTGGTTAAGTGGTTTGTGTAATGTTTTGTGTAACGTTTTGTGTAACCAAAATATCACTATAACTATCTGCCGCTATAAAATTCCGTTTTTATGTACGGCTACTCATCCAGTATTTAAACAGGGACGGAGCCAGGAATTTGTGTTAAGGGGGCCGAAAATAATTTGTATAATAACACACATTTCATTGAGCGTTTATCTTAGCGGGTTCAATTGTTCAACCATCTTGATCGATTTACAATGCATATGAAAATACAATTTGTTCTTTAAGTTATTATACTTAACTTTAATCAATTATCAAATCAACAAACTATACATAAATATTCTCAACTAACTAGGTGTCCGGCTTTACTAAATAAGTAAGTTATTAATCATTCTTTCTCTTCAAACAACTCTTCCTCAAAAATAGAAATGTTTTTCTAAATCATATGAATGATAGAAAAGTGTTTAATAATTATACAAGACGATTAAAATGTTTGCTCGAAAAGTTGAGAAAAATGAATAAAACGTGAAAATGGCAATGATGGATCTGGAAATTTATGTTGAGAATAGTGGGAAAACAAATTGACTAGCTTTTCTTTTATAAAAATTATATGACCCAATTGTAAAGTTAGGACACATATATAAGGTTCTCATCTTATTAAGTAATAGCTATTATTCAAAACAAATACTCAATAATAAGAAAACAGTAATTCAAAAAGGAAGAGTTTAGAAAACTATACGAAATGTATTGTTAGAGATTAGAGAGTAAACTAGACAAAGTGAAAATTATATAAAATATTTAAGTATACAGAAATGGTCAAACAAGTATACACCTGTCACCATACACTTCTTATCTTCCCGGTCTTTGTTCATTTTTTGTTTCTTCTTCCAAAACTAAACCTGCAACTAATTCTACCATTTCTTGACCCTTAATCACCTAGTAAAAACTTGACAATCCTACTAAAAATCAAGCTACAAATTGGGCTAGTTGAGCAGGTTGGGGGTGGTCGAGCACCCGCCAGCCCCCCCCCCCCCCCCCCCCCCACCCACTCGCTCCGCCTCTGTATTTAAAAGTTTATTTTTATATAAGTGTGTATTCATTCTTAAGTTGACAAAACAATTTTACATTTTTACAAGGTTTTGAAATCCGGGTCGACCCGGCCGGGTTAACCAGTTCGACCGGTTCCGGTCAAAAAAACGGGTCAAAACAACCCGGGTTAACAGTGTGACCCGCCAGGTTTTGAGTTACCCGGGTCAACCCGGTTCTCGAAACCCGGTCGGATTTCATTTTTCAAAAAAATTTAATAAAAACCCGGGTTGACCCGATGGTCGAACCGGTTAACCCGGCGGTCGAACCGGTTGACCCGGTCAAAAAAATAAAATAATAATAAATTGAAAATCGGGTTGACCCGGCGGTTCAACCGGTCGAACCGGTGCCCGGTGACTCGGCCGGGTCGATTTCGAACCCGGTTTAAACATTGCATTTTTATGTTTTCATTTATTAATTATTTATTTAACTTTCCATGTTTTTAAGTTGACAAAAAAATTGAATGTGTAATGTAAGTTTTTATGTTTTCATTTAAGTTTTGATTAAGTTTTAAATGAGAGGTATTAAGGAGTGTTAAATCCATTAATTAAAGATAATTTAGGCAAAACATTAATTTAGTTTTTCATTTTTCACTTCTTGACTTTTTGACCATTTACTCTTTACTAGACGAGTACCCGTGCATACCAACGGGATTTTATAGCGGCATTTAATTATAATGATATTTTGGTTAAGTGGTTTGTGTAACCAAAATATCACTATAACTATCTGCCGCTATAAAATTCGTTTCTATGTACGGCTACTCATCTACTATTTAAAAGTTTATTTTTATATACGTGTGTATTCGTTCTTAAGTTGAAACCTGGGTCGACCCGGCCGGGTTAACCGGTTCTACCGGTTCCGGCCGAAAAAACGGGTCAAAACAACCCGGGTTTCTAAAACCGGGTTAACCGGTGTGACCCGCCGGGTTTTGAGTGACCCGGGTCAACCCGGTTCTCGAAACCCGGCCGGGTTTCATTTCTACAAAAAAAATTAATAAAAACCCGGGTTGACCCGGTGGTCGAACCGGTTGACCCGGTCAAAAAAATAAAATAATAATAAATTGAGAACCGGGTTGACCCGGCGGTCCAACCAGTCAAACCGGTTGACCCGGTGACTCGACCGGGTCGATTTCGAACCCGGTTTTCAAAACATTGCATTTTTATGTTTCGTTTATTAATTATTTATTTAACTTTCCATGTTTTTAAGTTGACAAAAAAATTGAATATGTAATGTAAGTTTCCATGTTTTCATTTAATTAAGTTTTAAATGAGATGTATTAAGGAGTGTTAAATGCATTAATTAAGAGTAATTTAAGCAAAACATTAATTTAAGTTTTTCACTTTTCACTTCTTGACTTTTTGACCATTTACTCTTTATAAATATATATATAGATATAGATATAGATATAGATATAGATATAAATATAGATATAGATATGTGAATTGGTGTAAGGCAAAAAATTGCAGAGATTTACATAACTAGTAAACCATTTATTACGAATATGCAGCGGATTAATCTAGTTTAATGTTTAAGGTTAACAATAAAATAACACATATTTACTAACCTGTTACTTAATTAATAAATAATTAATTCCACCGGATCTTGATCTTGAAACCAAAGTGATTAAAGTATCACCTCTATCGAATGCACACACGTGTGTATAATGCTTGTTCTAGATCCGATCCAAATACCTAACTGGTATGAGTTTGAATCAAATCAAAACAACCCAAAAAAATAAAACCAGAAAAAGACCTCAGTTGTATTTGAACCTTGGTCAAATGGATTAGGAAGGGAAAGAACACAGCCAACGTACTACATCTCCAACTATGCACCTGTTCCACCTCCATCACCATAACCAAATTCAAAATTAACCCAACTTGAATCCACTAAACATCAATTCCTTCAAAACCCACTTCCAAAAACACCAGCTCATCATTTCCCCCAATTCAATTTTACCAAATTAAACCTAACTCTAAAATCTTGATTTTTAGGTCAAATTCAAAAATCTTGATTTTGTTTTAATGGCTCCTTGTGATTCCAAATTGTCGAACTCATCCTTGTTGGAAAGGCTCTCATGCAACATTTTCATCACTAATTTCCCAGCGAATTTCTCAGCCAAAGAATTATGGAACACATGCTCAATTTTTGGAACTGTCTTGGATGTGTATATCCCCAATAAAGTTTCCAAACAAGGTAAGCGTTATGCTTTTGCTCGCTTTAAGAAGGTTAGCAATGTAGACTTGTTAATCACAAATTTAAGGTCTGTTTGGCTGGGAAGCTTTCATATGTATGCAAATGTGGCTCGTTTTAATAGAGATATGAAACCTTC
The DNA here is from genome assembly GCA_030686995.1 of Artemisia argyi. Classification (NCBI taxonomy): domain Eukaryota; kingdom Viridiplantae; phylum Streptophyta; class Magnoliopsida; order Asterales; family Asteraceae; genus Artemisia; species Artemisia argyi. The sequence goes on along the minus strand of CM060688.1, from coordinate 17,399,672 downwards.
AGACCCTCAGAATTCATATTCTAATGTGCCATTAAATGCATCCAAGCCCTCCTATGCCAAAGTATTGAAAAAGAATGTAGGATCTCAGGAACATGATGAACCTGTGATGGTATTAGAGGAGGGTAAGCTGAATTTTGAGGGTGAACCGGTGCTCGTAGGCTGCGTTAAAGATTTTAAATCAATCTCCAATCTTCATAATATTTTCTGCAGTGAGGGGTTCAGTGGATTTAAAATTAGCTATCTTGGTAGCTTTTGGGTTATGTTGGAGTTCGACTCATTCCAATCCTGTGAAAAGTTTCGTATTCATGAAACCATCAATTCATGGTTTTCTTGCCTTAGTCACTGGACACCACATTTCGAAGTTCAGGATAGAGTTGTTTGGATAGACGTGGAAGGCACACCTTTGAAAGCGTGGTCAAAAACTACATTTAGCAAGATTGCAAGTAAATGGGGAGAGCTCGTCTATATGGATGATTCTAGCGACTCAAACAAGTATAGCATGCGCCTTTGTGTCAAGACTACACTTCAACATTTAATCGCTGAATCTTTTAAGGTGATTCTAAAAGGTAAAGTTTATGTGGTTCGTGCTAAGGAAGTCACAGGTTGGGTCCCTGAATTCGGGGAGATGAATTCAAACCAATCTGAAGATTTTAGTGATGATAACTCAGTTGGCATAAAGAATTGGGTGGAACCTGAAGAGGGAGAGGTAATTCCAGAATCTGTTCAAAAACATGCTTTTAAAGATACCAATGAGGAATGGAATATAAATGAACCTGCTATTGGGGATACAGATTCAAACCAATCTGCTGAGTACATTATGAAGACGGATAATAATTCCTCGGGGGATCCTTTTGGGTTGGAAGATCTCATTCTCAAATCATCGAAGAAAAGTACCAAAGTGACTCCAGAGATGAATGATAGCAGTCCAGCATACCCACCGGGCTTTACTCCTCAAAACTCAGATCAACCCGAGAATGAGAATGTAGAGGATATTCATGAGAGTACATCCCCTAAAGCTTCAAAAAAGGCAACGAATGATCAGATGTACCATCAAGATTTAGAGGAATCAGTTAACAAAAGTAGTGGTGTCTCTAAAACAGCTCACGTTGACTCCATGGCTGGTCCTGTTAAGCAATTCAATGGGTTTTCTATTCTGGAACGATTTCAAGAATTCATTGATATAGGACAAGCTATGGGTTATGGAATGAGAGGGTGTGAAAAAGATTACAGGCGCATTATCACTAGCATGGGAGATTTGGATATTTTTAAATGATCTGCCTTTCTGTCAATGTACAGGGGCTTGGGGGAGTGAAGAAAAAGCAGTGGGTGAAGTCTCTTTGTCATTCTAATCAAGTTAATTTTTTGTCTATTCAGGAAACCAAAATGGTATCTTTCGATGTTTTCGTGGTTAAAAATTTATGGGGAAACATGTTATTTGACTTTGCTACTAGTTCGGCACGTGGTAGATCGGGCGGTATTCTCTGTGTATGGGACAAATCGTTGTTCCATAAAAAGAGAACTTACGCTACTGAACATTGTCTTTGTGTAGAAGGTACTTGGATGGCTAACAATTCGGATTTGTTGTTTATTTCGGTGTATTCTCCTCAAGATCTGTCCCTTAAAAGGGTTTTGTGGAGTTACATAACGGGGATCCTTAATCGATGGCATGGAGAAGTCATTGTTATGGGAGATTTTAATGAGGTGCGTTACGCCTCAGAACGGCATGGTTCTTCTTTTCACTCTTTGAATGCTGCCGAATTCAACATGTTTATTGCCAATTCCCAATTGATTGATATCCCTCTAGGTGGTTATTCGTTTACATGGTCGGATAAACACGCGAGTAAGATGAGCAAATTGGATCGGTTCTTAGTATCTCAAGGAACCTTAGAGTTATTTCCAAACTTGTCGGGTTTGATTTTACATCGTCACATCTCTGATCATAGGCCGATTCTTCTTAAAGAAACACATGTTGATTATGGTCCTATTCCTTTTCGTTTATATCACTCCTGGTTATTGGAAGATGATTTTCATTCGGTTATTGAAGATTCATGGAATAATGATGGTGTTTCTGCTTCAAATCCCATGATTCTTCTTAAAAATAAGCTAAAATATTTGAAGCAAAGATTGAAAGAGTGGAGTAGCGTTAAGCGAAGTAACAAGGTCCACAATAGGAAAGTTATTCAAGATTCCCTTATTGAGATAGATCTTCGTCTTGATAATGGGATTTGCCTTCCTGATGATTTGTCTAAACGTGCAACTTTATTTCGAGAGCTCAAGGATATTGATCATAAAGACTCAATCGACCTGGCTCAAAAAGCAAAAATTAAATGGACCGTCGAGGGGGATGAAAACTCCAAATTCTTCCACGGAATAGTGAACAAGAAAAGAAGACATCCTGCCATTAAAGGTATTTTAGTCGATGGTGAATGGATTGAAAATCCGACCAGAGTAAAATCAGAGTTCTATTCTTACTATTCGAACATTTTCTCGGCTCCGGAATGGAATCGTCCTCAGTTTGAAGGCAATTTTTCAAGGCGTTTGGATTATGATCAAGCTTGTGATCTGGAAGGAGTGGTATCTAATGAAGAGATCAAAAGGGCTGTCTGGGACTGTGGCTCAGATAAGTCGCCTGGGCCAGACGGCTTCACCTTTGATTTCTTTAAAAAATTTTGGCATATTGTTGGTGGCGATGTGACGAACGCCGTTAAAGAGTTCTTTGAATCTAGCTCTTTCCCTAAAGGATGCAATTCTTCATTCATTGCCCTAATTCCTAAAGTGATGGATGCAAAACATCTCAACGATTTCAGGCCTATTAGTTTAATTGGTTGTCAATATAAAATTATTGGCAAAATTCTAGCAAATCGCCTTAGCCTTGTGATTGGTGATATTGTCAGTCAAGAACAATCAGCTTTTATCAAAGGAAGACAAATAATGGATGGTCCTCTCATCCTTAATGAGGCTATATCCTGGTCTAAGGCTAGAAAGGAGCAATTCTTAATGTTTAAGGTGGATTTTCAGAAAGCGTTTGATTCGGTTAGATGGGATCATCTTGATGACATTCTTGGAAAGCTCGGTTTCGGGGACAAATGGCGTGGGTGGATTCATGGCTGCCTTCAATCTTCTAAAGCTTCGGTTTTGGTTAATGGTTCTCCAACGGATGAATTTTCTTTTCATAGAGGGTTAAGGCAAGGAGATCCCCTCTCTCCCTTCCTTTTTATCCTCGTCATGGAGAGTCTTCACGTGTCCTTCCAAAGGCTTATTGATAGAGGCATGTTTGATCCGATTTTTGTTGGAAAAGAAAATATGGTGCCTATCTCTCATTTATTTTATGCCGACGATGCTATGTTTATTGGTAAGTGGTCTCGATCTAATGTTAATGTTCTCATGATGATGTTACATTGCTTTTTTCTTGCTTCGGGGTTGAAAGTGAACATTCATAAAAGCAGCATATATGGTGTGGGTGTTTGCCTTGCTGATGTCCAACATATGGCTGAAAGTTTTGGCTGCTTAGGTACCAATCTTCCTTTTACATACCTGGGTGTCAAGGTTGGTGCTAATATGTTGCGTTTGAATTCCTGGAGTGACGTGGTCAAAAAGATTTCGAATAAGCTTTCCACTTGGAAAGCTAAAACCCTTTCTGTCGGCGGTAGGCTCACCCTTTTAAAATCTGTTCTAGGAGCCATTCCGACATATTACATGTCTTTGTTTAAAGCTCCTGATGGTATAATTTCTCAGTTAGAAAAGATGCGTAATAAGTTCTTTTTGGGCGCGGATCAAGATGATCACAAAATCACTTGGGTTTGTTGGAATAAAGTTCTGGCTCATAGAGATCAAGGAGGTCTTGGAGTTAACAGTTTATATGCCCTTAACCTAGCGTTGATTTTCAAATGGATTTGGAGGTTCTTATCTTCTCCTTCAAGTCTATGGATTAGAGTCATCAAGTCGATTCATGGTAACTCTGGTGCTCTCGACAATCTCTCCTCGTCGCGGTTCAGGAACTCGACATGGATAGGGATCCTTAAAGCCATTAACAAGCTTAAGGTTAAGGGAGTAGATTTGATGAGCTTCTGTAAATTAGTGATCGGGAACGGTAGCTCTACGAGATTTTGGCATGACAGGTGGTATGGCGAAGTTTGTTTCAAGGAGAAATTTAAACGGTTGTTTAATCTGGAGCTTCAAAAAGACGTTTCTGTAGCATCTAAATTTCAAATGTCTAATGTTGTTTCTTCTTTTAGAAGATCTCCTCGATCAGGTATTGAGAATTCCCAACTCTTAGAACTTGAGCAGATTATTTCTTCGGTTTCTCTATCCACGACTAGTGATCGTTGGTCTTGGACTCTTCATGGGCTTGGTGAGTTTTCGGTTAAATCGGCTAGAGAAGAGATTGACAAACATGTCCTTGTGGTTTCCCCCTCTCACTCTAGATGGTCCAAGGTTCTTCCTATTAAGCTTAATATATTTTTTTGGCGCATGTTGCTTGATAGACTCCCTACCAGGACCAACCTTTATAATAGAGGCATTGATATCGACTGTGTTTTGTGTCCGAACTGTGGGGCTGCTATTGAAAACCGTAATCATCTTTTTTTTGACTGCTCGATGTCAGTGGACTTAGCTAGCTTGATTGGTCGTTGGTGGAACATTCACATCCCTAGATTTGGTGACCCCTCTTCATGGGAATTATGGTTCAACGGTCTAAATCTCTCTAGTCCACAAAAAAGAATTTTGGAAGCCACTTTTATCTCCATGTGGTGGCATATTTGGAAGTTCAGGAACTCGTCTCTTTTCTCCTTGAAGAAACCTCGAAAAGACATGATTTTTGATGATATTGTTTCCCATACTTTCTTTTGGGTGAATAATAGGTGTAGAGATTTCAATGTCGGTAAGGTTGCTTGGTTAATTGATCCGCTAAACGCTTTTTGATGTTTTTCTTTTAGTCTAGCTTCTGGCTAGCTTCTTTTTAATATAATCCCGCTGTTCAAAAAAAAAAAAAGTCCTTTGTTTGATTGAGTAGCAAAACAGTTGGTATTTAACCCATAAACTCTAAAAGAGATTTTAGAGTTTTATTTGAATATATTAGTATGTAACTATGTATTATGCACATAACATGGTACACTAGTAATTTACAAATACCTATGGCCTTTTTTATCTGTCTAAATCAAGATGTTTACATATTTTAGTCATGTGGCATCTTTATATGAATTTCACATTTCTTTAGTCAGATGCACGTACAACAAGCAAAAAATAGGTACAACCTTTCAATTTTGTGTTTTAATCATTTTAGAACATATTAATTTTATACTTTTCGAATTACCACATGAAAAATAGCAAGTCAAGTGGTTGAATGGCGTAAACATGTCACACTTATTATTAAGTAGGTACCAAGCAGAGGTGGTAGCATACTTATGAGTAATCACGTAAATATCTAAAATGCACATCGAAACAAACTAGTGAGCCTAGAAAAGAAGAAGACAACCATGAACGTTCTCATCTCATCTCAAAAAAATGAATACCAAACAATTGCTAAATGATAAATAGTTGTCAACAAACTATTGAGCCAAGAAAAGAAGAAGAGAACCATGAACGTTCTCATCTCATAAGAAAATGAGGCAACCGCAACATATTCATCAAGATTAACAACTGTATATTCTAAATTCAAATGCAATGTTTTAGGAGAAAAAAAATGCATACCAAACAATTGCTAAATGATACGGAGTACTAAATAGTTATCATTAAGGATGATTTAATAGGAAAACAAAATTGTTCTCGCACAATATAAACGGGTTGCTAAAAACAAAAGGGATATTTCTCAAGTTAAATCACCAAGTATTAAAAACTAACATTTGGCAATGTTAAATGGATAAATACACAATCACTACATTGTTTAGCGGCATATAAAGGTGGTTAAAAAGATGAGTGACAAATCGGCTCTTTTAACCCCAAAACATATAGTAAATTTAACACTCAACAGCCAATTGTAAATATCAAATTGGTCTTTTACCAATAGTAAAGATAGGATTAAGACATTAGATATATATGTGAATTGGTGTAAGGCAAAAAATTACATAGATTTACATAACTAGTAAACCATTTATTACGAGTATGCAGCGGATTAATCTAGTTTAATTTTTAAGGTTAACAATAAAATAACACATATTTACTAACCTGTTACTTAATTATTGAAACCAAAGTGATTAAGGTATCACCTCTATCGAATGCCACACACTTGTGTATAATGCTTGTTCTAGATCCGATCCAAATACCTAACTGGTATGAGTTTGAATCAAATCAAAACAACCCAAAAAAATTAAAACCAGAAAGAGACCCAAGTGGGATTTGAACCTTGGTCAAATGGGTAGGACTAGGAGGAAGTACCCAGCCAACGGACTACAAGTCCTTTGTTGTATTGAGTAGCAAAACAGTTGGTATTTAACCCGTAAACTCTAAAAGAGATTTCAGAGTTTTATTTGTGTCGTGTGTTCTGTTCCAGTAGAGCAAGGAGAGAACCGAAGGAGTATTAGTTTAGGCCGGGTTTTGTTCAAGAAGGGGGGTATATATAGCACCAAACTTGTCCTCCAAGTTTGAGCTTTCGGCCTCCTCAAGTTCCATCAAAACACAACCACCTCCCCTCCTAGAACCAGCCATTCGACCAGCCATCAAAGGGGGTCCAAAAGTTTGGTTTTCAAGTCCTTCTCTTTTGTATTTCGTGGAATATATTATATATTTAATAACTATATATAACATTAAATACATAATAAACATGTTCTTCGTGTGCCCCGATAGGTCACGTATTTCTTAGCCGTATAAGTGACTACGTTAACTAGCACAAACCAACAAAAATCACAAAACAAATGGTTTAAGTCTCGAACACAACTATTGTTACTAGCTAATCATATCTCAATCCACTAAAGACAAGCTTCATTATACAATATATATTCTTATTTATATTTTGTTGTACTCAAAATGAATAAGTTCATCCACTTCATTCCTTGATTGGTTCATTCCTTGATATCTTTAGTTCTTAACTTTATGTCTGTTTTTCTTATAAATTTTGTAAAGTAGCATTGTGTTATGGTTAAAACTTCGAACTATTATTCCTTAACTTTACTTGTATCCGATTCTAGATGGAAATATTGAACGTAAAACGAGTACAAATCTAAAAAATATTCAAATAGATTATAGGGACATGCACAATAACATATATCCGCTTGTTCATCACACAACCGAACATAAGTTTTTAGGTTAATGTTGCCTTTCATAATGTAAGAAAAAAGTATTTAGGATAATGTCGTAAGTTAAGTTAGATTTCTCCAAATTAAACTGAATAGGTCGAATTCTGTTGAGACCAGTAAGTTTTTTCTTTTTGAAATTGAATGTGTTTTCGTTCTTTTTTCCAGAAGTGACAACTTATTCTAGTTAGTTTGGTTGACAATTGATCAAAAATTATCGTAACTGGCATGATTATGAACTAACTAGCATGGGAGTTATAGATATTTTTAATTTGTGAGTTGCAATGGAATAATAGCTACTTCCTTAGAAATGTATGCACAGTTAATTATGGGCACCTGCACCACAACATCGTATTCATCGCTTAAATGAACATAAGTATTAAGAATAATGGCTGTCTTGCGGAAAAAAAAGTATTAAGGATGATGTCATCAGTAGACTTATTTAGTTCCAAATTTTACCAAATAACTTGTCGTCCTTTGAGATCAGTAACATCTTCAGTTAGTTTGATTGACATTGAATAGAAAATGTTGCAATCCATGTGATTCTGAACTAACTAGTATGAGACTTATCGATATTTAGTTAGCCAAGGCCTTTGTTCTTGGATTCATACGCGTATTGATGCATCACCTTGTGATTCCCAAACTATTGAAAGTAATAATTTTACTGTGATTAGACATTGTGACCTTCCTGCTCGTGATCTTTGTTTAGTTGATCCATTATTCATTTATCCCTTAACAATTTAAGGCAGAGAGAAGGCTATAGCTGTAAACTTGGATAAGATTCGCTGTATTATATATGACAGCTGATGAAGTTTTGCTTCTGAATTCGCTTGATAGTTGCGTATTACAGTATGTGATGGAACTACAACAGCGATTGAGAGCTACAGGCTCAGGTGAGTCAGATGGGTCTTCATTGAACAGATGGAAAGGAAGTAGGGACTTTGGGGATTTTTCTAAGAACAAATCGTCTGATTATTTGCCATTTGAGTTCAAGGCTCTTGAAAGCGATCTTCAAGCTTTTGGCACATTTAATTTCTTCATACACAGGTTTGGTCTATTAAACTCTAAAAACTTCCCAGTTTCATATAGCTTATCATTTGGGTATACTTTGATTATCAAGTCATTATATATCGTATACTTATGCATGTGAAATAATAAATGCCACCAAGATCTGCCCTATGTATTAAAAAATTACGAATGCTACCAAACGCCGTATTACGTATTAAAAAGTTCGCTATAAAGAAATAAAGATTCAGAAAGAACAATCTTTTGATGAGACCTAGGACATTCAGCACAAAAGAAAGGTGAGACCGGCTCTTGATTCATTTAAAGCGGCAGTTAGCTCTCATTTTTACCTAATTTCAAACAGAATTCTGATATCTATCACAGTTTTCATGTGAGCTGTGAAATAAACAAACAAATTACGGTGTGTTCGTGCTACCAGGACCTGAAGTTTATATGATCCTGCTGTTCACATATGTTTTTACTAATTGTAAATGTTTAGGGGAACTAATTACCTCTAATGACCATCTGGTGCAATTAATTCAAGTCTTATCAAACATTTAAGGGTCTCACTTAATTAGTTCAAGAAGAATAAAGTTTACATTGATATGTTTCCATTTCTAGTCTCCTACTTTGTTCTTTATTGCTGATTTGCTGTGAAAATTCACAGCTCAGAAACAGGCTTATTTTAAAATACTCGTCTGCCATGGTCTATTTGAATAACCTGAACCTTAACGGCCAAAATTACAAAGAGAAACATTGAGAAAAAGAAAATATCATGTTAAAAACACTAGGAAAAGGTGCAATCAAACTAGACTTGATCAATAAGTTGTCTATTGGGCATCTCAAGCTTTGCCTTACTTTTAATGTTTTGCGAATTGTGGGGTGCATAATGGATCACCATCATGTACTATTTTTTCCCACTTCTTATCATTCAGTGATTCCAATATTCTTTCTAATTATGACTAACTCTAAGATATGTGTTCTCAACTAATTTCTATTCTGCACTAAGGAGATACTACAACTAAGAGACATCCGCCTAAACTAGTTATTGTTAATTTATAAAAAGGCGAAGCTTTTATTGTGGAAAGTAACATCTTGTGTTAATAAGACCCAAATAAGACTTGGATCTCATATTCAGTTTCCTTTCATCTTGTTGGGTCCGGTATTAGCATATTCAAAATTCATCTACAAATCCACAATTTAACCTGCTAATACTCCATTTTTTTATAACAGCTTACTCTAAGAATGTTTGAATAACTGATTATATTATCAACTAGCATGTGGTCTAGTGGGTAACTCTTAAAGAGTTAAGTGAGCCACTCTGAGAGTAGTACCGGTTGGGTGACCTACCGGGAAGTCCTCAAGTGGGGCAGGACCACATGCTCTGTTGATACCATCCCCCCACCGCAAATGCTCAGATTGACTGGTCAGCGAGGGGTCTTTTGAGAAAATAGCCAGGGTTCATAGCCCACCTCCTGATAAGTACAGTCACTGGGACAGGTGCTCATTGCCTGGGGCCGGGTCCTTGGGGGAGGGTCCGGTTGGCATCCTTAGGATGCATGGGACCAGGGTGATCCCACCGATCTTCACCTTTTTGAGAATAACTGATTATATTAATAGTATGATAATATTACTTTGTGGAAGGATACTATGGGACTGTGAAAGTGGAGCTATTTATTGACAACTTTATCGCTAGCATTGCACTTGCAATGTAGTATGAAGGCAAGAGCAGTGAAGCAGTCACTAGAAAATGATATTTAGGATTCATCCGACATCACCTAACCAATGAAGCCAGGTACAAGGTGACTGCCTATATAAGCAGAAGTCCAAAGAAATTGGAAAGCATACCTTAATTTCTTGGCCTTATAGCTAAGATCAAGTGTAGAATCTGTTCTTAACACTTTATTATTTTTCATGGAGAAAGACCCGCCATAATAGCTTGCTATTGGGGTCTTTGCGAGTCCCCTTGGTGTTGCACTACTGCCTTGGCTTGGCTCACCGCTCCCATCATAGTTGACAGTTTATTGAAAATATAAAACTATGTTGAGCGTTGTATTTATTAATCTGAAGTTATGCTAAGAACCAAACCATGCACAATATGACAAAACCTGAACATAAATCATGATTTGGTTGCACTATAAAACATCTAAGATGATCTTGCTTTTCGGTTATGTCATCAGAAGTTTGAAAGTAAACTTACCGCCTACTCTTAAGAGAACCAAAATTATATGTCAAAAAACATAATACGCTATTAGGAAAAACCAGGATTGAAACACAAGTGCCGGATGCACACACAACACCTCATTGAAAAACAATGTAACAGTGATAGTTACATTTACATTATTTTCCATATCTTGTTTCTCGAAAGTCAACAACCTCTTTGAACTTAAAATGTATTGTGAAACGAAGGAAATGGGTGAGATAACTGTGGTGTAGCTTATAACTATATTAAAAGTTTGTTTCTCCAACGATGTGGGACGACCAACACAACTTCTTTTTTCATTGACAAGGTTCCATTAAAACATTCTTTCGCCAATAATTTTTCTGACATGATGTACCATTTGAGTGTAAATTTATTGTGCTATTGTTGGTAATTCAAAGGAACGAACAAACAAACAAATTCAAAAAAACAAACACGGAAGCTTTATTCAAATACCAAACCAAATTACAAAACCAAATTCAAATATACCAACACAAAATTCTAATTCAAACGGTACCAAACCCTAATTCAAAAGGTATCAACCACAAATTCAAAAGGTACAAAAAATTCTAATGTTATCAATCCCTATTTATAGCCAAAACTAACCGCCATAGATTAGTTTCCAAATTCCAATCAAACTTGAAGGACAAGTCATACAAATTTACCAATTGACCCCTAAAGTTTAAGTCACTTTTCTAACAATCTCCACCGTGACTTAAACTCCTCCACCTGCTTCAAATCAAATTCAAACTTCCAAATTCCGAATTCCAAATTTCAAATTTCAAAATCCAAATACCAGAGATGCTAGCGAAATTCAAATCAAACGATCAATTCTCAAAAACAATCCAAAAACAAACCGAACAAATACAAACGCCGATAATCTTCAAAACAAACAATCAAGCATTAACCGACAAATTCAAACTCGGTCAACCAAACAAAACCAAATCGGCTCAAACGATCTTCAACAAAGACAATCAAATTCGGGCAACCAACTTCAAAAGCCCGACGAACGAAGATCCAAATATTCAAGCGAACAAATTCCAAACGACCCCGATTATAACCAAGTCTTCAAATACCAAATCGATCTTCAAATTTCAAATACCAAAATTCAAATTCTAATGGTCCACTTATATAATAGGGTAAAGTGCAAAAATGGTCCTTCACGTTTCACAAATTTGCAAAAACGGGACCGAGACAAAAAGTAGCGCAAAAAAGCCACCCACGTTCCAGATTTTCGCAAAATCGCCACTGAGAGCCCTTTTCCGTTAACTCCCGTTAGTTTTCCCGTCAGTCAAGGGTATAATCGCATGAAATGACAAATATACCCCTTTAACTTCAGATACAACCCTACCTCTTGCCGCCAAATCTTTACCAGTGCAATTTCCGCTTTAATTTCCCTCCTGTTTTGTGGGTTTTGTTTTTTTTTTTTTCTTTTTATTTGTTAAAGGAGTATTTGTTGTTAATGTTATGGACTTACAATTGTAGGTGGTCAGATGGGAAATGTGAAAGTAGTAGAGGTAGATAATGAAACAGAGGAACAGAGTGGCGGGAGTGATTCAGAGGATTTGGACTATAATCGAAATGATGATGAAGTGTTTGATGACGATGATCAGGTAAATGAAGATGTTCCCGTAAGTAAGTCTGATTTGCTATGCCATAAAGCTTGTGAAATTCAATCAGGTATACCTGTTTTTACCAAACATTATGCACTGATTAGAGAGTATGCCAAAGAGTTGGTTAATCAAAATCCAGGCACTACTGTTAGGATTGATGTACAGCTAGAACCAAATCCAGCTAGTTCAACAAGAACTTTTAAAAGGGTGTATGTGTGTTTGGGAGCTATGAAACAAGGTTTCAAAGCTTGTGGCAGAGAATTCTTAGGATTAGATGGATTCTCCATGTCAGGTCCTTTTCCAGGTCAATTACTAACAGCAGTTGGGATTGATGCAAACAATGGGATTTATCCAGTAGCATATGCTGTAGTTGATGCACTAAATAAGGCAACTTGGTGTTGGTTTTTGAAACTACTGGGAGAGGATCTTGGGATAGAAACCAACTGCAAGATCACTTTCATATCTGATAGGCAAAAGGTGCACATTTCTATCGTATAATTAATCATGTGTTTTATGCACAATGAGAACATGTAAAGTTTTAACACCATCCATAACCTTACCTGTTCACAGAGATTGATACAAGTTGTTGCTAGTGTGTTTCCAAATGCTGCACACAGGTTTTGTGTTAAGCATATTCATGAGGAAATGAAGTCACATTTGAAAGGAGGTGTTTACAAGGACATGCTTTGGAAGGCTGCAAGAGCCACAACTGTTGTTGAATTCAACAAAGAGATGGATCATCTGAAGAATAACAATGCTGCAGCTTATGATTGGTTGCTGAAGATTCCAGCTAAACAATGGAGCCGATCACATTTTTCAGGTAATTCATTAAGTGGCAGTGGAAAAAAGCATACTGATAATTGATCATATACTCTTAAACAACATATGTGAGGTGTTCTGTAGCCAGCTAAATGATGTGAGAGATAAATCCATCATCGTTTGTCTTGAATATATAAGGGAGTACTTGGTGAAGAGGATTGTGGTAGTTCAGCAAATAATAGAAAGGAGTGTTGGACAACTTACTCCTACTGTGCAAGCCATGGTTGATAGAAACAAAAAAGAAGCTACTGATTGTGTTGTTGAATGGATTGCAGCTTCGTTATATAAAGTATCTGTGCCTAACGAGGATCATTGTGTTGCTAACTTGGATAGGAAGGAGTGTGGTTGTAGGATGTGGGAGCTGACTGGAATACCATGTAAACATGCTGTGGCAGCAATAAACTATATGAATGAGGATGGAAAAGGAGTTGATGTGCCTGAAGAGTGGGTTCATGCTGCTTACAGCCTAGAAACATGGGCGCGTACGTACTCATTCAAGATCAATGGGTGTTCAAGCCGCAGATACTGGCCAAGAATTGAGTCTACAACAGTCATAGTACCACCCAATCACAGACCTCAGGTTGACAGGCCAACTAAAAAGATGAAGTCAAATGATGAGCATGCACTTCCAACTTCTTCATGTGTTACCCACTGATCTTTGAACAATATGTTAAACGTTATTGTGTGTTGGATTCTATATTTGTAATCTTTGTTTAACTTGATTGTCTTTAGAACAATATGTTTGAACCCATTGCAGTTGGACTTTCAAAAGTCAAACTTGCAAAAAATGTTTATGTTTCTGAATGTAATGGATTCTATATTCTATGTTTGTTTGCATTATGTTTCCACCCATTGCATTTAGACTTTCAAAAGTCAAACTGCAAATGTTGAATTGCATAAAGTCAACTTTGGTCCACACATGAAGACTACACACTACTTGGCAATCTTTTATAAGCCCTTTTATAGGCAAACACATGAAGGCTACTAAATACGCATCTCTTAAAACACACACTTGCAAAACACAACTCCCTATTTCCTTAACCATGAACAACTCTGAATGTGATATTAATCTAAGGGTTGTCTGTAACTCGTATGTGCTAACTGAAGTAATGCTTGGCCCTTACCACACCGAGATTCTTCAAGACTTGCAGCAGGCACAGGATTTGGAGTACAAGTCCAAAAAAATTACTGAAAGGGTCGAACGTAGGGGGGATGTGATTGGTAGACTTCGATGTTTAAGAACTGCAAGGAGCAATACAAAGAAGCTTAGGAGGCTACAAACAATTGATAAGCGTTGGGCGAATGCACTGTTGATGATGTCCAGGCAAGTCAAGGACAAGATGTTTAAGAAGATTGAGTTTGTTGTAAAGATGAAATATCCATGAGGGGGTTGGTTGTTTTGAGATTAGTGATGGTTAATGAATGTAATGGATCTCATGATCCAGATTTTGTATGAATAATGTCTTCACATATGTCTATACTTCGTTATTGTATTTGATAGGCATCAGAAACATAAACAAGAAGCTGACATTAATGAAACATTAAAACGCAGACTAAACATAATGATTCACTTTGTGGTGTTATTTTTAATGAACTTTCTTGGCTTCTTTTTCCTCTTCTTCTTTGCTTCAGTTGATTGAGTTGCATCTGCAGCACCCCCTGCACTTATGTTTCTACTTGTAATACCCAAACCAATGACACCACCACTTACTACCTTTGCCGTTGCACAACCTGCCTGTTCAAGTATCACAACTCTATGCCTCCAACACTTAACATCCCCACAACATATGAAGCATCTTTCGTCCAACACCTCTATCTTTGCACCACCCCCTCCTGTTTTGTTGCCACTTGTGATACCGAGACCAATTACACAACCACTTACTTTCTCTACCTGTGTATCACGACTCATTTTCTGTCTCTTAAATTTTTGAGTTGCAGATTCTGCCATATGTATGTTTTTGATAAAGTTGGAAAGTAGACTTTACTATACTAGTTGGTTGGATAATTTACTGCATTTTTGTGTGGTAGGTCAAGGAGTATTAACTTGTTACTAGTGCTATTCAATAAACCAAGTGAATTTCACCCGTTTGACTTTCACCTGTTTGACTATCTAATGCTTTCTGCATAAGCTGCATAGGAAGTACCCATATATTTCAAAAATGAAACAGAAACATAAAGAAATGAAAATTGAAACACAAACATATCAGTAACATAAACATAAAAACTTTCATTCATCATAGGAATTCACAACCATTACAAATTTCCAACAGATATCTAAACAAACACTTGTTTAGTAGTTTGAACTGCTGCCCTCCGCATTACCCCTTTTCTTCTTTTTCTTCAATTCTTTTTCTTCCTTGTCCTTCTTCTCCTTTAGGTACTTGAACACCTTTTCAAGATTGGAAATCTTCTGTTCCAACTCATCAAACTTGGGTAAAACGGTATCCACAGGCTCTTGCTTCTCCTCCTCCTCCTCATCATCACTCAAAAGCGCTTCATAGTAGCCATCTTGTTTCCTCAGATGGGTCAGAATCTTAGTTCTTAACTCCTTAGGTATCTTCCTATAAGAACCATACTCATCAATTGGTTCTCCGCCAAATGCATCAAGAAGTAAATCGTTTAGATAATAGGTTCTTAAAACCTTATCAAATTCCTCTTCCTCGGTACCAATGTAGATACTTTTCCCTTTTCCATTGTTTGCCATCGTCGGTTGTTTTGATCGTTGGGATTGTGTGTGTTATGGTTGAATAAGCGGGACTATGCAATCGATTGGGTTGCCGAGTTGCACAAAAAAAGAGGGAAAGGTTAATCGCCAAGTGTGCCTCCAAAATTAAGTTTCGTAACTTTGCAAATTTGGTCATTGAAATAAAGTTGGGGTAGTCAAAGGCGGGAAGCGAGTGAAATGGCGATTATACCCTTGACTGACGGGAAAACTAACGGGAGTTAACGGAAAAGGGCTCTCAGTGGCGATTTTGCGAAAATCTGGAACGTGGGTGGCTTTTTTGCGCTACTTTTTGTCTCGGTCCCGTTTTTCCAAATTTGTGGAACGTTAAGGACCATTTTTGCACTTTACCCTATATAATAAGAATTACGACCCAAATATCAAATTCAAATTCTAATGACCCACTTATGTAATAAGAATTATGGTCCAACTTCAAACTTATTATCCAAGTATCAACCAAATTCAAGTTAATAAATAACTTGACGAACGAACTCTAATTCAAACGCCCCAAATATGATACTAGAATAATAATTCTAATGACCCACTTATTACGATAAGAATTACGGTCCAAATTCAAATACAAATTATCCGAATACTAAACAACTCCAATACCAAATCACAAAAATCCAAATCAATACTTCAAATTCAAACTCAAAACCATACCTTAATCTGTCGAACAAAACAAATTCAATTATAGCCACCGACCCACTAATTCTTGCAACCAATCAAATTGAAGCTTCTTCGAACTAAAAAAAAATACCAACATTCGATCTTCCTAATTCGAGTCCCTCCAAAACAATCGAACTTAACAAACCAATATCCAAAACGAAAACTTTTTTTTTTTCTTTTTCTTCATGACTAAACAAACCTAGCTCTTGATACCACTTATTGGTAATTCAAACGAACGAACAAACAAACAAATTCAAAAAAACGAATGCGGAAGCTTTACTCAAATACCAAACCAAATTATAAAACCAAATTCAAAGATACCAACACAAATTCTAATTCAAACGGTACCAAACCCTAATTCAAAAGGTACTAACCACAAATTCAAAAGGTACAAAGAATTCTAATGTTATCAATCCCTATTTATAGCCAAAACTAACCGCCATAGATTAGTTTCTAAATTCCAATCAAACTTGAAGGACAAGTCATACAAATTTACCAATTGACCCCTAAAGTTTAAGTCACTTTTCTAACAGCTATACATAGATGTTAAACTTTTTTTAGAGGCAATGATATAATTCATAAACAAATAATGTTGCAATCCGATTCAACCCTATCAATATATCACCATGAATTGAGTGATTCACATCCCTCTCCGTCAGAGGCGGAGGCATGTGTAAGCCAGGGGTAGCGGTCGCTACCCCTGAACTTTTACCTGGTAGTGTAATTTTTGGCGATTTTTGGCCATTTTTTGGCGATTTCGCTACCCCTAAACAAATTTTCGTATTTCGCTACCCCTAAACTTGGCTCCTGGCTCCGCCACTGCTCTCCGTTAAATATCTCCACTTGATCCATTTGGTGACCAGTATATACCAAGTCTGTCAACTACACGTAATTGTCAACATGGATTACATGCAATCCAACGAGCTATCTTCGTAGCCACAAGTTGAGATATGACCTCTAATGAAGATTTGAACAAACAGAAGTTGTTCATGACTAGCTAGGATTCTTAAACTGTAGCATGAGCTTAATAGCTTATGGACTTCATCTTGATAGTTGTCTATCAAGATGTTCACTTCACTCGACGTGTATGTTTCTTAGAAAGTTTACCAATAATAGTGGATTGCACTAGGTTTTGGAAAATTAAGATGGATCGGATAGATGTATAGTCGTTGGCTCTAAAAGTGAAATTGTAATGTAAACAATTATAATAAAAATTAAAATAACTCAAATATGTACGAGTAAGTTATTTCTAATGTGAAGAGAATCGGTAACAAATATGACACAGGAAAATAATGTGTCATGAAACATTCAACTTGAACCAACGTTGAGTGGCTAACATTGAAGTATTGTGCTTGTGCAAAGTGTCATAAAATGATTTCTATTGTCTTTCAAGGTTTGACAGCTTTTGGTTTTTGATTTTGATAATGTGGATAAGATTCATAAGAAGAATGCGTTAAGGTTGACGTGAAATAAAGTAAAAAGAATGACGATCTTTTTTCTTTTTTTTTTTTTTTTTCTTTTTCTTTTTCATTTTCATTTTCTTAAAAGGATAGCAGACTCTATTCATCTTATAAGGTGGATCATTGGCTATAGTAATACATTATAAGGGGCGGAGCCATGTTGAAAGGTGCGGGGTGAAGAGCCCCAAAAAAGAGCGCATATTGAGATCAAAAAAAAAAAAAAAAAAAAAAAAAAAAAAAAAAAAAAAAAAAAAGAGCGCCCAAAATATAAGGTTCAGGCTGCCCAAAAAAAGAGCGCATATTGAGAACAAAAGACCCGCTGCAACGCGGCGGGCGCCTTTGACTAGTTCTATATATATTATAGCGTGAGAAGTCCTCGAGCGAAGAACCATAAAAAAAATTAATTTGTTTCTGGACTTTCTGCTTAGCCCAGCCCAAAAAAAGTTGACCAAAGTTATCAAAATTTTTTATATTCGCTAAACTTTGCCGACCTTAGAATTTTGTACATATGTGTATATTAGCAGCAACATGTCATATATAATGGCAGATGTAGGCTATGTTTGGCACACAAGATTGTTTGGAGATTGTGCTTATTTTTTCAAAAAATAAGCTATTTAAAAAATAATCTTTGTTTGGCAGACATAACTTATAAGAGATTCTAAAAAAATTAATCTTTCATAATCTCTTAAAACCAAAGGTTACTTCATGTAGCTTATAAAAATAATCTCTTTTTATAATCTTCAGCACCAGCACCATCTCCAGCACCAGCATCAGTTCCAGCAACAGTTACTTTCGCCAAACATAACCGTAATCAAAGTTTTAGCATGTCAGTGGATAAAGATATTCACATACATGAGTTCATGTATGCTATGGTATGAGTTTTCAGGTACTCACTATTGCACAACATTCAAATAACAAATCACTTTAGCCTCAAACATTTATCGCACCAGATAATCACAACCGCATTAACCGACCGTAAAAACTTATTGAAGCGAGCGCTATTCAAAATGTATGTTTGTTGGGAAAAAAAACTCATAATTTCCAAAAAAAAATTCCAAACAATTACAGAAAAAACTCCCGGGCGCAACGCGCCGGGCACCTATCCTGCTTGTTGTAGTTTATATAAGCATATCACAAAAACTTGCCCACAACGAGACATAATTGACAATATGGCAGTGATGAAGAAAGCAGTTAAATCTTCCTTCAGAATTGCCAAATTGTCATTTTTGCAACATTTATAAGAACATGTTAAGAGCCATCTATATCTTCTTAGTTATCAATAGTTTGTCTCTCTATCCATATGGGACAAAGTCAACCTATTCTTCGTTTTTCAAGTTCTATTCCATACACTTTTCTCTCTCATTCACACTAGTTGTTCCAAACACTTCTCTCCAAACACTTTTCTCTCATTCGGCTCCAAGAATGAAATGATAGTGTAAAACAATAGAAATGACATATAACCAAAACCAATCAATGTATCCCGCTACACGAAGCACGAGTAAGTCATTTCTTCTTAATGTAAGAAAAGAATTGTAACAAATTTATTTGGTATACAAACATAGTTTGGTGTTAACTTAAGCTTGTATTGGTACTTATAAGCTTATTATACTCAACTTATATTTCATAAACTCATAAAAATCTCTTTTAAAGCAAGATGACAATTCTAGCACACTCAATAATCATCAAGGGACTATATATATACGAGGATTATTAGGAAACCTATCTAATCGTTCGTCCATCCTTTCATTACCACAGGAAAATTAACATATATGATGTATCGCGAATAGGTTTGACAAGTTGAGAATCCTTGATAGATGAAAATGGTGCATGGTGACTATTCAAGTATTTGTAAGAAAGAACAACTACAAAAAATTAATTATGTAAACTAGGCGACATGGTAACCCATCTAACCTGACATTTAACCCGACAAAATATACTCGCCGCTATGAAAACATATATGGGATTCAAAGTTTTTAATTTGTAAAGCAAGATGATGATTCTAGCGGAATCACGCAATCGATCCTTTTCAAGGGAATTGATAGAGGATCGAGATATGAAAACTCAAAAAGAACAAAAATATATAATTTATTATTTTTCATTATCACAAACGAACAATATGACCCATTCGCGAGTGCTTAAAGTGAAAAAAAAAAAAAAAAAAAAAAAAAAAAAAAAAAAAAAAAAAAAAAAAACAAAACTTTATTAATGACTATTCGTATCCGAAAGAAATCAAAGATCACTACTACCAAAAAGATACACATTATCATAACTTTTGGCCTATAATATCATAACAATACTTACCAATAATAACATTGGAAGATGTTGTAACCCATCTTCCCACGAAGAAGCCAACATCAATTTTGCCACATTTTAAAGAGTATTAATATCATTTCGGCTAATCTAGTTTGTAAATAAAAAACATTTTGTATATGTATCAATGTGGGACAACAACCTCTATTTATTTCATCAAGTTTCATTTCAACACCTCTCTTTATCATAAGCCATATATCCAAATTACTTTTATCAATGTGGGACAACAACCTCTATTTCTTTTATCAAGTTTCAGTTGTCTATGTATCAATGGTCTAAAGCCGGACCGGACCGGCCAAGATCAAGACTGAAATTGACCGGACCGAACGTGTTTGGTCCGGTCCAAAAAGTCAAAATGGTCAGTTTGTATGTCAGACCGGACTGGACTTAGACCGAAATAAGGAAAAAGTTGAAACCGAGACCGGACCACTGGTCCTTCGGTCCGGTCGGTTTGGTCGATTTGCTCAGCCATACTTATAATTACGTATAACTACTCTAGGATCAAAAATGGAAATCACAATGTGAAAATCCATCTGCCACCCTAAAGTAAGACAACGACATTTTGCAAACATCCATATATGCAATGCATATATGGAAGAAAAATGAAGATAGATGTAAATTGCTCTTTTCAAAATTCCACTTACAATTTGAAAGAGAGTGAACAATTATTTATTTCCAACAATTTTAACTATCAAACTCACATACTAGAAGTCGTGATGTTTAATACTTTAATGTTGGTGAAACAAAGTTGTGTTTGTTTTAGTGGCTCCAATGTTCAATGTTACCACTAAAGGTATACAAAAGTTCATCGTTGCGTGGTGTTGATGTGGTGATGCTTTTTGATAACGGGTTGTTACGACGTCTAGTGCTCTAACTTTTTATGCTTAGACGTTGTTTGGGATTTGCTTATTTAAGTGCTTGTAGTTCCAAATGTTTGGCAAAAATTGATTCTTTGCTTATTTTTACAATGATAAAAGTACTAAAAAATCAGCACACATGATCACAAACTAATTAGTGGTGTTTACATTGTGGTACACTTCTACACATGAATTTCAACCGAAAAGTCAAAATTTTAAGACTTAATTAATATTGACGAGACCGGAAGACCGGAACAGAGGAGCATAAAACCTGTTTAATATTTTAAGACTTAGGTGGTGTTTGTTTGTTAAGAGGGTCTGAATCTGAATCTGAACCGCACATCTGAATCTGAATTTGATGCGCAAATGTCTGAATCTGACCGCATCTGAACGGGAAAAAAAACTCATGTTTGAACCGCACATTTGCTTGCTCGTACTATTTTTTTTTTCTTTTGGTTTTTATTTGTGTCAGCAAGAGGCAACAAGACGCATTCAGACACCCCTCTCAAGTCTAAACCATTAAGATCTTACTGCATCTGAACGCGTCTGAACGAGAAAAAAAAAACAAACGGTCTGAACGACCGAATGTCTGACCGATTCAGACATTTAGCCTATTAAGAGGCTGTTAAGATATTTTTCAAAAAAAACAAACACAGCCTAGTTAATATTTCGTGAAGCCCATCCAACTATGATCATTTCGAATTTTGGTGTCCCAGTTTGATAATTAAACAATGATGTGACTTTTTTTTTTTTTTTTTTTTTTTTTTTTTTTTTTTTTTTTTTTTGGAACGGTTCTTTCGGAGAAATCCTTGACCAATGAAACCCGATGGGGGGAAAACCTTCAACTTAAGCCGCCCGAAGGCACGACACTTAATTTGAAGTAAACCCTGCCTTCTCCAGATTCGAACCCTAGTGGGTTGAAACCTTCATTGAAGGACTTTGAAAGCCTAGTATCAACAAACCCTGTGGTCAAAGAGGACTTCCCGGATGGTCACCCATCCGGTACTACTCTCTCTGTGGCTCGCTTAACAAGTTAAGCACTCACCACTAGACCACATTGATCCACAAAATGTGTATATGTTATAAGTAACAACTCATGTATTAATGATTAAAATCACAAATTATGTATACAAAAGGAAAAATATTTTTGTGTAACATATTAGAAAGTTGTAAAATTTAGTGTTGGGTGGCATCAGTATCCCACATCGTAAAAATATATAAATGAGCATCTATTTATATTTAAGCTTGATAGAATATATCATATGCAGGTGACTTGTGTTGGTGAGTTCATATCTCATTGGCAAACATCGATTCAATATATATTCTATTATTTTTATGTTTTGGGCATAAATGTCTGATTCGACACATGTTGTCTTTACTGTTACTTTGGTGCTCATTATAAATTATACTATCTATATAAAACCCAGGCGCTATGTGACAAAATGAATGAACAGTAAACGCTTACGCAAACGGAACGGGGATGTTTATGGTTCTCATGTGTTGTTAGTGATAAATGGTACTATCCGACTGTAGATAGTGGCCCAAGCGTCCACCCTCTATTGGCTGCAAGAGAGGCTATCCGTTCCGTTTTGTACCTGTATTGCCGTAAAACAACTGTAGCATCTCCTGTTACGCCCCGTAATACGGGTGTAATCACCCCGTTATCTTGCTTCATGTGGCTAAACTACCCACATATACTTCCTCCAAGTTCCAGACCCTTCTTCACACTTCTTCTTCTCCAAATTAGGGTTTCATTACTGATTTAATTGACATACTTCTTTTGCTTTTATTTTTCTTTCAAATTAGGGTTTCATTAATTTGGAGGTTTTTGTTGATTTGATTTGCAGGTTGCTTTGCTAATGATGTTTGCACCGAAGTCTTTTGAGGTATTTGTTTCCTTACACTCAGGCTGCAAGTAGGTGCTTTTTTAAGGTGCAATTGAAAAAATATATATATTAGTTACTGCTTTTAAGAACAAATATTACAGGTGCATTTGGAATTGCTTTTTTGAAACTGATTATATGAGTATTTGTATATGCTACTTTAGGCAATTACTGATTGGGGAAGTAACTTGGTGAAGATGGTGATCAGGACTTGAATCTGTTTTTAAGGTTATGTTAGGCAACTATTGGATTTGTTACATTTCATATAATTATTATTAATGTTTTTTGTCGATTCAATTGGAGTTAATTTAAGAGGTGTTTAGGATTGCTTATAAATAAGCCCTTTAAAGTTGCTTGGTTGAGCTTATGGCTTATTCAGTCACTTTTTCCGGCTTATGGGGTCGTTTGGTTGAACTTATGGCTTATTCTGATACAAATACTCAGATAACCAATTTCTAAAAAGCAATGCCCCCCACATTGATTTAAAGTTGCTTGGTTAAAGTTATTAACTTTAGGTTTTATTTTAATAAATCATTAGCTCAACCTTTGGTACTGACACATAAGTCAATCATCTATTGGGCAGGCTGTAATGACTCCCTGATACAACTACTGTTACATTCAACAATTGTAGACCAACATTAGCTGTTGGTGAAATCAACAGGCTGTGATGATTGGTCAAATATGACCACGATGAAATGCGTCATTGAAAATCCGACTGCAACTTGGCAAGGCAATGATCGGATGGCATAGCACGTATGGGTATCACACGTCTATGCAACCGACTTCCTTTGCAGCCGTTGCGGAACTTGGATATTGCTGTGACCCGGATTCCATCGACAAATCTGAGCCTAATCGTTTATTTCGCCCCAATTACGTGGTCTGGGAACCCATATACTGCCCTATATTGACTGTCATAAAATTTGTATGCAGCAAAACTTTTTTGTAAAGGGAAGCCAGACATTAAACGTTTACTGTTCATACATTTTGTCACATAGCGCTTGGGTTTTATAGAGATAGTATAATATATAATGGGTCCGCAATACAACTAGAGTTTGATTCAACAATTGTAGGCCAACATTAGCTGTTGGTGGAATCAACAGGCTGTGATGATTGGTCAAATCTGACCACGATGAAATGCGTCACTGAAAATCCAACTGCAACTTGGCAAGGCAATGATCGGATGGCATAGGACGTATGGGTATCACACGTCTATGCAACTGACTTCCTTTGCAGCCGTTGCGGAACTTGGATATTACTGTGACCCGAATTGCATCGACAAATCTGAGCCTAATCGTTTATTTCGCCCAAATTACGTGGTCTGGGAAGGTGCTTTATTGATTGACACTGCAGCTGTTAGAAATGGTGGTGCAACCAGTGGTGGATCTCAAGGTATGTAAATGTTAGTTAATCCTTTTTAAGCTGGCACTAACAATGATAACTAACATTTACACTAACTTTTCTGCTTTTTTAACCTGTCACTACAGGTTCACATGGTTCCTTCACATATTAAGACCCACTCCTCAACAGCAGGTTGGTTCACAAAAGGAGTTTCACCGACATGTACACGGGTTCGTTCACAAAAGGAGTTTCACCGACATGTACACGGGTTCGTTCACATATTGATGTTCTGTGCAGATGTGTATGTGGCGGCAAGAAAAAATTTAGAATTCGCAGATATGGAAATCAGCAAGAAAAGGAGTTATTATCCTTATATGAAGGGTACGGGCTCCCTTTTGGCGACCGTAATGGTAAGTTTCTTATGATCATTTGTTGATCCATGATATGAAGATTGAACCTGTGGAATTGATCAATGTAGAACGACAAAGTGAATAACATTTTTTTTCCTTATAGACTTAATTTGTTTCAAAATATACTTTTACAACTTGCTTTTATACTTAACTATTGCTTTTGTTACCAAAACTAATTGAATTACAGGCGTGTTGCCAATAAAGCCACATGTTGGTCTTAGTCATCCGCAACAAAACCATTTTTGCTGGTCCTTTATTGACCCATGATACGGGGACAGAGCTATATCTATAAGGTGTAGTTTGATTTAATAGATTGATGATCAGTAGAAAAATATAGTTTTAAGATGATTTAATAGATTTGCTTTTGTTGGTTGGTCTTTGTAATGCATGCTACTAATGATCCCCTTCCATCTTATGGATGTACATAAGTGCTAATGGATTTATGCTTCTATGAACTGTCATAGGTTTTCGTTTGTAATATTTGCGGTTATACAGTTGTTAGATATCAGCTATAAGTCGATATATATAATATTCTTTTAACGTATTTTGCAATTTACTTTTGATTGCAGGTAGATTGGATTATGATGATGAGACTGTTAATGATAATCACTTCAAACTAAGAAATGGCAGAGAGGTTTGTGAATGTACTCCTAACTGTACTTTATTTAGCGTTTCTAACTAACTATGTTTGTTAAGAAATATTTTCTTCTACCAATTTACTTGCTGTGTATAAATTGTCGACCTGGAATATATAAAATTTAGCCAAGAAGTTATATTTGCTTAATTGGTTTACTAGAATATGCTTTTCTGATATTAAAAAAAAATGTTAGTCAAGCATGTTAGAAACCTTAGTAGATTTTACACGACTGGCAGAGTTATTGGGGTTGATTCCCTCCTGTTTGTGGCTGTAGGAATTGGCTACATCAATAATGAAAAGGCTGGTAAAGCGACTGTGCAAGCAATAGAGGGGTTCGGGGTGTCATAATTGGTGGTGCGAATGACCGTGCCAGGCTATGGTGAGTCTCAGTGGCTTTTGGTTGTGATACAAATGATACAAGCTTGGCCTGTAATCCGTAATACATGGCTATAATACAATTTACAATCTCTTCGGGTCGTCTAGCGTTGTGTTAATTTTAACAGTGACAATGGTGTCGGGAACTCGGTTGTGGCTCTTCTTGCTGTGTTTGCTCATTATATTATATCGAGAAAAGGCGAGTTCTCTTAACACTGAGCTTTATTGGTTTTTTTCAATTGGAAAATTGTGTATGTAAATTTGTGTGATGCAATGTTTTAAATAAAATCTTACTACAATCGTACGAGTACTGTAACTTTATTGAAACTTTTATATTGGTGTTTTGTACAGGTATGTATATGGTGGCAAGAAAAGCCCAGAATTCGCAGATATGGAAACCAACTCCTTTCCAGGCATTTGCATTTCAGGTGAAAGAATGTACTGTTGAACATGAGTTTCAACCAGAATACCATCAGGTATAACAGCAGGTTGAACATGGGCTTCAACCGGCTAAACATAAGTGCATTGCTTACTTGATAAATTTATTCTAAATTTGTTCTCATATGTTTATATTTACTTATTGCAGTATTCTTTCAGCCAATGTCAACAATGTTTCAGCGAAGTTCCGTGAATGTGAAGAAAGGTGTGAACCTTCTAACGTCGGTGGAAGTCACAATTCTACTAACTTCAGTGAAAGTCACGATTTGTCATAGGTTTTGCTGAGGATGGAGGAATGGGCTTCAACCGGCAAAACAAAAGTAACCTTTAGTCATTCATTTGTCATAGGTTTGGATGGAGGAATGGGTACCATGTGTTTGTAGAACAACAGTGACCGAAGGCGGGTGGGAGCTCAGGGTAAGCAGTGTTTCTTTCGTTTATGCAGCTCACCTCATTTATTATTACTTTTGTTAAATGATGCACTCTGGTATACTTGAAGGGATGCATATCAACGTTGATGACAGTAAACAGGAACAACTGAGGAAGAAAGTAGAAAACCAATTGGCTGGGATACATTGAGAAAGGAGGCATTACTTAATAGTGAAAACAAAGAAAGAAGCAAAGACACAGCGAATTCATTGATAATGAAGCCTTGACACGTTCCCATGTGAATGAAATTTCGGATGCTATAAGGGAATGTCGATTGAACAATGTGATAGCTCATAAGATGAAGGTACTTTAAACTCTTTTCTTAGTGTGTTTATATTTAGGGGGTGTTTGGTGTCAGAGGTATCAGTTTGAAACCCACAAATTTAGGAATCCTCCATACCCACCTCATAGTTTGGCTTTTGAAATCCATACCCATTCCCAGACCACTTTGTTATAAAAACCCCTCCCAGACGTATGTTATCACACCGATAGACAAAAGAATTTGTAACAGCAGACTAAAGGCCTCCTTAGCTAACCATACGAGTCTTGCTAATACACAGACTTAGTGTCTTAATAAAAAATGACTGGAAGTGGTGATTTATAGGTAGATTATAACATGAATCTGCTTTATGTGAAATGATACTTATTGTCATCTAAGATGAAGACTTATCATTCATGGGAAGCGTATGGACCGATATTCCAATCTGGACAAAAGAAAAGAAAAATCTCATCCTCTTCGCCTTCTGCTTCCTCGGGGCCTGCGCAAAGTACACAAGAGAAGCTAATAGGTGAATTTTATTTTCTTTCTACCATTGTAATTCTAAAGTACGCCGATTGATTTAAAGAAGGTGAATATTTGATAGCTAAAACCGTGTTTAATAAAATCTGATGCTGGAAAAAGTTACGGGTCAGAACTAAGAATATGCTAAAAGAAAATTAAGATGTCAAGTCTATTGTTATCTTAATCTCTTCTGCATCTACTTGCAAGATCGTTTGAATTTATCATATCAACTCAAAACTCGCCCTATTGGATCCTGTCCTCTTGGAATGGATCTTTTGGCAATTGCTTTACCATATCATTTTTTTTATAACAAATTAGTTTACCATATCTGATGCTAATTTTAATTAACTTATTTTTTACTTCTTTGTGGTAATATTAAGCCAACCCTTATACTTATCCACATGAGTGAATTTATGATGCCTATTATGGTTTATGAAATTGGTTAGCAAGTGTATGTCGTGGTGTTGTCATATCACATTGGATTGTTTCTGTTGATTTTGTATCAATTTATTTCAGCTAAACAAACATTAACCAAAGAAGAATTTAATTGTTTTTACATCTTTTTTGTGGTTTTGGTGCATACAAGCTATTCGTCTTTCTCTCGACCAAGTACAGCAGAAGCAATATTTCCATACCTAAATTGTATAATTGATGTTCCATTCATGTATTCATCATATGTATTTGAGTAACATTAGTTTTTTTAAATTTGAAATTTTATATTGTTTGATATTTACTATTACAACACTTAATATGAAAAACATCAATTTTCACAAAATCATTTTTTTTTTGCCCAACCACTTTGATCAAAACAAAAACGCACACCATAAGACAATGCATTGTTGAGTCCAAAAACCAAGATATACCACTAAGATGTAAGAAATGATGAAATATAGTTACCTTTGTTACATAGACAAATGTAAAACAAGAAACATATAAAAACAACGTTTTCAACGTATATTGGACCAAAACATAAAAAACAAGGAATGTACACACGTACGCTTACAAAACACACCCGCAGCATCGCGCGGGCTTCTTAGCTCGTTATATATATATTAAAAAGGCAGATCCTAGGTGGCATGTTTTACTGTTCATCTACAGTTGGATGAACAGTAAATTGCAAAAATGGTCCCTCACATGTAACTTTCATTGCAGCTTACGTCCTTTGCGTTGATGAGATAAGAAAGATGGATTGATTTGGCTGCATCAATTTTTGGTTTGAGAAAGAATAGTTGGTGGCTGCCTTTGTGGATTAGGGTTAGGATAAATAAGTGAGGGTGTTAATAGGGTAGTGGGTGTTATAAGTGAGTATTTTAACTCAAGTGGACTTGGACAATCTTTGGGCTTACACATTTGTTATACAATTTCGTTGGAGGGCTTTAGACCAAATAGATGCTTAGAGTATTTATATTTATATACCTTTACATTTACCAACAACAAATAAATTTACAAGCACCAAAAAAATTACAAAAAAGAAAAAATCAACTCTTTATTAAATTACACACATTTCAAAACGAAAACACAAAATATATTGACAACACTCTCACATGACATAAATAAAATTACCCTTCATTAAAAAACTTTTCAACATTCAAAACATACGACAAGCCATTCCTGCAACAATATGTGATACATTTCATTTCAAAACATAACAAAGATACCACATACTCTCAAACAAATTGAAACTCAAAGTATACGGCGAAAAATAATCCCGCAGCAACGCGCGGGTTACCAAACTCGTTTGACCTAAATACCTAATGTAACTTAAATTTTGATATTACATGTAAATATGTTGACGGTATCTATAATTTTGCAAAATAATAATCTTTTACAAAATATTAGCGTATAAGTGCTTTGAATAAGCTAAAAAGAGGGGGGAAATGTATACACATATATGTTTGAGTACAAAATCTTTTATATAATAAAAGAATTATATATTTCGGAGTAATTTTGCAAAATCAATCTTATTAAAAAAAATGAATTGGGCCAATAGGAGAGCTCGATTTTGACATGTAGGCAAAATCAATCAACATGATAGGCTAATAAAAAGCCAAAATTGAATTGATTTTTTTTTTAACTTTAATAAATTTGATGAAGAATTTTGTTGAGGGAAAAAATAAAAAATAAAAAATATAGGTGTCAAATTTGTGAAAACAAAAACTTAATAAAAGAGGAGGTAATTAATGAAACTTTAATGGTTGGATTTTAAATATATTATATAGAGTTAAGTGTAAAATTATAAGTTTTCATGTTTTTTAATAACTTTAGATAATAAACAAATAACTTTACACTTTATACCCCTTAGACTTTATAATATGAACTTTGTTTACAATTTTTTTTTTTAAACGGCGGGTTAGTTTTTAGATGTTAGTTGTTAGTTGTTGGCTCGAGTTAGTGTCGCATCCTCTGGCAGAGATACCAACCGCGAGTCTCTCCTTAGGGGATAACCCCACTCCTATTCCCGATTCGCCTAATATCATTAGAGCTTGTGGTTCCCAAGTGAGGACTTCTCGGTCGGTCACCCAAACCGGTACTACTCTCACTTAGGCTCGCTTAACTATTTAAGCTATTAGTATTAGTTTGAAACTTTAATAGACTAAAATTTCAAAATTTTGTAAATATACGAATTAGTTTTAATATATACATTAAATATTTTTTAAATAAATATTAGTTTTAAACTTTCATTTATTAAAATAATTTTGTTTACTATATACGTTAAATAAGGACTCATGTTATCCTATTTATAAGTTAATCTATGCGTACACGGGTTTCAATATTAAATACGGCGAAATCTTTTATATAATAAAAGAATTACATTATTTCGAAGTGATTTTGCAAAATCATTTTTTATTGAAAAAAAATTGGACTAATAGAAAAGCTCGATTTTACCACATATGCAAAATCAACCAATGTAATTGGCTGATAAAAAGTCAAAATGGAATCCAATTTGATTAAATATTGTAAAACTAGCTTCCAGGCCCGGCCGATGGCCGGCTAGTTTTAAGAAATTGTTTGTAAGATAAAAAATAAATAGTCCAATGGTTTGATATGTTTTGTCTACTGATAAAGTCTTGTTCTTTCTTGTGGTAATTTTTTCTTTGACGATAAAGACCTTGTAATACCTTTAAATGCATCCTCATATAAACTTACTCATATAATTTTGTTTGTTTCATCGATCGAAGCTTGATGGCTATTAAGAGCAGACTGCCAATGTTTGGATCTTTTTCTTCAATCTTACAAATTGAAGTTATAGAAATTATGTATACTTTTGTACGCACTTTTGAGTTTTGACACGCTTAGTACCAATAATTTATTTTTCATTTTTGGACACCATGTGTTATGAGTTGACCCATACCAAAACTTACCCTTTCATGCCCGTCGCTCCCATTTTCCCACCGCTACTTTCGAGTAACAACAAACTTATACCCTGTACATCCCAGTTTGATTTTTCATGTCCTAAATTCATGTCTTTCGACAAAATATCAATAACTTTGAAACAAAAAAATGTTGCTCACAAAATATAAAGATTAATGACTGACTAAAGGACCCAAAAAAAGACAACAATTTGTATGATTAACCCTTGTATAAAAATACGCAAACAATAAATTAGAGACCCACAGTTTTTAGTTCCCTTAATATATACCAGTGTCCAAGCTTTTCAAGAACTAACATAACACAAATAACAACTTGGCCATTCTATATATACACCATAATATATAAACAGGAAAGTATTGTTTTCTTTGATCGATGTTGGACTAGAAAAGTTTCTCAAGAGATATATAGTGTATACAAAGATGATTATTGTTATGGCTTGTGAAGCACAGTTTAATTTGTATCTCTAATATATGAAGCTTGAAATGGCAGCACCAACTTTGTAAAAACCCGAGACCTAATCCGGATATAAAAACTTTATTCGTGGACCATTCGTGTGGACAACCAAACGGTGCTCGAGCTCCATCACCTGCTAACACTCCACTGCTTGGATCATTACCAAAAGTTGGAGGCTTCCCACCTTTGTGTGCACATGGGGTCTGTTCCTCCAACTGTATCTCATACAACGATATCAGGTAGTGCAATTGGCCTTGGTAGTCCATCTATATCAGCTGCTTTGAAGCATCCAAGAACCCCGACAAATCCTTCTTTGGATTACCCGTCTGCAGAGACTGATCATATAAGTAAAAGAACACGGCCATGGGGATAACCGATGAGGTAAATTGGTTTCATATGACTCTTGTGAAAGCATTTAGAGTGTAAACATTGATGTTTTTCGTTACTGAACATAGGTAAATCTACCTGTTAATTTATTGCCTGTGTCATTCCCGGGGCATGCTGGTCATAGTCAAGCTTTTAATGCTCCTGATGACTTGCCGAAAACAGTTGCACGTACTTTGAACCAGGGTCCATCTCCTACGAGCATGGATTTTCATCCTATTCTGCAAACATTACTATTAGGTAATTAGTCATCTATTTGGCATTTGTAGATCTCTCTTTTATGTTGTATGTTGTAAAGTTTAAATCTTGACTTTGTGTTTGGCATATTTTCGATGCATCAGTTGGAACCAGTGTGGGAGACATAGGACTATCGGAAGTTGGTTCACGGGAAAAATTGGTTCTCAAAAATTTCAAAGTTATGAATCTCAGCGCGCGTTCTATGCCTCTGCAGGTATTTAATCTAGTGTTTTTTTAGCTATTTAAATAAAGATACTTTTTAAGTTCATTAGTCTCAAAAGTTTTATAAAATGAATGCAGGCTGCTCTAGTGAAAGATCCTGGTGTCTCTGTGAACCGCATAATCTGGAGCCCACATGGTTCCTTGTTTGGTAAGTCCTGTTAATTTAGTTATGGCATTGTATTTTTCCCTGCACAAGTGTGATACTAAATCAATCTTTTACTTTCTTGGTATATGAACTAGGAATTGCATATTCAAGGCACCTTGTACAATTATATTCATATCATGGAGGTGATGATGTCAGGACAAAATGTTGAGGTACACTCAGTCTATTTCTATTGGCTGCTGAATTCGAATATGAAACTTGTTAAATGACGGTTTGGTCATTTTTAGATTGATGCTCATGTTGGTGAAGTAAATGATCTTGCATGCTCTGCGTGAAATCTTATGGGGATGATAAGACCATTAAGGTTTGTTTATGTGTAACATACTTATGGTCAAGTTAAACTCGACAATTT
The DNA here is from genome assembly GCA_030686995.1 of Artemisia argyi. Lineage (NCBI taxonomy): Eukaryota > Viridiplantae > Streptophyta > Magnoliopsida > Asterales > Asteraceae > Artemisia > Artemisia argyi. The sequence continues at coordinate 17,367,317 of CM060688.1, read as the reverse complement.
ATGATTATGCTAATCAAGATATCCTTGATAGGTCTGGGATGCAACAACTGGTGCTAAAAAGTATACTTTTGAAGGTCATGAAGCTCCTGTGTATTCTGTATGCCCTCATTATAAAGAGAACATTCAGTTCATATTTTCAACGGCTCTTGATGGAAAGATAAAAGCGGTTGTATGATAACATGGGGTCACGAGTTGATTATGAGGCTCCTGGTCGCTGGTGCACAACAATGGCATATAGTGCTGACAGGAAAAGGTTTGATGTCACGTACCTAGACTCGTGCATTTCTGTTTTACATGCCTTTTGGAATTTTGAAAAATGACAAATTGTAATTATTTCAGGCTTTTTTCATGTGGGACTAGTAAAGATGGAGAGTCAAATATTATAGAATGGAATGAAAGTGAAGGGGCTGTTAAAAGAACTTATATGGGTTTTCAGAAAAGATCTTTAGGCGTTGTGCAATTTGATACAACCAAAAATAGATTTTTGGCAGCCGGTGATGATTTTTCAATCAAGTATTGGGATATGGATAATACTCAGCTTTTGACAAGTGTTGATGGTGATGGTGGTCTTCAGGCAATTAATACGTTCTTTTCATAATGAAAACATCTTTTCAAAGAAAAAATAAACGCTTGCTAATATTGTTCTTGCTTATAATCAAAAGGCAAGCCTACATATTCGATTTAAAAAGGATGGTGCTCTCTTGGCTGTTTCTGCGAATGACAACGGTATCAAAATATTGGCAAATTCTGATGGTCTTCGGTTACATCGCACTTTTGAGAATCTTTCATTTGATGGTGCTGCTTCATAAACTCCTGAGGCTGCAAATGTAGCTGCTTTTTTAAGATCAATTTAAACTCAGAATTTAGCTGTTCTGTTTCATGTTATATTCACATATAATGTTATTTCCAAATGCAGCCTACCATAAACCCGATGCCTGCTAATAGTGCTGCATTAGCCGAAAGGATTGGTTCAGTTGGCTCCATCTCAGCAGTGGTATGTGCTCATGTTTGACTTATAAAACTGTTCCAAGTATCAATTTTAATAGTTATAGTGGTGATGTTTGACTTTGACTTTATATTCATGTTTGACTTTGACTAAATGCTAGAACGAGGATGCGAGAAGCATGGCAGATGTGAAGCCTAGGATTTCGGAAGATTCTAATGACAAATCAAAGATTTGGAAACTTACTGAGATAAGTGAAGCTTCGCAGTGTTGGTCATTGAAGCTCCCCAAGAGCATGAGAGTAACAAAGGTTCATATTATGATATAAAGATAATTGCATAAAGAACTTTAATCTAAGGTAATGATCTTAAAACAAGATTTTGAAACTTCAATGGTTGTTTTCTTGCCTAAAATAAGTTGTCTGCCAAAAACAGAAATAAGGCCACAGCTGGTTACTGTTCTAGGCAACGAGTAAATTCAAATACGACACATAATGATGGTGTAAAATTTGAAACCAATTTTATTTCAAGTTAAAGTTCGGAAGTTAAAAGCACTAAGTTTGACCTCAAAGTCAACTCGTTTAACATTTTATGGGCAACAGCAGACAATGACAATATTCATGCCTCCACCACCAGCTGCAACATTTCTTGCATTGCATTCCATCCCCAAGACAATAGACACTTTTTTATCAAGGTTAAAAGCAAGCTTAAAGGGAACTCAAAAAGAATCACAGGTCTTGCATTTTCTCATTTGCTAAACGTACTGGTCTCATCTGGTGCTGACGCTCAGGTTAGTAAAGATTATATCGTTCAGTATGGAACCAAGATCAAACCATCTAAGATGCACATCAATCCATTGTTAATCACGACAAAGAGGGAATTTGAATACTGACACGAGGAGGACAGCAAAAGAAATCAAAAAACAAATTACCTCAGCTTTACCACTAATAAGCTGTTAGATTGCTTAGTATATGCACCGATCATAGAAACCACAGCCATGAAGGCATATGAGTTCATGCGCGTGTGCATTATTACAACTAACCCATTACTAATTATAATCTTGTCTAAAAACTCCCAAAACAACCAAGTTCACAGCTTTCCACATAAGCAATAGAAAAACTCACTCGAAATTTCACAAAACACACTTAAATCACATTAAACATCCAAATAAACTTAAAAGTTAATTAACTTACACCACCAACAGCCAAAGTAACAAGAAAACCTAACATTAAGAAACTATAATTACCTTAAATTACTTCAACTGCTTCATCAACTAACACATGATTAAAAATCACCACCTACACAACAATCAACACTTCGAATTACCAGATGCATTTGAATACTGGTGGATTCAGGATTGGATCGTCGTTTTCAGTTTTATTCAAGAAAAAATAGATTAATCTACATTTCGTTTTATATAACCTGTGATATCTTATAGTTTGAGTGATTAAGTGTCGCATGAAGGACTTCATTGAGCAATGGATTGCCGAGATTACCCACTTTACCCAATGCAATGTCAACAATAGAAAACAAGGGGAAAACTGAAGACTAAAAATCCAAATTCAACCAACTCCAAACCTTTCGCAACACCAAGACAACCCGAGCTAGGCCATAGTTGTAACGTGGAGCAGATTCGTTGCTTTATAATTAAAAGCTGATGAGGTTAATTTGGGGATGTATCTAGGAATACACGCCTCATTATTAGCCATCTGAGTCGAAGCTGCTTGTAAACTTTGGATACGCTCGTTTGCTCAGTTAGCAAATTCGAGTTTCATAAAATGAACTGCCAACAAAAATCATGGAGAAGTGCTCCACTGGTCAACTCAATTACAATTGATTTTTTTTTGAACATCAATTACAATTGATAAATTGAACAAGTTACTTGTGTTTTTAGGGAGTTTCACCTTAAATACAGTAACACATAAGCTTATATATAATTATAATCAAATAACTGAACCAAGTACTTAAATAAAATAATATGCTAATTTAAAAAAGCATGTAAAACATTAAATCAAATAAATGAACCAACATGATGAGCAGAGCACGTTCTCAACCTCAGGACCCCCAATTTAATTTGAACTCATCTGAATAGTAGTCATTTCCTATGTCGTAAAAACTTCTCCAAGGCAGTTGAAAAAGAAAATGATAACTTCTACCAGAATTTGTTAGGGTTTCCCATTTTCCATCTGTAGGATTTTTTATTTTAATATCTTTTAGATCACAAATTTTCTTTTCCATCATCCTCACAATTAGCTCGTACCAGTAGTTCTTACCTTTGGACGACCTATAATATACCTTAACATAACGGGGATAGAAAATTGAAAAAAGTAAATCAAAAAGCAGCGAATTCTTCCACAACTCTATATTATGTTTTCCAATCGATAATTCTTGAACGTTCATAGCTGGAAATGGAACCTTTCTTCTGAGATCAACAAGGTCTATGTTCAGTGGCACAAAACTTTCTTCTATTTCAATGTCAAAGTTGCTTGATAAATCAAGTGCTTCCCTTACCTTAAGAAAACAAAATAGATCCATGGGATGGGATTTTTTAAGACTTAGTATGAGCTTAATATGTGCGGGTGTATTAGATGGAAACGAAAGACTAGGCATTTTCCCGCCTGCGTATGAGAAATAAAGTAACTTTGAAGCTTCAACTTGTATGCTGATTTGCTTGTCCAAGAACGAATAAAGAGCTAGTCTCTTTAAGGAAACCGAAGTAATATCAAGCGTATCTAGCATCCATGTTCGGATTGCAAGGCTCAAAATCTCGAGAAAAGGAAACTTCGATTTTATCATGTTTAAAAATGCAACGTCCACTTTATTTATAAATAATTCCAATTCTCTTACGCTCCCTAATGTATCCATTCTGGTTACATACTTTGATAAAGAGTAGTAACAAAACAACCAAAGACTTGGGACATCATCAATTTCTAAAATGTCATCATTCCGTGATAATCTTATTTTCAATTCACGAAGACAATGAAGGTTGTTTACCTTAATTCTTTTCAAGTTCTGGCAAAGTCGAATGTTTATCTTCTCAAGTAAGCGACAAGAAGATAATAAGTTATGAAGTGCCCCATCACTTATGCCCACCTTTACCAACTCGAGTACGCGTAGGCATGAACACTTGATCACTGGATTTATATTCAACCTAACCTGAGAGAGCCTGATGTTAGCAGATGTTAAACTTATAGTATTTAGGTTTTCACTAGAGAATACCACATCTGGAATTGTAAGCCAAACATCCTCATTTGTATTCCTAGCAAGCTTCTTACCACATATTGTTAGGGAAAGCCCCTTGAGAATTTTCCTAGAAGCTAGTGCCCGGAACCAATTTTCAACAGGAGAAGGCAATGACAATTTCTCAATGTCTAAGTGAAGATGAAGACATTCAATTAGCATGTTGTCGTTGAAATACCGTAAAAGAGTACGATCAATCAACTTAATGTACTTTATTTCTTCTCTTTTGGTGACATGATCAACATGCATGCATGTAGTAAACCTGAGGGTAGGAAGGGTAGACCAAGCGTGTAGCCATGACTTGGACAATACACATGTGCGGGCGGCATCTTTTTCGGTCAACAGTGATTGTATATGATGGATCAACTCTACCGGAACATATTCAAATCCTGGTGTGATGCTAATAGTCCCTTCTTCCTCCATCTCTATTGGTATGACAACATTTTTGCAATTACAATGATCTAAAAACACCTTTAACAACAACAGCAGCAACAACAACAACATACCCAATCCCACTGAAGCAAGGTATGGGGCTAAAAACACCTTTAAGAATTTGATAATCATCTTGCAAAGTAAAGAACTTGATTACCTTCAAAATCGTCGGCTGTAAGTCTTCAAAAGTTTACAGGAGAAGTGAATCGTTTTAAAATTTGTATATATACAGCATTACCATATGAAAAAACATAGGAATTATATTAGAGCTATCTTTTCTATAATTCAATTAAAATTTATCGGTAATATTTAATTAAATATACTATTCGAATCCTTTCCATTTTTGATTTCTTTAAACCATTGTTTTGTTTCACCAGGAAACTCAAAATTATGTCATTGATTTTTTACTTATTTATTTTTTTAATAGCATTTGTAACTAAATTGGTTAGTGACTTAGTTCCCGTGGTAACAATAACCAAGGCATGAGTAACCCGCCTACATTATATTTAGGGTGGAAATGAGTCGAGCCAAGGTTAAGCTCGGCTCGTTTAAATTTTATAAAGCTCGAGCTTGGCTCGTGGTATGTTATGCAGGCTCGGGCTGTGCTTGAGTTCGGCTCGTTTATACGATTTGGCAATAAATATTTAAAGTTTGGTTCGAGCTCAGTTTGTGATATATCTATTTTGAGTTCGTTAATAAGCTTGAAATTGAGTTCGTTAATAGCAACAACATTTGACATTCTCGAAGGTGCTTATGTTCATTTGAAAGAAATGTTGTTTAGATACTTGGTTGATAGCAACAACATTTGTTGTCCAATAATCTTCATTTGAATATATATATATATATATATATATATATATATATATATATATATATATATATATATATATATATATATATATATATATATATATACTAGAAAGGTGCCCGCGCGATGCGGGGCGGATTGTTGGGGTAAAGAGGAGGGAGGTGGGGTGGTGGAAAAAGTGGTTGTTAGGGTGGTTGTTGAGGTTGTTATAAATTGTTGGGGGTGGTTGTTGAGGTTATTATAAATTGTTGGGGGTGATTGTTAGGGGTGGTTGTTTCCATAATTAATAAGTAAAAATCTGAATTTTTAAGCCTTTCTAATTATAAAATAGTCCCAAATACATTATATAGTATATATATATATATATATATATATATATATATATATATATATATATATATATATATTGTAGCGTTCAAATAAACTTAAATTTTGTGAGAAAGCGAGAAGCAATTCTAGCCACTCATTTTATCATCCTTTAACTTTAATTTAATTGCTAATATTAGTTAATCAACTTTTTGAAAATTTCTTAAAAAATTTTGAAAAATTTAAAAAAAAAATCAAAAATTTTCAAAAAAATTTCGAAAAAAGTTTTCGAAAACTTTTTTTTTCAAAAAATATTTTTCGAATTTTTTTTTCAAAATTTATTTTTTCGAAAATTTTTTGTTTCGAAATTTTTTTTTTCGAAATTTATTTTTAGAAATTTTTTTTTTCAAAAAAAAAATTTCGAAATTTTTTTTTTTTGAAAAATTTTTTTTCGAAAAAAAAATTCTGTAATTTTTTTCCAAAAAAAAATTTTTTGAAAATTTTTTTTCCGAAAAAAAATTTTTTGAAAATTTTTTTTCCGAAAGTTTTTTTTGTCACGTGTGAAAAAAAAATTCGTCACATGTGAAAAAAAATTCCGTCACATGTGAAAAAAAAATTTCGTCACATGTGAAAAAATATTTTGAAATTTCACGAAATTTTTTTTGTCACGTGTGAAAAAAATTCGTCACATGTGAAAAACAAATTTCGTCGCATGTAATTTTTTTTTCGTCACATGTGAAAAAGAATTCCGTCACATGTGAAAAAAATTCCTCACATGTGAAAAAAAAAAATCGAAAATTTTTCAAAAAAAATTTCGAAAATATTTTAAAGATTTTTGAAAAAATTTTGAAAATTTTTCAAAAAAAATTTCGAAATTTTTTTGAATATTTTTCGAAATCTTTTGAAATTTTTCAAAAAAAATAGTTAGCTAATAATAGCTATTAGATCAAAGTTTAAGGAGGATAACATGAGTGGCTAGGATTAGTTCTCGCGTTCGCACAAAAATTAGATTTCTCACATGAATAGCCCCCTATATATATATATATATATATATATATATATATATATATATATATATATATATATATATATATAAAGGTTTGAGTTAAAATAAAAAGTTTGTTATAATAAAAAGTGTAGGAAGCCACCAGGTGCTGCCACATGTCCCCTCCCCACCCCCTTTCTTTTTTTAACTGGCAGGGGCATTATCGTCATCTTACACCTAAGGCCATATATAGGTTTTTCTTTTCTTTTCTTTTCTTTTTTTTCATTCCTCACCAACTATCTTCTCACACAACCCACGCCATCTCACCCAGCAATCGATCTCAACTGTCTACCACCGTCTCCACTGTCAAATCCACCGTCTTCTCCGCCTTATTCACCACCGTCTTCTCCACTGATTCAATCGATACTATTGATCAATTTTGAGACGTCGATTGAGTGCTTATCATTAACTAATGATTAGTGTTCATCATCAAATAATAATGAAATTATCAGCAAATAATGAAAGTAAGATTTTAACAGCTTGTTCTTTTATAATTTTTTTTATTTACTTTATTTTAAGTCGAATAAGATTTTGTTGATTGCTAGTGTATTTAGTTGATTTAAAACATTCGTTTAGTATGTGTTTGAGAGAAAATGTATATATGAAACCTGCACACCAGGTGTTTGATAAAATGTCCCCATTATATTCTATAACTGTGATGCACTAGTTTCGTATTGTGATGCACCAGTTCTTCATATACTTTGTGATGAATTTGTTACTAAAAGTTTGATGCACTAATACTGATAACATTTTTTGTGTTGTTATTGATCTAAATATGTTATACATAAAGTGTTAGATTGGAAAAAAAATAACTACAAACGTGCTTAGTAAAGGTGCACACAAGATGTATGATAAAATGTCACAATGAGATTTTATACATTTGATGCATTAAGTTTACATAGTGATGCATATGCTTTTATTCTTTAATTGTTTTTGTCATTTTTTTTTTATTAGAAATGGCTTGTATGTGTGATTCAGTTGTTATGAAATACTAATGCACTTTATGGTACTGTGGTGCACCATTTGTTCATACACCTTGTGATGAACTTTTTGCTAAAACTGTGATTCACTGATTTAGATATGTGATATTCAAGATGTGACCTAATTTTAGTTAATCGAATTTGATGCAGTTGTTTGTCATTGATGCACTATTTTTTGAACTGTAATGCAGTAAGTTCTCAGTTGTCCTTTATAAGGGTGCATTAGGTTGAACATAGATTGCTTTATGTGTGAAATTGTTTATGTATGCTTGGATGTTTGTGAGATGCACTTGATTTTGAACTATAATGTAGCAGGTTCTCAGTTGTCCATTATAAGGATGCATTTGGTTAAACATAGATTACGTTATGTGTGAAAATGTGTCTCTATGCTTGGATGTTTGTGAGATGCACTTGATTTTGAACTGTGATGCAGTTCTCACTTATCAGTTGTCCTTTATAATGATGCATTAGGTCAAACACAAATTGTTATGTGTGAAGATAAGCATGTATGCTTGGGTGTTTGTGAGATGCACTTGATTTTAAATAGTGATGTAGTAGGTTATCAGTTGTCCTTTATTAGCTAGTATTATCGTTCTTTTATCACAAACAGACTTGTATATTTAGTTATAAGTTTGATGAAATTGTTTTTAAATATCGATGTAGCTGGTATTTGTTTGTGTAAAATTCAAATATATTAGCTTGTATTATAGTTATTTTATTAGTAACAAACTATTTTATGTGTAGGTATATGTATGACATAACTAAATAGGCGGGACTATGCGTTTGGTAACTGGTCAAAACGAGTTTGGGTCAAAATGGTTATGTATGGTACATTGTATTGCAGTAGATTTTATTCATTGTGATGCAACATATTTATAACATTGTGATGTATCATATTTATAACATTTTGATGCAGAAGATTTATACATTATGATGCAACAAATAACATTAAGATACAGTTGATTTATACATTGTGTGTAATAGATTTATAACATTGAAATTTAGAAATATTCAGAAGGAGAATTTGAATACTAGCACTGATTCAAATATTGGGTTTTTAGGATTCGAAGCTTGTTATTTAATAAGCGCTTGCATCATATAGGTTTTAGGCAGAAGGGTTATTAGGATGTTATGTTTATGAATTAATAATCTTATTTTGAAGCGCGTAACCGAATTGTATAATATTTATGAATTAATGATCTTATTAGGAGGTTATGTTTATGAATTAATGATCTTATAAGGAGGTTATGTTTATAAATTAATGAATTAATGATCCTTTAGTTACTAACACCTATCAAACTACAGGCAAGTCCTTTATTCATGTGAGCGATGGATGATGGCAACTTTGACTCCATAGTCGACTTGCGTCTACATAAAGAATAAAGTCAAAGTGATATGTCCCGTATGATTTCTTCCGTTGCAGCCTGCGTGTGCCATTCAGTTCAAGACATATCTCATTATTGACCAAGACGCATCTCATTATTGACCAAGACGCATCTCATTATCGACCAAGACGCATCTCAGACTACGCGTCCCAAAGAAGTTTAGACCAAGAAATGATTTTGAAAATATAAATAAATGTGTAAAGTTTGTTGCTTTTGTATTGTACACTGCTTCATTGTTATTTTCTATGGTGCATATGTGATTTTTATGTAGTACATCATACTTTTATATATGTTTTTGTAGGTTGTTTTTTTAGTGCATCATACTGTTTAACTTTAGTATCTTTTATGTTCATATTTAATGCATGATAGTTACTGCATCATGGTCTTATTGTTTAATGCATCATGATTCAGTAAAATGACATTGTGATGCAACATATTTATACATTGTGATACATTAGATTTTTACGCTATGATACATTAGTTAACATTGTTTCATTCAAACTACACCATGCTTTCTTCTAGATCTGCATCACAATTCAAAATCCAGTGCATCACAATGTAATTTCAGTGCATCGCAGTGTTTGTGTTACCGCATCACAGATATTTGTTAGTACATCAAAATTAAGGAATCGTACTATTAATATTTTTGATCCAGTTGTGGTAATTTCAAAAATTCTTTATATTTAAGTGAATATATACAATAGTATGCACCAGATTCTTAGAATGTAGTGCACCTGATATATGCATTATGATGCACCGGTTGTATACATTGTGATGCATTAGTATTTTTAGTGCATCATAGTTAACAATTTAGTGCATCATAGTGAACAATTTAGTGAATCACAGTTTATACAACTGGTGCATCACAATAAGTAATAATCAAAAATAACAAACATTATGCTCACTAAGAGGTACAATACTTAGTATTAAACATTCAGTAATCCAAAGTATTACAACTAATTGTTTGAGACATCAGTAGAATTTACACCATTTTTTTGAAATAACAATTAATATTCCTCTACGAATGACAACACTTCAAATCTCTCTCATTGATACTTGAATTCTTTCATATATTAGGTTGATCTTCACTCCATTTTCAGGATTTATAATCTTGCCCATCTCGTCTCCCTTTACATGACGTTTCCTAAGCAAGTTGTTACAAACATGCTAACCTGTAAGTACCAAGACAAATTATTAAACTGATACAGTATTTTCTAAATGAGCTGATGCACTTAATATAAACACAACAAATTCACTCATTCAAGTTCTACTTACTAGTTCATATAGAAGATCGTTGTATCAATCAAGCATACAAACACAGTTATGCACATATCTTTGTTGTTTTCTTATTAAATTTGAAAAGAATGATATTTGTTGTATACTTGACGTGCAACAGCTAGATTTGCCCTTTTCTTACATAATCCTTCTTTTATCAACTCTTATACGCAACAAGTGAGTAGCTACTGCATCAAAGTTCAATCCTAATATATACAACCAAGTCGAAAAACACATATCCACACATAATAAAACCTATGCATACCCTAATTCAGCCATATATGCGACAACTAAACACCTACTGCATCAGAGTTGACCATGCATGCAAACACATTTTCGCACATAACACAACCTACATAGATGATGGCAACTAATCATCCTTGTACGCGACCTATGAACACCTATTGCATCACATTTCAAATTCAAGTGTATCGCACATACAACCACACATACAAACACATTTACGCACATAATGTAACCTATGTTTAGCTTAATTCCTCATTATATGCGACAACTAAATACCTAATGCATCACAGTTCAGAATCAAGTGCATTGCACATACAACAAACCATACCAACACATATACACACATAACGCAACCTACGCTTAGCCTAATTTATCCTTATATGAGGCAAATAAACACCAAATGCATCATATTTCAAAATCAAGTGCATTAGATATACAATCAACCATGCAAACACATTTACGCACAAAATGTGACCTATGCTTAGCCTAATTCATCCGTAAACATGACAACTCAACACCTACTGCATCACAATACAAAATCAAGTGCATCATACATATAATCAACCATACAAACACATTTACTTACATAACACAACCCACGCTTAAACGAATTTATCCTTATACATGACAACTCAGCCCCTACTGCATCACAGTTCAAAATTAAGTGCATCGTACATACAATGAACCATGAAAATAGATTTACATACATAAGGAAACCTATGCTTAGCCTAATTCATCCTTATACATGACAACTCAGTACCTACTACATCACAATACAAAATTAAGTACATCAGACATATAATCAACCATACAAACACATTTACTCACATAACACAACCTACACTTAACCTAATGTATCCTTTTACTCGACAACTCAGCACCTACTGCATCACAGTAGAAAATCAAGTGCATCAGACATTTAATCAACCATACAAACACATTTACTTACATAACGCTAGCTACGCTTAACCTAACTTATCCTTATACATGACAAGTCAGCCCCTACTGCATCACAGTTCAAAATCAAATGCATCAAACATACAATCAACCAAAAAGGACATTTACGCACATAACGCGACCTATGCTTAACCTAATTCATCTTATACATGACACTCAGCTCCTAGTTCATCACAGTATAAAATCAAGTGCATCGTACATACAATCAACCATACAAACACATTTACACACATAATTCAACATACAGTTAACCTAAATCAGCTATATATTAAAACCTACTGCATCTCAGTTTAAAATGAAAACCTATTGCATCACTTCTTTACAAATACTGCATCAAGTATTCAAATACACAAACAAGCACTTTTTGACAACTAAAGCACACTACACATGACCTAATCAATCATCCTACACCAGAAAACATAACCTACTCCATCACTTCTTTACAACTACTGCATCATGCATTCAAATACATACACAACCACATTTGGGCAACTAAAATGCACTATGTGTGACCTAATCGAACATCATACGCTGCAAAATAGAACCTACTGCAGCACTTCTTTACAACTACTGCATCAAGCATTCAAGAACACATACAAGCTCATTTCAAAAACTAAAGCTCACTACGCGTGAAATGATCGAACTTCATATGCCAGAAAACATAATCTACTACATCGCAGTTCATATTCAAGTGCATCACACAAACAACCAAACATACAAACACATTTACGTACATAATGCAACCTACGCATAACCAAATACATCCTTATACACGGAACTGAACACCTATTGCATCATAGTACAACATAAAGTGCATTGAACAAATAACCAAACATACAAACACAAATAACCTACTGCATCACAGTTAAAATAAAAACCTACTGCATCACAATGTAAATTTAGCGCATCACAGTTATAAAATCTAGTTGGGACATTTTATCAAACACCTTGTATGCAACTATCTTAAACACGTTTATTTATTTATTTTTTTCTACATTTTGTTCCAGATCTAAAAGAAAACATGCATAAGCATACACATACACACACTCTTCAATAGATGTGAAAGTCTACTTCATCATATTAAAAAAACGAACTTAAATTGATGAATAAAACAAGATTTTAGCAAACCAAAAGTAACAAAAAGATGCAGTAACATAATTAGGGTTCATAAATCAACTTACGAGGTCCTTTAAGATGCAGTAGATTCGTCTTAGATCGTGATTATAGGCTTTAACGATTTGATTATGATGTGTAATGATTCGATTAGAGATGAATATGATTAAGATGTGTGTGAATTTCTAGTGTGAGAAAGTGTGTTTAGAGAGAGAAAGCAAGATCTAGGAATTGGTTTGAGATAAATGACGGGATAGGTTTTGTGTAGAAAATACACTATAACGAATTTGCCCCTGAAGTTTTCATTATTTACAAAAATGCCACCGCCCAATTTGATCTAGTCAAATCTGATCCAATGACTGAGATTCCTTCTTACCCTTTTCATTATAACCCCCTTTTCATTATAACCCTACCCTATATATAAATATGTATGTATATATATATATATATATATATATATATATATATATATATATATATATATATATATGTATATATATATATATATATGTATATACATATATATGTATATGTATATATTTATATATATATGTATATATTTATATGTATATGTATATATTTATATGTATATATATATATATATATATATATACATATATATATATATATATATATACATATATATATATATATACATATATATATATATATACATATATATATATATATATATATATATATATATATATATATATATATATATATATAGAGAGAGAGAGAGGTGGGATCATGAAAAAAACCCACTTTAGTAGAAAAGTGTAGAAATCAGCCCCTCCTTCCACTTCTTTTTTTCACACTAAACTACAGAGACATAATTGTATTTTCCTTTATTCTTTAAGGAGGTTTTGTAAATTCGTACCCTACCCCTCACCCCCACCCCCCCACCCGCAACCACCACCCAAAAAAAAAAATTCCCGCAAAAAAAAAATATTTTTGGGCAAAAAAAAATTTTTTTTTGGGCCAAAAATTTTTCCGCAAAAAATGTATAACCCTGATGCACTTTTTTTCTAGTGCATCTCAGTTATAAAAATTGTTGCATCATAGTTATAACTGAGATACACCAATTTTTATAACTGATATGCACTAAAAAAAAGGTGCATCAGGGTTATAAATTTTTTGAGGGAAAATTTTTGGCCCAAAAAAAAAAATTTTTTTTTGCCTAAAAAAAATTTTTTTTTTGCGGGAAAATAAAAAAATTTTCGGGGGTGGGGGTGGTGTTGGGTGGGGGTATGTTTCAAAACATACCCATGAAGTTTGAGATGTTTCAAATTATACACTATAACTTTTTTTTTTTCACTTTTCTAATGAATTGCACTTTTCTCTAAAACCTTACCCTATATATATATATATATATATATATATATATATATATATATATATATACACACACTAGCAGGGTCCTCGCGCGATACAGCTGCGGGCACCCTGTAATTTAATTTTTTCGGTTAATAATTTATTTTATTTGTACATTTTTTGGCAATAGCTTTACTGATTAGTTTTTTATGGCAAAAGTTTGAAGAAATTTTGCATAGTTTGTATTATTTTATTTATTATTTATTTTATGTTTTTTTTAATAGTTTGCTTGGTTTGTACAATATGTGAACATATTTTAGTTTATTATATTTTTTTGACAATAAATTTACGGATATCAAAAATTTCGTTTAGCTCGTGTCCGTTCGGGCTCAAGCCCGTTGGCTCGTGTCCGTTCGGGCTTGAGCCAGTTTGACCCGTGCCCGTTCTGGCTCGAGCCCATTTGGCCCATTGCCCGTTCGGGCTTAAAAATTTGTATAATATGCTTTATTATTTGTATTAGTGACATTTAATGCAGGAATTGTGTTTAAGTTGGTTGTACAATATGCTTGATAATTTGTATTTCTTATGTAAATGGTGTTTTAATAAGTGTATTAATTGTATTTATTGACTATTTAATTAATTGTATTTAATGTACATAATTTAATTTTATGTCATTAATTTTAAACTTTAATGGCAAAGACAAAGTGGTGTGTACATGAAACTACTAAACTTGTACATGTCTAATTATATCTCATTTATTATATTAAATGTCTAATTTTCTTGAATCACTTGTACTTTTAGCATTGAAATGTGTAATGCTTAATTTTAAGTATTCTATTAATAGTAGTCATTCATACTTTATAATATAGTATGATATATATATATATATATATATATATATATATATATATATATATATATATATATATATATATATATATATATATATATATACTAGATGTCGAAGCCCGGCCGATGGGCGGGCATGACTTATAATTTTAATTTGTATGGTGTCAGTTAACGAATAGGCTAATCAAATGCATGCAAGATCCTTCTATAAATGATAGTCTCAGAAAAGAAATCAACTAATCATGTGTGACAAACGGCTGAATATAAAAATTGACCATACCTTCAGGTACATATCAATGACTATGCTTTCCATCTTCCATCACACTACCATTGGAAGACATTCAGCAAAATATATAAACTTCGAAACCAACAAATTATGATCATAAGCTATTTTAGCAAGAAATGCTTGCCCTGCGCTGTAATAAATCACACATATAGCAAAGTTAAAAAGTATATATGTCGAGAGATCAAGATGTTATAGTTAAACGTAAGTCCATATAGGTTAAATAGCATTGAGTTATAATAGATTATTCCTAAGATTTTTGTATGGGCATATTCCATAAAATATCAATACACTATCCAAGATGGTCTAATTTGGTTATATTGCTTAGGTAGTTTTATCGTAAAGTAGACACCAAAAACACTTGTATCACTAATTTCCAATAGGAGCAAAGAAAGCCTTTGATTACCAAATATTAATATATTACTAAATATACTAAATTGCATTTGATACGTTGGCATATCATTCAAAAAATGTAGATAAAAGCCTAACGCTGGAATGAAACAAAGTTCTTTGAAACATAGCAAACTCATATAAACAGGTTACCTATCTCTATGATAACATTTATGTCGGGTCACACCTTAAAGCCTGCTATAAATAAGCTATCCAAACAGGCTGGAATAACATGTTCCAGACGCTAAATGGCTGCTGAAATAGGCTATATAAACAGCCCTTAGTGACATGTTTAAGGTGATATATTGCAACGCCATAACTTCTTATTAAGACTATATTGCAGGTCACTTTTTTTAGCGGAAAATCAAAAAGTAATATATAAAATAACGTTGACACAACATAGCAAAAAAAGTTTGTTACAGGTTAGTCATATTTACAACCACTTGGGCCCACACTCTATGTAAAAAGACATGTCGACAAATGTCTTGATATTTAGCACTTTGTGTTATGTTATTTTGTACATAGGCTAATATAAACTACATGATGTGATAGAAGAGATGTCAGCCTTCATAAAATCAGCCGACAATAAGCGTCGCCTAACTATTGGTCTGGAAGGGAGCAATTCTGGTCCCACGCCCACCGGGTGGACCGAACTGGCACTTTTTTTTTCTTTTTTTTCAATTTTGAAAATTTTATAAACAAATATTGTGTCAAATATGATCACAACATCATAGTAAATCAGTAATAAACTGTGTTTTGTATTAAAAGATCATACATCCATTGAAAATACACTTTGGGCTACAGTTGGACCAACCTGTTGACCCGTTTCCTTTTCGAGTTTTTTACATGGTCAAAACGTTAAAGATAATAGATTACCTGGAAACAAAGTAGAGGCTTGCAAACATGCTTTATAGACACTGCACCGCCCAATTTCGAGTAGTAGTCGTCAGCAAATTTAAAACAAAAACAAACTACGGAATGCAAATGGGCTGTAAGAAGAATACTTTCATGTTCATCAAGTATCAATAGTAGGAAATGCAGTTACCTTTACTAAGAGTAAATTGAAACGGAGTTCCCTTATCGTGGCCCGAATTAAATTAAGTCCCATCTAAGTCTAAAAAGGTTGTTGCTATTTTATGGAACTTGCACTTTTTTACCATCATGTAACACACTTGATTTCGAAAAAATAATCACCTGGTCATAAATATATGTCATCATCAGCTCTAACATAAGTTTCAGAATCGAAGTGTATATGCAGCTTTGAAGAAAGCTAACCTGTAATAGACATACAAATTAGAATCAATTTCAGACGGCGAGCACAATTTGCTTATTAACAAATTCCATGAGGACTAACGTTTTGTATGATTAATATACTCCTCTTTGATATCCAAAAGCAAGAAGTCATCATATTCCTCTACCTCTTTCCTCGGCTCTCCCATTTTTTATTTATCACGGGTTTTACCAATGACGAACCTGAAGGCATAATGAATGCATGTCATGTAGCAGCTAAAAGACTAACCACAAATTGCATAAAAGCCATTGATGTTCACAGGCAGATTTCAAAAGAAATTTAACAAATATTCCATGAAAATAAGTAACGTACAGAACTAATTGTGCCTAACATACCCAATCCGCTAGTAAGGTGAGCCAATTAAGACGATTTTTTAACTCTGCTATTCAATTAATTCAAGTACTCATGTTAATTTCTCCTATAAGTTGATTTTACTGCATGATGACGTTGAACCAAGAATACACCCAATAGTATTGCAGCCCAAAACAGATATAACAATCTTTGTTTCAGCATAATCTTGAAGAGAAATAAGTATAGTAATTCAGTTGTTACTTAATATGAAAAAGATGATGTTGAATTTCTATAGTCAAAGTGTACTTAATAAAAGCACACTTTAAAGATAATTTGATGATTATTGAAACTCAATTAGATGTTGGAGAATTGGGCATGAAAGTGTTTGTGGGGGCCAAATGAATGGATTGGGTAACGCGTCAAACTGAGTAATGGTCATAACATCATGTAATTTGTGTTATTGATAAAAATATAATACATACGGACTAATGCATGAGTAATGTAT
The DNA here is from genome assembly GCA_030686995.1 of Artemisia argyi. Lineage (NCBI taxonomy): Eukaryota > Viridiplantae > Streptophyta > Magnoliopsida > Asterales > Asteraceae > Artemisia > Artemisia argyi. Next base: position 17,349,665 of record CM060688.1, on the reverse strand, counting down.
AAGAATTTCCACCTGTTATTAAACCCTTAGGCCGCCGAATATTTTCAAGGCGTATGAACGAAAAATATTTATCCGATATGTGAAAATAAAAGTTAATAAATTATATGCAATCACAAAGTATATGTTATCAATTCAATTAAACTCAAATGCCAAATAAATCTTCAATGCCTGCTCATTGTGCCACATGTGATGGACAATTATCAAGGCCATTAAGTAACATCTTCCCTAAAGTACTACTATGATACCATATTCACTTAATACTGAGTAAATAATGAAGCTTCCATAAGCCATTGCCATTATCACAAGCTCTATTGAGGAATCGATAGTGCAAAGTTTTTAACATAGAAGTGCTCTAAGACTGTGGTCTCCAAATGTGCATGAGCAACAGCAAGTTGACCATTAATTCGGGTAACATCACCTAAAGAATAATTACAATTTGACTATACTTTAGAGCTTGTAAAAGCTATGACACAGTGACCTGAACCAAAATAGGAAGATAAACAAAAGTTTTGTCAATTTTTCTGTCATTTACTGGTGTAAGGTAGATGTGGCGATTCTGACCTATGTACATGTACTCCTAAACGGGTCATAAAGTGAAATTTTAATATTAGCTAAAAAAAAGGGATCGAACGTCATTTATTGAAAGAGCCAACTAATATTAGTAATAACATACTATATTTGACATAAAAATATTATTGAGTAACGTTTTGGACAAAAAAATGTCCAGGTTAACCATATTTACCAAAGTGACCCGTTTTGCCATGTAATACCACTCGCGTGTAACATCATAGTGTCATGTTTTTGAAAAGTGAAGTTTTGTGGAAGCTTTTTACCAGGAAGTTTAGTCACAGATCTTCTCGCGCATAGAACAACTCTGGAATCTCCAATATTTGGCATCCATAGATCTCTGCCATCATTGACATTTGAAATAACTGTAGTTGAGCCACCATGTTGTAGTGCATGGTATTGTCAAGGATAAATTTGTCGGTAGAACAATATGCATCTTGTATCTTCCTGTCATGATCATTCAAAAACTTGGCTGAGAATAAAAAATTGATACATGGGCTTTAAAATAAATTTTTACCAAAAATATATATTACAATTCTGTGAGTATAACAATATGCATTTCGTATTTTCATACATGGTTATCAGTAACATCGTTTTAACACCATTATGAGACCTGTATTCTATACATATATCGTGAAAAACTTGATCTCATTAATTTTCATATGATGCGTCAATTCCAATTAAAAATGTTATCAAATATAACACAAATCCTCACCGCATTAGGTTTATCTAATGCATCACTTAGCCACAACGTCTCTTATATTTAATGAAAATTGCGCAGTAAAATTTTAATATATTAACTCAAGTAGCCAGGAAAAGAATAAACCTTTTGATGTTTGCAATCATAAACCTCTTTTTGGTAATGTCATTTTCTTAAATTAAATTTATTTATTATAATAATTCAATTTTTTTTATTATGACAATAACTTTTAGGACTACTAAATCCATTCCAAACCTTGACAGAACTGGTTAGTATAGTTTGGTTTGAAAGCTATCATGTTGCTTTTTCACATCAAAGAAATTGAAACTCTATAGAGATGATTTGGTTAGGTAACATTGATGTACGCGGTCACAGTGACTGAAGTCTCCAATGATTCCTAAACATGAAGATAATTAGAGATAGAGTTTGTCTAATGAAAATGGTGAAAACTCATAAGAATGATAAGATACCTCGTTGCTATAATTTAGGTCAACTTCCAGAATGGTAGACTCTGACTCAAGACTGCAATTAACATTAATAATATAAAGTATGTTTTGGATGGCTTTCAAGTTCCAACTCAGTTGACTAATTCAACCCGATTGCCTATTAGCTAAATCTTTAAACTTGACCCATTTGAAACAAATCATAACCCAATGCAACCCATTAATAAGCAGGTGAGCAGAACACTGAAATACAATACAAAATGTAAAGGACTTACGCGGTTTGACGGGATTAACTATTTAACTAAGTTTAAATTTGTCACTTACCACAAATGCTATTTGTAAGAATGCTTTAGGAAATGTGGACGAATCTTCATGCTTCTTAAGCTGAAAACATAGATTTTTGTTTAAATTTTTTATCTGCTCATATGTGTTTTCTTATGTTTAAAATCACTCATTTTTTCCCACTTATGCATCTGATAAAATAACTACATAAGCTGATTATAAAGTACTTCTAGAGATAGTGTTTGGATTTTCATATTTTGTGAACAACCCCATATTTCATTCATAATAGGTTACATATCTCATATGAAATATGAGAGGTAACTGCTAGTCCTCATAAATTGTTTGGTCAAAATATTTGGTTTAACTCTATTTACATGTGAATTATTGAGCTAGGAGATACATTTTGGTTGTTGCACGTGCTGAACTAAGAAAATAAATAGAAAGGTTTCGGTCACCATACCACGGTTTATAAACAATAAAGTAGCCCGGCCAGTTGATCCCACAAGGCCTGCCCTTTCAATCTGGTGCACATAGTCCTACATGGTCTGAGAATATGCCACTAAAATAGTCATTACTACATTTATTTGCATCCAAGTCGAAGCATTCATGTCCCCTTCAGAAATCTTGGCTGCTTCAGAAATCTTGGCTAAAATAACTCGCTGTTATTTAGATAATAGCCAATTTGATACATTGTGGCATTATCCATAAAAAATCATACATATCTAACATAAAAGAGTCTTTCAATGACGTCATTATCATAAAAGGATTAGGTTTAATGCTTGGTGAATCTTTTAATAACTTCAAAGTAGTCAGGGAAGGTCTTGCGGCGTCAACCAAGGTCCTTAATCGTGACAGGGATGTCTGCACACGCCGCAAGTGAGAAAGCCATGGCCATTTTGTGATCATCATATGTTTCGATTTCCGTTACATTTAAGGTTAACAAAATTAGCTAAAAGGGTAATGACTCAAATAGACTCCTATCCAAAATCTATTTAATAATTATGATCTTTTAAATAGTTTTATCTTAAAATAGTATTTAGTACTCGAATAAAAATAATTAGTTAAAAAGAAGTTTAAAAGGGTGTGGTACCTGATCTTTGGCAATACCCAATTGTTTCCCTATGTCAGTCCTAACCATCACTTGAGATAAGGCGTCAACATCGGTTGATTCAACAAAACCAGTAAGAATTCCAGGGGATGCATCATAGATTCGGGTTTCCTTCTCAATTTAGCACAAACCTGCCCCTGACAGCTAGATACACCTACAGTGTCTGTACACTTATTCACATTCCATAACTTAGGGTAGCTGTAGAAAGACAAGTGTAAAAATCTAATGGCTTGTGATCAAACAGAATTAACCATGAATGATAGAATAAAATGTAGGACTGAAGAAAAATATCCAGTTCCATCTCCAAGCTTGATAAAAAAAGAGACAATCAAGTGTTGGTCTTCCAAGCAGTTGGGCTCGCAGAACTGATCCATCCAGAAGAACCAACTTCTTTAAAATTTAAGTTATGGCTACCACGCTTGTCGCTAAATAAAAGGAAGCTCATATTAGATCATGTTTAAGTAGTATCCACCTTAAACTCGTCTTTCAACTACAGTCATGACAGATTCTCCAAACTTCCTTTCGTAAGAGAAGCGAAATTGGTGTACCCTACTTCATAGGAGGAGTTAAACTTCAAGTTGGTGAACTTACTTATAATGTACATCAGTTAGTTCATCACATGCTTTGTTCAAATAAACAAACACGAGATGTTTTTCCAACTCACCAGAATCATTGTCTATCTTTTCTAGTCTTTTCGTCAATAAAATTTATCACACGAACTGCACACCAGGTAGTACCACTTGTTATCATGTTCAATGACCTTTATTTGTCCAACTGGCCAATCTGATGATCTGACACTTCACCTCCAAGGTTTTCAAGAAACCTGGTGAAGAATGATTAAAGAAAATTTAAAACCATCGACTATAATTTGGGTTCACTTGCTGCATGAGTTACTGCGTCCCCTGTTGTGTGATTGAACAATATAAAGCAGATTAAAATTACTTGGAAATTTGAAATAGTAGGGAAGATAAGAAAAAACAGTTAAATGTCTATACACGATACAAACAGAAAGCTAAAAATAGGTATGAGCAGCGGCACCTGAAAAATAGGTCAAAACTGGATTGGCATAATCCTATAGGCACCCACCTTGAGTGCGTTTTTGCCCATGTTGGGCACACCCACACGAATGGTCTGACATGTAGCAGGCAGGTGCAACTGAACCTATATAGTCAACAGTGAACCGGGCAATCGGTTAGCATGAACCTTAGTCAGCAAAGACTGCATACCATCATGTGCAGTTCCTAACATTGTAATCTTCTTACATATAGCAGATATGCGCTCATCATATGTTCAACTTCACTGTAACAAATAATTCAAACATTAATAAGTAATAACAACACATCAAAAAACCAAAAACGCAATTCAAATATAAAAATAAACATATTATGACATTTTTAGTTAATTGCATGTACTTGAGCATTTTAGGGTTTTGAGAAAAAAAAAAAGAAGCTAAAATTTGCTGAACCGAAGGTTCATAGGAAAACAATAATAATAATAAAGAGTAATCGTTTTTATTGGGAACAAAATATTTTACAAAATACATTCTAAACTTATCCTTTTAAGTATATCTTCTATTCATTATTGTATGTATATCTTCTTAATTCACGTTTTTTTTTTTTTTTTTTTTTTTTTTTTTTTTTTTTTTAATTCTAGTATTAATTTTTTGTTGATCATTATATTTATGGGTTTGCAGGATATAACACAAAAAATAAGTTGATCCGGTGATAAAAATAGTTATTAATGAACCAATAGATCATAGGTTCGAATCTTGCACATTAAATTTTTAAACAAAATAAATCCGGATTAATTTAAATACGAATTTTAATTAAAAAAAAATTGAATTCTTAGTGCCACGTGGAATAATGAGGTGGCTGTGATGACATGGCAGATGACATGGCTGAAATTGAATTACTGGGCATTGACTGGACAATGACTGGGCATTTCCTTCAAATGCCTCATGTTATATATAATGTAGAGATATATATATATATATATATATATATATATATATATATATATATATATATATATATATATATATATATATATATATATATATATATATATATATATATATATATATATATATATATATATACACACATACTAGACGAGTACCCGTGCATAGCAACGAGATTTTATAGCGGCATTTAATTATAATGATATTTTGGTTAAGTGGTTTGTGTAACCAAAATATCACTATAACTATCTGCCGCTATAAAATTCCGTTTCTATGTACGGCTACTCATCTAGTATTTAAAAGTTAATTTTTATATACGTGTGTATTCATTCTTAAGTTGACAAAACAATTTTACATTTTTACAAGGTTTTGAAACCTGGGTCGACCGGCCGGGTTAACCGGTTCCGGCCGAAAAAACGGGTCAAAACAACCCGGGTTTTTAAAACCGGGTTAACCGGTGTGACCCGCCGGGTTTTGAGTGACCCGGGTCAACCCGGTTCTCGAAAACCGGCCGGGTTTCATATTTTCAAAAAAATGTAATAAAAACCCTGGTTGACCCGGTGGTCGAACCGGTTGACCCGGTCAAAAAAATAAAATAATAATAAATTGAAAACCGGGTTGACTCGGTGGTTCAACCGGTCAAACCGGTTGACCCGGTGCCCGGTGACTCGACCGGGTCGATTTCGAACCCGGTTTTCAAAACATTGCATGTTTATGTTTTCATTTATTAATTATTCATTTAACTTTCCATGTTTTTAAATTGACAAAAAAATTGAATGTGTAATGTAAGTTTCCATGTTTTCATTTAAGTTTTGATTAAGTTTTAAATGAGAGGTATTATGGAGTGTTAAATGCATTAATTAAGTGTAATTTAGGCAAAACATTAATTTAAGTTTTTCACTTTTCACTTCTTGACTTTTTGACCATTTACTCTTTATAAATAGTATATATATATATCTCTACATTATATATAACATGAGGCATTTGAAGAAAATGTCACCTCATTGCCCAGTCAATGCCCAGTAATTCAATTTCAGCCATGTCATCAGCCATGTCATCACATTATAATTTATTTTGTATTTACATTTTTTTTAACACTAAAATTCGGAAATTTTAAAATTTTTTACCAATTCAAGGATCGAACCTAGGGAGGTAGAAATATTAATAAACATGATAACCACTAGAACAATGCATGTTTTGAGTTATATCTTGCAAGTTAATATCCATAAACCTATGCAACAGATAAGTAGGAAGATCCCTACAACTTAGGTAACCCTAATCAAATTAGATATACCTAAAAAAATCACACCTCATTCATAATATACTTTTCCTCAAAAACCCTAATATCCTTTTTCCTCAGAATCTCCTTCAATGATCGGTTTATGGATTTTTGTGTTTTCTTCATCACAGGTTTGCAAGAAAGCATTGATGTTGAATCAAGGTCAGTATCTACTTTTCTTACACAAAATCCTAATATCAGTCATATCGTACCTTTTTCTCAAAACTATGACGCATGTTGTGTTTTATTTTACAGCACCAATCTATTATTTGACATATTCAATCTTTCTTAATTGCAACCGAAGGGCGTGGCGATACGTAGGAGAAGTTTTCTGTCCACCGAAGTAAGTTGAACATCTGTTTATTTAACTCTACAAGCAGACTTTTATTACTCTCAGTCGTATGATTGTTATGCTACTAAATATGTATAATATGTATTATGAAGGACGGGTACAACTGTCTCATTGACATTACCATAGATTTATGAAAATGTATTATGGCTCTTTTACTATTGTGGCTCTTTTTGTTCTTTATGTAAGTTATTACTTTCTTCGTAGAATTAATGGTCACATGGATTTGGTTCATAATCAAAACATTCTTCTTTGTGAATCTGTTAATTAGTATTTATTTTTGCTTAGTTTTGTTATTGTGTACTTGTGAATGTTTAGGTTAAAGGATCTATAACCGTTTCCACTACTGAAAAGATGTCTGCTCCTTAGATTATAATAAAATCCAGGGATTTGATCAAGCTTTTGTCAAGAATTATTCCTGCACCTCAGGTACGCATGTTATTACATGATTATTTACTGTTTAGTACTTTGTAAACTATCTGCTTCATGTGAAGTTCTTACCCAAGTGATTGTCGTTGCAGGTACTTAAGGTTATAAATGATGAAATGCATTGTGACATCATCAAGATTTGTCGTTTAGGAAGAAAGAAGGTAGTGATTACTAATGTGTAACTTATGTCGTTGTCATTCGAATGGTTTGTTATTTTGTAAGATTTGATGCAAGAAAGGTGACTGCCATTATGTTTACTTCTCATCAGCCACCATTCTCTCAAAAATTAGGATTTTCATAACTAAATTTACAATCTTTAACCAGGTTTATTCAATATCTGATTCCTATTTCAATTATTATGTGATTCTTCGTGATAGGTTATTCGATCATGGGTATTCTTAAATTATGATTTTGATTATGCTTACTTTTGATTAAAGGTAATAATTTCATTTTTTTAAGGTTTTTTATTATTTTAATTTTGGTCATGAGTTACCTATGACTTATTGTGTGATTACCAATTAAGGTGTTCGAATTGGCGTCAGGAATTGATAGCAAGTATGTTGATGATCAAATGTTAATACTATGTACATCAGTTGTGACATGGCGATTTCCACAATTTCCTTGCAAACGGATTGTTTTGTTCCAGTAGACTAACGAAGAGTAAATTTTCTTCAAACTTTTACTTCGTTGCTTAATCACTTATATTTTAAGAATTTGTTTTGTTTGAGATATGGTTTATTCATATGTTTGGCAGCCAATCAAGAAAAGTTTGAAATAGAACTCCGTAATGCATTGTCCATAGCGTACTCCTACAGAACAGGGTATAAAGAAAATCAGGTTCATTTTTCTTCGGCACCCTTTTCACAATTTCCTACTTTATTTTAAAAACACCCCCTTTTCACTATTATATTCATTTTAATGTAGGTGAAGACTACCAGTTGGACCATTCTTACACATCTAATACGGTTTACAGTCCACAACAGAAGCATATCCGACGCCCCCTTTCCACCATTTTTAATGTTGTGGGCGAGAGGGGGTGGGTTTGGGTAATGGGTCATTTTTAGAACAAATTAGTTTTGGCTGGTTTGGGTTGACCCAACTCACGTTTTACATATTTTCAGGTTTTTAATGAATAGAGGTGTAGGTAGTTGCATGATACCTGGAAGTGGCTACTCACCGAGTTTGCATCATGTTATGGGGTTTCTGAAGCTTATACAGAGCTAAGGTACTGACTTGCTCTTCTTTAGTTAAATTTGTCACAAACACTCAAAGCATACCTGATTTTGAGTTAAATTTAACTCAAGAAGCAGCAAGTAAATGCATGAAATGCAATTTACCTGATTCTCTGTTTCATGTCTAACTTATCTCATTTCAATGCATTTTGATATCTAAGTTCTCATTATATAACACTAAAGTTTTGTTTTTTGTTTTTTACATGGAATTCTTCATAATGTAATATCACTGTTAAGTACTCATTGAAGGGTAGGTTGATTGTGACATAGATATGGGGTGTTTGGGATTGCTTTATTCAAACTGTGTCTTTTCATGTCCACCACCAAATTATGACCATCAATCGCTGCTACTATAGGTTTTCTTGCAGCTATAGTCAGGAAAATAACCTCAGTTATGAGTGTTTTGACACTCATAATTTTAGTAAAACGTCCAATGTGTGTGTTTGTGTGTGAGATTACTTACTTCCCTTGCAATACAGGTTGAATGGGTGGGCGATACAAAATGACTTGCTTGGGCTCCTTTACGCGATACCTGAATGCTCACAACTTCTAAGTTAGAAGATTCGGATAAGGCATCTGACTGAGCTCGATCAGTTGAGAGTGAGGCTAAAGCTTTACTCGGTTTTAAACGAACAAGTAATTAATTTCCGTGAACCATTTATATTTACTAATTTGAAATTTTGTATTTATATTATATTTATTGTTATTTGTATTTGTTTGGTTCAGATGGATTACCTCAACCTATGGCCTTCAATAGAAAAAGAACACGATCTTTCTTTGTCTGGTGCTAATAAAGATCTAGAGTCAAGCACTCTCTGACTTCCTATAACCGACGGTGCATGGGTATGTCATTTTTCCAAAATATGTTTAGTTAGATTTCATTAGTTGTGGCAAAATGGGCGGACCGGGCAGGTTGGGTAATGGTTTAAAATGTATCCGGGTCAAAACATGTAACTTTTTGGTATCGGGTTGACCCAAAGCGCTTTTGTTCATAGTTTTTAGAATCTTCAATACATCACAAGTGTGTCAATAATGTAAATATTTTATGCATTAAATTACAATTTGACCCATTTTCAACCAATTTAACCCAATTAAATTGATTTTTTTTTTTTTTTTTTTTTTTTTTTGCTTTTTCTGTATTATTTTACATTTGACCTGTTATTGCCATATTTACATTTCATCATCTGATAGTATAATTTTACAAATTTTCAGCCAGATGTACAAACTCTGAAGTCATCTCTTTGCTCAGCTATCCAAGTAATGCATACAGTGGGATCCTCTATACTATCTACTTTATCAGGCATAAGACTGGTGATGTTTATATCTTAAGTTGTTGGTAGCTTTTGGTAGTTATGGTTACTAATTCTAACTATCTTTATACAATTGGAGAATACTATCATTACCATTGGTTGCACATTTTGATTCTGTCAAACATCTTCTCAGTATGCTAATGACTGTGTCATTTCTAGGGGTGATAACCAAAGTCTTATATAAAAATGGGAAACGGGTCGAAAGGGTCAAACGGGTTGAATGTTTCCCAAACTCCAAAGTGTGTATGGCATTGAAACTCCTATATCACACCATTATATCTAGAATGTGCCAAATGCAATATAACTTAAAAAGTAACATTTGTGCAAAATATATTAACACCATTGTGCATATTGGTTTATATACTTAATATTATATAATGTTGCCTTTTATAAGGAACAAGCTCATTTGACAATTCAATTTTAATGGTGTCCGGTTCATTTTCCTTTTTTTTTTTTTTTTTTTTTCATTTTATGCGTTGAAACTTTTCTGTACAGGTGCTAATCTTCTCATCAGTAAGGAAATTGAAACTTGTGGATTTTTGTTTATCCAAACCATACTCCAAGGAATAGGAAATCTCACAAATAATGTTACTACTTTGTGGAATGTGTAAGTGATTAATGTATCAATTTACTACATATCCTCTATTTTAATCATATATATTTTATGAGTTTAAATTAGTATAATCCTTGGTATGTACAACTCCTTCGAAAGCATGTAACTAACTGCTAAATAGATTGAAATGTATGATCAAAATCCTATAACTAAGTATTGCTTCTAACACGTGTTATACGTATAGGGTTCCTATGTCACATATAAAGTTGGATTTGGAGATCGTTGTGTAAAGGGAATGATACTTTTTGCCAAGTATGCCCGAGAGAATAAGGTTCAATAACTTGGCATTTGCCAAAGAACTTAGATAGATCTGTAAGTTGTTTCATATGTTTTCAACCATTTCAAACATTATATTTAAAAGTTTGAGCAATGCATACAAATCTTGGGATGGAAAGGGGCAAACAGTACTGAATTTGTTAAGCATGCACCTAATCCTATTATAATATTCATGCGAGAGGTATCCAGCTTCATTTAATTTTAGATAGTACTTCATTATTATACTTTGGCCTTTTATTATACTTAATCATATTTTTTTTGCCCCAAACTTAATCTTATTCTATGACTTGATCATCCAACATGGCTTTTCTTAAAAATACTTTGTATGTTATTAGGAGACAACAATTATACAGATGACATGAATCTGTATGCTGAAGGTGGTAACTGTATGTTCCCTAATACAAGGTATGTGATATCACATTGGTGAGCAATTTATCCAGGAAATAACTTAAAGATCGTATGTTATCATTTTTAGCTTTATTGGTTGTTTATCTTATGCAATTAAATGTAAACTTTTCATTCCGTGGTCTATGCAACCGTTGTGGAAGTACAAGACATGCAAGTGAAACAAATGCAGTTTATTAAGTTGCTCTTACGCCAGTCTTAAGGGATGCTCAAGGTTCCATGTTTTGTGGCTCAAGGTTATACGTTTTTGGAAGCATCAACAACCGGTTGGAATTGAGAAATTTATTGTAATGTCCGTTGACGAAAATAATGGTTGGCGTGCTCTTGATGGTTTTCAGTCTTACTGTTTTCAAAGGTGCGGTGAATTAAATAAGGCTACAGGGATTCCTCAGCCACAAGATAAGGATACCAAAAAGGGGTTTATTATTCTTGTGAGTACCGGTTGTATTCTTGCATTTTGTGTGCAACTTTCATGAGTGATAACCGTATTCATAAGTAACTGTTCAATAATTGTCGTTCCTCAACTATTTTCTTTTATATTATTTATATGCATCCCCTTCTATCTTGATGTCTTTTATCCTCTTGAGATAGACATGAGCGAACAACACAAATGAAGACAATATCCCGGTCTAACTCAACAAAAAGCTTGAGTAAATAGTGTTTGCGGGCCATGTAGACGCAAGCCTGAGCCCACTCCTAGGCCAAGCCTGGTCTAACCGGAAGTCCTAACATGCCAACTATTATCTTCAAAACCCGAGAACCAACAAGAAGGATTCATGTATGCAGAATTTGATCTATCAAAAGAGATTAGCAAGAGTGACAAATCCATTAAAATATGGTATTTTCTCTGTGAATTCATGAGCTGTTATTATTCATTATTATTATTCATGAGCTCCGTACTTACACTATCAAATGAACACGAACTTAATGACTAAGATTGATTATTTCAACTATAAATATTAATGCTTATATTTTTCCTACTACAAATATTAATATTTATATTTTTCCTACTACATTTTAATAATGTACTATTTGGCCATTTGTGTCACCGAAGCAATTAAATTTCTAAGAACCACCTGTTACTAGATACTATTAGAATCACTGAACTTACATGTTAATAACAAGAATATGAACTTCTTTAATATGTGACCCTCAACTTTCGGTGACCAGATATTCAAAATTTTGGCCATAACTTTTTGTTAAGTTGACCATGCATAATACTATCAAAGTTTTCTTATGTGCCGTTTGCTTTTTTATGAGTTTGAATTAAGATTAGGAGTCGGTGCAGGTTTTTCTTTCTTTTTTTTTTAAGAAAAGAAAATAAAAACAACATTAATTTCAAAGTATATTTGTTTAGGCTATTAAAAAATTTAAAATAACGAAGTAGAAAAAAAAAAAAAAAAAAAAAAAAAAAAAAAAAAAAAAAAAAGACTCGTCTTGAAAGATTGTACCTTAACTATACTGTGAGGTCCAAGTGGACCTAAATAACCGGTTTCCTTAGTTACCGACGAGAACGACCAAAGGAAGTAGTACCATATTAGAAGTAGTCATTAGAAAGTATGTTATTATCGGTTGACTTTGACCCTTTGTGTTTTATATATTTTCTATTTGTTGTTGAAAAAAAAATAAAAATAAAAATAAAAATAAAAAGATGACATTATTATAGGCTAACGTATAAGGGTCATCTACCTATTCAGTTATTTTCAATTTTTGAAACTACTTTATATGCCATTCCAAAATTGTTTTCTCTCCATATCATTTGATGAGTGATTAATTCATTTGTTTCATTTAATATGTACAACGGTTTGGTGAGTGATTTTAATGAATTAAAAGTAGCAATCCAACTTGATACGTGAGCAAACCATTCATGTGTTCATGATGAATATTAGAATATTGCTTATGCTTTATGTTCTAATATGTATGACCATTTCATATGTTTAAAGGAGTTCATTAATAGATATGGAAGTCAGATAGGTATGAACATATGGTTTAGAAAGGGATGTGATTCGCACATCCAACGCAGGCGTACATCATTAATGTACACTCCAATGCTTTATCGAAACCACGTCTTCTGCGAGGACTCGTGAGTGTTGGTCTTCTATGTTCATATGTAAAGTGTATGATTTAATGCAGTTACATTTATTCATTGCCTTGTCTTCATTTAATTGAGATCATTTTTTTGTATTTTTATATTGCCCAGTGTTGAAAAAAAAATGCGACAACATGTACTTCTTCACATACCTGCGTAATGCCTAAACATTTACGTGGTGCCCGTGTCGATAAGTGACTGGCCTTTAGGTGTCACATATGTGCATAGCCACCGCCAACATCCTATAAGTGAAGACAAGAAACCTAAAAGTTTTTATGTACAACCCTTTCTTTCAACATGTACACTTTTCAACCATTGTGACAATTGCCACCCATTTAGGTATGGATGGGTTGACGTTCGTTATGTTATGTATATAATGGGTCAAATATGCAAATATTTTCATTGTAGCCAAACCAGTAACGGATATTAGTCCGACCAGAGTATACTTTCTGATGCATAAAACCTCTTAAACAATTCTATTTAAATATTAAATTATTATTGAGATCATCTAACTATTGTAATTATATTTGACACACTTGATTGTCTATACTAACGAAAAAGTTTTGAAGAAATAGTGTCGGTTTAATCCAACCTATATCGATGTGATGCGCACCTAAAATTACTTGTCTTGAGTCTTGACCCATTATCCAAAGCATCTGCCCTACCCATTTTGCCACCTATAATTGTTTCCAGGTATTGTACCATTATGATGGGCTAAGCATTGGTGTGATCTATGCCTCTACTTTACTGATTCTCTACTACTTTATAGGTAAGTGCTTCAACAGTTAAAACGGTTCCATTATGTTGTTACAAAGAACTTTCTATATTTAATTGTTCTATAATAGTTAATGTTCATTTAAAAGCTTTGCTAGAATATGTGAGGAAAAGATAAATTCGTATATATGTTGTTAAGGAGCTTTCCTAGAGATACTGACACAATGACATAATTTGTTATGCTCAACCACTGCAAGGAACCTACACATGCAGAGCTATTTATATTGACCCGTACACGCAAAGATGGCCAGCCTGTGAATCAAGAGACAGCTACTGTCATAGTATGTAGTTTAAATGATATACTATATTCTTAGTAACAATTTTGTATCTTTTAATTGTTGAATAAAAGTAAACGTTTAATTCATTTCGTTCTTAATGCACTCAATAATAATATATGTATGTTTATATCTTTTTTTTTTGTTACTATCAAATTACAACACGCTATATATAATTAATTAACATGTATGTGAAATGTATACAATGTGTATTATACAATAGTATAGACTAAATATTGCATCAAAAGCTACAGTTATGTTTTTACATGAAACACATGCATTTGGTACCGGGTATATACAAAGGAAAAAACAACATAACAAAATTAAATAAAATTAACGTCCTTACAAATAATTTTCCATTAACAGACACCATAAAAGTTATAATTATAAGTCATGCCCGCCCATCGGGTGGGCTTCGCCATCTAGTGTATATATATATATATATATATATATATATATATATATATATATATATATATATATATATATATATATATATATATATATATATATATACCCTATATATATTAGCAATACCTGCCAAGTCACTAATGCCATTTGGGCAAAAAGAATTCAAGATTAATACCACGTGTAATCCATGTCATCAAAACACACTCCTGGCACACGCCTGGAATAATTATGTTCACCCCAATTCAAAACCGTTTCCTAAATTATAATTGAAACCTAGCTAAAATCTCTCTTCAAATTCAAACCATCACTAAAATCTTGCACAAAATCAATCTATTTTTGTTAATTATTCAAAACAAACAACCACATCTTATCAAATCACACGGTTTTGCCATAATTTTTGCCAAAGATTTTGTGATAAAATTGAATTTGATTTGAAGCAATTGAAGATCCAAAATCAACCAATTCGATCGAATAAAATTCATCAGGTACGTATGATTAAAACTTTTGAAGAGATAGTTAGAATTTATGCTTTTCCTGTGAGTTTTAGATTTGTTGGATTCATTAGTTTAGTGTCATATGTGCATATTCATGTGGTTGTATGCCTTATTTGAAGTAGTATTTTTTTATGCCCCCGAAGTGTTTGATTATATGTCTAATTGGAGCATGCACATTTAGTATTATGAGATTAGGGTTCATAGAAGATATGATTGTGGTGTGTGGTTTAATTGGATTCGATAATTATGTTATAAAATTATATAATTCACAATTTTCCAATTTGATTTTAGTTGTACAATTGAAAAAATTATGACAAACTATGATCTTAATTTTAAAGGTATCATAGTTTGATGTTCTTTTTTTACATCAGGTTTACAAAGTTTATTTGAAAAACAATAATTGCTTGATGGACACCAATTATTTGATGAAATGTTTGAACGAAAAAAATAAGTTTATCGGCACAGTTTAATTATTATTTATTTATGGGTTTCATCAAAAGCATATGTAAAAGTTGCATCAAAACCACAGATTACATGATGCACTCTAAATTAAAACGTCAAGGATGTTAATGAGTTTCATGTTTAACCCGGTTTCAAAATAGCTAAAATGTAGGGATTTTCATACAACAAATATGGCATGTTTACATGGATTTTGATTAAGCTCTATCAATCACAGTTAATCATTCTCAATCAAAATCTTAAAAAAAACACAAATCGTGGACTTGTGTGGTTTAACAAACAATTCACATACTATGCAAAGAGATCAGTGACATTTATGATTTTTCCCAAGAAACTTTGAAGGTAATTACATGTTATTATGAAGTAGCATAACCATGTCAATCTTTACCGACTACCACAAGAGTTCTTTAGGATTTAAAAAATTAGGAAACTAACACTCCATCCTTTGCACCGTCGTACTATAATCTATATCACTGTCTTGCCTGTGCATAGTTTTATGATAATTTATATATGTGGAATAATACATTAATGATATTAATATATTAATTTATTTATGTTATTTGAGCAGGAAAAAAAACGAGGAAGAGGAAGCAAAAGCACTGTGTAATATACAACGTGCCGAGGTAGCAGCTCATGCTAAAATAGCTAGGGATCTAAGGAATGAGGTAAGATAGTTATCTTTTCTTGAAAGCCAAGAAAAATCATTATATATGACATGTTCATTCTACTAATGATATGTTTTAGAGGATGTAAAATGGGTGGGGTAGGCATTATGTTTAAGGGTGGATATGCAAGCACATAAAAGATTTTCTAAAGTACCCTGGAACACATGACTCTAGAGGAATTTGCAATAACGTCTAAGAACAATTGCTCATGTATAGCTTATGCAAATCCATACATCTCACCAGCAAATGGATGCTTGCGATGTTTTGGTGATTTTATTGATATCAAAGTTTATCTACAAAAAAATCAGGATCTTTACATTAGAATGGCTGCCTCTAAAGCCTTACGTAAGTCCCTGTCTTCATAATAAGTGTTAAATATTTACTTGATCCATTTGACAACATTTAGCTTTTCTCAGGGCTCCAATCAGAACCGAACAAGAAGAAATGATTGCAACGGGTTATCTACGGATTAAGTGGATGAGATCAAATGAAAATTTAGACGATAAGTGATAGCATGGTTAATTCTTATATATACATTGATTAAAAAAACTAGTTTCATCTATACTTTATATTTTCAGGTAATGAAGCAAAGCTTCTAGATATAGATCGTAAGGGAAGAATTGAAATGGGAGAGATGCACCTTCTATTGTTTTGTTTATCAACCATTGCTAAGGCGACAAACAACTTTTCGAATGACAGCAAGCTTGGAGAAGGTGGTTTTGGTCATGTTTACAAGGTAAGTATGGTGGTTGTTATAAACTAATGTAAACAATAGAACCTTCTCAAAGTACAAGCCATCAATAACTTTTAAAAAAGTATCTACATCAGAGAATTTGTATATTTTCCACATTGAGGACACGGAAAATGTTGGTAGTTTGCACAAAAAACCGGCTAATGGGTGTTTAGATGATCTTAAAGGCTTGGCTTATTCTAATGCTCACTGTTTTGAAGAAGTAAGTACATACCATTGACTTAGCATCCATAAAACTGAATATAATGTTTATCAGTACATAATTTGAATTATCTCTTTTATATTAGCTTTAGGCTTTAGAAGGTGCAGATGGACAATATATATTTGATGAGCTTCAGGGCACTTTATATACTCAGTAAGATGAGATATTAGTTTTTGTTAGAGAGCTTCGAAAGGTTTATCTTTAATGTTTAAAATTCTGTTGATCTTCTTCAATGTAGATGGCGTTTTGTGATTTTTAAATATATACTTCAGAGACTTAATGTCAGCATCCATCATACAATCCGGTTCATCAATGGTATTTTTGATAAGCTAATGGAAGATTCCAAAGATCTAGGAATGGGCATTGACCAATGAAACTTTTAATGAATGAAAGGTAACATTTTATTGTTTAATACTTGCTATTTGAAAATACTACCAGATTTTTCAATCATCATGCCACTGAACACAATGAAGATTCTTGACTAAAAGGAAATATGGAACAAGCAAAACGAGTTATGGCATCGAAAGAGCCCGAGCAGTACACCAAACAGGAGATGTTAGAGACGAAAAAGTGCATCACTAATCTGGTATGTTTACACTATATTTGTAGTTTTGATATATGTTTGCATTTTCTTTATGATGAAGGGACAGAAGAGTGCAAGTGTTCTCTATTCTTGTGTATAATTATATCTTTGTTCCCAAAACTAACTTCTTTTGGCTAATAACTACGTCATCTACTGGCTTAGCATAATAAAAACCCTTCTTTTACAGCATGAAATACTAATTAAAATTGATGTTAACGGAGATATCAATGTTAAGATTAATAGAGGTGGCAAGATGTCATGCTAGGCGGGTAAGTTAATGGATCATAGCAGGTTCGAGTGAAACATGTCATTTTTAGTATGAGGCGAAACATCGGGCGGGTCAACCTCTGGTACTAAATCTTTAATTACTGCATCAATCATATGAGAAATAAGTGTTTTTATTAAGAATAGCAGATTAGCTAATATAATATATTAAAATGTTTGTAGGGACAGGACGGATGTGTAGGAGTCGTAAGAACATGGATTATATTCACTAAATTGCATAATGTATTTTATTAAGTACCAATCACCAACATATTAAATGTGGTATTGAAAAGGTAGCAATTTATGTGTTTAAACATATTCAATACATCATCTATTTACAAAATACTAAAAAAAAGTTTGTTGGTGGATTGGCCAAGCCTGAACCTACCCATTTTGACCTGTTTATAAATATTACCCGGTTGATCTGTTAACTAACCAGCCCTGCCCGACCCATCTATTTGGCATAACCTGCTAACAAGGATGGTTCTTTACACCTTGTATGAATGACCCAGCTTACTACGTTGGACATGTTACCACATGTTTTCATCGGCTCACTATACATATCATGTTCCATTATCAGGTCTATAATAACATTGAATCTTCATAGCTATACAATCGGAAAAAATCAATGGGGTAACTTGAAGCAAGAATATTTGGAAAATCTAACGTTTTATAATCAAGTATATGAATATAGTGATGTTAATGTGTATGAACATCAATATTTATTATGGCAGAAAGTAGGGGTGAGCAAACAAAACCGAAAAAACCGAAACCGAACCAAAAACCGAAAAAACCGACCGAAACTAAAAACCGATGGTTTGGTTTTTAATATTTCAAAAATCGAAAAATATGGTTCGGTTTCGGTTTTCGTCAAAAAACCGAACCGAACCGATATTATTATATAATAATATATAATTAATATAATATGAATAAATAACTGAATAAATCAAATTTATAAATTCATATTCATTTTGTTGGTAGATTTATAATATTTTTATCTTAACATTTATGTTTATGTGCGTGTTTATCATGCCGTGTGTTTACTTGAGAGTATATCAATAAATATAAGACGATGATCATACTCTGTGTATGTTTATTTACATGTGTGTGTCTCATTTATATGTGTGTAATTAAAAGTTTATGCAATAAACATTATTATGCTTACATTGACAAAAAAAAGATAAATAAGAATAAACCAATTTTCTATGTAATACAAGTTTGTTGGTATATATTTTCATGCCCAAATATAAACGGTTAGAAACCGGAAAAACCAAAAACCGAACCGAAACCGATAATAAACCGAAAAAACCGAACCGCCAAAAACCGAATGGTTTCGGTTTCGGATTCTATAAAAACCGAACATTTCGGTTCGGTTTCGGTTTTAGCCAAAAACCGACCCAAACCGAACCATGCACACCCCTAGCAGAAAGGTATTGACTTTCTATAAACAGACTTGAAAATAGACAATATATGTCATTGTTGTGCTATGGTTCATGTTTTCGAGTGCTTATATTACAATACCTTATATGAAAAGGAGTAGATAGTTGTTCATTCATGTGGCGTACCCTACCACAATACCTCTATAATCTTTTCTCTTTGCCAATTTTTTAAGCCAAATCATTTTTCTCGAGATATTTAACATTAAGATTGTTTCTGAAGAAAGCTTCCCAACTGCACACAAAAGGTTATACATGTTAGTTTATTAGATATTTGATTTGCATTCCTATATTAGTTCTTATTCTTTATGATGAAGGGAGAGAAGAGTGCATCACTAATCTGGTATGTTTACACTATATTTGTAGTTTTGATATATGTATAATAGGTTACAGTAATAGGTTGGATATCAAACTTCAAAAATGACTGGCCTTGTCATCAAGTACAAGCTGCTTATCATAGTAGTGGTTGTGATACAAGGATATAACCAAAAATCAGTTTTGTCTTGGACTTTTTGAATGCAACTCGGATTGCAAGAGTAAAATCAAAGTTAATGATTATGAACTCCATTTACGGAAACCCAAAGCTCATGAGGTTAGACATTCTGCTTGATTTTGCATAAAAAAGTTATAAAAAATAATACACATTTGGTTCAAGCCGTAATTTTGTAACGTTGTCCTAATTTTTTTAGAAAAAGGAGACAGCTGTGGAAAATTATGTATGAAAGCGTAAATGAAGGAAAGACAAATTACAAGAAGACCACCAACTTTCATCCTTTCAGGTTAGTTTACATTACTAATGAATGACGCTAGTAGAAGGATACAAGTAGAGCTAGTAAAAAGGATTGGTAGGGCGGGTTCGGTAATGGATCAAAAGGGTAAATTATGAACGGGTCAGGTTGATCGAAAACTTCTTTTGTCCATGACTTTAAAATCTTTTTTTATAGACAATCAGCTTTTTTGATTTGATTACTAAGATTCTGGTTTTTCAATAACATTATATTGTGTAAAAGAAATGCATTTTGAACAACACTACATGTATTTGAATCGTTCACACAGGCCGGTTTCATGGATTTGAGTTGGTTCACAGGATGGATCCTAAATCTCCTGGACGTAGTGTTCGCCAAATCAAAACCTACCTTCTGCATAGATTGATTGTAAGGATGACAACGAAAGGTGGATATGTGTCAACAAATATTGTTCATATCATTCAAGCAGTGAAGAAGATTTGGTATCACTGTCCGCTATTGATGATGAACCTATTGTTGATGATGACAACATTGAATGGATATGCATTAACAAAGATTTTGTATACCACAATCATATTGTAGACTATGTCAATCAAGAAGAGAAATCAATGTAAAACAAATGTTCTTGAACTGTTTTGAAAAAATGATGGTAGGTCTTTTGTTAGATTATTATGAATAAAAGATAAATATTTGAAGAATGTGCTTTTAAAAAACAGAAAATAAAACAAAAGCATCCACGCATCGTTTTTCTTTTCAGTTCTTTTAATTTCTATATTTTGCATTTAAGATTATTTGGAAATTTCATTTTATATTCAACAAAAAAAATTTAACTCTAAAAAGAAATTGGTAAGAAACCTAATTAAATTTATATCATAATAATAAGTGATTTAGATATATATAATTACAACTGTTTAACATAGTATAACATGAAACTCGCCCGGCCATCGGCTGGGTCATGAAGCTAATATATATATATATATATATATATATATATATATATATATATATATATATATATATATATATATATATATATATATACATATATATATGTGTGTATATATATATATATATATATATATATATATATATATATATATATATATATACACACATATATATATGTATGTATATTATATATATATACATACATATATATATGTGTGTATATATATATATACACACATATATATATGTGTGTGTATATATATATATATATATATATATGTATATATACATATATATATGTGTATATATACATATATATATGTGTGTATATATATATATATATATATATACATATATATATGTATATATATATATATATATATATATATATATATATATATATATATATATATATATATATATATATAGGATAAAGATCAAATAAAAAGATTTTTTTTTTAAAAAGTTCTCGAAAAATTCCACAAGATCGGGTATGTTGGTGCATTAAAAAGTTGAGAAGGAAGTTTTTCTAAAAGTGGATACTTTATCCGAAAAAAATTTATAAAAAAAAAACGTTTGCGCATTAAATCGCTTTTTTGTGCATCAAAGATTCGTTTATGGACCCAACTTCTTTAGACTTTTTTCATCAAAATAACATTGTACATCAAAATAACATACGTTTGCGCATTAATTATTACTTTATTGGTCAAGTAATTATAATACGGGTTTAACACAAGAATGATCCTAATGCCTCTTATCATGTAGTAAATCCTACCACATGAATGTAGTCTCACTAGCAGTCTCGGGATGCATCACTAACGCAAGTTCTAGAATCTAAATGCTACCGGTACACTCATAAGCATTTTTTAATGAATGTTTTTCCTAACAAATTTAGGGGCGAACCTCACATATTTTGAGTGGAAACTTTTTGAGTGGTACGGTTTTTTGTGCTAGTCATACAACTCCTATCCATGAGACGCTCATTAAAGCCAAAGCTTCACTCCTAAATGTTGTAAAAAAATTTAAATTTGGCTCTAAAATTGCCCTAACAAGTATTTCTCTTAGTTTTATTACACACCTACTGATGCGTGGGAATTGCACCAGGCTTTACCTCTCGAGGGATCTCGAGAAGCTTACAACCCCCACCAGGCAGTGTACCTGATCGTTGTAGTATAGTATAGTGACAAGTACCGGGAGATTGATCGTTCAACGCAGGAATAGTGTCGCTAGGATTAGAAAGCCTAAAAACTAGGTCTAGAGGTGAGGGATGATTCTTTTTGTATTTTTTTTTTGTTTTATAAAAGCAAATAAAAATCTCTGTTTTTGAAAGAGTGGGCGGAATTAGTTGCTAATCAACTAACCCAATTACTAAAGATGCAATCAAAATAAAATAATAAAAATGAAAATAAAGTAATTAAACTAATGGTGTGAGCAATATATGGGAGAATTGTGTTTACTTAGATTTCACTACTCCCTAGATATGTTTTACAGGTTAATTACTTTGTACAGTTGCGTGGATGACGGATTGTATTCCTTAATACCATTCATGGGGTGGTGTACTTACTTCCCCAATCCTATAAGCTCCTACTCCACTCCTATGTTGAGCCGGCTAAGAAGCTCCTAACATGGGATCACTAGAATTCGCTCATGCATTAAATATAATCATAAAAACCTAGTACACATCGGTTCATGTTTCTTAAGACGTTCAATCAAGTTACACAATGGAGATCTGCCAGTTTTTTTTAAGCCTAACATTGAAATCATTCATCCATTACAACTATAAACAAGCAATCAACCTATAATTAACATCTAGGTTTCATTACATCTAAGCAAACACATGAAAGATCTAGCCTTGCATGTTATAATCAAGACAAGCATAAGATATATTCAAACAACACATAGACATATTGAATGAATTGAAAGAAAACTTATCTTAATTGAACATGAAAGGTTTCAAGGGGCGAAAACCCTTGAAAATACTGTTACAAACGACCTAGGGTTTATTAGGTTCGGCCCTAGAATTCTCCACACAAGTTCTTCTCCTAATGAATGAAAAATAGAAAAGTATATATAGATTCTGTGAGGTGACGGCGTCAAGAGGAAAATCTGACGCCGTCATCTCGCCGCCAATAAAGTTCTCGAACTGCCTAGATCCATGAGTAACGCCGTCATGTGTAATCCTGCTCCAGGCCGTCACCAAATTTACTCTTGACGCCCTACTTCTGACGCCGTCACATTTTCTCTGGGTCGTCATCCATTTTGCACTTGACGCCGTCAAAAATTCCTTCTTGACGCTGTCAGGTACTGTTCTCAGCAAGGAAAATTAAGTCTTTGTCGTTTTCTTCACTTTTATGCTTCAAAAACGTCCAAAATGCTTCCTTTTCCAGAATTCACTCCCAAAGTACCTAAAATCACAAAAGGAACGATTTAGGGCAATATTTGATCAAATAAATTCCAATTCCAGCTTAAATGACCCCCTAAAATCGGTTCATTTTTCGCCTCATCATATACCCTTACACTTGAGATTTGCTTGTCCTCAAACAAATGTGCTTTTATTCTAATTAAAATACAAGTTAGGGGTCATTTAACACTAATATAAAAGTAATTACAACAAATAATAGTTCCACTAAAGACCAAAGACAAGCACGGAGGTCATATACTAGCACCTCACAAATAGTGTTTAGATACTCACATCTCTCGGGTGTAATAAAGTAATATCACAATATGGAAATGGAAAACATCTCTCACTACCTGTCATAGCAAAATAGATTACCATAGGCTTGGGAGAGGATCAAACCTCCACCACATGGTGTAAGCACCTATGATAAACTATCAAAGAGGTCTTTTTAAAGGGTTGTAATCAAAGAGGTCTTTTTAAAGGGTTGTAACGTTAGGTGTAGGGATATGGAATACACGGTTTTGTTGGATATAGGCAATCTTTACTAGTGGCGAGCTAATCATCTTGGTTAATTACATGTACAATATGGCGTTGCTAAGCGAAGACTAGACTCGACTTAAGTTAATAAATGAAAAATAACAAAAACATAAAATAAACATAGAATGAAACGGGATGGTAGTCTGTATGTCTTTCTTTTCTTTTTCTTTTTCTTTTTCTATTTTTTCCCTTTTTTCTTGATTTTTCGAATTTTTTTTTTTTTTTTTTTTTTTTTTTTGCATACACTCTTACCCTACCATCCAAAATAATACATCATGGGGAATGAACATTCCCCTTACACTTGAATTTTTACATACTTTACAATAAACTAATCTAATGACTCGAATCAAGAAAATCAAAACACTTGGAGTACTTTTAGGATTAACGCATATATGGGGGTAATAAATGATGTTCTTCCCCATTACTCCATAACATAAGTACTTTACCCATGAGTCCCAATCGTCCCAAAACAATATGTACAAGGATATGACTTGACTAGCAACCATAATTAGATAATTAACTAACGATTTAACAAATAACAATAATGCACTAAAGATGAGTGCATACACGGAAGGCTAAGGCGATTTGGTTGTACATTTAAGTGGGGTGTAACAAATTCTTTCTTTAAGTAAGATGCTTAAAGTTAGAAACGAAAAGATAGGCTCGGAGGGGTATACTAGGGGTTTCGTGTACTAAAAATGAGTACAACGCTAATGGTGTGGGAAAAATTAGTTGACTTTACTAGCCAAGTAATATGACTTAAATGGTCAAGTAATTATGAAACGGGTTTAACACAAGGGTGATCCTAATGCCTCTTATCATGTAGTAAATCCTACTACACGAATGTAGTCTCACTAGCGGTCTCGGGATGCATCACTAACGCAAGTTCTAGAATCTAAATGTTACCGGTACACTTATAAGCACTAAAAGTAAATGCTTTTCCTATCAAATCTAAAGGCGAACCTCACATACTTGGGTGGAAAATTTTTCTGAATAGTACGGTTTTGTGCTAGTCATACAATCTCCTATCCATGAGACGCTTGCTATGGCTAAAGTTTAACTCCTAAATGTTGTAAAAAAAATTAAATTTTGCGCTAAAATTACACTAACAAGTATTTCTCATAATTTTATTACGCATCTACCATCAAACAAACAAACTCAAGCGAAGGTGTATCTATAAGGTATCATCATTTTCCCCTCCCCTTACACTTAGGATGAACATTGTCCCCAATGTTCAAGTAAAGAATGTAAAAGTAAAATAGGTAAAAGAATGAAATCAAATACTCCCCTGATTCGCTCGGTATGGGTAGTGTGACAACAAGGTTAGATCTTCCTCCAAGAAAATGAACAATCAAAGCTTTCCTTCCAGAATATAAATCATCTTCTTGTCATACATAACCTGTTAAACCTGAGAAAATAAACAATGCAACCTCGCGTAAAATCGGCGGCAATCTATATATGCTAACAAATCCTAGAAAACAAAATAAGATATAATGCTTGTGGAATGATGTTTGCAGATTTCCTGGAGATTATAAAACTAAAGATTCAACAAAAACTTTAAGACTCCGTTAGAAAAACAAAACTAGCAAAATTTCCATTATTTTATACGTGACGCCGTCAGGATTTTCTTCCTGACGCCGTCAGAAGTGACCTGCAGAAATTCTTATGTTAAGTTTTCGGAAAATTTCTGGAAAAACTTTGTCCTACTTCCTGGGAAATCCTGCAAAAAATTATTATGACTCGATACAAGCATTTGACTCTAACATATACGAATATACATGTTCATTTAATATTGTGGAGAATCATGATCAAGTTTGTTTCTTAAAAACATATTTGGGGTTTTACGTTACACTTATCTTTTGCGAAATACCTTTGGATGAAGTTAAGACCAAGCCAAACAACAAAATAAAGTATTTTCACCATTTTATTTTGAAACATGATCTACCAATAATAAAAATAAAGCATGCATACGGAAACAAATAACAATCAAACAAAATAAAAATCACACGAAACATGGGTTGCCTCTCAAGAAGCGCTTTTCTTTATTTACGAGTCTTGTAGCTAGACACAAGGTCATGGGTTACTATGTGACCTCATCGTTGGTTTCACTTTCTAGGTCATCTCATATACCAGTTTTGTATTTCGGACCTAGTTGCAAGCATTCTTTGTAGAAACCAAGCATCCTATTCATCACATACTCTACTCCTCTACGTCTATCTTCATCATTCCTATAGTAAGCCGCTTGTTTGTGTTCCTTTTCTATGTTTGACTGGAGGCGGTATGATACGTGGGAATCGCACCAGGCTTTACCTCTCAAGGGATCTTGAGAAGCTTACAACCCCCACCAGGCAGTGTACCTGATCGTTGTAGTATAGTATAGTGACAAGTACCGGGGGATTGATCGTTCAGCTAGGAATAGTGTCGCTAGGATTAGAAAACCTAAATACTAGTTCTAAAGCTGAGGTCATGATTCTATTTGTATTTTTATATTTTTTTAGAAAGCAAGTAAAAATCTCGGGTTTGAAGGATTTGGGTGGAATTAGTTGCTAGTCAACTAACCCAATACTAAAGATGCAATCAAAATAAAATATTAGAAATGAAAATAAACTAAATTAACTAAGGTTGTGAGCAATAAGTGGAGAAAATGTGTTTACTTAGATTTCACTACTCCCTAAACATCTTTTACACGTTAATTACTTGTTATAGTTGCGTGGATGACGGATTGTATTCCTTAATACCATTCATGGGGTGGCGCACTTAACTCCCCAATCCTATGAGCTCTTATCTCCTCCTATGCCATGCCCATCACAACCATAGGGATTATAAACAGTGGCTCATGCATTAAATACAACCAATAAAAACCTAGTACACATCAGTTCATGTTTCCTAAGACGTTCAAGCATGTTACCATTTGGAGATCTGCCAGTTTTCTTAAGCCTAACATCAAATTCATTCATCCAATACAATTATAAACAAGTAATTAACACATAATTAACATCTAGCTTTCATTAGATCCAAGCAAACACAAGATAGATCTAGCCTAGCATGATGGAATTAAGACAAGAACAAGATATAGACAACCAACACATAGACATGTTGATTGAATTAAAAGAATACTTATCTCAATTACACATGAAAGGTATCAAGGGCTTAGAACCCTTGAAAAACCTGTAAAATTCGCACCAAGTTCATACTTAGGGTTTCTCCAAAACTTCTTTTTTTATGTGTGAAAATTAGAAAAATATATATAGGAAATAGGGTCTGACGGCGTCAAGACAAATCTTGTGACGCCGTCACCTCGCCGCCAAAATATTTCTCGAACTGCCTTGATCTACTTTTGACGCCGTCATGTGTTATGCATTTCCAGGCCGTCATGAATTTTACTCTTGACGCCCTACTTTGTGACGCCGTCAAATCTGTACTGGATCGTCATGGAAATTACTCTTGACGCCGTCACCTACTGTTCCCAGCAAGGATAATTAAGACTTTGGCGTTTTCTTCACTTTTATGCTCCAAAAATGTCCGAATTGCTTCCTTTTCCAGATTTCACTCCCAAAGTACCTAAAATCACAAAAGGAACGATTTAGGGCAATATTTGATCAAATAAATTCAATTACGGGCTTAAATGACCCCCTAAAAGTGGTTCATTTTTCACCTCATCATATACCCTTACACTTGAGATTTGCTTGTCCTCAAGCAAATGCGCTTTTATTCTACTCAAAATACAAGTTAGGGGTCATTTAACACTAATATAAAAGTAATTACAACAAATAATCGTTCCACTAAACACCAATAGACAAGCACGGAGGTCATACACTAGCACCTCAC
Source organism: Artemisia argyi (assembly GCA_030686995.1). Classification (NCBI taxonomy): domain Eukaryota; kingdom Viridiplantae; phylum Streptophyta; class Magnoliopsida; order Asterales; family Asteraceae; genus Artemisia; species Artemisia argyi. The sequence continues at coordinate 17,321,852 of CM060688.1, read as the reverse complement.
AAATAGTGTTTAGATACTCACATATCTCGGGTGTAATAAAGTATAAATTACAATATGGAAACGGAAGATATCTCTCACTACCTGTCATAGCAAAATAGATTACCATAGGCTTGGGAAAGGATCAAACCTCCACCACATGGCGTAAGCACCTAGGATAAACTATCAAAGAGGTCTTTTAAAGGTTGTAACGTTAGGTGTAGGGATATGAAATACACGGTTTTGTTGGATAAAGGAAGTTTTTACTGGTGGCGAGTTAACAATCCTGGTTAATTACATGTACAATGTGGCGTTGCTAAGCCAAGACTAGACTCGCCTTAAGCTAATAAATAAATAACAAAAACATAAAATGAACATAGAATGAAAAGGGATGGTAGTCCGTATGTTTTTTTCTCTTTTTCCTTTTTTTCTATTTTTTTTTTCTTTTTCTTGATTTTTTCGATTTTTTTTTTTTTTTTTTTTTTTTTTTTTTTTTTTTTTTTTTGCATACACTCTTACCCTACCATCCAAAATATTACATCATAGGGAATAAACATTCCCCTAACACTTGAATTTTTACATACTTTACAATAAACTAATCTAATGACTCGAATCAAGAAAATCAAAACACTTGGAGTACTTTTAAGATTAACGCACATATGGGGGTAATAAATGATGTTCTTCCCCATTACTCCATAAATAAGTACTTTACCCATGAGTCCCAATCATCCCAAAACAATATGTACAAGGATATGACTCGACTTAGCAACCATGTAATCAATTAGATAGTTAACTTAGGGTTTAACAAATAACAATAATGCACTAAAAATGAGCGCATACACGGAAGGCTAAGGCGATTTGGGTGTACATTTAAGTGGGGTGTAACAAATTCTTCCTTTAAGTAAGATGCTTAAAGTTAGAAACGAAAAGATAGGCTCGGAGGGGTGTACTAGGGGTTTCGTGTACTAAAAATGAGTACAACGCTAAGGTGTGGGAAAAATTAGTTGACTTAACTAGCCAAGTAATATGACTTAAATGGTCAAGTAATTATGATACGGGTTTAACACAAGGGTGATCCTAATGCCTCTTATCATGTAGTAAATCCTACCACACGAATGTAGTCTCACTAGCGGTCTCGGGATGCATCACTAACGCAAGTTCTAGAATCTAAATGCTACCGGTACACTCATAAGCACTAATAGTAAATGCTTTTCCTATCAAATCTAAAGGCGAACCTCACATATTTGGTTGGAAAATTTTTCTGAATGGTACGGTTATGTGCTAGTCATACAATCTCCTATCCATGAGACGCTTGCTATGGCTAAAGTTTCACTCCTAAATGTTGTAAAAAATTTTAAATTTGGCGCTAAAATTGCACTAACAAGTATTTCTCATAGTTTTATTACACATCTACCATTAAACAAAACAAACTCAAGCGAAAGTGCATATGTAAGGTATCATCTTTTTACCCTCCCCTTACACTTAGGATGAACATTGTCCCCAATGTTCAAGTAAAGAATGTAAAAGTTAAAAAGTAAAAAGAATGAAATCAAATACTCCCCTGATTCGCTCGGTATGGATAATAAGGTGGCCAGGTTAAATCTTCCTCCAAGAAAATGAACAATCAAAGCTTCCCTTCCAAAATATAAATCATCTTCTTGTCATACATAACCTGTAAATCCTGAGAAAATAGACAAAACGAACCTCGCGTAAAATCGGCGGCATCCTATATAAGTTACTAAATCCTAGAAAACAAAATAAGATATAATGCTTGTGGAATGAAGTTTGGAGAGTTCCTGGAGATTATAAAACTTAATAAGTTACAAAAACCATAAGACTCCGTTAGAAAAACAAAACTGGTAAAATTTCCAGATTTTTACATGTGACGCCGTCAAGAGTTAACTCTTGACGCCGTCAGAAGTGACCTGCAGAAATTCTTATGTTAAGTTTCCAGAAAATTTCTGGAAAAACTTGGTCCTACTTCCTGGAAAATCTTGCAAAACTTCATTATGACTCAATACAAGCATTTGACTCTAACAAATACGAATATACATGTTCATTTAATATTGTGGAGAATCATGATCGGTTTGTTTCTTAAAAACATATTTGGGGTTTCCCCTTACACTTATCTTTTGCAAAAATACTTTTAGGTGGAGTTAAGACTAGGCCAAAACAACAAAGTAAAGTATTTCCACTATTTAGTTGAGAAACATGATCTACCAACAATAAAAATAAAGCATGCATACGGAAGCAAATAACAAACAAACAAAATAAAATCACACAAAACATGGGTTGCCTCCCAAGAAGCGCTTTTCTTTATTTACGAGTCTTGTAGCTAGACTCAAGGTCATGGGTTACTACGTGACCTCATCGTTGGTTCCACTCTCCGCTTGTAAATATTCCTTGTAGAAACCAATTACCTTTTTCTCAACCGCCCCCATGATCTTTTGGGCAAATTCTTTATCGACTTTATACCTTGGTCCAAGGGCCAAGCAATCTTTGTAATAAAGACTCTTTTTTTCCCATACATAATCCATGCCCTTTTTCTTATCCTCTTCATTGATGTCCTCAAAAGGACCCACGTTGTCCTTATCAAACCGGGATATAAAGCGAAATTCTTTCATCCTATTAGGCATCCTATAAGTGATACTATCGGCGTTACTTGCAAATCGGATCGTTCCTTCTATCTCATCATATTCCAACTTAGACTCCTGAACAAACGGTTTGCCAAACACAACATTTGATAACTGACAATAAATAACATTAGCAAGATCTTCCACAATCATAAAGTCGGTGACAAAAGTGAAATTACCAACAAAGACATGGAGACCTTTGACTCTCCCGACAAAGTTACAAACTCCACCGGGGTATTTGGGCTCTTTTCTAGGTTCAAGTCTTGTTTTCACTATATCATTATAAACAGTTGAGGACATAATGTTGATTGGAGATTTAAAGTCAATGTAAGCATTGCTAATGTGCCTATACCCAATCATACATGGTATCTTAGCATTCTTAGGATCGCCTCTCTTTATCTTAGGTTCAATTATAGTGAAAGGAGATCGCGGGTTATCAATAAGATTATTATAATATGCAATCTACTCCTTAGTGGGGTATAGATTAAAATCGTCATTAAGCTTCGGATCTATTTCCCCCTCTTCAAGTCCCTCAATAACATTCACAAAGTCATTAGGCCCTAGGTCCTCATTTGAATACAAGGCAGTCGCTAGGTCACTAAATGCATGTTCGAGCTCAACCTTAATCAAACTATTAAGCTCCCTAAGTTCCCTAATCTCACTCTCAATTTGTTCACGCAACAAAGCCACTTCTCTAGGGGAAAGGGGTGGATTCGCGTTTTCCATAATGGTCAACGGAATAGTCAATGAATTTAATTTACTAACAAAGGCACAAAGAAAAACATAGACTAAAGAAACCTAAAAATAAAAATAAAATCTTACTAGAAAGGAATCTAGCAAGTAGACCTAATAAAAAGAGATTCTAACCTAGACAATAACTATTCCCCGACAGCGGCGCCAAAAACTTGATACGTGGGAATCGCACCAGGCTTTACCTCTCAAGGGATCTTGAGAAGCTTACAACCGCCACCAGGCAGTGTACCTGATCGTTGTAGTATAGTATAGTGACAAGTACCGGGGGATTGATCGTTCAGCTAGGAATAGTGTCGCTAGGATTAGAAAACCTAAATACTAGTTCTAAAGGTGAGGGATGATTCTTTTTGTATTTTTATATTTTTTTAGAAAGCAAGTAAAAATCTTGGGTTTGAAGGATTTGGGCGGAATTAGTTGCTAGTCAACTAACCCAATACTAAAGATGCAATCAAAATAAAATACTAGAAATGAAAATAAACTAAATTAACTAAGGTTGTGAGCAGTAAGTGGAGAAAATGTGTTTACTTAGATTTCACTACTCCCTAAACATCTTTTACACGTTAATTACTTGTTATAGTTGCGTGTATGACGGATTGTATTCCTTAATACCATTCATGGGGTGGCGCACTTAACTCCCCAATCCTATGAGCTCTTATCTCCTCCTATTCCATGTCCAGCACAACCATAAGGATTATAAACAGTGGCTCATGCATTAAATACAACCAATAAAAACCTAGTGCACATCAGTTCATGTTTCTTAAGACGTTCAAGCATGTTACCATTTGGAGATCTGCCAGTTTTCTTAAACCTAACATCAAATTCATTCATCCAATACAATTATAAACAAGTAATTAACACATAATTAACATCTAGGTTTCATTAGATCAAAGCAAACACAAGATAGATCTAGCCTAGCATGATGGAATTAAGACAAGAACAAGATATAGACAACCAACACATAGGCATATTGATTGAATTAAAAGAATACTTATCTCAATTACACATGAAAGGTATCAAGGGCTTAGAACCCTTGAAAAACCTGTAAAATTCGCACCAAGTTCGTACTTATGGTTTCTCCAAAACTTCTTTTTTTATGTGTGAAAATTAGAAAAATATATATAGGAAATAGGGTCTGACGGCGTCAAGACAAATCTTGTGTCGCCGTCACCTCGCCGCCAAAATATTTCTCGGACTGCCTTGATCTACTTTTGACGCCGTCATGTGTTATGCATTTCCAGACCGTCATGAATTTTACTCTTGACGCCTTACTTCGTGACGCCGTCAAATCTGTATTGGATCGTCATGGAAATTACTCTTGACGCCGTCAAGATTTTCTTCTTGACGCCGTCACCTACTGTTCCCAGCAAGTAAAATTAAGACTTTGGCGTTTTCTTCACTTTTATGCTCCAAAAATGTCCGAATTGCTTCCTTTTCCAGATTTCACTCCCAAAGTACCTAAAATCACAAAAAGAACGATTTAGGGCAATATTTGATCAAATAAATTCAATTACGGGCTTAAATAACCCCCTAAAAGTGGTTCATTTTTCGCCTCATCACGGTACTGCTCAATCTTATAGGGCATTTGGTAGGCAATCTCGTCATTCTCTTCCTTGAACCTAACTATCCCTACAGTCGGATCAAAACTCATCTTAGTGGCCTCAACGAATGGTTTTTCGAACACTACTTGACTTAGGCAAGCATCTATCACCGGACGAGTATCCTCTACTATCATAAAATCGATCTCATAAGTGAAATTTCCGACAATCACATGCAATCCTTTCACTCTACCTACAAAATTACTTATCAAATTCTTACTGGGCATCATCCTATAACCAAGTTGTTTCCTCATTACCCAATTATAATAAGTCCTAGTCATGATGTTTATAGGAGACCTAGGATCGATATAAGCTTTCCATACATGCATGTGCCCAATGTTGCATGGTATGTTGATGTTAGAGTGGTCTCCCATTTTGATAAGGGGTGAACCAAGGATATATGGTATCTCGGGATCATCGAATAAGTCCTTGTGATATTCCCGTTCTTCCTTGGTGGGCAACTTATCAAAGTACTCTTCTACAGTCTCGACTTCCTCTAACTTTTCTCCCTTATTAACCTCAACTTCCCTAATTTCATCCCTAGTCTCGGTTTCTACTCCAAATTCATCCTTGACTTTCTTCTATATCCTTATCAATTGGTTTAATGGTGACAACATTGACAAAGTGGACGTGTTTGGATGACGAGGGGTCCTTAGTTTGGATTCCGCTATTGGCGTCCCTAGTGTCCTTCCTAGGTGTAGTTAACGCTTGGTTGTTGAGGGCTTTCAATAAGTTGTCAATCTTATTGGTCATCTCCGTTTGTTGTTGGTTGAATTCGGTTTCAAACCTAGCTATGTGAGCTTCTTGAGATGCCATAAACTTGGACATAAATCCTTCAAGATTGTTGGTACTACCATAGTTATTAGAAGGATTGTTCTTGAAAGTACGGTTGGAGGGTGAACCGTTCGGGTGGTAACGATTAGGCGGATTGGAAGAATTGGTTTGGTTTTGTTTCCACCTAAGGTTTGGGTGATTTTTCCAAGCAGGGTTGTAGGAATCACCATAGTGGTTTGGCTCGGGTTTGAAAGTGTACCACTTATCTCCCGCTTCGTCGGTACGCGAGGATGCGTAGTCCACAAAAGCTATTCCGGGGAGTTCCACACAATCACGAGTGTCATGGGGACCACTACATAATTCGCATGAAGAAGTGATTTTGGTCACTTGGCTTGAACGCTTAGGAGCTTCATAAGATTTCATGAGAAACTTGACTTGATCCTCAAGTTTCATGATCCTACGGTCGGGAGTGCTAGAATTGTTCGAAGGCAAAGATATTGCCTTGACCGTTTTGTTCAAATCACGGGGATCATTCCAACTTTCGTTGTCATAGAGAGCAAGATCTTCTATGAGTTCCCATGATTCTTCCGTACTTAGATCACGTAGCTTGCCACCGGCCGATTGGCCAATGGTTCGCTTTGTGGAGAGATCGATATGGTCATAGAAGATTTGGATTTGGATCCAAAGGTCTATGCCATGATGAGGGACTTTTTGGAGTAAGTCCTTGAAACGAGTCCATGCTTCATATAAAGTTTCATCTTGACGTTGTTGGAACATCAATATATCATTTCTAAGCTTGGTAGTTCTCCCCGGTGGGAAAAATTGAGCAAGGAAACGAGTGGTGAGATCACCCCATGAGGTGATGGATCCCGCGGGTAAACGCTCAAGTCATTGACTAGCTAGATCACGTAGAGAGAATTGGAATAGGCGTAATCGGGTTGACTCTCTAGTTGTAACATCAAGGTCTATAGAATCTACGATTTTAAGGAAATCCTTGAGATGTTGGTTTGGATCTTCGGAACGAAGTCCATAGAATGCACATCCGCTTTGCACCAACCGGATGGTGTCGGATCGCAAGGGAGACACATTGGCTCCTTGGGTGAGCTCAATGGTGTTTCGGTAGCCTTGGTGGCTAGGTCGGGAATACTCTCCTAGGGTTCGGGTCCTAAGAGGTTGGTTTGCTAGTGGTGGGTTTTGTGGGTGGTCTTGTTGTGGTGGGTTGATGGGTTCAAAGATGTTACCACCTTCCATGATGTCGGATGGTAAAGATTACGAACAAAGGCACAAAAAGAAATAAGATAGACTAAAGAGAACCTAAAAATAAAAACAAAATCTTACTAGAAAGGAATCTAGCAAGTAGACCTAATAAAAAGAAATTCTAACCTAGACAATAACTATTCCCCGGGCTGCGGCGCCAAAAACTTGATGCGTGGGAATTGCACCAGCCTTTACCTCTCGAGGGATCTCGAGAAGCTTACAACCCCCACCAGGCAGTGTACTTGATCGTTGTAGTATAGTATAGTGACAAGTACCGGGGGATTGATCGTTCAACTCAGGAATAGTGTCGCTAGGATTAGAAAGCCTAAAAACTAGGTCTAGAGGTGAGGGATGATCCTTTTTGTATTTTTTTATGTTTTATAAAAGCAAATAAAAATCTCGGTTTTTTAAGGAGTGGGCAGAATTAGTTGCTAATCAACTAACCCAATTACTAAAGATGCAATCAAAATAAAATAATAAAAATGAAAATAAACTAAATTAAACTAATGGTGTGAGCAATATATGGGAGAATTGTGTTTACTTAGATTTCACTACTCCCTAGATATCTTTTACAGGTTAATTACTTGTTACAGTTGCGTGGATGACGGATTGTATTCCTTAATACCATTCATGTGGTGGCGTACTTACTTCCCCAATCCTATAAGCTCCTACTTCACTCCTATGTCGAGCCGGCTAAGAAGCTCCTAACATGGGATCACTAGAATTCGCTCATGCATTAAATACAATCATAAAAACCTAGTACACATCGGTTCATGTTTCTTAAGACGTTCAAGAAAGTTACACAATGGAGATCTGCCAGTTTTCTTAAGCCTAACATTGAAATCATTCATCCATTACAATTATAAACAAGCAATCAACCTATAATTAACATCTAGGTTTCATTACATCTAAGCAAACACATGAAAGATCTAGCCTACCATGTTATAATCAAGACAAGCATAAGATATATTCAAACAACACATAGACATATTGAATGAATTGAAAGAAAACTTCTTAATTGAACATGAAAGGTTTCAAGGGATGAAAACCCTTGAAAATACTGTTACAAACGACCTAGGGTTTATTAGGTTTGGCCCTAGAATTCTCCACACAAGTTCCTCTCCTAATGAATGCAAAATAGAAAAGTATATATAGATTCTGTGAGGTGACGACGTCAAGAGGAAAATCTGACGCCGTCATCTCGCCGCCAATAAAGTTCTCGGACTGCCTAGATCCATGGGTGACGCCGTCATGTGTAATCCTGCTCCAGGCCGTCACCAAATTTACTCTTGACGCCCTACTTCTGACGCCGTCACGTTTTCTCTGGGTCGTCATCCATTTTGCTCTTGACGCCGTCAAAAATTCCTTCTTGACGTCGTCAGGTACTGTTCCCATCAAGGAAAATTAAGTCTTTGTCGTTTTCTTCACTTTTATGCTTCAAAAACGTCCAAAATGCTTCCTTTTCCAGAATTCACTCCCAAAGTACCTAAAATCACAAAAGGAACGATTTATGGCAACATTTGATCAAATAAATTCCAATTCCGGCTTAAATGACCCCCTAAAAACGGTTCATTTTTCGCCTCATCACCTACTATCAAACAAACAAACTCAAGTGCAATTGTATTCTCTAAGGTATCATCATTTACCCTCCCCTTACACTTAGGCTAAACATTGTCTCCAATGTTCAATAAAAATGATGTAAAAGTAATTAAGGTAAAAGAAATGAAACAAATACTCCCCTGATTCGTTCGGTGTGGATAAAGCGGTAACAAGGTTAGATCCTCCTCCAAGAAAATGAACGTTGAAAGCTTCCCTCCAAAAATATAAATCACTTTCTTGTTCAATATAACCTGTTAAGCCTGAGAAAACAATAAAGGCAAACCTCGTGTAAAATTGGCGGCAATCTATATATGCTAAAATCCTAGAAAGCAAATTAAGATATAATGCTTGTGGAATGAATGTTTGCAGATTTCCTGGAGTTTATAAAACTAAAGAATTAACAAAAACTTGAAGACTCTGATAGAAAAACAAAACTTGCAAAATTTTTCAGAATTTTACACCTGACGCCGTCAGGTTTTAACCCTGACACCGTCAGAGTGCTCTGACAGAAATCTTATGTTAAGTTTCTGGAAAATTTCAGGAAAAACTTATGCATTAATTCCTGGAATTCTTGCAAAACATCATTATGACTCGATACAAGTATTTGACTCAAACAAATACTAATATGCACATTCATTTAATATTGTTGTGGTTCATGTCCAATTCTGTTCTTAGAAAAAAATTATATTTCCCTTACACTTATCTCGTGCAAAATACCTTTATATGTGATTAAGACGAAGTTAACAACAAAGTAAAGTATTCTCACAATTTATTTTGAATCATGAGCCACAAACAATAAAAATAAAAAATGCATATAGAAACAAATAAAATCATTCAATCAAACAAACAAATAAAAGCTTGGGTTGCCTCCCAAGAAGCGCTTTTCTTTATTTACGATTCTTGTAGCTAGACTCTAGGTCACGGGCTATCCGATATGAGTGAGTTCCTCATCGATGACATCTTTGTGATCAAACTTAGGTTTTAATTTCCTATTGGTTCTCTTAGTTCGGTATGACTTCTCAAATTTTTCTCCATCCGGATCATATAGCATCATCTTCATATGCCATGATTCGTCGCGTTCCTTAGGTGGCTTATCCCAATTCCATTTACATTTATCACCTTCCATTTTTCGCTTGTTCATTCCTAAGTTGATAGGCATCACTCCTAGGAATCCAATCATTTTCCTAAAGACTAAGGGATCCTCAAAGGGGTTTAGTTCCTCATCCCTAGCTATGATTTGCTCCACCGAATGTGTTCGATTGATGAACTCCTCTTCTAGATAAAATGAGCGTTGAGGTCCTATGAAGTCTCTACTAACCCAAGGTCCATATCTAGATGGTCTCCTATTCACATCTACCCAATGAGTTGTTGGTTCCTCATTAGTATCATAGGCATGTTTCTTAACATCATAGACCGACCAAGTTTCTCCTTCTCCTACCGCTATTCTAGATTCCTTACAATCAATCATCGTACTTACGATAGCTAAAAATCCTCTTCCTATTAACAAAGGGCATGTAGTGTCACTAATCATATCAAGGACATGAAAATCGGCTAACATTGTCAACATTCCTATATGCACTAATACATCCTTCACTACCCTAACCGGATATGCTACACTTCCATCCGCAAGACCTATGATTACCTTCGTTTCATCTAATTTTCCCAGCTTAAGAGTGGTGTAGAGAGATAGCGGAAGCAAATTTAAGCTTGACCCTAGATCGGCTAATGTGTCAAAAGCCTCAGAATTTCCGATCTTACAAGGTAAAATGAATATGCCCGGATCATCTAATTTCTTTGGTAGCTTGTTTTGAATGAAGGCGGTCCCATTTTTACCCAACTTAAGTTTCTTCTCATACTTCTCTAAAAGGGCATTATAGTAAGGAGCTCGAGCAAGGACATCAATAACCGGACGTTCAAGGTGGAGTTCCTTGAATTCTTCGTCCAGGTTTTGTGTAGGAGGTGCTTCAACTATGCTATTGACCGGTTTAATATTGGGTGTTTTTATTCAATTGGTCCTTTTTAAGAATTTGAGTTTCCTTAAAACACGTACTCACGGCATTGACCGAATAGCATTGTGGACAAGAAGTAGGAGACGAAACCGATGATATGGCGTTAACGTTTAGTTTTGGGTTCTTGACCGTGTTGCTAGGGAGTGCTCTCATTTCTCGGTCATTGAAAACTTTCAACAATGTGTCAATCTTATTAGTCGTCTCACTTTGCTTTTGTTTGAAATCGGCTTCAACTTTGCTAAACGGGCTTCTTGAGATTCCATAAATTTAGACATCAACCCTTCAAAATTATTGGTACTACCATAGTTATTGGAAGGATTGTTGTTGAAAGTACGGTTAGGTGGTGGACCGTTTGATTGGTAACGATTAGGTGGATTGGAAGAATTGTTTTGGGGCATGTTTTGGTTTTGTTTCCACCTAAGGTTTGGGTGATTTCTCCAAGAAGGATTGTATGAATCACCATAAGTGTTTGGCTCGGGTTTGAAAGTGTACCACTTGTCTCCCGCTCCGTTGGTACGCGAGGATGCGTAATCCGTAAAAGCTTGTTCGGGAAGTTCCATGTAATCACGAGTGTTGTGGTGACCACTACATACTTCGCATGAAGAAGTGATTTTGTTCACTTGGCTTGAAGGTTTAGTAGCCTCGTAAGATTTCATGAGAAACTTGACTTGGTCTTCAAGTTCCATGATCCTACGGTCGGGAGTGCTTGAATTGCTCGAAGGCAAGGATATTGCCTTGACCGTTTTGTTCAAATCACGGGGATCATTCCAACTTTCGTTGTCATAGAGAGCAAGATCTTCTATGAGTTCCCATGATTCTTCCGCACTTTGATCACATAGCCTACCACCGGCCGCTTGGTCAATGGTTTGCCTCGTGGAGAGATTGATGTGGTCATAGAAGATTTGGACTTGGAGCCAAAGATCTATGCTATGATGAGGGACTTTTGGAGTAAGTCCTTGAAATGAGTTCATGCTTCATAGAGAGTTTCACCTTGACGTTGTTGGAACATCAAGATGTCATTTCTAAGCTTGGTAGTTCTCCCCGGTGGGAAAAATTGAGCAAGGAAACGAGTGGTGAGATCATCCCAAGAGGTGATGGATCCCGTGGGTAAATGCTCAAGCCATTGACTAGCTTGGTCACATAGAGAGAATTGGAAGAGACGCAATCGGGTCGTCTATCGAGTCTCAACATCAAGGTCTATGGAATCTACGATTTTTAGGAAATCTTTGAGATGTTGATCAGGATCTTTGGAACGAGTCCATGGAATGCACATGCTTTGCACCAACCGGATGGTATTGGATCGCAAGGGAGACACATTGGCTCATTGAGTGAGCTCAATGGTGTTTCGATAGCCTTGGTGGCTAGGACGGGAATACTCTCGTAAAGTTCGGGGTCTAGGAGGTTGATTTGGTTGTGGTGGGTTTTGTGGTGGTTTTGTTGTGGTGGGTTGATGGGATCAAAGAGATTACCACCTTCCATGATGGCGGATGGTAATGGTTACGAACAAAGGAACGAAGAAAAAGATAGACTAAAGAAGACCTATAGAAATAAAAATCTTACTAGAAAGGAATCTAACAAGTAGACCTAATAAAAAGAAATTTCAACCTAGACAATAACTATTTCCCCGGGCTGCGGCACAAAAAACTTGATGCATGGTTTTGCAACCTTGCAAAAGGTTTTACCTCTCGAGGGATCTCGAGAAGCTTGCAATCCCCACCAGGCAGTGTACCTGACCGATGTAGTATAGTGTAGTGGCAAGTACCGGGAGATTGATCGTTCAACTCAAAGAATAGTGTTTGCTAGGGTTAAAACTTAATTAAACTAGGTCTAGAGGTGAAGGATCATTCTTTTTGTATTTTTATATTTTATGGAAAGCAAGTAAAAATCTCGGGTTTTAGAAGAATGGGCGGAATTAGTTGCTAGTCAACTAACCCAAATAACTACAAATGCAATAAAAATAAAATAAAAATGACACGAGAATAAAATATGGAGAAAAACAATAATGAGGAAAACGTGTTTACTTAGATTTCACTACTCCCTAGCTATCTTTTACTGGTTAATTAGTTTGTTACAATTTCATGGATGGCGGGTTATATTCCTTAATACCATTCTTAGGGCCGTGTACGATCTTCCTTAACTCTATAAGCTCCTACCTCTTCCTATGTCGAGCCGACAACTAGCTGCTAACATGGCCTCCTTAGTAGTTACTTATGCATTAAATATAACCAATTAATCGTAGTACACATCCGATTCATGTTTCTTAAGACGTTCAAGCATGTTACCAATTGAAAGTCTGCCAGTTTTCTTAAGCCTAATATCGATATCAATCATCCACAACAATTATAAACAAACAACCAACCAATAATAAATAACTAGGTTCATTACATTTAAGCAAACACAAAGAAAACCTAGCCTAGCATGTTAAAGTGAAGACAAGCATAAGATAGAATCAAACAACACATAGACGTATTGAATTATTATTGGAAAACTTATCTTCAATTAAACATGGATGAAACAAGGGTTTGGAACCCTTAAAAGTAAGGTGAAATTCGTGCTAGGGTTTCTCCAAAACTATCCAAAGTTCTCCTCCTTTTACAAATGAAAAATAGAAAACTATATATAGATTTTTGGGTCTGACGGCGTCACATTATAGGTCTAACGCCGTCAACTCGCCGCCATAAATCTTCTCGTATTGCCTAGATCCAGATCTGACGCTGTCATGTATAACTTGTCTCTTGGCTGTCTCTTGTATTTTGAACGTGATGGCCTAGGTGACGCTGTCACGTGTTATTTGCCCAAAACGTTCTGGCGTGTCTCGTTATAATTAATTATCCACCTCTTTGCTAATGAGTGACGGCGTCACATGCATTTCCTGACGCCGTCAGGTACCAATTTCAGCATGATTTGGAGACTTTGTCGTTTTCTTCACTTTTTCGCTCTAAAATCATCCAAAATGCTTCATTTTCCATATTTCTTCTCCAAAGTACCTAAAATGACAAAAGAAATGATTTAGGGTAATAATTGATCAAATAATCTCGAATTTGGGCTTAAATGACCCCCTAAAAGCGGTACACTTTTCGCCTTATCAGTACCCTTTTTGTTAGTTTCTTTAGTTTACTTGAACTTCGTTTAGGCTTTTTATCGAAAACGTAGTGTGCAATTGCATATGTGAACACTAACTATATGCGAGTTATATGTTTCTACATGCTCTATGGAACCCTTATACATATATTGTTTGCTAAACCTACCAAGTGTTGCATAAGAATAATAAGTTAATAACTGATCATGTGTAATTATATTAGTTGTCACAATGGTTAGAATGTATGTAAAGACCTGCAAATAGTATAATGTAATGTTATTTTTCTTATATTGTTTTGGTGCAGTGTACTGAATGGGTCCTCTAGGTTCTAGGTCATGATTAATATGGCACATTAGCACTTAAACTTAGACAGCGAAATGTTACGGGGTAATTCTTAACTATACATGGATATAGAACTCGAGACTATCATGGGAGTTTCATTTTTGTAAGGATTATGAGAATGGATAACTATATGACTAGATCGTTGCCCTATGATTAGTCACTTTTTAGACCAGTATGTAATTTTAATTCGAAAATAGACCGGGCAACTTGTACAACGTGACACTTGTCAGCTTATGAAATTCGACAAGTGTCCCGTTGTACAAGTTGCCCGGTCGCCCGATCTATCGAAAAAGTTTCCCGGGCGACTAATCTATTTTGATAATTTTCCCTTATGAGAATGTGTAGGGCATTAGTGCGGCAACAAGTTCATAGCCTGATATGGAACTAAGGGCCAGTTTGATATATTAAAATGATTTATGTTGAATGAATCGAATGTTAGACGATTAGTCTTTGGGTATTTAGGCCCGAGTGTATTGTATCCTATATATTTTGTCATATGTACAGAACTTATGCGGTCAATAATATGATTATCATTATCTTACATCGAATGCCTATTTTTTGAATGAAGGATGAATTTTAAGCAAGTGTTCTGAGTGGCATAATGCAGTACTAAATGAAGTATGATTGATCGACAAGAGTTCTGAATTGATAGATTTTTCAGTATAAAAAGAAACTGTTATAACTCCCAGACAACATGACATTCTTGATTCGCATTTTCTGGAGCAAGGAAGCAACTTAGATCATATCGTACTTATTTACATCTTTTCAATATGTCTGTGTGTATAAGATATAGCTTACTACTTGATTTACATTCATATTAAAAGGTTATAGGATCTATAAAAGCTATGGATTTCAATTCTATATTTGAGTCTAGACTCCATGAATCTGCACATTACAGCTAACTCTAATACAACAATCAAATGGAAAATCAGTTTAAATACATCAGTTAACATAGGGTTGCTATGAAAATCATTACAGATATATGCATCTTTATACACTAAATTCTAATAAAAATTGAAATTTCCCTGAGTCTATTAATCTCTTCTAGTGATCGTTGGCATCAATCATTTTGACCATGGAAATTCAGTCACATGGAAGACTGTAGAAAGCGTTATTTAAGAACACAATAAAGTTAAAAGTCTAAATAATTGATTGTAGAAGATTAACCACTTAAAACTTATAACTGATTATGTCAATTATACAAATTAATGATACACTAGAAACTTGTTTCAACAAAAAATTAACAACTGCTACGGACAACTGCAGTCAGTATTCAGGTAAGAAACTTGCCATAGTCATTGGGCAACAATAATGTCACAGATGTCTTGCTATACAGTGTAAAATGTATATTATCATAGTAGCTCCTATTAGATAATGGATAAATTGGTCTTATGTTTCTGCTTTTCACTTGATGTAGGGAGTTGGATGTATACTTTAATACTTACTAGCATCTCTATGATGTTCAGGCTTGATTTTCATCTGGTTCAGCTCTTCTTTATTTGTTTGCCTTCATTGGGTATATATATATCAGCTCATTAAGTTCAAAATATATATACTATTCATCTAATAGCTCATTTTTTCATGTATGAGCTGTCTATTTGGTTGCTCAGTATGCTCTCCATGAAGTGAAGAAAATGGATGCAGTAAATAAACTCCCCTCATTTGTTTCACTTAATTTGTGCAATTGTTGGTATTTATTATGTTTTTTACTTATTAACTGCAGCATGAAAATTGAAGAAGCCAAGAAGGTAAAGGCAGCTGAAGAAGACGTAATAAAGTCTAATCCACAATTATTGTAGGTAAAAGAGACTTGATAGCTTGAAAAAGACCGTTAAGGAAATGGTGACAGAATCTAAAAACCAACGAAGCATTAAAGTTTCAGAACAACAACATGAAGGTGACAAAACACAGCTTGCAGGCAAGACTGTAGTTGAAGACCGTTCAAATAACCAGGCTTCAAATAAGCAGGAAACACAGCAGACTGACAATCAAAAGGCTACACAAGAAGGTCCATCGAGTGATAAGAAATAAACAGCAAAGGTTCATCATCCATGTATCAGATGTGATAGGGCTCTGGTATGAACCCTTTTTTTAGCAAAGGTGGGACCGAACCACCATATAATTGATCTATTTTTTGTTATCGAATCCCTCAATTTGGGGATTAGAGTGCTGTAAACTTACCAATTTGAATGCATATGAATTTATATGTGAGCTTCTGATGATGCTTGAAACAAGAGGACTGAAAGTGTTTAACTTTTTAACTGATGATGCATTCGTGGAGGAAAGGATTACTCGCTGTTGGATTCATTCTGCTACCATTCGGAGCCACCACTTCGAATTTGCTCCTCCTAAGGTTCATGGCCCAGATGATGCAATTTTTTTCAATAGTATTTCTTGAGCTTATTGAAATTTCATTAAACCTGTTTCTAATGCTGATAAGTCATCCCCCGTGTTGGCATGCATTTTGGAGGTCATAGGTGAACCTTTGATAAACGTGAAGATGACACGTCAGCTGTTCTGAAATTGGTGGGAGGCATTCTACAAAAAGACTGAACTGTTATGTTGGCTTCCCATTTCCCATTTTCTATTGCGAAAGCTGATACAACTGAAAATACTCTTTGTTTCAACACAGTAGGACATACAAGTATTACAATGTTATTACATACATTTATTGCAATGTTTGTGAACATGATTACGCTACAACCAACCCTTGTGTTCTTCTGATACTAGTAGCAATATGGCCATGTTTGGTAAACTTATCAAAACGGGTAAATAGGACGGGTCAGATAGGGTTCAGTTTGACCAGACTACACTCTTCATGTACAGGTCTTTTGAATTTCATAAATAACTGATGGTTATAAATATGATGTAAAAAGTATTAGTGAAAACAATAATGATCTAATAATAATTGAATATTGAGTGGTAAACACTTGAATACACATTGGTACACTTTTAAGCCACTTGACCCATTGTCAATAAAACACAACAACTTTGACGTGTTTTTTCACTATAATGACTTGAAGTTATCCCGTTACCATCTATTAAGAACAATTATTGTTTGTGCCACTTGGTGACTAGCCGGTGATATACTAAGAGTGGAATATGCTGCTAAAAGTCCTATCGGAGTTAAAGCCAATAAAGTTAATTGGAACGTATGTAATTTCTGCTTTCACAATTATGGTAAAACTGAACCATCTTCTTTTACTTGGACTAGATTCTTAGTAGTAAATGAGCTAATTTTTTCACATGAAGGCTTCTCCAAGGCTTCGTTAATTATACTCATAACTAAGTCATCAGAAACTTGCCCCTTAACAATACATCAGATTTCAATAACTACAAGATGAAGGTTCAGTTGCATAATAATATACATGCAAAAATTACACACCAACTCCATGTCTTCCTTGGCTTCAACTCTAAATGGAGTTTCTGCAGCAGCCAATTAGTCTTGGCATATCATCGATGGCCAAGTGGCACAAAGACTACTCATCCTTAATAATTTGTGATTGACGTGCCTTTTAGATATCCAAATACCATTTATTATCGATGATGTTTGTTTGTGCAACTTCACGAGTGACTGGTGATATGATATGATAAGATTAGATGTAGTTGTAAAAACTCCACTTGGAGTTAAAGCCAATGAAGTTATGGAGAATGTGTTTATTTTGTGCAAGCATATTTTGTACTTAGCCTATCATGATTTTATTGCCGCAGATTCAGTCCCAAGGACTATGGGCTATTTCAAATGCTAGTATTGTTTGGCTACAAACTTACACGCTATTAGTTGATGAGCACACAGTTTTCTAAAATGAAAAATAGTTTGCGTTGTGCTAATTGCATGACTGCATCAAATTCAGCGATATAGATCCATCTCAACTTTCAGCTTTAAAGCTTGAACTAAAGATTGGTTGGAGTTCTTTTTGGGAAGAAACTCTGTAAAAATAGGCGCATGCCAATATATGCAATGAGCACACGGTCTTTAGTAAAAGGCGAAAGAATAGTTCACTTTGTGCTCATTGCTTGGCCACGTGCCTTTCATCATATGCAGCTTGATCTTTATATACGACCTTCCTCTCTCCCCGCTTCTACTATCCAGCCAATGTGGGATAGACCCCGGATGTACTTAATACTTATACAACCTTGATTAAGCCTTAAGGCCTAAAAGATTTCATTCTTGATGGGTTCCAATGACAGTGGTGCAACTAATGAATCATTATGTCAACAAGGTGTCAATCTTGATAGATTTGATGGAAAGGACTGCATTTTAAAAGAAAAAAAAGTATATCATTGACAATTTATGCCCTGCTTGGTTATTACTCTAAGTAATGTTAGAGCTTGGTTTTCATTAGCAAATTTGTGTGTTGCATTGTCCCACATAGGTGGGGTGAGAGAAATTAAAGGTGTTTATAATTGCAGCTTCACTTCAATAGGCGATAAAGATTGTTTTCATTTTGATTTTTAGAAATTATGTGATTTTATTAATATATATATATATATATATATATATAGACCAAGGATCAGGTGCGGATTTCAATTTTTAGTGCGGATGTGCGGATGGATCTGGACCGCCCATTCCAGATCTGATCTTGACTTTTTGTAAAAAAGTCAAGATCTGACGCTAATATCACGGTACCAATTGATCATGAAAACGATTTTTTTGATTTTTTCCTTCTCAGCAATCCTTACTCTAGTTGTGTTCTTTTATTTTTTTATTTTTTCAGATTTTTCTGAGCACTTTTTTCTTTTTTGATTATGAGTGTTAATGTGATATTAACGATATTATGAGTGCTACCGTGATATTAAGCTTTTTTACATGTAAAAATGAACCGTGATATTAAAAACCCATGATAGTTACTGTGATATTATAAAACCAACATGATAAATGAACCGTGATATTGAAAAAGTTACTTTGATATTAGTAAAAAACTTAATATCATTGTTTTCTTTATTACGATATTAAAAAAAAAAAAAAAAAAAAAAAAAAAAAAAAAAAACTTATGGTGATATTAAAAAAATTCAAGAAAAAATATGAGTGCTAGAGTGATATTAAAAAAAACCATAGTATCATGCTACTGTGATATTATCCGCACCATCCCTACTTAAATTAAAGTGAATCCGCACCGGATCTCTTCCCTATATATATATATATATATATATATATATATATATAGGGTAAAGTTAAAATAAAAAGACAAATATCCGTAAAAAGAATAAAAGGAAATATTTTTTTAAAAAGTTCTCAAAAAATTCAAAAAAAATTCCACAAGATCGGGTATGTTGGTGCATAAAACTTTTGTAAAAGAAGTTTTTCTAATTTTAAGTTTTTATACGTTTTTTTTAATGAACAAAAAACGAATTTTAATGCACAAAAAAAAATTTAATGCACAAAAAAAAAATTTAATGCACAAAATTTTCAACTTGTTTTAGTTAGATGCGCAATGTTGTTTTGATGAAAAAAGTCAAAAGAAGTTGGGTCCAAAAATGAATTTTTTAATGCACAAAAAAGCGATTTAATGCAAAAACGTATTTTTTTATAATTTTTTTCGGATAAAGTATCCATTTTTAGATAAACTTCCTTTAGAACTTTTTCATGCACCAACATACCCGATCTTTTGGAATTTTTCGAGAACTTTTTTTTAAAAAAAATTTCTTTTTATTCTTTTTACGGAAATTTGTCTTTTTATTTGATCTTTACCATATATATATATATATATATATATATATATATATATATATATATATATATATATATATATATTCAAAAGTATATAGAAGTGCATATCTATAAAAGATTGTGTATTTTTGGTAGCTTGAAAATTTACTATTTGCAAAATATTTTTGTTTTTAAAAGAAATAGAAAATATTTGTTTCTTAATTTTAATGAAAAATAGATGAATAAAGATTAGTTCATTAGATCTACGCCAAATATATGATTTATAAATTTTATATTCATCTCAACTCTTGTTTTCATATGTTTTTAAAAGAAAAAATTCAATAATATAACCTTCAAAAACAAAGTAAAATGCAATATTTGATTTTTACTTTAATACGATTTCAAAAATCGCAAAGCAACACTAAAATGCAATTTTTAACTAAAATAAGATTTTAAAAAGGGGTTATACTATTTCATTAAGTTCAAAATATTATATATATATATATATATATATATATATATATATATATATATATATATATAATGGCTTAAAGTTGTAAAAATAAGATATGGTCTAAACAACCAATAAAACCATTTTATAAATAACCATATTAGCAATAATATACAAAAAATAAAGTATTAATACGAATTAATATTTTAACAACCAACTGATACATGAGTTTGGATTAGTGATACACAACTATAAATTTACATGTGGAATCAAAGTGTATCATCTTAACCTGATACATTACATGTCGAATCAAAGTGTATCACCTTAGTTTCGTCAATTTAAAAAAGAAAAACATCGAAACTTTAACAATTTTAGTTGTACTCAATAAAAAATTTAATTTTACTTTAACAAGAGTGTCACTTGTCAAATTTTAGTTGGATATTATTTTTACAACTTTAAGATTGATCTTATTTGAACTAAATACTATATATATATATATATATATATATATATATATATATATATATATATATATATATATATATATATATATATATATATATATATATATATATATGGAAGATTGGAAGGGTTTCAATGTTTCATGAAAGTGAAAAGTGAGCTCTCCGATTGCATTGTGGTTGTGTCATGTGTGAGGTAATGGGGCCGTCCCAAACATGTCCCACACCGATGAAACGATGGGAGTATAACGCTATTTTCACTCTCTTCTCTTTGCTACATCAATCAACACATAACAAATCTCTTTTGTAGATTTTTCTTTGTAAATCATTTGTGGTTGTGGCACTCCTCTTCATTTTATGACTGCATGCATATTTAATTGTGTAAACTATAATTAGTGAAAGGTGCTTGCGATATAAGCTATTGAGACTATGTTTCTATTTTAATAATAAACCACCCATCCACTTTCATATAACTAGTCTCAATCGACTTAATCTACAACCATTTTTGTATCTTTTTAACTTTTTAATGTAGCCATTAAAGCTACAAATAGCAAAACTCTATTAATTAATATAGAGTTTCTAGTTTTCTTTATCCATGTATTCTAGGTTTATTAAAACAACTATAGTTAGATTTCAAATTATAATCATGAGTGGTGCTATTTAGACTTACAACATATACATAAATACATGCTTAATGCATCAATCACTTGTATAATTGTATTATGTACTTTCTCCAAATTCCTACAAATCATTTTTTTAAATGCATAAATCATTAGGTACATTTGTATTGAAGAACAACTT
This sequence comes from Artemisia argyi, assembly GCA_030686995.1. Lineage (NCBI taxonomy): Eukaryota > Viridiplantae > Streptophyta > Magnoliopsida > Asterales > Asteraceae > Artemisia > Artemisia argyi. The sequence goes on along the minus strand of CM060688.1, from coordinate 17,300,472 downwards.
GTTTTAGTGCTTTTAGACTACATTGTTCTATCTTTTACTAGTGCAATTTGGAATATCGTAACTTTTAATTATCAACATACACATAGTAGTGATATATAAATTAAAATTAAGATAGTGAAGTGGAAATGTATAAAACTGTTGAGAGTTCGATGCATTGTGAAGTTCTTTTGTAAAAAGTTGATATGCTGATTTGGCAAACCTTTGAAGTTTGAAGGATTGAGATGCTCTTAATTCTGGTTTTTATTTTCTCATTGTATAATGTTTGTTTTCCGTAAAGATTCTAAATATATTTTTCATTAGCACTATTATCATATTTTAACACTTGTTACAAGGTGGTTTTCCATTACCTTTGTCAAATTTGTTTTAGTAAAATAGCAGGATACCCGCGCGTTGTAACGGCGGGTATCCTGAAATTAATTTTCCTGTGAATCATGTATTTTAGTTTATTATGTTCTTTTTGACAATAAATTTACAGATATCAATAATTTCGTTTAGCCCGTGCCCGTTCGGGCTCGAGCCCATTGGCTCGTGCCTGTTCCGTCTCGAGCTCGTCTGGCCCGCACCCGTTCGGGCTCAAGCCCATTTGGCCCATTCCCCGTTCGGGCTTGAATATTTGTATAATGTGCTTTATTATTTGTATTAGTGACATTTAATGTAGGAATTATGTTTAATTTGGTTGTACAATATGCTTGATAATTTGTATTTCTCAATGTTGCAAAAATCGTGAATCGGTACCGAGGCAGTCCAGGGCCGATTAGCGATTTTTAACTGATTAATCGGCCGATTTTCTTGACTCGGCCGATTACCTTATAAATCTCACCAAGTTCCAGGGCCGATTAACGATTAATCGGCCGAGTTGACCGATTTTTGCAACACTGGTATTTCTTATGGAAGGGTGTTTTAATAACTGTATTAATTGTATTTATTGACCACTTAATTAATTGACTATATTAAATAGCATTAATGTGATGTTTTATTTTTTTTAATATGTGCATTAAAGTGGTGTACACTGTGCTTCTTGTCTTGTAAGTCTGAAAATTATGTGCATTAAAGTGGTGTACACTATGCTTCTTTTCTTGTAAGTCTTAAAAGATTACAAGCGTTGAAAGCGATACTTGTAACAATCCAGACTTTTTAAAGACACTTAAATTTATAGGCTTTTAATTATATATGTGTATGCATCTTTCCTATTAAAGAAATGTTTTTAGTTTTAAACATTTTAAGATTTCTAAATATAGATGTCCTAAATACATTATAAGGTAGTACAGATGATATATAAGATATTTGATAAATAGTTATAAGGTGGTTCTTAAGATCTCTCTCTAATTTAATGCCACAATACCTTTCGATATAGATAGCCCACGTAAATGAGTAGTGCTATTTAGACCTAAAACACAAGCTTAAAAACATATCTAATGCATAAATCACTTGTACAATTGTATTATGCACTTTCTCTTTTCCAATTTTACCAATTATTTTTTGAAATCAACCAATCAAATCATCAGATACATTTGTAAGCATGCTTAGTAGGCAAAACAATCATTTTTCCTACGGTAAATATATAAGAACCAGCCATCAAGATTGCCATCTTTTAACACTTGTGTGCGATAGGTACCGAGGTTCAAATATTTTCCAAAGGAATGCACAAGCTAAAGAAAATTTTATAAAAATCCTACATCATATCCTGTGTACCAGTAGTTTGTCGCTCAGCATAAATTTTTAATGAAATCATTCCAATTTTTATATCATCTTTAAGTATTGAGATTTGGGCCTAACAAGTTGCATTTTGGCCCAAAGGACCCAAGTTATAGGCCTAGTTTTAAAAAGCCTCACTTTGCCCACCTCGTCTCCCATAACTAAAACCTAAAAACATTTTTCTCACTTGGTCGCTCTTTTCATTCTTCAGCTGTCTCTATTCCTTCCGGTAAGCCCCTGAACAAAATACTATTTATTCTTACGTTTTAGCTTTATTTATACACTCTGTTTATTGTTGTTGTTGTTGTTTAATATATGTGAACACCAGAAAGTTTGGTCTAACAAAGAAATCCTATTTTGTATGATGCAATACTAGAGTATTATTTTCCAGAGTTGTGCTTGATTTTAGAATATTGGATATCCTTGCTTTATATATTGATGTTAGTTAAGCTTGAAAGAAGTGATAATTAGAAGTAAGCATTGTCTTTCTAGTTCTGTCACCGAAAATCTGTTTGAATTTGAAAAATAGAGGTTCGATATGTCGCTAAGTTTTGCCGATATTGATATTGGCTGATATTTTCTTGACTTTTTGAATTAATGTGTTGACGAGGAAGTGCTTTGGCTATAATATGTTTAAAAGGCCCAAATTTTTTTGTAGACAGCTTGTGAAAGACCCTCCTGTTGAGTGAGTGTTGCCTATAGGGTTGCAACTTGAGGTTATGGGTCTTTCTCAAGTTAGCTTAAGTAATTGTACCTTCATTCTATTTTCGGCATTTTCAAGGTTTGCTTTATGTAGTTGTAAATTGGATTCTTTTTCTCTTAGCAAAGTGTCCACTAAATGATTAGCGAAATCTTTTGGGTGATAGTGAATCCAGTAAGTGGTGCTTGGCCAAAAAGAGCTTGGTAAGGAGTTAGCCCAAGTTGTAGGAGTCTCACTAGAAAACACCTCAGATAGGTTTCAAGACACCTATTTAGCACTGTTGAAAATGCTAAGGTGGTTTCCGAATATTGCTAAGGAAATTTGGGTCTCTATCTGAGATGATTTTGTGTGGCATGCCATACGGTTTGGTGATATTGCTTTAGACTAAAATATGTGACATTTTCATATACTGATACTGATAATGTTGACATTTTCATGGTATCTCTGAATTTATGTGTTGAGGAGGAAGTGGTTTAGACTAAAATATGTTCTGTCTGTGTTAATGAAGTACAACCTACATGGCATGTATGTTCAAATAGTAAAAGGTGTAACTTGGCCTGCTGTTGGCATATTATAAGACACACAATGTACTAAAATAAGTGTTTGTGACTTTTTATTCTAATTCATTATATATTGCGGTGCACATGCTAAATCTCTCATATGGCTTTACACTTTTGATAGGTAGAGCTAACCATAATGGCCGAAGAGGAACCAAAGGCGCTTAATTTTGTTAATGAGATTGTTCTGAAGAAAAGGAAGAACAATGAGGATTGGGCAAATAGAAGGAAAGAGCAGTTGGAACAAAGGGTCAAGAAATCAAAAAGTGATAATTTTGTCATCAAGAAGCCCGAACAGTTTATCAGAGAATACCGTGATAAAGTAATTGTCTTTACACCCAAATAGTATTTATTAGTACTTTTCAAATACTAATTTAACCCTTAAATTGTTTTGTTAACTGAGTTTTCGCTTTTTCTATGATCCAGGAAGCTGATCTTATCAAAATGAAACATCGAGGAAAGCGACCAGTAAAAGCATCTATGTTCCCTCAGTCAAAGCTCCTATTCGTCATACGTATTCAAGGGTCCGTCACCAATGATATTTCGTTACTCTTTGGCAATGATTACGATCCATTGTTTTTTTCCTTCAAGTTTTATAACTTGTACTACTTTTTTCAGTAAAAACGACATGTGTCCACAAACAAGGAAACACTTATACTCTCTAAGACTGAGGAGAGTGTTCACTGGTGTTTTTGTCAAGGCAAATGAGAGAGTATTGGAAATTCTACAAACAGTGGAACCATATGTGACTTATGGGTAAGTAATTAATATAAGTGACTGTTAGACCTTTTTTTATATATAATAAGTTAAAGTATTATGGTGCCTTACATAACACTTGATATTATTGGACATTTTAAAGGTACCCTAATCTCAAGAGTGTAAACGAGCTGATATACAAGAAGGGTTTGGCAAAAGTTAACAAACAGGTCTTTCCTTTGACAGACAATAACATCATTGAACAGGTATGTGATTTGTTTTCGATGGGTCTCCTTGTTTTTTTTTTTTTTTTTTTTATAGAAGTTAATTTGAGATATTGTTTATGGCAGGCAATGGGCGAGCACAAAATTATATGCATAGAAGACATTGTAAACGAGATTGCAAATGTGGGTCCACATTTTAAGCAAGTCTGCAGTTTCTTGTGTCCTTTCAACCTGAACAAGCCGGATAACAAGGTATTGCAGGGTAAGAAAAAGCCGTTCAAGAATGGAGGTGATTCTGGTAATCGTGAGGATCAAATCAATGAGTTGATTAGTAAGATGAATTAACTCTATATGTCGAAACATAAGATAGCTGGATATTTTCTGTTGTTAATTTTGATCGAATGTGGACCAAGAGGTATTTTGACTTGTGTACTCAACAGTAATATTACATTCTGTTCTTTTCTCGTCTACTTTGATTTTGCCTGATTATCATACCTTATATGGTCAAAGCTTTGCTTTTTTCTCCCTTATCCAGCATTTTTGGCTCAAGGAAATTTTGGAAATTTTGATTACATGTTTTCATCTAGACGTGATGGTTCATAGTAGACTGTTCGTGTATCTTATATGTTCTTTACAATGGATTCTTCAATGTGTTGTTTGCCTTTGATTGGTCACTAATAGTGTTTGTGGCATTTCTGGGCATATGTTTAATATGAGTTGGTAGTCTTGGGTTAGTCCCATATTAACCTAGTGCTGTAGGGTTACCTGGTCCAACTCTTACAGACAGTTAATGTTTTACACACATTTGGCTGTTTTAACACATAATTTATAGTACTTGGCTTGTCCACCTCTCAAAATCATCTAGTTTGTCGTATTGATTTTTTTAGAACTTGGTTTTGTCCAAATTATATGTGCACTACATCTAACGTCTCAAAGTCATCTACTTTGTCATATGAGAATGAAAATCAGCTGAGAGACCATATCATAATTGGTCTCGATGTCTTGTTGCTCAGGTTAGACAATACAAGAGCCAAAGCATTCCGCAAATTGAAAAAGATGGCGATTAGGGTAGATTTTGAAGGTTAAAGATCTGATTCACGACTTATATATATCGGAGGGTATGGTTATTCTAACTTACTGTGAATCGAGATCAAGGGAGAATTATACGAACAATTGAGATAGCTCGAATCAATGAGTAATTTTCTAGTTATCTGCCTGTTAATTTCCATATAAGAAACATTTATTTACATGACTCATTATAAGACTACTTTTGTGACTGAAAAAAAAAAAAAAAGATAATGACGTGTGTCAAAATCAAAGAACTCGTATATATGTTAAAAAGTGAAATAATAATAATAATAATAATAATAATAATAATAATAATAATAATAATAATAATAATAATAATAATAATAATAATAATAAAAATAAATAAATAAATAAAAATAAAAATGTATAACCTTACTTGTCAAACATCGAATCGGTTAGACACAAAAGTATGCATATCCATTATTTCTCTTATTCATTTTCCCCATATAAACATTGGTGCATATGGTGTCAAACATAACATTTGTTGAAACGCATTTGTAGAAGACTACAATGGTTAAAATAGAAAATAAGAAAAATATTAGGCTTTTTATGTATCCTAAGTGTTTACTATGACTGATGCATGATTTTAAAAAGCGCGCCCCGGCTCAAGGTCTAATGATTTTTTCAGATCAAGTCTCCACACATGCATAGGCTTTAGAGCCTTGGCCCTTGCGCCCGGAGAGGTGACGAGTTTTTTTTTTTTTTTTTTTTTTTTTTTTTTTTTTTTTTTTTTTTTTTTTTTTAATTTAACATTAATTGACCTCATATGTTAGTGAAAACTAACCTAGAAACTAAATAAATAAGATAATTTGAGAGTTTTATCCTTAAATTCAAGTGTCTATATATATACAAACCTCTTCTTCAATTTTGAGCATGAGATAATGAAATATTATCATTGATATTTTGTGTTTGAATATGAGATTTGTTTCGATATATTAAGTATTTTATTCTTATTTAAGTCATTACTAATACATAAATTGTTGTGCAAAACTTTTAAAATTTTATCCAATTCAATGCGCCTCATATTTTTGAAGCCTGCGCCTTAATATGTGTCTCGCCTCAAGGCTCCATAAGCCCTTTAATGAACCTTGAGCCTTTCAAAACATTGTCGTTTGACGTGGCATATAGTTTAAAAAGATGTTAATTTAATCACATATAGTTTTTACTTTTTAAAATTATTTACACCCGTCACCTCAAATAATTTAGAGCAGCTTCCGGCTTGGCTTGTAATCATAGTCATTCATTGTTGCTTATATAGAGTCTTCGGCCTTCCTACACGGCGCCCGTCAGAATGCATCCTTGGTTCGGTACGAAGTTAAGCAAATAATACGATAGACTTCACGTTTCATAATGTTAAAGACACTTGACATCCTTATATCGATTTAAATTATCAAAAGCGAACACTTATTTAACACAAACTAAAAAGTAGCTAGACACTTACTTAGTACTCTTCCGTCCCATAGTTATAATCCACTGTTAACTTTTGAAGTTTTTAGTTTTCAACTTTGGCCTTATATATTTTTATTTGTGTTATATATTACTTGATGCAAAATGTATGAATGGATTGAGTTTTGAATGTATTTTCAATTGATATAATTTTTATCAAGTATTATATAAAACAAATAAAAATATATATGGTCAAAATTGTCAAATGAAGACTTAAAAAGTCAAACAATTGACTATAATTATAGGACGGAGGTAGTATCTATAACTTAAAAACAAAACTTTTTATTTATTTTTATATATAAAAGTTTTCATTTTTTTTACTTTGTAAACGTGAACAAAGACATTTTGCATATGTAAAATAGGAACACAAACCATAAAACTAAAAGTCAAACATCATCTGCAACAAAGTACAATGAACAACAACGATGAATGGTTAGCAACTGACAAGATCCAACACTTTGTCCTATGTTTCTCCATCACCATCATCATTTCCATCCTCGCATCACGCACTCGTTACTCTCTCATTCGACGCCACAGCATTTCATTAGCTTCCATTGTTTCACTCACTGTTGGCGCCGCCAAAGAAGTCGCTGATGAGCTTGGCTTTTTCAAATCAGCCGGAGCTTCTGCGAAAGACGCAGTTGCTGATATTGTTGGTGTTTTTGTTGCTGTGCTGTGTCTTTATTTATGGAACTTGTTTTGTTTTCGAAATCGATCGGATCAAACTCGAGGAGGATTTGAACTTGTTTGACTTGTTTAGTCAGTCATAGCACCTCTTGGAAGTCATATCCTATGCTATGACCAAGGTTATAAATAGCGTGAGGCGGGACGTGGCGTGACGGTATAGTCAAGCCTCAAGCCTTAGCGTGAGGCATGGCGTTATGGCGTTTTTAAGGCGTGAATTAAGGCTGCAAATGGTATTTATAAATTTATAGATTTATATTATATTTCATTAATATATCAGATTTTATATACATCGAGTTTCCAAAAAGTGTTATACATAAGCAATAAAGTCAAGAAACTCTCTTTATATTTGTAATCTTCTTCAAATACTAGTAAACCCCAGTAAACCTCAAATACGATTCCCAAATAGCAATTACTAGTAAATCCCCTAAACGTCTCAAATACCAGTACACCTTTTCGCGCCTTATCGCACCTCATCTCATGTCAAGCCTTAAGACGACGTCTTGGTCTATTGCGTGGCGTGGAGGTGACGCTTCACGCCTTTGCAGCGCCAAGGCGCGCCTTTTAAAACACTGGCTATGACTGACCAAACAAGTCACCAAAGGTAATAATGTGACCCCTTAAACATCCAAATTATCAGACATTTTTATTTATGACCTGTACAGCCTGTAATAATGTGAACTTTGCAAAGATATATATATTTTTAGGATCTATTTATGCATTCCTACGATGAACTAGATATATATGGTTGTAACTTGTACTCACTAAATAAAAAATGCACACACTCAGAGTTAAAGTTGAATATACACATATTTAATCTCATGAAAAATATCACGGGTGGGAACACTAGAACCTTAGCTTACTGCTATCAACTACATACACGGACATTCAATAGGTTGACCCACCAACTAATTGCTCAGAACAGTACTTATCTAGCAAAATGAAAGTAAGTAAAGGCTAGCTTGTATAAGTTCAGAAATCTGTGTACGAACTATGCAAAATGTATGTCAGATACGATACTCGGGATACTATAGGATGAAATATATACACACCAACTTGTAATGACCATCTCTTAGAAGCACACTTCTCCAAAAGATGCAACACGCGGCAAAACAAGATGCGCGTTTTGATAGTGCTTCATCAGTCCTACTTTAGTGAACTTTGCAAAGATATAATCAGGAACCAGTTTGATATTTCTCAATTAACCCCCATGTTGTAGAACATAAAACCTAAATTATGAACTCACAACTGAAACACATACACAGTATTCAAAGGTGCATTAAGGTTCTGGAAATCCTTAGGAAACAGTGAATATTAGATTATTGGGCAAATGGCACAAAAAGGCATCAAAGTTAGGGTCAATATACAATCAAGGTATCCAACTTTTTTTCTTGCATATAAAGGTTCTCAATTTTTTTTGGCGGATTGGGGTTTTTGCTAACACCCATTACTAACTAACCCAAATTTTAAACACCCATAAAAAGTGATACATTTGTAAATTATTAAGGACCATATATGAACATTTTAAATCTCGTTTTTATAATTACGATTACACATCATTTTCCCCCAAAATTTCCCCCACACATAAACCCTAAAAACGGTTAACAATACGATTCACAAAATTGAACCTTATTTTGTGTTCTTAAAGGTAATTGATACTAAATGTTGTTTTTAATTATGTTAATAATGTCTAAGTTAAGCACAAATTGATTGTTTCTGTTAATTTTTTATGTTTAGCAGGATGGCTTCTTCATCCAAAGGTGGTACATTATCATTGGATGTTTATTATAACGGGTATTTCAATCATAATGCTGATATGCTTACAACCACTGTTGATGTGACCCCTTTAACCTCTAGTGAGTTGAAAAATATTGTTGGAAACAGCATAGGTTCACTAGTGTCTGGCTTGTATTACTTTAATAATGGGTTAAAATGTATTAATTCTGATGATGATCTTAGGCTGTTTGTTGAAAAGTGGGAAAGTAGTGATGAAGGTATCATAGCATTATATGTTTCTCATAAGAATGAATCTTTAGTAGAATACACTGGTGATTATGTTGTTGTAATTTTAAACCCTGCTAGTTATTACAAAGACGATGAAAGTGATGTTGCATCACTTGATCATTTATCTGAGGGTGAAGAAGAGTTGAGGCAGGTTAGGATAAAGGAAAGACAAATTTTAGATGAAAAGAAAAAAACAAGGGCAACAAATGAAATTGTTTTATTTGATGAAAGTAAGTTAGTGTTGGCAAATGAAAGTGATGAGGATGAGCATGAAGTAGATCCTTTATTTTCAGACCTAGGTGATGAATCTCAAAAAGAGAAACCTCATGTTGAACCAGAAGTTACACCAGATGAGGATTTGCCCATGAGTGATGAGGATGAGATTGTGTTTGACCCTAATAAAAGAGATTACCCTGTCCATGACCCAAACATACATTGGAAGTTAAAGAAACCTAGATTGGGTGAATTGTAAGCAGACTTAGATCAACTAAAAGACTGTCTTACCTTTTATGCTGTTGCCAATGGATACCAACTTTGGTATGAAAAAAGTGATAATGAAAAGTTGCTGGTTAGGTGTGGGGTGGTATATGGATGGGATCCACAAGTGCAGGGGGTAGCAATGGAAGGGGAAGTTCTAGTGGATCAAATAGTGGAAGAGGAAGGGGAAGTGGTATTGCATCAAACAAGGGAAGGGGAAGAGGAAGTGCAAACAGGGGAAGGGGTAGAGGAAGGGGAAGAGGAAGTGCAAACAGTGTAAGTTTCATGGTTTTTTTTTTTTTTTTTTTTTTTTTTTTTTTTTTTTTTTTTTTTGTTACTATGTTGTGACTGTTGTATATTAAAAGCAACACACCTATTTTGCAGAATGTCCAATACATGCTATTTGATGATGATGACTTGGTTGATGTACAACTTCAGCAAGAAGATGATACAAGGGCAAATACATCCAGTGTTAATAATGAACCTGCAAATGTTGATGCATTGGTTGATGTAGAAATTGGTCAAGCAAAAACAGATGATATGAATGTTGATGCAGTTGAACAAGGGGATGCCATTAAAGATACAACTGCAAATACAATTACACCACCAAATGATGTTGATGCCAATACAGATACACCTGCAAATGTTGTTCCTGTCAATGAGGATGAAGTAAGGTTGAAAAGGAGGTATGATGAATTTTGGCAAGGTCAATATAATGCAGGATTCAGGCCCCCTAGAAGGACTTCTCAAAGATTGGCAATGAACAATTATAATAGGAAAGTCAACCAGGATTATGAAGGTCAAGGACTCACACCAGATGAAGCATTTGATGTATAATAAATGTAGTCTTTATGTTTGTAATGTCATTTTTATTTGTAGTCTTTATGTTTGTAATATAACTACTTATTACCTAAGTACTTGTAATAACTTATTAACTATTAATGACATCTGTTATGGTCCATATCATGATATCCATTGCATTTTAACTTAAAACATAAGCTTGGTATCCATTGCATTCATAATATTGTAACAGGATACAATAGATTTATTTAAAGGCATTAAGACATGCTTAAGCCATACATACTAAACTATGCCACATGCACTTGCACTTGCATCAGTTGACATCTAAGGGTCAAAACTTCTTTTTGCCCTTTCCTTTTTGAGTAGCACTTGCTTCAGTTGACTTTTTAGGCTCAAATACATTGATTCCATTTTTAGCACAAGTTATCTTATTCCCCAAGCCTAACACCTTAGTTCTATTAGCAAATTCTTGCTTTGCAGTCTCTTTGGGAGTTTGATTCATGACTGAATCAACCTCTGAGCTTGAGCTTGAGTAAGCAATTGGTGGAAAATAATTAGCCCATCCAGATGAATCACTGGAAATGGATATGGTTTCTGCACCCCAAAAAAAATTAAAAAATTTTTAAAAAGTTATGAGAAATGACATTGTGGAGTTAAATATGATACCTGGTTTCTTGTTTTTGCTCATTTTCTCACTTGTAGTTTTTCTTAAAAAGGTGAGTTGCAAATGTTGTGTTTATTATGCCTTTATATAATGTCTAGAATCATCAACACAGTCAATACCAACAACACTGTTAAATATGTGAGTTGAAAAAAATAGTGAAAATCTGCAAAAGTCCTTTATTCATTGTATGCAATGTATCACTGTCTTTTTCCTGTGCCCTGAACATGAAAAAGTTGTTTACTCATGCCTGCAATGTATCAGTGTGTAATTCATGGCTGCAATGTAAACCTGCAACACTTCTTTATTCAAGGCATTGGCATTTGTATCACTACCTTTTACTCATATCAGCAAAAGCATAACCTTTTCAAATATAAACATGTTACTGCACTTAAAATTAAAACATAAAACACATTCCATTTATCAAAGTTAAACATACTTAATTCATCTTAGTTCATCAAAAGCAAACCTTTGCCCTACATTCATTGATCATACTAACCTAAAAAGCTTTCATAATAATAATGAAAAGCATCCCTAACAGTACAAATATAACCCTAGATTGCATATTCACTATAGACTTCAACAATGTCACTTCTTCTTCCAAGCTCTTTTTTTTTTACCTCAAATTCAACAGCTTCCTTCTTCATTTTTTTTCCCACCTCTGCCAGTTTTCCTTTGTAATGCTCAGTTGCTAAATCTGGATCCCACCAGTGAAAGAATTCACAATGCTTTATTGCCTATTTAATAAAAATAAAGTCATAACATGTTCTCACAAACCATTAAAAGCAAATTAACCCTTCTATTTTACCTTATAGTTGGGACATCCCAAAAACCTTCTGCCTGGATTCTTTTCAGTCCAAGAAGTCCACTTACCACTTTCATCACCACATTCGCACAACACACAAACACGATTGATCAAATTGTCTTTTTCCCAACCTGCATTTCTTCGATTCCAGTACACCCAATTAGAATAGTTTGATGAATTTGATGAGTTTGTCATGGGCCTTTTACTTTTGGGGAAGAAATTAATTTTGCCCTAATTGAAGTTAACCCTAATTTGGAATTTGGGGGAGAACGTTTTCCCCAAATCTGTTTATAAAAAAATAATTACATGTTAACCTTTCTATTCTTATAAAAGTTTTAAAATTATTTTAATTTTTAGTTAACAAAATATTTGGGTTAGTTAGTAACGGGTGTTAGCAAAAAACCCCAATCCGCTAAAAAAAAAATTGAGAACCTTTATATGCAAGAAAAAAAGTTGGATACCTTGATTGTATATTGATCATAACTTTGATGCCTTTTTGTGCCATTTGCCCTAGATTATTAGACTTCTTTTTCATGGACTATGCAAGGGAACTGCAAAAATTAATTCATGTAGGATCTCACTAAGTCACTATACACCCTCAAAATCTAAGAAAGTGCATAACAAAGGTGTTTTTTCATGTGAATTAATGGTGAACTCGAAACCTTTAGTCTCAAGAATCAATATACAAGAAACTTCAAATAAGGGATCAATGATATTATAACATGGCTTACATAGTTACATCAGAAGTATTTTGCTTTAGTTGCTGTTGCTTCTTGATTAAGAAACATCAATTATGACAGTATTATTAAGAACCAGCCGATATTATGTAGTTATCATCTTTTTCTTCCAACGCCATTAGGAAGTGGTTGACATGTATTTGAGCAGCCCACTGCTAATGCTTTGCTCCGAATGTGAAAGGCTTCTTCAAGGCTAGTATATACCCATCAAGTAGTTTTCGTTGAGGACCTGGATATGTATGTTCTTCTGGAGGCTAATACCAGTTTGTAAGTGCTCAACAAAGGGTTCGATAGGGTATGCATGTTATCTTTCTGAACAAGTGGTTCATATGGGAATGATAATTGATATTTATGCCATGTTTCCAATAAGATGCTATTTTTGCACTAGAAATCAAAATTAGCATTAGTAGTTGGTTTTCCTATCATATAATAAGCGGTTTAGAGACAGAGATCAGTATCCTAATCCCTATCAACTCGACTCACGCTATTTGCGATCAATTTCACATAACATTAACAAAATCAATTGGCAACATGTAAGTATATAACTAGTAAGTCCAGAACCATTTTTATGTAGATACACACACAGTAACTAACTGAGTTTCTTTATTCCAGTATAGCGAGGAGGTGTCGAGGAGCAAGACACATCCCTGTCGCCAAGCTTCTATACTGAACAACAAGCACCTCTTGGAAAACGTATCCAAATGTGAATGGGTTGTTCATGCCTAGTATATACCCATCACGTGGTTCATTTAGGAACCGGAACTGATAATCATGCTCTGGTATGTTATTTTTGAGTTAAAACTTCATGTTACTCTCGTGTGTGGATACTGGAATGTGCATGTACAACTATTTTATATGAATCTACATGAAAGTAAAGCTTTGTATAAGTTCAGAAATTTAAAAATCAAGAAACCATCAACTATTACAGCTTGTAATGTGCGTTTCTTAGAAGCATACTTCTCCAAAAGATGTAACACTAATGATTTCAAGGGGAAACATGACATGTAAAACCAGGAATTTAAATATTATCAGCTTAATGGTGCTTCATCGGACGACCTTTAGAGAAGTTTGCAAAGAAATAATCAGGAACCAATATGGTATCTACCGGTGTATAACATGAAACATGAATGATCCTTTGGTTTACATAGAACAACTACTCCGGGTTTTTCTCTAAAACCTGAAAAACTTATGCATAAACATAGTATTTGAAGGTGTATCAAGGTTGCGGAAAGCTATAGGAAAGTGAAAATTAGCTTAGACTCTTTTTTTATGAACTATGCAAGGGAACTGCATAAAGTGATTCAAGTAGGATCACTTTTCAACCTTCAAAATCTAAAAAAATGAGAAGTAAAAATGTTTTTCATGTGAAGTAATGGTGAACTTGAAACTACATACGATGAAGTTTTTCGGATCAAATAACAAAGCTGGACACGATAGTAAGATACACAAGCCTTCAAATTAGGTATATTATAGAGGTTTACGTCAAAAGTATTTTGCTATACTAAGACATGACATTTGAATGTGTGCATGCACCAATAGCTTGGTGTAAAATATGAAGATTCTGAGTTAGTCTAGTAGCAATAGAGGAATATCAAATAGACATCATAAGATCAAGTGCTACACGTAGGATGGCGGGCGTAGCCAAGGAGCAATATACATCTCTAACCAAAGAGTGGTGAAACAAGTCACTAGAGGTAATGCTGCCTTGCCCCTTAAATATCCAAATTATCAGACATCTCTAAGGTCTGGGTATTGTGCTAATCTATGATGGTTTTTAATATATGATTATACTCTTTCTATGCATTTCTAAGAGTATGGACTAAATGAATAACAAATGCACACTATATCAATCAAATGCTCATATCAGCTTTTGCTACATAAAATTTTAGGCTTGTTAAAAACTTCAAAAATTCAGGGAACAGAAAACTATGAACTATGTAAAATTTATATTAAAGACCACACTCGGAAAAAGTTAGCATACTATAGGTTTAAATATATATACAGTCCAATGCATCTCTCAGAAACATACTTCTCCAAAAGATGTAACACGGAATGATTTCAGGGAAAACATGACATGCAAAACATGGCATTAAAGTATGAAGTTAATAGTTCGTCATTACTCATTAGTCATACTTTAGACTACTTAATTTGCACAGAAATAATCAGGAACAAATATGATATCTACCAATCTAGTGAATTAACCTCATGTAGTAGAACTTGAAACATGCATAGTCCTTTGGCTGGGATGGAAGTATGCCTGGTTTTGCTCTAAAACATGAATGACTAACTAACTACTGAAATACTTAAACGCATGCATAGTATTCAAAGGTGCATAAAGGTTGTAGAAAGCCATAGGAAACAGTGAATGTCAGCTTAGACTCCTTTAATGTTCCATGGATATGCAAGGAAACTACATACAATGATATAAGTCGGATCACTATTGTCTATATGACCCTCAAAATCGTAGAAATCCGCAATAAAGATGCTTCTATACTAAAAAAAAAATTAAAAAATTAAAAAATAAAATAAAAAAAAAAATAAAAAAAATTGTATTTGGCGGAACCATCTAAAGTCCGTGTACCTTTTTGGCACCGAGCCCCCCACCCAACAAGGAAGGCATATCCCGGTAAATTACCCAGACAACACTGGCTGACCAAGTTGGAGTCCGGATTCGAACCCCTGCCTTTAAGCTTTGAAAAAATACTTAGAAATGCTTCTATACTAAGAACTACAGTTTGAAAGCTTTTGTGCACCTAAAGCTTGTAGCAAAAGAGGAAAATTAAATTGGCATCGTGGGATCAGATGATTTGTATTAAAGTAATGACAAATCTAAGAGAAGTTAATGCTATACCCATGATACTGCAGAATATCAATAGCAATGCTGACAAGAAACGTAACATTATAAATTGCAACAGACAGAACAATACATTGTTATCAAGTACTCCTGGTTTTTTGCTGAAAAACCTGAACTACTAACTAACAACTGAAGTACTTGAAAATAGTATTCAAAGGTGCATAATAGGTTTTGGAAAGCCCATAGTAAACAGTGAAAATCAGCTTAGACTCTTTTTCTGTGGATTATGCAAGGAAACTAAGAAAATTGATTCAAGTAGGATCACTATATGACCCTAAAAATTCTAAGAAAATGCGCAATATAATTCAGCCGCCCAACTACCAATGCTGCAATCCAAATGTGATAGATTAGTTCTTGCCTGGAATATAACCATTAGATAGTTTATTTAGGATCCAAAACTGATACTTATGCTTTTACTCCAATATGTTATTTGTGCTTTAAAAGTTTACATTACTATCGTGTGTGCCTGTGTGGTCTATGGATGTTATATGTCCATACAAAATCAGTTGTGTATATAGTAGGCTTCTATTAACATAACTAATAAAGCATTATCAGCATCCGTAAAATTTCACTCACACCTTTTGCCAACTTTACTATAACATCCACAAAATCAAATGATAACAGCATAACAAAAGCCATGTTCTTTTCGATACACAAAATAAGAATAATGGAACCTTCTTCGGGATTAGCTTACTTTGTGCGTTAATATTGATAATTACTTTGTGCTAAATCTGAAATATCTGAGGTTCTTTTGCCAACCGTTTAATAATGTGATAATCACTTTATGTGTTAAATCTGATGGTTGGAATATATATATATGAACTATGCAAAATGTACGGAATACTACTATAGGTTGGAATAAATACACGCCAATACCTGAATTATGAACTCACAACTGAAACACATATTCAAAGGCGCATTGAGGTTCTGCAAATCCTTAGGAAACAGTGAATATTAGACTCCTTTTTCATGTGATGTAATGATGAACTCGAAACCTTCTCTCAAGAATCATATATGATTAAGTTTTTAGGATCAAAAGTACAAAGCTGGATGCAATAGTTAGATCCACAAGCCTTCAAATTAGGTATATTAAAGAGACTTGTGTCAAAAGTATTTCGCTATAGACCTATAGTAAGACCTGGCGTTTGAATGTGTGCTTGCACCAACAGCTTGATGTAAAATATGAAGATGCTAAGTTAATCTAGTACCAATAGAGGAATATATAGTGTATCTTTATTTTCAGAACCCCGTTAAGTGCGGGAACTGCGAGAACTCTAATTTTGCATTAGAAAACATGCATGTTCATATAAAACAAGTATGTTTTCTTACATACACCTTAATACACATACATGCATAACATAAATGTTCATATAAAAACTTGTTAAGTGCAACAAATCAATGCAAAATGGTTTTATTTTTAGAACCCTGTTAAGTGCGGGAACTATGAGAACTCCAATTATGCATTAGAAAACATGCATGTCCATATAAAACATGTATGTTTTCTTACATACACATTAATATGCAGGCATGTGTATTAAGGTGTATGTAAGAAAACATACATGTTTTATGTGAACATGCATGTTTTCTAATGCAAAATTGGAATTCTCGCACTTAACAGGGTTCTGAAAATAAAACCCCCCTATATATATATATATATATATATATATATATATATATATATATATATATATATATATATATATATATATACATAATTAGGATCAAATAGGAAGAATAATTAAAATAGGAATAATAAGAAGTAACCACAACCACACATTTCAGATGCACCTACAAAAGTGGATGCATCTTCCTTCAAAATTTCCCTCCTAATTTGAAATGTGTGGCTAGAATTACTTCTTACCATTCTTATTTTAATTATTCTTCTTACTTGATCCTTCCATATATATATATAGGGGGCTTTATTTTCAGAACCCTGTTAAGTGCGGGAACTGCGAGAACTCCAATTTTGCATTAGAAAACATGCATATTCACATAAAACATGTATGTTTTCTTACATACACCTTAATACACATGCCTGCGTATTAAGGTGTATGTAAGAAAACATACATGTTTTATATGAACATGCATGTTTTCTAATGCATAATTGGAGTTCTCGCAGTTCCCGCACTTAAGAGGATTTTAAAAATAAAACCATTTTGCATTGATTTGTTGCACTTAACAGGTTTTTATATGAACATGTATGTGTATTAAGGTGTATGTAAGAAAACATACTTGTTTCATATGAACATGCATGTTTTCTAATGAAAAATTAGAGTTCTCGCAGTTCCCGCACTTAACAGGGTTCTGAAAATATATATATATATATATATATATATATATATATATATATATATATATATATATATATATATAGGTAGGGATCCAATAAGAAGAATAATTAAAATGAGAAGGATAAGAAGTAATTTTAGCCACACATTTTTATATGAGAGGGAAAATTTGAAGATGCATCCATTTTTGTAGGTGCATCTATAATGTGTGGTTGTAGTTACTTCTTATCCTTCGTATTTTAATTATTCTTCTTATTTGATCCTATATATATATATATATATATATATATATATATATATATATATATATATATATATATATATATAGTGTAACTTTATTTTCAGAACTCTGTTAAGTGCGGGAACTGCGAGAACCCCTTTTTTACTCTTAATAATACATAATGTACATCATGTCAATGCATAATGACATTTTTGAAAATACATGTAACTTAATTTGATAGAAAAATTAAATTAGGGGCAATATGGGAATTTAATTTTTCCATAAAAAAAGGATTATATCACAAAAACCGTTTCATCAGGTATTGTTTTTTCAGATCTACTCTCTTTCACTTTTGATATCTCTTCCTCATGAACCCTAGCCGCATCTTTCACCATTACTGTTGTTTGTTGAAGCCACGTTCAAACACAAACACAAACACGTTCTACCACAACCATCAGGGGCGGATCCATGTATAGTCCAGGGGTAGCGGTCGCTACCCCTGAACTTTTACCCGGTAGTGTAATTTTTGGCGATTTTTTACGTTTTTTGCCATTTTTGGCCATTTTTTGGCGATTTCGCTACCCCTGAAACAAATTTTCGCTACCCCTAAACAAATTTTCGTATTTCGCTACCCCTGACAGAAGCTCCTAGTTCCGCTGCTGACAACCATGTTCCTCATCATCCACAACGAGCAGATCTGATGGACCGCGATTTGTCTTTCTAGTTTGGTGAAGCCTGTAATGGTGGATCCGGATCTTCGTTAATAGCGTAAGTGTTTTCTTCTTGTTGTTGGTCGTTGGTCTTGAATATCATATTTATTGTGGGCTTTTTTTTCTTTTGTTTTCAATGCTAAGAGAAGATCCAAACTCAGCATAAACACTTTGCAGTTGACAGTCTACTATATGAAACAATGAATATAGAGTCTACTAATTAAACCATTTTTTAATCACCTTAACTTTTGTCATCTTTTTGCACATCACGGTATGGCACTAAAAAGAACATATCTTTGTGAAACAATGAAGATAGAGTCTACTAATTACGTAGTAAACCATTAGTTATTTGTAAAAGAATAAAATATAAAGCTCTTCATAGAATAAGTTGTTTATTGTTGTGTTTGTTTATATAATACTCAATTTTATTATTCTTGTTCACTAGTACATGGGTTGCACTAAAAAGAACATATCTTTGTGAGATACGTAGGAAAACAACAGGTTTTACTTTTACTTTTGTTTTCCTTTTATTTCTAGTTCATATGACATGTTTAAATACTACAATTAGTGTTTTCTTATTATTTCACAATAGTTAGTGTTTTCTTATTATTTTATTGAGTTTGATGATAATTGAACTTGTTGATATTCACACATATAGATGATGAATGAATTGTTAAGCGTGTGCATTTGTGTTTCATGGTTAATTTTAAATTAGTGAAATGGTGCATACATGTTTTATAAATAGGTCTCATGTTTATTTGTGTTTGTTAGTTTAAGCTTGTGCATATGTGTTATGTTATCTTGAGTTTTATTTTAAAATTATTTAACCTTGACTATTATTTTTTCTAGTTGTGACAATATGTTCATGAAGGCGTGCATATATGTTTTAACAAATTTGATGAGAAAGTGGAAGTACATGTATGTTCTTGGAAGGCGTGCATGTATATTATTTGAAGACGTGCACATATGTTTTAACGAATTTGATGAGAAGCTGGAAGTGCATATATGTTCTTGGAAGGCGTGCAAGTATGTTTCTTGGAAGACGCACATACATGTTAGAAAGAATCTGATGAAAAACTTCAAATATATATGTTTTGTGCACATATGTTCTTAGAAGGCGTGCATATGTATATTCAAAATGATACATTTGATTTGTATATCATTTGATAAAAAAATTTGTGTATTATATTATGTTCTTGGTTTGTAATAAATCTAAAGGTTACGACTATAATTTATGTTTTTACTTTTTATTTAAAAAATTTATAGTATATACGGTAGAAACATATATGCAATTACATTATTTTGTAAAACTAATTTAAAGTTTCTACTATTATACAATAAAAACACATGTAAATTTACATTATTTAAAATGAACACATATGCACTTTGACTTTCTACAAACATAAATGCTAAGAAACATAAAAAAAAAAAAAAAAAAAAAAAAAAAAAAAAAAAAAAAATCCGAAAATTATGACATATTTAATACGGGATTTAATAAAAAAATCTAAAAAATTTTAAAATTATCTTTTACTATAATACCCTTTAGATTAAATAATAATCTTTAATATTTAAAAAAATCTCATTGGTCTAGAAGAGTTCTTGCAGTTCCCGCACTTAACAGGGTTCTGAAAATAAAGCTCTCCTATATATATATATATATATATATATATATATATATATATATATATATATATATATATATATATATAGTGTAACTTTATTTTCATAACTCTGTTAAGTGCGAGAACTCTTTTGTAGCCATTGGATTAGTTGATCAATGGTCAAAATCAAATGTGGCAGTTTTGTAAATAAATAGAAAAAAAGAAAAATCTGATAAAAGTAAAAAGGGTATTATAGGCATTTAAAAAACATTGTCACATACACATTTAAAAAACATTGTCACATACACATTATAGGCATTTATGATTCGTTAAATTTATCATGTTTAGGTTCCGATCTAAAAACAAAAAATATGGGTTATGAAAAAAGTTTGATTTGAAAAACTGAAAGTATTATTCGTTGTTCGCGTTGATATGTGAAGAGAAAGTTTTTTTTTTTTTTTTTTTTTTTCTTTTTTTGAATTTGGTTTAGAAATTAATTGGTTTTCGATTTGAAACGAAATACGGATTTCGATATGAATGAATTAATGTGATTTGCGGCTAAAGATTATTTGGGTATATGACTGTTGGGTCAAAAATGGTTTTATTCTTAAAGATTGTTCCTTGTTATTATATTTTTTTGTTGTTATTATATTTTTTTATATGTTCTGCCATTAGACTCACAAGAAACTATGAAAGTATGTGGTTAAGAGTAAGTATGGGTGCAAAGATCGTTAATAGGAAGAAGGTGGATTTGTGAATTAGCTTCTTTTTTTTTTTTTTTTTTTTTTTTTTTTTTTTTTTTTTTTTTAAGTATAAGATTGTAAAAAGTACGAGTTCCTAGCTATAGAATTCTTACTGTTTTGGACCTTGGTTAGTCGGTTATATTTGAGGTTTTAGATAATTTGGATCAGTGTTTTAGTGAATGATAAATATTTAACACAATAGATGAGCCTAAAACATATAGGTTTACGTATAAAACATATATGTTTTGTGTTTGGATTATAAAACATATATGTTTTGTGTTTAGATCACATATGTTTTGCATACATAAAAAAATTGGTCTCTAGTTTATTTGTGTTTGCTAGTTTAAGCTTGGGTATGTGTGTTATGTTATTTTGAGTTTTATTTTAGAAGTATTTAATCTTGACTATTATTTTTTTTAGGCGTGACAATATGTCCTTTGAAGGCGTGCACATATGTTTTAACGAATTTGAACTGGAAGTACATATATGTTCTTGGAAGGCGTGCATGGATGTTTTTGAAGACGTGCATACATGTTCGAAAGAATCTGATGGGAAACATCGAACTCATATGTTTTGTGCACATATTTTCTTAGAAGGCATACATATGTAAATTCAAAATGATACATTTGATTTGTATTTCATTTGATATAAAAATTTGTGTATTATATTACGTTCTTGGTTTGTAATAAATCTAAATGTTACGTCTATAATTTATGTTTTTAGTTTTTATTTAAGAAGTTTATAGAATACACCACAAAAACATATGTGCAATTTCATTTTTAAAAAAAATTCATTTGAAGTTTTCTAGAAACACATGTAAATGTACATAATTAAAAGAAACACATATGTACCTTGACTTTTCTAGAAACATGCATGTTAAGGGGGAAAAAAAAAAAACCCCCGAAAATTATGGGATATTTAAAAACAGAATTTATTAAAAAAATCAAAAAAAAAAAAATTGTCTTTTACTATGATACCCTTTAGATTAAATAATAATTTTTAATATTTAAAAAAATCTCATTGGTTTAGAGGAGTTCTCGCAATTCCCGCACTTAACAGGGTTATGAAAATAAAGCCCCCTTATATATATATATATATATATATATATATATATATATATATATATATATATATATATATATATATATATATATATAACAATAAAATTTTATCATAATATTAAAAAATACTTTTAATGTTTGAAATAACTTTTTTGGCTAAATATATTTTTCTTTTTTTTAATAAAGTGTGTAATTCAGATTAAACCAAAAACCGGACCGAACCAAACCGAACTAGAATTCAACCAATCCGAACTGAAAACCGAATTTGAATTCGGTTTGGTTTGGTTCACGGTTTGACCGTAAAAAAAAACTTTTAACCGAATTAACCGAATAACCCGAAAACCGAACATAAGAACACCCCTAAGTAAAAGCACATTCTAGCCACACAATTTCCACACATGCACCATCATTTATTTTCTTGAGCCACTTTCAAGTTCTTTTCACTTGGGCTTTCATCTTTCACCAACCCTTGCATCATTTTTAAGTACATTTCTATCAACCTAAACACACACATAACTCTTCTATCAATTCTTCTTATTTAATACCACATTCACACTCCATTTCACGATTTTCACCCACACCTTCTCATTCAAACTACCCGCCCTATCTCTTTTACAAACAAACATCTTCTTGAGTTTCATTAAAGCTCAATACTTTCATTTTCCCTTTGATTTTCACCAACCTTTGCTTTAATTTTCTTGACCAAACTCGTTTCTCATTTACGGCCCGTTTAGTTCACTGTTTTTACTGGGTATTGAATGAAACCTTCTTTAAAAACATTGTTTGGTACATGTTGACACCCCTGACACAAACTTTTTGACATGAAATTTCATTCCACAATAATCTGGTGGGTTTTTGATGGTTTTGATAATTGTGGACCAATCAAAAGCTTTTCTTTATTTGATATTTTTTCTTAGCCACAAATAAATTTATTTTTCTTCTTATTTTTTTCTTTTATATTTTAATAAATACATAAAATAAACTTGTCAATCATTTATTTTTGACAAAAATACACCGTTGGTCCCTAAACTTTTCACGAAACATCACAGGGCACCTTAACTTATAAAAAACATCGTGTGACGTCCAAAACTTGGGATTTTGAGGCCGATTGCGTCCCTCGGCCCGTAATAGGAACAACAACGTATTCTTGGTGAGGGCAAAATCGTCATTCACTTTAGTGATCTAGTTTCTAACCGTTGTACATTGTCCTGATTCCCTATATTACTGTGAGTCAAAATTATATTGTCACTCATCATCCTTTAATCTTTCCCCCAAAACCTTTCCTCCTTCAACATGGACGCTGCTGGTGTGGTAAGCAAGCTATAACATGCACTTCGTGGACATCGGCCAACCCAGGGCGTCGATTCTATGCTTGTCCTGATGAAGTAAGTGCGTTTTAAGATTGATTGTATTACCTTGCTTTCACAAGTAGCAAAGTACATTGTAACAATGGCAGTTCATTAATGAAATGTCATATTAATGATTAGGGGTCTTCTTGTCGGTGGATAAGATGGTATGATCCTGAAATGTGTGCACGTTCAAGAATGATCATACCAAGCCTTTTGAGGGGGAGAAATGAGCTCGAGGAAAGATTAGAAGTTGCTCAAGGTGATGTGTGGAAGTGAAAGATTTACCTGGTGCTCAGTTTGATATTGTTCTTGATTGTTTATGCACTTGGTTAAATTTTTAGTTTTAAAGTATGATGGCCGTGTTTTGTGTTTTGTGGAAAATATAATTACTTGTTAGGCCACCTTGGTAGTGTTAGAACCTTTACCAAAACTATTTTGTACTAGTATGTTTTATCTTTATTTAGATTGTATTGAATGGTAGTAACATTGTCTCCAACATGGATATGAAGTTTGGTTCTTTTTCTGACTTTACGTTATGGGTATATATGCAGATGCATAGAAATTTGGTTATAATTGACTTTGAATAGTCAACATTCTTTTGAAGTTTTAGTTTTAGTTAGTTTTGCCTGCATCATTTTGCAGTAGCATATTATGCAGTCATACAGTTAGATATAACATACGTTGCACACATCATACATATTTTGGACACAATTACAATTCAGAAACATAACATGGTTCTGTAGATAATGCAATTGGATATAATTCCAAATGCATAAAATTTCATACTTTTCGAAGCATGATAATCAGAGTACATAACTTGTTCATAGTTAACATAAATAAATATTGTCTACTTCATTAGCATAACATAAAGAAAGCCCTATGGTGAGGGCATCATTCTATCCATTAAAGCCTGCTGCCTAGTCACTCTTCTGGTAGTATGCTGGGATGAAACAGAAACTGCTTGCACATGACATTACTTGAATGGACCTGAGATTGAGACTGTGATTGATCTTGCTGCTGGGATTGACATTGGGATTCATCAATAGGTTGATCTTGACTCTCAGATTGAACACCTGCAATTTCATCTTGTTTCTCTGTTGCAACATCCTGAGTACCTTGATCTTGAATTCTAGATTGCACACAAGTTCCTTCAATTGCAACATCTTCACTTTCATCAACACCTGTACCTTCAACTTGTTTATTTGCTGCAACTTTGTTCCCTGTAGGATGTGTCTTCTTTGATGCAACCTTTTAAGTCACTTGGTTACCTTTTCCCTTAGAACTTGAACTATTTCGTTTTTTTATCGCCAATTTGACTACTTTGGGTTCCACCATAGCCAATACATATTTTTCGGTTGTGTCCAACAATGCCACAAACACTACACCTTACACTTTTCCAAGCCTTAGACAGTTTACCATTCTTGACAATCTCTTCAGTTTCAGGAGCTATCCTTACTCTTTTTTTACTAGTTGAGTTAGTTGCATTTGCTTGAGTCTTTGGTGGAACAATAGTTGTTGGCACAGACGATTTTTCCCAATGCTCATTGCTAGTTATGGGGGAGACATTGTGTTTGTACGTTGCTTCCCAAGTGTTGAGATAGTAACAAGGATGCGCCCATGTTTCAAAAGCTCCTACTTGTTGTCCATTTAAAGCCATATTTCAATTGGTAGCGACAACATGTTTACATGGTAAACCTGTAATCTCCCATCTTCTGCAAGTACAAGACTTCTTTACAACATTACCTACACATTGGTCTCCCCATGGTCCACTGACCTGAAACTTATCTCCCCCATTCCATAAAACATTATACCTAACCGCCTCTTTCTTAATACCTTCTAACATGTGTTGTGCAGTAGGTGTTAGTGGCCCATCACTCTTCTCAATGACCTTTGCAACATGTATTATCCTCTTCATACAGTATTCCCTGATGTATTCTAATGCTGTAATAATTGGTTCGTTTACACCCTCAATTATTTTCTCATAAAATACTTGACACATGTTATTAAGTAACACATCAGAATGGGGTTGCCCTAAAACAAGACAAATAAAGCTTTATTACTTATACATTTCATACTACTTTACCATATACTACTAAATTTACACAGTTAGATGACTTACATGAGAAATGTGACCTTGACCAATGGATTGGTGGTATCTGACTTAACCAAGCTTGGGCATCTTGACTAAATGTCTTTAATGCATCCATAGATTTCTCAAACTGTACAACAGTTGAGGCTGTTGCACATCTCCAAAGATGGTCTTTGAAGGCCCTACCTTGCCAATTAACTTTCATTTGCTCATGAATGCTTCTAAGACAAAATCTGTGCTCCGTATTTGGGAAAACTTCTCTTAATGCTGATGTAATATCCTGCACAAAAACAGATATATTTACTGTCTGTTTAAAAAAAAATAGGAAATTCAATTCATTTATAGTTTATGGGAGTACCTTGTTCATGTCAGTAACAAAAGTGAAGATTGAATTTGGCTCAAGTTCAAGATCATCAGATAAACATTGAAGAAACCAAGTCCAAGCTATTGTGTTTGCTGATTCAGCAAAAGCATAAGCTACTGGGTATATACCATTGTTGCTATCAATTCCCATAGCTGTTAGAAGCTGACCCTTTAAAGGACCATCAATTGGAAAAGCATTTATCCCCAACAACCGTCTCTGACAGGCTTTAAATCCTTCCTTTAAGGCACCTAAACAAACATAGTCTCTTGAATTCTCTTGTTGGAAGACTATCCTTAGCAGGCCGTTCCACATGAATTACAACTGTTGTATCAGGGTTCCTCTTCTACAACTCTTGAGCATAGTCTCTCAACATAGTGAATTGGAGCTTGAATTCCTTCCTAATGCCTCTGACTGCTATTCTTTTAGCTCTTAAAACCTTCTGCATTGAGACTTCAAGCTCAAATTGGTTGGTAAGCTGATTATGAACCGACTTGACAGGAATCCTTGGATTGGTTTGAATCGTATATTTAATTTTCTTTGAGATAAAGTTGAGGTCAAAATGTTTGAGTGCCCTTGATTGCAAACACGTGTGTTTATCATTATATCTTCTCACTGTCCAAGCACCTTTTTCAGTACCATCCCTACCGACAAGCAACAACCATTGGCATAGTATTTGGGAAGGGTTATTTTTACCAGCAATTAGTGCTTCCAAACCCCTTCTTGTTAATGGACCTCTAACTGGGCCTA
Organism: Artemisia argyi; assembly: GCA_030686995.1. Lineage (NCBI taxonomy): Eukaryota > Viridiplantae > Streptophyta > Magnoliopsida > Asterales > Asteraceae > Artemisia > Artemisia argyi. Next base: position 17,273,870 of record CM060688.1, on the reverse strand, counting down.
TACCTAGTCCAGCAGTAGCAATTGGGCCAGATAGGGGAAAACAACCCACACATCTAACTCTTATTCTTTTTTTGTCATTCTTTAGAAATAGCAGCTCCCTTCTTGTTTCTATGGAATGCTCTTTTACCCTCTCTTTCACATCTTTTGCAGTATCAAAGGATTGACCACAAAAAAAGAAAGTTTCAACAACACCATCATCAACAGAATTTGTCCTAACCCTTGGCACCCCAGAGTGACCTATGCCTAATTCAGAAGCATAAGCAGTGTAAAATGCATCATCATCCAACACAGGTAATTGAGTTTCCAAATTCAAGTCATCACTTTTATTAGTATATGTTCCTGCGTTGCCTAACTCATGACTCTGACTCTATTGCAACAAAGCAACCTGTACATGATTCTCCTCAGTAACATTATTTTCATTTTTCTGAATTGTGTCATCACCTACATTGCCTAAGTGACTAGTATCACTCTGTTGGAACAGAGTGATATCAACATCACCATCCTCTTCCATGTTATTGCCACCAACAGGTTCTCCTCCTACATTCTCTAACTGGTTATCCTGATTGACTTGGAATAGAGTAACTTCCACATCAGGTTCCTCAAAGGTGTTATTGCCATCAACTAGTGGTCTCCCTACTTTCTCCATCAAAAGTATCAAGGTCCTGAAAACTATTTTCCTTATCAATAATGACTAATGCACCATCACTGTTATCAACAGGTTGGCTGGCAAAGGCAGACATGTCAAGACTTGAAAAACCGGGCTCAATGTGTGGCAAGTCACTAGATTCCCCAACATATGAGGCATCTACAGGTAGTTACGTAAGCTGCATAAATGGGTTAAGGTCTGGGTCATTATCTATGTCATCTAGAACCAAACGTTTGCAGCACGATTGAATAGCAGCACAAGCTATTTTTCTACTAGGTTCACCCATCTCCAAAAATACAGTCTTAATAGACTGTGGGGACATCTCAGACAACTCTAAACCTAGTCTTACCTATTTCAACATACACATCTATCAGCTAATGTTCTTCCATAATTTCTTTCAACAGCTCAAGATTGACAGCTTCACGAAAACTATATAAGCCATCGTCCAATGTCATACCAAGTTTAAGAAAATAGTAGTAATTGGTTTGGACTTCAGCATAACCGATTTGGGTCATCATAGCATCAAGTTCGTCAATAGAAATCTCATTAATACTAACATAATCAACCTGACATTCCCAACCTCCTTCGTAGATCCTGTCTGTCCAGTTTTTGAATAAGCCATTATGGTGAACTCTCATGCTAAAATTACCATGTCGATCTGCTGTTCAAAAAGTTAACAAAACACTGTTACGATTCTCTAACAAAAAAGGGGAACACCATTAAACAATCTAAGATACATACGCTACTAAAAGATCATCAACAAAAACACTAACCATATTGCCTCATTGCCCAATTTCTCTCGACTTCATCGCTATCAAAGTAAGGTGCATCCCTGATTTGCCATAATGTAAATCCAAGGTTTGAGATTCTTGATTTTTTAGCTAAATTATTAGATTTGATGGGTGACATTGCATTAGGGTTTTTTTGTAGGCTTCCAAAACAAGTTTGGGGATGAGCAATGAGTACTTGTGCTACTTATATTAGTTATAATGGCGGGAAAAGGATTAGACGTTTGCTGGGAAGTACATAGAGAGAGAGAGAAAAATGCGACTATGTAAAAAGACAGGAATACCCTCCAAAGTAAACATGTAACGGGGTTTTGGGAACTATAACGGGACGTTGTTGTTCCTATTACAGGCCGAGGGACACAATCGACCTCAAAATCCCAAGTTTTGGACACCACACGATGTTTTTTAAAAGTTAAGGTGCCCTGTAATGTTTCGAGGAAAGTTTAGAGACCAACGATAATCTAAATCCAAATTCAATTCCTAAAACCATCTATAAACCAAAGGGCCCTTAATTCTTCTATTTGCTTCTTTCAACAATTGAAAGACAGACATAAATTTATATCTACGTAAATAGTAACTCTTCTATCAATTCTTTTTATTTAACATTTAACAAAAATTATTAAAACCTTCAACTACCTTCATCCCATTAGTTACCACCTTCACAATCCACCATTTCACATACACCTTCTCATTGAAACTACTTACTCCATCTATTTTACTAACAAACATCTTCTTCGGTTTTATTCAAGTTCAACTCTCTCATGGCTTTTGATTTTTTCATGGCTTTAGTAAAGGGAGTTTGGATTTGTTTGTCTCACGAATTTACCACCACTGCCATGGCAGAGGAGGATAGTTAGATCCTCCTTGTCTATGAAATAATAGACAGTTATGTGCCACTGAATTGAAAAGTATTTAAGAAAAGGCTTTGCTAGGAGAGATTTTTGTGATGCTAATGCACCAATCAGAACCCTTAACACTAATGACATCATTTCTCTTTTTACTCATATTTCCAACTACATAATTGCTATACTGTGCAGGAGTTTTAACTTGTCTTTTTAGTGTTTTCTTTTTATTCGACATTTTGAATGATTTAAGCAAAAATAGAGAAAAATGAAAAATGGCGCCAAAAAGTCAAAATTGGGGGTTTTATGTAGACCAAACGAAAATCATATCAAAGCTAATCATTATGTGCGCAATGATTAGCATAATCTAATGATGCAATCAGAATTTAAATTCATTTAGAAATCAGGAAGAAATAGATGAAACAGTGAAGAAAAGTAATGGTGATAAAACGGTTATTAATCATGCGGGTTTTGTATACGTTTTGGGCAATTTCTTGTCTTAGAGAAATTTGCGTGGAGATATTATATATGATTTAGCTAATGCGATTTTTTATCTGTTATAATACTTGTTAAAAAAGATTAACTGAATATACATATGGACAGTGATATGTACACGGGTGTTTTTACTTTGCACACGGCAGCTTATAGTTTTTACTATTACACCCTCACCTTTATCATCACAATTTTCTCTATCATTATTTTGGGTAAAGGGTGTTACCCCGGTAAATATATTAACACCAAAAAATAACGTTAAGTACAAAGGAATATGGTTGAGGTACCATATTAACCTAAACACTCAAAACAAGCGTATTAGCAATAAGTATATGTTTGACATGCCAAAAATTTACACCAATTACGTTATACCATCCTCATAATATAATAACAAAGAACTTCTCATGCAAGCATCCCCATGCAAGCACATCCCAAATAGCCCTAACTGACCAAGATACTCAAATACTAAACGAACAAAACTACAAGCCATAGGGAAGAATGTACTTTGGTATCTGCCAGTGATCCAAGCAACGAGCAACATTTGCAGAATTCTTGAAACGAAGAGACATCAACCTGAGCCTTATGGTGCTGATGATGACATATCTTAGTTGCTCCACTTTATGACTCGACTTCTTAAAAATGCGATTGTTTCGCTCTTGCCAAATGAAATAAGATGAAGCTGCAACAACCAATCTAGCAATGACACTCTTAATCGAACTCTTGCTAGATATCTGAATAAGAGCAACAACAATATCTTCCATACGAGAAGGAATGTTATCCATAAAGGCTAAAACCCTCATGTACGACCACACCTGTGACGAATAAGCACACTCGAAAAGAGGTGTTCATGAGAATCCGGTTGAGTCTCACATAAAGGACATTGAAGCATGTCGAAATTAGTATTATGACTAATATCCCATTGCCTCAATAAATCTTGTGTTTTAAGCTTCTTTAACATAATGAGCCAAAGAAGAAATGCATGGCGTGGAATGCATTGTGAGTACCATACGACATGAAGCCACGGGACCACAACATTTCTTGGCCGAATCGTATCCCACACAAGACTAACCGAGAACTCCTTAAGATCTCCATTAAAATCACGCCATAGAAGCTTGTCTTCGAGATTTGGAGAAATAGGAGGAACATGAATTTGGATCCAATTTGGTTGCCATTTCCACGCCCCCTCCTTAATAACATCCGCCACTTTATCTTTCAAATCAAAACCCGCACTAGTGATTTGTCTAACCGTTTTTAAGTCACGAAGAGGACAATCATCACACCATTTATCAAACCAAACAAACGCCTTCTTTCCATCACCAATATGATACCATATATGCTCCCTAATTATATTACGAATTTGAAGGAGCTTACGCCACCCCCAACTCATTCCCGCTGTAGGAGGCACATCCCAAGAGCTCCTACCCATAAGTTTATACGAGTGAATCCAACGAACCCACAAAGACTCTTGATTAGAAACGATGCTCCATATATGAGTAACCATTAACGAAATGTTAAATGTGTCTAATCTTCTTACTCCAAGGCCACCCTCAGATTTCGGGAAGCAGATGTTTTCCCACGCAACCTTTGCTTTGCCCCTCTTCATTTCTCCTTGACACCATAGGAAGCCATGCATAAGCTGTTCCAAGTCCTGAATAATACGAGTCGAGAGAATGAAAATAGAAGCCCAATATAAATGCATAGAGGATAATACCGATTTAACCAATTGAAGTCTTCCCGCAAAAGATAGTGACTTATTCTTCCAATCACCAATCCGATTCTGAACTTTCTCAACAAGAATCTTACAATCCTTATAAAGAAGTCTAGATGAAATTAGAGGAACTCCCAAGTACTTCACAGGAAGCTTACCTTCTTCGAATGACATAATACTAAGAATTGACAATTTCACATGGTCTAAAATATTACAAAAGTATGCCATGCTTTTGGGGATGCTTGGGATCAGCCCCGAAAGAACTTTAAAATCATCCAAAGCTTCCATGAGGACTTTAGCCAAATCAAGATTACCATACGCAAAAAGGAATAAATCATCTGCAAAACAAACATTAACAATTTTTTGCTTTTCGCAGTGCTTATGGTACCTGAAATTATCTGATGCATCAACCCTTTGCTGTAATAAAAGAGTAAGAACCTCCATGACCATTGTGAATAAATAAGGAGACATTGGGTCACCTTGTCGTAACCCTCTTCTCCCTTTGAAGAAACCATGGAGCTCTCCATTAACACAAATGGAGAAAGACGTGTTAGAGACACATTCCATTATCCACGACACCATAGTCATATGAAACCCAAACCCAATCAAAATCATATGAAGAAACTTCCAATCCACCGTATCATATGATTTTTGAATATCGATCTTGAAAGCACATCGGGGGGGGGGGGGGGGGGGGGACCTCTATCTCTATGATAATCATGCATTAGTTCTTGAGTAATAAGGATATTATCAGAAATCCTTCTACCCGGGATAAATGCTGATTGGTTGTCACTAACAATGCTTCCCAACCCCTCTTTAATACGATTAGTGATGACCTTACTTATGCACTTATAAATAACGTTACAACAAGATATCGGTCTTTAGTCATTAATGCATAAAGGGGTGCTAACTTTGGGAATTAAAGCAAGAATGGTATGATTAATTTGTTTCAACAGCTTACCGTTAGTAAAAAAGTCTCGAATCGCTATGAAAACATCATTACCAACCACTTCCCAACTGTTCTTGAAAAATGCAGACGGGACCAGGGGACCGATTATCACCAATAGAAAACATGGCAATCTTTATTTCTTCATTTGAGACAGGTCGAACCATATGATCTCGAATACCAGTATCCAAACGTTTTGTAAATAAAGTAGGATTGTTTAAGGCTGTAGTATCACCTTCACTCCCCAAGTAGTGCTCATAATGCTGTACGAAAACCTTTGGAACAGAATTTCCCTCATGGTCCACATTATTCATATCACGAATAAAATCAATATGATTTGTTTGGGTTCGACTCTTTACAGTTTTGTGGAAGTAGGAAGTGTTCGAGTCTCCCACAGCCAACCACTCAATCTTGGCTCTTTGTTTTAAGAAACGCTCCTCGTCTAACACCGCTTCATTGAATGAATTAAGATATAAACTCTCCTCTTCTCGAAGGACCTGATTAGAAGGGTCACTATCCAACGCTTTTTGAGCTTTGTCTAACTCGTGTCTTAGTCTAACAACACGGTCATGGAGATTTCCCTGCTCCATTAATAGCTTTTGAAAAGGTGTTTTCAAATTCTTCATCTTTGTAACGATTTGGAACATAGTGTGACGCTCCACCCGTTTACCCCATTCACGTTGCACCACCTCAATGAAGCTCGGCTTAAAAACCAATAGGTTTGCAAATTTAAACGGTTTAGGCTTTGACTTACAAAGGTTTGGAATTTTGAGAACTGCCGGCGAGTGATCAGATATTCTGTAAGGTTGGAAGATTGCATAGGAACCTGTGAATTGCTCCAAGTACTCCATAGTGCCCATTACACGATCTATTTTCTTTAAAACGCCATCACTACCCTTCGGTTTTTTTATTCCAAGTATAGTGCAAACCCGAAGCATTGACATCACTAACTTCAATGTTACAAACACACTCCTTGAACTCCCTCATGGCTATGCTAGTTAGGGAGGAACCATCATAGCAATCTTCCAGGTTCAAAGAAGCGTTGAAATCTCCCATTAAAACCCACGACTGACCACTAACAAATGATTTGTGCACCTCCAAATTCTGCCATAGTATGCGTCTTGTTTTATAGGCATTGGCAACATATATAAACGAAAAAAATGCCACCTTGCGCTCAGCTTTAAACAAGACGTGTGTGTGCATAACTTGATCCGTTTGGGATATTATCATTACATCAACTATACCTGGGTCCCACCCAAGAATAATGCGAGATCCTTTATCACAAAGAGCCCCGTTTGAAGTCCAATTCCACTTCCTGAAAACCTTAGCACAAATGCGTTCCAAGCATGAGATGTCCACATGTGACTCCAATATAGCACAAATACTCAAGTGATTTTCATTCACCACTTGACGAACCTCATTTTGCTTTGGGGTACGGTTCAAACCCTGTATGTTCCAAGAAGCAACACTAACCATTAAGACCTTGTTGAACGGGAGTGCTTGCCCCCTCCGATTCTCACATTATTTGGTTTCATGAACGTACCTGTTTCATCATATACATTTTCAACCTCATCATCACTCCCATCATCATTCATGACATGAGTACCAGAAAGAGTTGTAAAAGAATTATGCGTTTTGAGTTCATTGGTTTTCTTAACATTGTTTGAAGTTGAAACCTCATTCTTAGAAGGCGCATTCTTAGAAGTAGACGCACCATTAGGATCTGGTTTATTACTCTTTGGGTGGTAGACAAATCTAGGCTTTGGTTTGTTTAACAAAACACCCCCCACATTCTTCGAGCTATCATTTCCACTTCCACTTGATTTCCCTTTACCTCGTTTTTTTCCCACATGTTGAAAGCCCTCATCAGGATCAGTAGCAAGAGCATGTGGTTCAACCACGACATGTTTGGGACAGTTATCAATGGTATGACCAAAGATATTACACGCCGTGCACCTAGGTGGTCTCCATTCGTACTCAACTAGAACAGTTTCTTTCGTATATCCCATTTTCTCTAATGAGGGTATAGCTACCACAAGACTACTAATTAGCTCCTTTTCAGAGCTAATCTCGATCATAGCACGAGCATAACTGTTCCGACCCCATGACTCCTCACACATAGTGGTCGTGTACGTGTCAAGCATTTTTGGTGTCCCAATTTTCGAGGCTATTAAGCTTAACCCATCAGCAGTGAACGCCCCCATTGGGACATCGTGTAATTTAACCCACACCGGTACCTTTGTGAGATCTTCTTTCATTAACGTCGTACTAGTAGTCCACTCCTTCAAAATGATAGGTGTATTTCTAATAATCCAAGGACCAGCTTCTAGGACATCCTCCATTCCTTTTCTAGTAGCAAATTTGAAAAAGAAGAAACCATTTGTGTTCATCATTGCTTTCTGTATACCAAACTTTGCCCATGCATTCCAAACATAGTGTTCAACAATTGGGAATGCAAGTCGCTTACCTATGAAGTACCCATACAGTGAGTTTGCAAGCCTCCCATTTACCTAAGCAACCGAAGACCGTGGGATGGTCAAATCAGCACCCTCCACACAATCTTGAATCTCAAGTTGTCGAAAGTTAACTTTGGTTTTTGGCGTTTCTGTTTGAACTGCATTCACGTACGACAATGGTTTCGTAGTTTGGCCACAATCCACTTTAACAGGTTCTTTAGTAGACACATTTGTTCCTTCCATCTCCTTGATAGTTTCGTTAAACGAGCTCAATAACGAGCTGATATCCTCCTCTCCCGTAGCATTACCCATCAGATCCTTGCCACACCTATTGAAACTAAGAATAAAATATGGACCCGGATACAAAGTGCTTGTATTAACGATCTTCATTTTCTTAAAAAAAAACTCCCCAACGTCCATGTCAAATTGGTACTAAGTCATGCACAGAGTAGCAAACCATATGTGAAGTCCTTAGAAAAAATGATGAAGAGTAACCCAGACTAATGGAACAAAGTTTAGGACCGAGTAGCAATGACGATAAAACAAAAGTTTTGCAGTACTCATCAGTCCGCCACCATCAGAACGAGCAGACGCGTGAGTCGTCTCCCCAGAATCTATTCGTCATGGTTTAAACAGTTCTTGAACGATTAAATGAATGTTTCAATGGATTGCTTCTAAGGTCACATCCCACAAAAATGGCGAAATCAAATAAACCAATCAGTGATAACTGATTAGATTGTATGTTATCGATATTGTGGCTTAGTTAACTGCATAAATCATATGAGTAAAGGATATGATTAATTAGAAGCTTGAAACTGGCCGGTGTTATCCGGTGGTCTGTCGCCGATCACGATTATGTCAGAGAGTGGGAGTCCATCATAAATTAGGCATCAACAAGACTTTGGACGCAAGAGACAGTGAGGATATATATTATGGATACATGCATGTATGGAGCAATGTACGCACAAAAGTTGTTTATCTAACCATTTGAAGAAAAAATAGGAAAAATGGTGAAAACCCAAAAACAACTAAGAGGGTATAAACGTAAAATCACGATAATTCTCAGTGTGCAAAGTAAAACTTCCCGTGTATATATCAATTCCCTATACATATATATTTTTTCCTAAAATATAAAGAAAATAAGAATAGTAAGGGATTTAATAACACAGCCCTGTGGATTTTAAGTACAGAATGTTCGAATTTACTAAATGTTGATCATGTTATTATGGAATGCTTTGTTTACCAAATCCCATTATTAATATTTATTAGCATCTAATATTAGAAAGTACACGGATTTTTTTATAGTATTGATATGATATATTTAAATTATTGGAAATAGCAAAGAAAAATGCTTTCGTGAGTCACAAGATACGAATTAGCCATTAAAAATCAGTGTTTCATCATAGTATATAACAAAGGGTTCTTTTGGGAGATGGCATGCAATATGCAAAAGCTATACTCTAATCTCTATAAACATTAGAACACTGGTTTGACGATCAATCCAACTTTGCTTCCACCATGTTTTCTGTTAAAGCATTTGTAAACTGGATAATGAAAAACCGGTTTGGTTTAACATGGAAAGCTTCGCCAAAAAAAGTGAAAGCTTCAAGAAAGTTGGTTGTGGGTTATGGACTATTTGGCGAAAACTACCCGTTCCCTTTAATGTGGAAAGCTTTTGCAAAAAAAGTAAAAGCTTTACGAAAGTGGGTCGCGGAAAAGGTTTTCAGAAGACAAAGTTCAGACTCCAATAAGCCAAATAGTACTTCCCAAGAACCGCGGTATTCGCTTTTGTTTATTTTTTAGTTTACTGTAATCATCAAACAAAAATTCAACTAAATCATTGATATGATCAAATTTCTTACTGTTTTAAGAAAAGTAACCTATCGGAATTCTTTTTGAAGTCATTAGTTTATCAGTTGATAAAGTCTACTCTTTTCACAATCTAAGTAAAGAGCTCAATCGGCCTAAAAATCTATTTTCTATACGCTTTGATACGATTTTTATTTATTTATTTTATAACTTCGATCTAGCATGGTGGTATCAATCTAAGCATGTTCACTTACCGTACAATATAATATATTCCTTCATAGGTGGTTCCAGTATAAGATAAGAATCAGAACTGATTTTGTGGTAGAAGTCTTGGTTTTGTTAAACGTTGGTGTGTATGTGCTTTGGAGAGTTGCTGACCGTGGGTTCATGATTCAGAATTTCATGGTATGTTCTTCATTGTTAATGCGTTTGATCTTGAAACCTTCATGGTCTCGTTTTATAAAGTGTCGCAAAGGTTGAACTTTCAATTCATATTCTTGGATTAGTCAGATTTGGTATTAATATGTAAATCTCGGATAGGTTGAATAAAAAACTTGTAATAACACTACAACCGTTGTAGTGTTATTACAACGTCTACACAACATCTGGTTGTTCTTTGCTAACTGTCTAAGTAGTTTTGTTGTGTACAAATCACGTGCCTTGTTATAAGTATGATTATCATACCTTGTAGAGCTATGGTTTTTTTGGTAACGGCATGATGGTGGAATTTATTTAAAAATAAAAAAAAAATCTTACAACCAATTAATGGTAATGATTAACTAATTATTTACTTAAGATGGTTGTTAACTATATCTTATAGCCTATGGCTAGCAATTCCATAAGCATTGTTACTAATTTTCTAATTATTTCATCTCCGATCCACACAGGTAAGCTTGCGCCACATTAGAAGTGGACACTTCCATACTATGATAACATCTAGTTTCAGTCATAAGGATAATAGACATATCGTAATGAACATGGCATGTTTTTACTTCCACGCGAAGATGGTAAGTTCCCGTGCCTTATAGTTATAACTTATGCAACTATTTATCCTAAGCTTTATGAAGGTTAATGTATGTAAGAAGGATTCCTTCTAAATTTGTTTGTTAGTATCTCAGTAACATCTATTTCTATTTATTTATTTTTCAAATTTTTTTATGCCTTAGACAGCTTTCAGCTTCATTTGATACTTGTTGTAATTTAAAAAGATTCGTAAATTCGTCTGGGGACAAAACCAAAATCCGTTTTGTAAGACTATCTTTTTCAGAAATACATATCAATGCTCAACATAATAAAGATTGAATTTAATTTTTCAATATCTTGAAAGCTGGATGAGCCAATAAAGCTAACGTTAACATTTATTCTTTAGAGTTATGTTAGACCCACAAAGAAACTCCCACAAAAACATCCGCAAGTTGACGTGCCAGCGTTTTATTGGTGTGATGTGTAACAGTTTCTCTCTCGTATCTCTTATTGAATCAATCAGTTTATGCCACATCAGGTTGTGGATTTTTTTTGTGAGACTTTCTTTGTGGCCCTAGCATTTCTCTATTCTTTATATGTAAACAAATTATTGGTTTCATCAGCTCAAACTAATTAAGTTTACTTCGCTGATTGATGCTTCATTTAACAGATTGTACGTAAACTTGGCCCAAAATTTCTACTGAAGTTGTACCTGGCTGGGGCTATAACTGGGTCGATCTTCTTCTTGTTGGACCGTGCTTTTAAAGAGGTATAAAGATCGATTCCAAGAGTTTTAAGAATTATTCTAATAGTGGCTCGTGTTTATTCCTAATAGCATAAAGTACCTTCATTATCATACGATTGATACCCTTGGTTCTGTGCCTATGAATAGGATTTTGATGATTTACTCTAATCTGAAAAGGATCAAATGAACTATTCATTATTCCAATAAATGACCCAATGGATCGTTTGTTTTATGAATATCCATTGTTCTCGGTCAGTTCGTTTGGACAGTCTCTTTAGCTAGATCGTGAATGGACACATGATGCATTTATAGAATAGAATGTGTTAGTTATAGTTATTCTTGTACTTAAACATTGCAATTTGTGAACACTTAATATAGCTCCAAACAACATAAACACATTCAAACAATGTCCATTTAGACACATTGTTTTTATGGGTATTCTGTATAACCACTGTTTACAAATTTCACATCACAGGTACAATGTTTTAACGCATTTTATTATTCCGCTAACTGCAGGGTAGATGCGGCTATATAGAATGTAGATTACTGGTACGTCTTTAGCTATCCAATGCATGTCTCTCCAAATGTTGTTCATGTATACGAAGTTAAATATCTGAATTTTTATTAGGGAGCAAGTGATGCAGTGCGGGCTATCCAGTTGTTTGATTTATTTTATAACCCAACAGAAACCTTTATGGGGTTTATATTACACAGCCCTTGTTTCATAAGGGTAAATTAAATTTCACATTATTGCAAAGATTGTATATAGTTAGCTTACGAATATCTTATGATTCTTATCTTTCATTTTATCGTTTCAGGGGATACAAATAGTGTGGCGAGATTTCCAATTATCATTAATGGTATGAGTTGTAGTTTTCTTAGTAACATTCTTCTTTTTTAACATACTGCATTACTGAGTATACAACTGATAAAATTTTATTACAAGCAAACACCATTGATACTGCAAGATTTTCATTATACGGAAAACTTTGACATACATGATACACTTACCACTTTGCCTACTAGTCATAAACTTATGGTAAAAGTTTATAACAATTTGCAGTTTAGGAATTTTTTTGGTTATTTTGAATTTGAACTGTTGATTCTTGACCTTGAAATTCAAAGGGTATATAACTGGTTTTTGTATTAGATGGACTCAAATAGTGATTTGAGAAATTCAAATTCCATTTAAGAATACTCTGTATTATCTTAATGGGTATTATTGTTTGCTATTTCAGAGAAACATAAAAGTTTCTGGGATTGCACACTTAGGTGGTGCTGCGGCTGCTGCCATCGCTTGGGCACTACAAATGAAGAAGCGTCGTCGAAATCATAAGTAGACTATCTTTTGTTAGATTATCGTGTTCCATGCTAAATTTGTCTCTTTTCCAACTTCTAATACCATTTTGATCATGTTCATACTTGAATATTTTTTAGGACTAGTTGTAGGATTATTATAAGTATCTAGTTTCATATTTTTGATCGAAAACAACATATATAAGTCAACACAATGAGTCAAAATATGAATATGAATATGAATATTTGAATATGCAAACATTTAAGCCAACACTAGTCGAGTTATTTTCTTGCTTCATAAAACTGTTAATACTTATTAAGGGTGGAAGAAGATTACTTTTTATCACATTAATTTGTTTCATTGGTGTACAAACATAAAACATGTTTGCAAATGAACGTGCATAGATCAAATTGTTATTTTTTTGTGTTAGGAACTTGGATGTAATAAGAAGATTTATACGCTTTTAAAAGTGGATAAATTTTATGTTTCTACCATCTAAGTGTACACTTAAGATGTAGCCAATAGATCTAGGGATACAATTCAGTCTCTATAACCTAATCAAAACCTAAAACACTCCATACTAATCTTTAACCAAAACCCATAACTATTCTGTATATTACTATAGCTTCACTAATGGTATCCTAACCTGCAGGTTTTGTGTAGCATCAGAATTAGGCAATTCCCACATGTTCAGTTGTCTTCACTAAATATATAAAAGATCACAGTAAAAGATCCATAAACATAATACAACACCGGAACACTCATAGAGGTATACAATCAAATCCATAATACGTAATATATATATAAAAAAAAAAAAAAACACCCATAATACTTTATAGTAAAAATCTTCCCAGCAGTCAAAGAACTTCAAAGCTGCAAAACAAAACAAAAATGTTTTAGTGACTTTCTACAAGCCAACACTACAAGCTGCATATACTATTATTAGCACTCAAATTATAGTAAACATGGTTTATTGTCAATAAAGCTTACCACTATCATTCCAAAAGCTGCTCCTGGCCCTGCTCCTGGCCCTGGCCCTGCTCCTGGCCTGCTCCTGCTCCTGGCCCTGCTCCTGCTGGCCCTGCTCACCCTGCTCCTGGCCTGCTCCTGCTCCTGCTCCTGACCCTGGTCATGGCCCTGGTCATTAGAAAGGAAAAAAACTCAGGTAAAAATAAGTACCAGTAAAAAAGAACAAATTTAAAAACAATCTTGTCCCCGTCACCTAGAGCATAATAAGTATGTGTACCAAAAAAAATTTAAAAATACCTCTTCGGCGCCATCGGGAGGTGGAAAATAAGCATTCCTAAGAAACACGTAATCAAAAAAAAAGATCAGTATTTATAAGTTTCATGTTGGGGAGGGGGAGGGGGGAGGGAATGATAAGATAGTACCTCTTTATAAATTAACCTGTTGAACCTCATAAATTAACCGACACCAGCTGTGGTGACATCATAAATTAACCTAAAAAAACTATTAAATTAATTTATAAATTATCATAAGTAAAAAATGATTATCTTAGTCAACCAAATATTCAATTTTTTTAGTTATTGTTAGGAAATCTTTGGAACCTGTTTTTTAATGACCAATAATGTGGAAAACATTTCCTATGGTGTCAATTCATTTTATAGTATAGATCATGTGCAACAATTCAGTATTAAAACGTGTAGTTTAAAACAGGATATCAACCAAAACATGAAGTTATCTTGTTATTTTTAAAACAAATATTGATTTGCTCCAAATAAACCTGCTTTGAAAGGTTTTGTGAAATTTTTTAAGGCATTTGATATAACAGCACGACAAACAAAGCAACAATGTAAACGCTACAAACCTCGTTTCTCTCACACAGTCGCTCTAAATCGTTTATCTCAAAATAACTATGAAATCCAATCTTACTTTTATACAGAGAAGACCAAAAAACGCAATGACAATTAATGCATCTTCGTAATAGAAACAAAAAAGATAACATCTACATAATGAAACCTAAAAAAAACACAAATGATACACACACGGACTAGAAAATGAAATCTAATCCTTCAACTAGTAGCACAGAACCATGCACACTAATATCATAGCAGAATTATTACATTAGTTAAATATTTTAGTACATTAGAATACACACAGATTGACATAAAAAAATTCGCAACCACACAATCACGTCTAACTAACTATATCGCAACAATCCTCAATCCCTATGGCTCATACCAACACTACATAAAGACGTCTAACTAGGCATCTGATATACAAATTCTACAGCTACAAAAACTTAAAACAACCTATATTCAATCAAATTTGAGATCTCTACGCTAAACGTCAAAACCAAATCAGCGGCTTTAAGCTTCAACAGCAACAATCTAAAGCAAAACCTACTAGTGAATGAACATGTATTACACATCTCCAAAGTTTAACCTAATAAACACAGTGATATTCATACATGAAAACATGGTCAATCAACAATTTATTTTAACACCCAAATCTAATGTATGCTAAACATGCATGAGCATAGTACTTGAATGCTAGCACTTCCAAAACCTAAACCTAACCAACAACCAATCAATAAATCCATAACAAACATCATCAATGAAAGAAATCGTTGTAAATAAACAAACAAACAAACAAAAAAAAAAAAAAAAAAAAAAAAGTGAATAAATTAATAAAAAAATAATATAAATTAATGATAATGGTAATATTTACAATAAAAAAAGTAACAAATAAGGTGAGAACACACATGATTCCCCTGTAAATAGTGTGGCCCAACGCTGCTCCAAAAAAGGCCAAAAACAAATACAAAAAAAATTTGCTGCTCTCTGCTTCATCTTCGCTCTGGACAACAGGAGCAGAATCATTCAATTCAGGCTTCAGAGTGATTTGCGGTGAGATTTCATGATACACACCAATAAGAATCAGAATGATTTGTTATTGGATTCCAATTGATTAGATTAACCAAGGTGATAAGAAACAGGTTAATGGATTCAATGGATTAACAAGTGAAATGATAGATTGTTGTTATTGAGAGTTTACAAGAGAGAAAATGGATTTATTGATCATAACTGGTTGTTACAAAATGAAAGATGAACAACTATGTAAAAGATAGAAAAGGCGGGAAAGTTGGTTAGGCTAAGAACTGTTGGAGTTGTGTCACGTGCACCTCATGTGCACAGCTCATAGCTGGTCACATGCACCTCACGTGCCTAACAGCTTATCTTAGCTTATACACATAACATTCCATCCCCCTTAGAATTAATCTTGTCCTCAAGATTAGCAATCAAATGTGGGAAATATCTTTTGAATTTCCTCAATGGGTTCCCATGTAGCATCCTCTTTTGACCCATTTGCCCATTGAATTAGCACAAACACAGTAGCACCATTGCCTTTCTTTGCCAATCTTCTATCCAACACAGCTACTGGCTCAACTAACATGACACCTTCAGCATCACAAGTTGGCAATGTACCATGATGAGTCACTGTACCTTTGCACTTTTTGAGCTGACTTACATGGAAAACATCATGAATTTGTGCAGTTGTTGGAAGTTGAAGCTTATAGGCCACTGCACCCACCTTTTGTTGTACCAGAAATGGACCAAAGTATTTTGGAGACAGCTTACTATACTTGTCCTTCCTCATAGTAACCTGCCTATGAGGTTGCAATTTGACATAAACCCACTCTCACACATCATAAGCCCTGTATGTCCTTCCTTTATCAGCATGGGATTTCATTCTATCTTGTGCTCTTTTTAAGTGAAATTTCAACTTGTCAATGGTTGCTTCTCTGACAGTGAGAGTTCTATCCACCACTTCTACTCTGCTGTCACCACCAATATAAGGCACATGAAGAGGAGGTTTCTGACCATATACAACTTCAAATGGTGTGGTATTGATTGCAGAATGATGGTTGGTGTTGTACCACCATTCAGCCAATGACAACCATTTTGACCACTGTTTGGGTTGTTCACCACACATACATCTCAAGTAGCACTCTAGACATCTATTCACTACCTCAGTTTGACCATCTGTTTGTGGATGGTAAGCTGAAGACATGTGCAACTTCACTTGTAGCAACTTGAATAACTCTTTCCAAAAAGTGCTGAGGAAAATCTTGTCTCTATCAGAAACAATGTTGTTTGGTAGACCATGGAGTTTATATATGTTGTCCAAGAAAACTTGTGCAACAGTTGTGGCAGTAAAAGGGTGAGTAAGGGCCATGAAATGAGCATACTTACTTAACCTATCCACCTCTACAAAGATCACATTTTTACCTTGGGACTTAAGTAAACCCTCCACAAAATCCATAGAGATACTAGACCAAATGAGATTAGGAATGGGTAAAGGTTGTAATAAACCTGGATAAGCAGCTAAGTCAGGCTTACATCTTTGACAAATGTCACATTCTCTAATCCATTGCTTCACTTGCTTCCTCATTTTTCTCCTACCGCAAAAGCGCGCAGTTGACCAAGTCAAAGCTTAAAGGCGGTGGTTCGAATCCGGACTCCAACTTGGTTAGCCAGTGTTGCCTAGGTAATTTACCGGGATATGCCTTCCTTGTTGGGTGGGGGGCTCGGTACCAAAAAGGTACACGGACTTGAGATGGTTCCGCCAAATACCATTTTTGCATAGCTTGTGAGTTGTTGTCTTCACTCCTGAATGTCCACCAACTGAATCACTATGCACTTGTTTGATTAATTCAGACCTGAGCTCTGGATTGTTGCCCACCACTAACTTGCCTTTTCTTCTTAGCTGAGAATTGTTGGTCCCGAAATGTATGAATGTGTAAGAGAGATTTGATAAATGAAATTGCAATATAATGATAACTTTGTAAATCTTTCCAACTATTGTAAAGTTGCAGAATGTCAAGTACACTTATACTAAGCGAATGGTTGTGTTTCGAACCATCGCGACTGTTCACAAAAGGTTGTGTTTGTTGCTGCTTCATTCGAACAGTCACAAGCCAAACATCACACCTTTTCGGTTCTAACTAAATTTTGTAAATAACTAACTTAACTAACTTAACCGCTATTCGGTTATTTACTTTATAACTAACACGTTTGGTCCTTGGAGTTTCTTGTATCCGAGAAGTATCATGCAAGATTACACGCTCACATTCTCCTCCTTAATCTTGAATGTTGCTTCGTCCTAAGTCTTGAACTCCGAGCATTTGTCGCATAGTTGCAAACTTGAGTCTTGCTAAGGCTTTTGTTAAAATATCTGCTCGTTGTAGTTCTCCATTTACGTGTTCGACTTTGATATGACCATTCTCTACACATTCCCTGATGAAATGATAGCGAATGTCAATGTGCTTGCTTCTTCCATGAAATACTGGGTTCTTCACGAGTTGTATAGCTGATATGTTGTCAACTCTAAGTGTTATCCTTTTTTCTTCTGATCTAGTCAATTCACTAAGTAAGCGTTTTAACCATAAAGCTTGACATGCTGCTGCAGTAGCTGCCATGAATTCTGATTCACATGATGATAGTGCCACTGTCGGTTGTTTCTGAGTACACCAAGTAATAGGTGACTCTCCAAAGTAAAATACTATGCCAGTAGTTCCTTTTCCTTGATCGGTGTTGATTCCATAACTACTGTCGCTGTAACCTGTAATTTTGCAGCCGCCTTCTTTCTTGTATATTATTCCATGCTCCTTTGTTCCTTTGATATATCGGATTACTTGTTTAACTGCCTTTAGGTGAATTTCCTTCGGGTCTTGCATGAATCTGCTGAGTAGTCCGACTGAGTAACTAAGATCTGGTCTTGTGTGCAGTAAGTACCTAAGACTTCCAATTAAGCTACGGTAGTAAGTTGCGTCAACTGGGTTTCCACTATCTTCCGCCTTGACCAACTTAGTGCCGGGATCCATAGGTATCTTTGTATCATTACTGCCCGTCATAGTTGTTTCCTTCAAGATCTTGTTAATATATCCTGTCAGCTTGATTGTAATTTCTCCTCCTGTCTGTGTAACTTCTATCCCAAGGTAGTAAGCTAGCAACCCTAAGTCGCTCATTTCGAATTTATCTTCCATCTGGGATTTGAACAAGTCTAATTCTTTCTTTGGAGTGCCGGTGATTATCAAATCGTCTACATATACTCCAACAATAAGCGTAGAAGTCTTGCTTCTCTTCGTGTAAATGGCTTGTTCGAGATTACATTTCTTGAAATCTAATGACTTCAATGTTTGATCAAGCTTCATGTTCCAAGCTCTAGGTGCTTGTCTTAAGCCGTACAAAGCTTTAGTTAGCTTGTAGACTTTATCGGTGTTTCCTTGCTGAATAAACCCTTCTGGTTGTTTGACATAGACTTCTTCCTTCAATTCTCCATGTAAAAATGCTGATTTTACATCTAAGTGGTGTACTGGCCAACCATTATATGTTGCTAGTGCTAATATTAATCGAACTGTTTCTATCCTAGCAACTGGTGCGAATACTTCATCGAAGTCTATTCCTTGTTCTTGTACATATCCTTTCGCCACTAATCTTGCCTTGTACTTAATGATCTTACCGTGTGCATCTCTTTTGGTTTTGTAAACCCATTTAAGTCCGATTGCTTTCTGGTCTTCAGGCAATGTAGTAAGAGTCCATGTGTTATTCTTGTTGATCGAATCTAATTCTAATTCCATGGCCTCAATCCATTTCTTGTCTGATGATGCTTCCTTGTAGTTACGAGGTTCTTCTTCTGTGAAGAGTAAACTAGGTGTTTCTACTATGCTTGCTGTTTCATAAATTGCTCTTAAGTCCTTTAAACCTCTAACTGGTGTATGATCATATCTTCCTGAGCTTCCTAACGAGCTTCTAAGTGAACTAATAGTAGCGTCTCTTTCACTTTCTGAGTTGGGTTCGTAAGTGTATGTTGGTGGTGTAACTGGTGATTCGGGATCTGGTATTGCATCTGGTATGTGATCCTCTACATGATACGTGTCATCAACATTTTCAATGTTGATTGGTGTAGGAGTTTCAGTGTCAACTTCGTCTACTACAAAACTAGTCCAAAAGGTGTCTTGTGTACTTGTATCATCTTCATTATTATCCCAGTTCCACGGTTTCGTTTCCATAAACTTTACGTCCCTACTAACATGTTTCTTCTTTCTTACTGGATCATATAGCCTACATGCTTTCGATCCTTCCTCTACTCCTAAATAAACCATCGGTATGCTTCTATCATCTAACTTCTTCAAGTGAGGTATCGTTATTTTAGCATAAGCTGTGCATCCGAATATTCTTAGGTATTCCAGATTCGGTTTTCTGTTGTAGAGTGCTTCATATGGTGTTTTATCTATCAGGGCCTTCGTAGGTACCTTGTTGAGTATATAAATGGCGTGTCGTACTGCTTCCGCCCAAAAAGTTAAGGGTAACTTCATTGCTTTCATCATACTCCTAGTCGTCGATAAAACTGTCCTATTCCTTCTTTCTACTACACCATTTTGTTGTGGTGAGTATGGTGCTGTTAGCTGTCTAGCTATACCATTCTCCTTACAGTACTTGGTGAATTCATTAGATGTAAATTCACCTCCTCTATCCGTTCTTAGCATCTTTAATTTCAATTTCAGCTCCATTTCAACCTTTAGTCTAAATTCCTTAAATGTATCAAATGTCTGATCCTTCGATGTAAGAAAATAAGCCCACATGAATCGTGTACAATCATCTACTAATAAGAAGATGATCTTCTTTCCAGAGTGTGTTGCTGGACTTATAGGACCACAAAGATCTCCATAAACTAAGTCTAATGGATTCTTTGATCTGAATTTAGCTTGATTCGGAAATGGTGTTCTAATGTGTTTTCCTAATAAACATGCATCACAAACTTGTCCTGCATGACTTATTCGGGGTACTCCATCTACTAAACCCTTTCTCGTCATCTTGTTTATAACATCAAAGTTAAGATGACCTAATCTAGCATGCCATAACCATGCTTGGCTGTCTATATTTGCTAAGAGGCATATAGGTGTTTCAATATGTAGTCTAATACTGTAAAGTCGATTCTTAGATCGTTCTACTTTCATCAACAACTTCTTGTTCTTATCATACAAAGTCAGTATATTTTCATCCATGATGATTTTGCAACCTATTTCGGTAAGTTGTCCGAGACTAAGTATGTTACTCTTGAGGTTTGGAATGTAGTAAACGTCCGATACTATCTTTTGTTCTTGGTTTCTACATCCTAATAATATTGAACCTCTACCCTTTATCTCTACATACGATCCATCTCCAAAACGAACGCGTCCCGTGATGCTTTCGTCAATATCTTTAAAATGACTCTTGGTTCCGGTCATATGGTTACTTGCACCATTATCTAAATACCATATGCTAGCATCTGTTGTAGCATACTTTTGGGGTTGTATCTGACCTTCGTTTAATAGAACTTCGTGAGTTTCGTGTTTAGCCATTAATAGTGATGGTTCATCGTCTTCTAAGATAAGGTTTGATTGCTCTTGATTTGTTGATGGTTTTCTACATTCATTCTTTACATGTCCTAATTTTCCGCAGTTGTAACATGTAACTTTACTCTTATCCCACCTTGGTTTATTGTTTCTATCTCTATGGGATGAGTTTCCGCCATTCGAGTCATTTTTATTTCCCTTATTCTGCCAGTTTCCTCGTGAGTAGTTTGATCTACCACCGCGTTTGAAAAAACGTTTTCCTTTCTTAAAGTGTTCACCTTGTGTGAATAGTAAATTATCCTGGCTTTCTACTTGTCCTCCCTTTCGGAGTTTAATCCTTTCCTCGAATGCCTTAAGTCTACCAACAATCTCATCTAACGTAGTGTTATCGAGATCATTTGTCTGTTCTATGGATGCTACTACTTGAATGAACCTATCTGGTGTGGAGTCTAATAGTTTTCGTACTAAAAGTGATTCATCCAAAGTCTTTCCTAATTCTTTTGCCTTCGTGGCATAACCATTTAATTTGGCTGTAAATGCATCCACCGTGTCATCCTCCTTCATTTGAAGAGTCTGAAATCCAATCATCAATGATTGTAATCGTGCTTGTTGCACTTTTTCTTCTCCAACGTGTCTCCTTTTTAACGATTCCCATAATTCTTTCGCCGTTTTACAACTAGCCACTTGTAATATTACATCTTCGGTCAAGGCTTGATATAAGAAAGCTAATGTTGATTTATCCTTCTTATCATCTAGTTGTGTGCCTTCCTTAGTTTCTATTGTATCCCATAAGCCTTGTGCTTCTAGTATAACCCTTATTTGTATAGTCCAAACTGTGTAGTTTGTGGTTTTAAGTTTTGGGCATGTGTATTGTGCAAAAGGTGTTACGAGTTTTGGTAATGATGTGCTAGTGTCTTCTCCGGACATTTTTCTAGAGTTTATAATCTTCACTTCTATGTGTGGGAATTTCTAACTTGTGGTAACGCTTAAAACTACGGGAACAAGATATAGTTTTCGGGAAAACTTAATAGGTACTATGGATTTCTAATAGTATAAACTATGTATCTATACTAAAATATGAAATGAAATCCAAAGAGGTGTTTCGAATTTTTGACCTTGTGTGTTTAACACACGCGTTTCCTTTGATGTTGATATGTGAATGAACCAACTAACTTTTCCCTCGTTTTTCCAAATTCAATCCGTGTATACTTGTTACTCGACTTGAATTCTTCACAATTTACCACTCTTCTTCGTACCACGTTGTAATTCGACTTGTAAAGATGTCCTAAACAATGTTTTCTTGTCTCGGTTTCTTTTCCAAGTCGTGTCTTGTCCAAGATAAACAAGTGCTGTCCTTGTCTTCTTTGTTCCAAAACGTTGCGGACTCTCGAGCCCTCCAAAATACTCTTCGGTATTCTGTTCCAAAAGACCAAGCGGACTGCTTGTCTTTGTTGTCCTTCTCGACTGTATTCTGCCAACAAGTATCGTCCTTGTTGCTTCTTCGTTGCTTGTATTCTCAATATGTTCCACACCTTTTCTGTATCGCTAGCGTCAAAGTCAAAACAATCTTCAATTGTTTTCTGCTTTTATTTTCTCACGGTATACCCTTCTTCTCTCCAAGCAAACGTCTCTTCTTTCTTTCTTTTCCAGGCGTACGTCTTCTCTTTTTTCTCCTTTGTCCGCGACAAAGAGTCGTATGTTGTATGAAAACTTGAAGGCCAACAGAAAGTATACAAAGTTCTTTTTGTATAAAAATCTGTTGCGTCCAAAAATCAATCCAACAATCAAGTCACCACTTCGTTTGGTGCTTATTCGAATGCAATTTCTACACAAGTACGGTCGTGCACTACTTTCCTCGCGTCTAAAGTTATCTAGTATCACGTATATAAGGTCTATACGCTACGGTTTTGTTTTAGTTTTCCTGAAAACGAGATGTTTCCAGTAACTTGTTTTTCTTTGGTTCTCGTTTGTTTCAACTGGTTTGTAATTCGGTTTGTGAAAGACAAACGTTGGCTCTTGATGCCAAATGTTGGTCCCGAAATGTATGAATGTGTAAGAGAGATTTGATAAATGAAATTGCAATATAATGATAACTTTGTAAATCTTTCCAACTATTGTAAAGTTGCAGAATGTCAAGTACTTATACTAAGCGAATGGTTGTGTTTCGAACCATCGCGACTGTTCACAAAAGGTTGTGTTTGTTGCTGCTTCATTCGAACAGTCACAAGCCAAACATCACACCTTTTCGGTTCTAACTAAATTCTGTAAATAACTAACTTAACTAACTTAACCGCTATTCGGTTATTTACTTTATAACTAACACGTTTGGTCCTTGGAGTTTCTTGTATCCGAGAAGTATCATGCAAGATTACACGCTCACAAGAATTAGCCCAAGTATAATGTCCTGTAGGCAGTGCACCATTTTGTAATTGCTGAATCAACATCTGTAAGTCAGTATCATGGTCCCAACTATCCACAATTTTCTCATACAAAGTAGTGTTGATAGTAGAAGAAACCACAGTTAAAAGTTCACCCTGATGTAGTCTTGACAATGCATCAGCAGTGACATTTTCAACTCCTTTCTTGTATTGAATCTCATAGTCAAATCCCATAAGCTTGGGTAACCACTTGACTTGAGCTGGAGTTGTCATTCTCTGATCCAAAAGGTATTTTAGACTAAAATGGTCAGTTTTAATCTTAAAATGCCTATCCAATAGGTACCCTCTCCATTTTTTCAAAGCCTGCACAATTGCTAGAAATTCTTTCTCATAAGTGGACAATAGCTGATGTTTGGGAGATAGTGTCTTACTAAGGAAAGCTATTGGATGGCCTTCTTGCGAAAGTACTACCCCCAATCCCACTCCTGAAGCATCAGTCTCCACATTAAATTCTTTTGAAAAATCAGGCAATTTCAAAACTGGAGCACTCACCATGGCTACCTTTAGTTGTTCAAAAGCTGATTGAGCATCACCATTCCAAGTAAAAGCATTCTTCTTTAACAATTGAGTCAGGGGCTTACTAATACTTGCATAGCCTTTGATAAACCTTCTATAGTAACTAGTGAGACTTAAGAACCCTCTGAGTTGTTTGATGTTAGCTGGTACATGCCAATTAACCATAGCTTGGATCTTATCTGGTTCAGTTGCCACACCATCGGCTGAGATAACATGACCCAAGTATTCCACTTGTACAACTCCAAATATACACTTGCTGAGTTTTGCATACAATTTGTGACATCTCATAGTTTCTAAAACAGTCTTCACATGATCAACATGAATTTCCATACTAGGACTGTATATCAAAATGTCATCAAAGAACACTAGAACAAACTTTCTGAGGTAAGCTTGAAATACCTCATTCATAAGGGCTTGAAATGTTGATGGAGCATTTGTTAACCCAAATGGCATAACCAAGAACTCATAATGGCCCTCATGTGTCCTGAATGCTGTCTTAGCTATGTCTTCCTCATGCATCCTGATTTGATGGTATCCAGACCTCAAATCTAACTTAGTGAACACTGGTGACCCATGTAATTCATCAATTAACTCTTCTATAATGGGTATTGGAAACTTGTCCTTCACAGTATTCTTGTTGAGTTGTCTGTAATCTATACACATCCTCCATGAATTATCTTTCTTCTTGACCATCACAATAGGAGATGAGAAAGGGCTATGACTCCAATTCCTTGACCATACTTTCAAGTGCATCCTTTTGGGTTGGTGGGTGTCTATATGGTCTAATATTCACTGGCACAACTCCTTGTATCAATGGAATTCTATGGTCATACTCTCTCTCCGTGGTGGTAATTCAGTTGGTATAGCAAAAACATCTTCATATTGGTCAATCACCAACTGCAAATTTGGGTCAATTGTAGATGTTCCACTTTCAACCTTCATACAACTTAGCTTCTATCTCAGGAATTACACATAACACCATTGAATGAAGTTGAGCTTGTGGAGGCTGTTTGAGAGCTTTTTGTGCATTCTTGTGACCCAACCACTCCAAATTTGATTTTTTTGTTCCCCTGAGTAACACTCTTTTACCCATATACTTGAATTCCATCCTGAGCTCATTGAAATTAAAAATCATATCTCCCAAAGTTGCCAACCACTGTATACCCAACACCATTTCACATCCACCCAATGGTAGTAACATGACATCAGTAGAAAATGGTATATTGCCAAACTGCCATTGAAAATCCTTACATTCTGAATCAGTGATCAAATTTGTCCCATTGGCAACTGTTACAGCTAGAGGACAAGTTGGTTTTACATTGCAACCCAACTTTTTAGCTACTCCTTTGTCCACAAAGTTGTGAGTGGAACCACAGTCAACCAAAATGTGAATATCATGCTTTCCTGATTTTCCAATAACTCTTATAGTTTGAAAATTAGTAATGCCAGTTAAAGCATGGAGAGAAATTTGTGGTGCCTGCAATGTTAGTTTTAACGGATAATAAATTAATATAACAGTGGCATCAAGAGCCGTTAATACATGTAATATATTACCGAAACACATAAAATTGAATCGTTTGATTATTACATGCTTGGTGTTCTTATGTTTTTTTAAATCTCTCTTAAACCCTAGATTTTTTTTAATAAGTCGACTTCTATTTATTTTTTATAAATGTCGAATTTTTTTTTAATAAAATTAGGGTTTTGGAATTTTGAATAAAAACTTGTAGAAACCCTAGGTTGCATGTAATATTTATGTGTATATAAATGGATATTGGTGATATGCCGTTTGGTTGTGTTCCTGATTGACATGATTATATGTTTCTAATATGTGCTATTTGGGCATCCATGACAAACCATGCATGTGTTGTTATGGATTATGTTTTGTTTGATTTCATGCTTATTTATGCGATTCTATTATAATTGATAAGTTGTTTAGTAAATATTATGAATAAAGATTACTAAAATTTGATTAATTATAAAATTAGGGAAGACCCTATTAATCGTGTATTAAATCAATTGTGTGTTTTAAATTGATTTTATTTGCATGTCCATTATTGTTGTCGTTTGTTTATTTTATTTAATTACTTTTGTTTTATATGTTTTGTGACATGATAGTAACAAAAGGGGAATTTCAAAAATAAAATATTAAACGGACTTAATAATGGTGAAATCTTGTTTTGAGCTTACATATAAATCTTGAACTTTTGGTTGATTGATCGCGACTGTATTAAGTGGTTGTAAGGTGAAACTATTTTGACAAACTATAAAGTGGGTATAAGGATGGCTTAGCATTAAATTGCGGCCTTAGTGAGCCTCCATTCTGGCTTGACGCCCGCCTGTGAGTCAAATTTAGTTTTACCTAACATCCATGATAACTACGAAGCGCTTAAGGTAAAGTTGTAAGTTTCTCAACGCCTCAATCAAAACTTTGGAGATTTAAGCTCGTAAAGAAACTAATGAGTAAAGTTTTTTACATGAAACATATGCTACAAGATGAATGTATGACATCTTTGTACATATATTTTGATTACACACATCAAATTTACTACCCTTAAATTCAAGTTATATGCCATCCAATGAAACGGAAACACCTAAAATTGGGTCTACGTCAGGGCGTAACCTGCCTAGATTGCAATGAAAGGGCAAATTACATGATTTCATCACTAGCAGATCAACTGGTGTGGTGGAATTATGTAAGTTTGTTGTTTATTAAATTGGTTAACTTAATTGAGTTGATAGTGGGACTGATCACTCAAGGCATAAGAAGATGGGGATAAAACATGATTACATTGCAACTGCGGTTGGCAAATATGTAAATCCCATCGATTCTAGGAATTGCAATTGAATATTGGCAATTGAGGTTCGACTCGTACCTTATTGAATACCGTCATCACTAGCAGATCAACTGATGTGATGAACCTATGTCAATTTGGATCCTAGTTTTTCAGTGAAAATTAAATGGTTATATGATTATGAACCATGGGTATTTAATTTTCTTGAAAATTTAATTATCGAAAATACTAAAATTGAATTTTGTAATTCTTTTTAACGTATTAATGCAACATTAAAGCCGTAAACGTGGTTTGGTCTTAAATTGGTAAATTGATCTAATTCTGCTTTCAAACATAATGTTTGATTGAGAAAAATTTACCGAAATGAAAGAAAGTCTATTTTCCATGAGAGAAGAATAAAACTCAATCCTATTCCTTTTCATGATTGAGAAAGGTATGATAGGAATATAAGAATAAGACTCAATCCTAAGTCTATTTTCCATGAGAGAAGAATAAGACTCAATCCTATTCCTTTTCATGATTGAGAAAGGTATGACAGGAACATTAGAATTGTCTACATTCTAATATATAACTCAAGAGTATTGCACATGCTATTTCCATAAGAAATTTCATTACCCTTATTTGGTGAATGAATTCTTCTATAACAAACAATGCATTTGGTTAAATGGAAAATATGAGTTATTAGAAGCTGGACAGATTACCGCAAAATTGGTAAAAGGCAAACCTAGTATTTTATCTAGTTGATGTGCTTTAAAGGTGCTACATACCATTATGGGGATGGTAGGCCTATTAAGGAAGAATCTGCATGCCCAAATTCTTCAAGTTAATATCATTAATATAGTAGAATACACATTTTAGAACCTGAGTAATTATTACGTATGGGTTTTTCTAAATGTGCAGGAAAGTAAAAACAAGCAAATTGTTTCCACTGGTTATGAAACACGTACAATGTTGTCAAATCCAGTGGGAGCTTTGTGTTGTTTACTGAATATAGAGTTATTGTTGTGTTCTCTAATTCAGTGGGAGCTACAAGACTTAATTTCTGTGTAGTAGCCCAGTTTATTTTAAGATAATTACTTTCAAATTGTAGACACTCATGCTTTTAAGATAGCCATGTGCGTTTCCTGACAAGACAAAGTAGTCCTACATCTACTAGTTAACTTATGACACTAATCATATTGAATCACATAAACAAACATATGTTGTGTTGTTTATATACTACATGGTATTGTTCAATGCACAAGTGGGAGAGTTGTTTATTGTGTGCAAAGGAACAATACATAGAAATATGATTAAAGGATTCTCTTAATTGCAATATAAGAGATCTATGTTATAATAGGACTTATACATTTAATGTGTAAAGGTATCTTATGTAGAACATGTGTCAAGATTATTATAAAGACTACTATTATGTCTTATGATATTCAAATTAAAAGAAACACTTGAATTTACAATTTACGTCAGGGTGTAACCTGCCTAGATTGCAATAGAAAGGTAAACTACACGATTTCATTACTAGCAGATCAACTGATGTAATGGAATTATGTGAGTTTGCAGTTTCTTAAATTGGATAATTCATAAAATGACATAAACAAATGAAGTAGTAAATTAACTTGAAATTACTATTGAAACCAAGTGGTGGTGTTCACAAATACTTTAGTTATTTATGTTTATATCTTCTTATAAACATGAAGTCTTTTAACTATTACAAGACTTATAATAAAGTAAGACGTTAAACTTGTTATGTTTCAAACAAGAAATCATTGAGTTGATCAATGATGTACAACGTAAAGTGGGAATATAACAGTTTATGTCTTCTTAAGACATGAACATGAAGTAACTTGTTCAAAAGGTACTTATATTATATAGCATGCAATGGGCTTGGAAATTCTATTGTACCATTAAGTTGACTTAGTTGGTAAATAGGTAAGCCAAAGAGAATAAGTTTATCTTACATATTGTTAGTTTGTCTCACAATATTAATTCTAATGAAACGTCACAAGTTGGTAGTGTGTTCAATTAGGAAAAATCAAACTCTTGTTATATTGTTTGATTAAAAGATAAATGTGACTTCTTTTCTTCCAAAAGTTATCAAGGTTAGAAAATTGAGTATGGATTGAATATACTCAATAAGACTCCAACCTAGAAGATTAAATAAGACGTTATGGAATGTGATGAATCACATTAAAGTCTTAAAATGAAGTTATGATTTTGTTAATAAGTAGTATTGAGAGTCAGGAACTGTAAAATGTTTTTCTAATATCCCAAATGAGAACGATTTTGTGTTGCTCATCTTGCTAAAGTATTTATAGATAAAATGCAAAAGGCAAGTGGGAGTTTTGTTTAGATCTTGAAATATCAAAAGTACAAAATACATAATCTTCTAAAACCACACTAGTGAAAATCATGATGAGGTTTGAAATGTAAAGGTTAAATCTCAACATGATGAAACTCTCATTCATAGATCCGTAGGGATGTCTCATATATTTAATTAATATGCTGAGAATTATGAATTACAGGATCAAAGTAAGCCTGTTAATCATAATGACGCATTTACTAATTATGGTAAATTGCTCATACTATGAATGTTAAGATGTTGTCCATAAAGATAAGTCAACTTTGAAAACTTGGTTTATCTTAATGAATATGAGTTTCTGCAAGAGAAGAAAAACCCTAGAGGTTTAAATCTTTGCATAAAGAATCATATGGAAAAAATTGTATACATATTTTAATGTATGTCTTATGACAAGATTATTAATCATACTTAAGTAATTAACTATGATTGAATACTCTTTCCTAAGCACATTAAAAATACAAAGATGGTAATTGTCATACTCATTTTTATGAATATGAAATTTGACAATGGATTATAAAACCTCTTTCTTATATAATTACTTAAGCGAGGACGATGAGTAATTAAGAGTTTTATGAATTCATTTAATATTTGAAAGTATACAAAATGCAAGAATCCAAGTATGGATAGATGCATGCATCAAGGAGATAAATCTTATGTTTAGATATTAAATTCATGTTTTGATTTATAATTTAAAATAAGATAACTCCTAAGTAATTCTGAAAGCTAGTGGAAGTATTATGTTTACTTACTTAAATCATATATGTTGTATAACATATAGGAAGTAACATTCTATATAAGTTAAGTGTTGAGTCATAACTTGGAATGAAACTTTACATGAAAGATTTAATAAGTAAAATATACAACCTTGAATATATGTTTATTGATGTAAACATGTGCGGTAAATGAATCTAATAGAACATGATATATCATTTAGAAAGTTTAAATGGATATGTAGTACATGAATGAAATTTAAGTTGGACACAAGAATTTTTCATGTACATCATGTTGTTGTTATATCATGCTTTGATAAAAGATGATTTGACAACATTGATATCTAATTGAAAGATATTAGATAAGTTGTGTAATGAATATTCTAAAGGAATATATTTGAATATAGAATCACTGGAACAATTTCTAGATTCAATAAATGAACAATTTGTAAAATTGTCATAGCCAACAAACTTGAAAGTTTGTAAGGAATAAAACATTACACATTGAAGTTTACGGAAAAGAGCATATTGTTGTTTGCATACAATGATGCTAATAAAATTGAGATGACACTCAATACTAGTCATGGAAGGATTTCATCCTTGTTAATAGCCATGTGTACTAGTTATGCTTAACGAAAAGCATAGTTGCATTATACGTTAAAGAATAAGAATACTTTAAACTTTAAAAGGTTTGGAAGTTTAATTATCATAAATTATATGCTGAGGATGTCATACACATTTTATGATGTATTATGTGGTTATATCAAATTATTTGAATGCGCATATACAAGAATTTCGTTATTGAAATAAGTATTCTCAAAATTCCGATAGATCAAAGTTAGTTGAATAATGCCTTGTCAACAAGTATGATTACTTGAGGCATAATTGTCAACAAGTATGATTGGTATTACTTGAGACAAAATTCATTAACGAGAATTTTCATGCATTGATCTATTTAGTATTTGGATAAGGGATGTTAAGCAATTATTATTAAATAATGAATTAAAGTACTGAGTACGTTTGTTTTCATTAATAATAGATTATATCCTATATTTGCATTTTTAATCCATGAATAACTTATGTTATGTTATTCTAAATAGTCCGTTGTCAATTAATGATATGGGAGTATCATTGAACTAAGACAAATCTGAGTTTTGGTATAATATATTAAAATATATTGATGCGTGGACATGCCAAATTCACATGATATTCAATAATGGAAAATTTGAATATAGGACAAAATCCCAATTACATGATTATACTTATGGATGTTGTCATTATAGTGAATCATGAATATTTATCCTCAGACTTGAGATACCAAGTAACTACTGTGGATGTAGCTCATTTTCTGTGAGATAATCTAATGCTATCCGTAACTGGTAGTTATAAGGATTATTTTCAGATGTGATGCGAAGTTCATAGGTTACGCTTGTAGTCAATAACAGGATTTGGTTCCTTCAAATTTGTTTTGAAGTTTAATATTGTTTGGCCACTCGTAGGATTAACAAGATGTTTGCATGGCCATGCCCAAGGTCTATCTGGAATGCGTTCAGATGAATTGGTAATATTGCTTGATCATAAATAACGAGAAACACTAGTTAATTATGGAATGACTTCGATCCATATACATAGTATTAGAATCAAAAGGATAAGTATGATGATGAATCATCAAATGTGTTTTTTTCCAGGAAAACCATACTCGAGATCGTTCTGGGGACATTGGCGTGTTATGCTAGACTAACCATTGTCATTATTACATTAATGTATATCTGAGTGGGAGCTGTTAGTTTTAACGGATAAAAATTAATGAATATGTCCGGACTCGAACTCGAGACTTCGGGATTGCACACTTTATGTATGAGTTTCAATTAATTAATAATTATTGTTTTAGTGACGAATAATTATTAAATTCACGAAATGATCACTTAACGGTACCTAACGACCGTTAGACAAAAGATGAAGGACCAGATTTGAAATTGAATTAAAGAATGCTATGGATTGGGCTTGTGTGACCCATGTTTGGCCGATCCATGCCCTCTAGGGCTTGTGATTGTGTCTTTTGCTCCAAGCTACGAGAATAGTATAAATACATGCCTTCATGTATTCACTTTGTCATCCCTTGATTCATTTGCAATCTTATTCTTCTTCTTCTCTCTTATTGAGCCTAGAAATCGAACTACACCCTTATAGGGTTCCTACTAGATTTCCTAAGCTCAAATCCATTCTGGTTTTAGTTGATCAACTACACCCTTCTAGGGTTCCTACGCGATCTTCTAAACATTGTGTTTGGATTGCTTATGAATTAAGAACCTAGCTTTTCTTATTGAAACGCTACTAATACGTGTGTTCAAGAACGAAGTGTTGGCATACTTTTGCTAACAAGGTGATTTGCCCTATTCGACTAACCCTGGTCGATCCACCATTAAACCCTAATTAGGGTTTATAGTTCTTGTTCATTGATTTCTTGTTATTGCTAGAAATCACAAAGAGGTACGCATCCTTTTATATTCGGTTAATTTATTTACATGTATTTGATCTATTCCGCTGCGTACTCTTTGATGTTTAGGTGTTTATACTATTGTTATGATTCACATATTCCAACAGTGGCATCAAGAGCCGTTAATACATGTAATATATTACCGAAACACATAAAATTGAATCGTTTGATTATTACATGCTTGGTGTTCTTATGTTTTTTAAATCTCTCTTAAACCTTAGATTTTTTTATTAATAAGTCGACTTCTATTTATTTTTTATAAATGTCAAATTTTTTTAATAAAATTAGGGTTTTGGAATTTTGAATAAAAACTTGTAGAAACCCTAGGTTGCATGTAATATTTATGTGTATATAAATGGATATTGATGATATGTCGTTTGGTTGTGTTCCTGATTGACATGATTATATGTTTGTAATATGTGCTATTTGGGCATCCATGACAAACCATGCATGTGTTGTCTTGGATTATGATGATTTGGTTTTAAGATTTCATGCTTATTATGCGATTTCATTATAATTGATAAATTATTTAGTAAATATTATGAATAAAGATTACTAAAATTTGATTAATTATAAAATTAGGGAAGACCCTATTAATCGTGTATTAAATCAATTGTGTGTTTTAAATTGATTTTATTTGCATGTCCATTATTGTTATCGTTTGTTTATTTTATTTAATTACTTTCGTTTTATATGTTTTGTGACATGATAGTAACAAAAGGGTAATTTCAAAAATAAAATATTAAACTGACTTAATAATGGTGAAATCTTGTTTTGAGCTTACATATAAATCTTGAACTTTTGGTTGATTGATCGCGACTGTATTAAGTGGTTGTAAGGTGAAACTATTTTGACAAACTATAAAGTGGGTATAAGGATGGCTTAGCATTAAATTGCGGCCTTAGTGAGCCTCCATTCTGGCTTGACGCCCGCCTATGAGTCAAATTTAGTTTTACCTAACATCCATGATAACTACGAAGCACTTAAGGAAAAGTTGTAAGTTTCTCAACGCCTTAATCAAAACTTTGGAGATTTAAGCTCGTAAAGAAACTAATGAGTAAAGTTTTTTACATGAAACATATGCTACAAGATGAATGCATGACATCTTTGTACATATATTTTGATTACACACATCAAATTTACTACCCTTAAATTCAAGTTATATACCATCCAATGAAACGGAAACACCTAAAATTGGGTCTACGTCAGGGCGTAACATGGCTAGATTGCAATGGAAGGGCAAATTACATGATTTCATCGCTAGCAGATCAACATGTGTGGTGGAATTATGTAAGTTTGATGTTTCTTAAGTTGGTTAACTTAATTAAGTTGATAGTGGGACTGATCACTCAAGGCAAAAGAAGATGGGGGATAAAACATGCTTACATTGCAACTGCTGTTGGCAAATATGTAAATCCCATCGATTCTAGGAATTGCAATTGAATATTGGCAATTGAGGTTCGACTCGTACCTTATTGAATACCGTCATCACTAGCAGATCAACTTGTGTGATGAACCTATGTCAATTTGGATCCTAGTTTTTCAGTGAAAATTAAATGGTTATATGATTATGAACCATGGGTATTTAATTTTCTTGAAAATTTAATTATCGAAAATACTAAAATTGAATTTTGTAATTCTTTTTAATATATTAATGCAACATTAAAGCCGTAAATGTGGTTGGTCTTAAATTGGTAAATTGATCTAATTCTGCTTTCAAACATAATGTTTGATTTACCAAAATGACAGAAAGTCTATTTTCGATGAGAGAAGAATAAGACTCAATCCTATTCCTTTTCATGATTGAGAAAGGTATGATAGGGACATTAGAATAAGACTCAATCCTAAGTCTATTTTCCATGAGAGAAGAATAAGACTCAATCCTATTCCTTTTCATGATGGAGAAAGGTATGATAGGAACATTAGAATTGTCTACATTCTAATATATAACTCATAGCAATCTTTAATATTTAAGGATATAGCACATCTTATTTTTCATAAGAAATTTCATTACCCTAATTTGGTGAATGAATTCTTCTATAACAAACAAGGCATTTGGTTAAATGGAAAATATGAGTTATTAGAAGCTGGACAGATTACCGCAAAAATTGGTAAAAGGCAAAGCTAGTATTTTATCTAGTTGTTGTGCTTTAAAGGTGCTACATACCATTATGGGGATGGTAGGCCTATTAAGGAAGAAGCTGCATGCCCAAAATTTCTTCACGTTAATATCATTGATGGATAGTCCATCATAAACATAGTTACACATTTTAGAACCAGAGTAATTATTACGCATGGATTTTTCTAAATGTGTAGGAAAGTAAAAACAAGCAAATTGTTTTCACTGGTTATGAAACACGTACAATGTTGTCAAATCCAGTGGGAGCTTTGTGTTGTTTACTAAATATAGAGTTATTGTTATGTTCTCTAATTCAGTGGGAGCTACAAGACTTAATCTCTGTGTAGTAGCCCAAATTATCTTCAAGATAATTACTTTCAAATTGTAGACACTCATGTTCTTAGGATAGCTATATGCGTTTCCTGATAAGACAAAGTAGTCCTACATCTACTTATGACACAAATCATATTGAATCACATAAACAAACGTATGTTGTGGTTTTTATATACTACATGATATTGTTCAATGCACAAGTGGGAGAGTTGTTTATTGTGTGCAACGGAACAATACATAGAAATATGATTAAAGGATTCTCTTAATTGCAAGGTAAGAGATCAATGTTCTAATAGGACTTATACATTTAATGTGTAAGATTATCTTATGTAGAACATATGTCATGATTATAACAAAAGACTACTTTTATGTCTTATGATATTCAAATTAAAAGAAACACTTGAATTTACAATTTACGTCAGGGTGTAACCTGCCTAGATTGCAATAGAAAGGTAAACTACATGATTTCATTACTAGCAGATCAACTGATGTAATGGAATTATATGAGTTTGCAGTTTCTTAAAATTGGATAATTCATAAAATGACATAAGCAAATGAAGTAGTAAATTAACTTGAAATTACTATGAAACCAAGTGGTGGTGTTCACAAATACTTTATTTATATATGTTTATATCTTCTTATAAATATGAAGTCTTTTAACTATTACAAGACTTATAGTAAAGTAAGACGTTAAACTTGTTATGTTTTAAACAAGAAATCATTGAGTTGATCAATGATGTACAACGTAGAGTGGGAATGTAACAGTTTATGTCTTCTTAAGACATGAACATGAAGTAACTTGTTCAAAAAGTACTTATGTTATATAGCATGCAATGGGCTTGGAAATTCTATTGTACCATTAAGTTGACTTAGATGGTAAATAGGTAAGCCAAAGGGAATAAGTTTATCTTACATATTGTTAGTTTGTCTCACAATATTAATTCTAATGAAACACCACAAATTGGTGGTGTGTTCAGTTAGGAAAAATCAAACTCTTGTTATATTGTTTGATTAAAAGATAAATATGACTTCTTTTCTTCCAAAAGTTATCAAGGTTAGAAAATTGAGTATGAATTGAATATACTCAATAAGACTCCAACCTAGAAGATTAAATAAGACATTATGGAATGTGATGAATCACATTAAAGTCTTAAAATGAAGTTCTGATTTTGTTAATAAGTAGTATTAACAAACAAGAGTCAGGAACTGTAAAATGTTTTTGTAATATCCCAAATGAGAACGATTTTGTGTTGCTCATCTTGCTAAAGTATTTATAGATAAAATACAAAAGGCAAGTAGGAGTTGAGTTTAGATCTTAAAAGATCAAAATTACAAAATATATATTCTTCTAAAACCACACTAGTGAAAATCATGATGAGGTTTGAGATGTAAAGGTTAAATCTCAACATGATGAAGTTCTCATTAATAGATCCTGTTGATATAAATAATTGACTAAAAACATTATTCATATCTTCCGATATCTCTATGTTTTGATAATCACAAAACTTAAACTAATCAAATCCAAAGATCATGACGTAAACACGTATTTAGTAATAAATAATCACTTTCACCAACAAATCACTTAAGGTATGAATAAACAAAGTGTTTAGTGCTATGTATGATCAAAGGGGTATTTAATTAACTAATACAAAGTTTATTTAATTATATAATCTTATTATATATTTTTGAAAAACACTTTTGGTAATAAGGAAAAATGTTTTAATCATACTAAATATATGATTTCAAATATTTAACCAAAATCAGTTAGTTTTTCACCAAATAAACTTTCCCCACTAAAAGACAAGTTTTCTGGCCGTTACAGTTGGGCGGCCCCCTTAATTATAAGGGGCGGCCCCCTTAATTTTAAGGGGGCCGGCCATGCTTTAAGGGGGCCGGCCACGCTCCTCTGTCAGAACTTGTTGTCTATAAATACCACCTTAAACCTGGATTTTTTCCCCACCTTTTTGCACAGAAACTTTCTGTTCTAGATCTCTATTTCAATCCTAAAAAATCCTTTGATCATTTCATTTCATAAGCCTTTGTTTCCAAGTGATCCAAAGCCTCATTCTTTCAAGTGCAAAGAGAAGAATACTTCTATTAGAAGTATTACAACTTAGTATCATCTTGCTATCTAAGTTGTTTGTTTACATTTCCTTGTACATCTTTCATACTTTGGTGAATAAGGTGTATGTATTAGTTAACTAGATTTAGTTGAAGAATCTAGAATTGTTGTAAGTGTGAAGTGTGACTTGAAGTGAAGAAGAAGGGTTAGATAGTAGTGGTGATAGGAGATTGTAGCAATAGGAGCTTGTAGTGAAGAAATTAAGGATCTCTAGTGGAGTAGACTAGAAGACATTTGTAGATTGAAGTTGTGAAGACATTAGTGGCTTGAAGGTGTCAAGACATTAGTGCATTGAAGGTGTGAAGACATTAGTGGCTTGAAGGTGTCAAGACATTAGTGCATTGAAGGTGTGAAGACATCAGTGGCTTGAAGGTGTCAAGACATTAGTGCATTGAAGGTGTGAAGACATTAGTGGCTTGAAGGTGTCAAGACACTAGTGCATTGAAGTTGCAAAGATATTAGTGACTTGAAGGTGTCAAGACATTAGTACTTTGAAGGTGTGAAGAGAATAGAAGATCGGTGTATAGAAGATTGGTGTGTAGAAGATTGGTGTGAAGAAAATAGTAGATTGGTGTGAAGATTGGTGTGTAGTTTGGTGTGTAGATTGGTGTGTAGATTGGTGTGAAGATTGGTGTGTAAATTGGTGTGTATATTGGTGTGTACGGTTTTCTCCGCCATAAAGGAGGTCTTTGATCTAGTGAAGAAAACTCTCGAGTAGGTGACTCGGGGAGTGGAGTAGGGCAAGGAAGGTGTCCTTGTAGCCGAACCACTATAAATCCTTTGTGTCTCGGTTTGATCTTTCCATCCCTCACTCTTTGATTTATTACTTACTTGCATTTCATACATAGTCATAATTGATAGTATTGTGCATATGTTGATTTCACATAAAGATCAAACTAAAATCCATTCATAAAACTAATCTTACAAAAAACAACCTAGTACATAAAATTATATCTATACACTACTACTACACATATATATGCTTACATAAAATATACGAAATTGTATATTCTTTCCTAACATTATACATAAGCATTGTATATATATAAAACCTTTAATAAATCTTGTATTTGTACTTTTCTAGTTAAGTGTTTTGAAATTGTACATTATACATAAGTAATATTTATACAAAATCATAAATTAACTAGTATATATATTTATGTATTAAAGTGATTTGAAGGTTTCATCTTAGAAACTATCTTTTATAAAATAAGTAAAACGAAAAAGACGTAAAACTATTCAACCCCCCCTTCTAGTTTTCCACAATTGGTACCAGAGCCACGTCTAACAAGATTTTTAAAATATACTGTATTTTAAAACTTGTAACGATCTATGGAATTCGAAAAATATCTAGAAGGAGAATTTACGCAAAAACCACCATTATTTGAAAATGATCATTTTCTTGAATGGAAAAATAAATTTGAAAATTATGTGAAATCAATAGATCTTGATCTTTGGCATATTATTTCAATTGGTGATCTTAAACTAACCAAAATGGATTTTGAAAATCAACATAATAATCTTCAAATAAAAATTGATAAAAATACTAAAGCTAAATTACTTATTTTCAAAACTCTACCAAATGTTGAATATGAAAGATTATTTCCTTGTAAAACGGCAAATGATATTTGGAAATGCCTTTTAAAGTTTCACCAAGAGAAATGTAAAACCAAAGATGATAAACTTGATATTGCACATGAAATTGTTACTCTAGAAAGTTTAATAGATAAATATTTAGTTGAAACAAACACATGTACTACTAGTTCAAATGTGATCATTGAAGGTACCAATAATGAAGAACACATGTGTCAAATCCGAAGAAAGCATGTTAATAAATCATGGTGCAACAAGGACGATAAAGACGATGTAAATACGGAATACGTGAACATCCTAACAAATGTTAATACAAATAGTGATGACAAGGATTACATGCTCCAAGATCCAAGCAATGCTACAAACAAAACATGGAGCGACATGAAGAATGGAGTTGATCACCGTATAGCGAGTGAAGAGTGTACAAGTACAAATAAGGTACAATTCAAAACCAAACATTTTTGCTATGATCAATTTACATTAGAATTTTCAAAAATGGAAAATAGCTTCAAACACTTTTGCAACATTGACTCAAAAATTATTTTTAAAAATGAATTTTCAACATCCGCTGAAAATAACTTTGAAAAAGAAATAATTTTAGAAGACAAAATGTCTAGACTTGAAAGTAATATTGAAATTGATCTTGAATGTAAAAATTGTCAAGACTATAAACATGAAATTAAAATGGAAAAGGAAAAAGCTAAAATATTAGCAAAATTCGAAAATAGTTCTAAATCTTTAAAATATCTACTTAACATTCAAAAGTCATTTTATGATAAAACCGGATTAGGATATACGGCAGATGAGTATTTGACAAATACATCAAAACAAATAAAATTTGTTAAACCTAATGGAAAAATTTAGAACTATTATTATTTACATCCATTGATTATTTCTCTAGTCAAGAAAGTTATTGTTTGTTTGTTAAAACAAACAAATAATGAATTCTTGTACTTCTCGACGACATCCTCTTCATATGCATTTAAGTGCATTGGATGTTCGCTACTAATCAAATCGGACCCATGAGAATCTGGGTACCAAGCTCTCTGTCATGTGTAGGTAATTAACGATCAAAGGAACTACCACTTTTTAGATCGCTCTATTCGCTTTCTTTCATTTGATGACCATTGTCTTTATGGTGTGTTTGTTACTACCTCATGACGAAGGATTCTTGTTCTACCATTCTTAATCTGCACGACTTGTGATGATTGGGGCGACCGATAGTGTTTCTATGATCAAGTCTCCTTGATCCTTTTCGCATTAGGATATTACTTCGCTTCTTCAACTTGCTTTGGGGAAAACCTTCCTGACGTTTTATATTGCTCTCATGACCACTCTTAAAGAAGAGTTGGACCTGAGGTAAGTTTTCTTTTCAAAAACTTGCCTACATTACATTAAGATAAAGTATGCTTCAATTAGTATATTAATATGATTTAATTTATAAGTTGCTATGCTTTTAGATCATGAATACCAATATATGCATACATGACATTAGGATAATTAACTCTCTTGTTGCTATGTCTATTATCATTTGTCTTAGTTTTCATCTATATTGATAATCTTCTATGATTTAAAGTAGAATGCTTGCCATTTATGCTATATGATCTTACTAGTTGCATTAATAGATGTGTTATAATTAAGACTTGCTAGTAACTCAATATTACAATGTGTCTTGTATACATGCATACATTCATATGCCTATATTGTATTCATTGATGATTTTCTTTGTCCCTTCCTATCTCATTGCATTTAGATGTTTAATGTCTACCATATCTCTTTCATATCTTTAGTTGCCAATTAGAGATTTTTATATGTGACAATGGGCTTAATCGATTCTCTTGAAGTGTATCTTTCACTTGAAATTTCTTGATTGTCAAAATCAAAACATCATATTAAAAAAAAAAAAAAAAAAAAAAAAAAAAAAAAAAAAAAAAACTTCTTTCTTTGAATTAAAACCTTTCGAATATCTATTTTATGCTTTTTCAAACAACATGCTTAATCATAAGCTATCATAACATTATTTTGATCTTTATCAAGATAGAAACATTTTTCTTTTTAAAACAAAACAAATTTTGTTTTATTGGGATACTAACTTGAATGTATCTCAAAACATTAAGCTAAGTATTAGTGAATCAAGTAAACTTCATATTTGGTAATCTTCGATAGGTAAATTAAGGAACTCGATTTATTCTAAAAAGGAGAATGACTACTGGAGAATCTATTGACTAGAAATTCAATTTAACCTAACGGTTGAATTGCTTCTATGTGAGAAGTTGGGTGTGTGTAACCCGTAAAAACGGTCGTGTTTAGCCTGAATTGAGCACCACTAGTAATAGTCTCATACTCATTCTCCAACTTGATTAAATTGCACTTCCTATATATACCTAACGCTAATTTATTTATATGAACTTTGCTTCTCATTAGACTCTTTCATTCTCAGATTTATGGGATTAAGTGAAAACTTACTTTCAAACATTGTTGAATAAAACTAAAAACATTTTGTTTAAAACATTGTTATTATCTTCTCATATATGTCATACACTTATGTGAAATTGACATCTACAATTTAATCAAATCATTTCATGAGAATCATGGTTTGCCCATATGGATCTTGTTTGTAACAAGTCTTGAAGTTCATATAATCATATCTTCCCACGTGTTTATCATAAGCAATCTTCAATTTGTTTGCACTAAGCCTACTTACCATTATCTTTATATAGTTGCATGCTTAACTAGTTTGCTTTATTGCTTCCTTAGTTACCATACTTAATTGAAATATTAGAAAATAACATGATTATGAGGAATTTGTTGTTCACTTTTATTATTTCCCTACATTCATGAATAGTATGCTCTATATTGCCTCAAGAGTTGGACTTACTTGAATCCAAATCCAAAAACACAACCTTTTTGAAAATTTTCTGCCAAAAACCCATTTCTGGCATTCTGGGAATCACCAGATGGGCGGCCCCCTTAAATCATAAGGGCGGCCCCCTTAAATTTAAGGGGACCGGCCTCCATTTAAGGGGACCGGCCATCTGATGGTCGGGGATACTGTTTTCTTTATCACTTTTTGACCCATTTCAGCCTATACTTCCCAAAATTCACAAACATATTTTGTCCCATGTTATCCCTCAAAATTTACCTTCCTAAACCACATCTCTCATACACTATAAATACCCTCTTCCCATCATTAATGCCATCACACTCAAACATGTCATCTCCCAACAACCAAAAACCAAAGATTTCAAGAACCACAAGGATCTCCGTCAAACCCGTTTGGAGGAGGAAACTTGATTCTTGTCATAACTCTTGTGATGTTGTTTCAAGTCAACCAACAACTCAACCTCAAACCCACTCAAATGAGTCATCCCACAACCTATCTTCCACTAATACCCTCATTAATGCTTCCTCTTTTGATGAGCATGCTCAATCCCAAAACAACAATCCAAATATCTCAATCAACACTTCACATATTGCTCATTCAACAAAGACATCATCCACTCATGAAGAAACTCTTCCACCCATATCATGTTTTCATGATTACCCAAGTTCAAACATATCTCCACCACCTAGAGTACCACCACCACT
Organism: Artemisia argyi; assembly: GCA_030686995.1. Classification (NCBI taxonomy): domain Eukaryota; kingdom Viridiplantae; phylum Streptophyta; class Magnoliopsida; order Asterales; family Asteraceae; genus Artemisia; species Artemisia argyi. Next base: position 17,231,749 of record CM060688.1, on the reverse strand, counting down.
TCCTACAACCTCACATGCTACTCCAATGTTGCATGTGCAAACCTTCACCCAAGACAACTATCATGCTCCACCACCATCACCTTCCTCCGAACACTTGAAGTTCGTTGAGGAGCTAAAAGAGGCACATGAGCTTAGTGATCTTTTAGCTTTACATCTTGCTCAACGCAATTTGGATCCACCACAATCAAGCTCACCATCATCACCACATAACAAAAACCAACTTGAGAAGCATGTTAACAATTGCCCTTGTTGCATCTTCCTTCAACAACAAACCATTGCTTTGAATGAGCACTTCACTTGGATTGAGTATCTTCTTACTAGATCTCAACAAACCCCATCACTTGAACAACATCACAACCCTCAACCAACAAACTCCACCTCAAATCCACCACCTCCAAGCTCTACAAACTCACCAACACTCATGGAACCAAGAGTTTACCTCCACTAAACCACCAAGCATTTGATATGCTTATGTTTTCTCATTTTCAAATAAAACTCCTCAACCATTTTGGGATTCAAGAAAGTTTGATGACACTCCTTGTTGGCACTATAGGATGTTCTATGTTATTTAGAATTCTATTTGTATTGCCTTTGTAACAATGATTATGGGTTGACATAATCATTTCTCTATTATTAAATGGTTTAATATATGTTTCTTATTACCTTGTGCCATGATTATTACTTGCTAATATTATGCTATATGTATTTGCTTGTGCCATGCTTGTGCTTCTAATATTTTTCTTGCAAGTATTACTTTCTCGAAACCTTGGTGCCCTCAAACGAGGGGGAGCATACATCAAGGGGGAGTTTTCTACCCGTTTAAATTTCTCTCACGAAGCTTATTCGGCCTAACCTTTTTGATTCTACAAAAAGGGGGAGAAGTGAATGTAAACTTACTAAATACTTGTCTAAATATTAATTTTTGGATTTAATAAGTTTAGGTTTTGTAATCATCAAAAAGGGGGAGATTGTTGATATAAATAATTGACTAAAAACATTATTCATATCTTCCGATATCTCTATGTTTTGATAATCACAAAACTTAAACTAATCAAATCCAAAGATCATGACGTAAACACGTATTTAGTAATAAATAATCACTTTCACCAACAAATCACTTAAGGTATGAATAAACAAAGTGTTTAGTGCTATGTATGATCAAAGGGGTATTTAATTAACTAATACAAAGTTTATTTAATTATATAATCTTATTATATATTTTTGAAAAACACTTTTGGTAATAAGGAAAAATGTTTTAATCATACTAAATATATGATTTCAAATATTTAACCAAAATCAGTTAGTTTTTCACCAAATAAACTTTCCCCACTAAAAGACAAGTTTTCTGGCCGTTACAGTTGGGCGGCCCCCTTAATTATAAGGGGCGGCCCCCTTAATTTTAAGGGGGCCGGCCATGCTTTAAGGGGGCCGGCCACGCTCCTCTGTCAGAACTTGTTGTCTATAAATACCACCTTAAACCTGGATTTTTTCCCCACCTTTTTGCACAGAAACTTTCTGTTCTAGATCTCTATTTCAATCCTAAAAAATCCTTTGATCATTTCATTTCATAAGCCTTTGTTTCCAAGTGATCCAAAGCCTCATTCTTTCAAGTGCAAAGAGAAGAATACTTCTATTAGAAGTATTACAACTTAGTATCATCTTGCTATCTAAGTTGTTTGTTTACATTTCCTTGTACATCTTTCATACTTTGGTGAATAAGGTGTATGTATTAGTTAACTAGATTTAGTTGAAGAATCTAGAATTGTTGTAAGTGTGAAGTGTGACTTGAAGTGAAGAAGAAGGGTTAGATAGTAGTGGTGATAGGAGATTGTAGCAATAGGAGCTTGTAGTGAAGAAATTAAGGATCTCTAGTGGAGTAGACTAGAAGACATTTGTAGATTGAAGTTGTGAAGACATTAGTGGCTTGAAGGTGTCAAGACATTAGTGCATTGAAGGTGTGAAGACATTAGTGGCTTGAAGGTGTCAAGACATTAGTGCATTGAAGGTGTGAAGACATCAGTGGCTTGAAGGTGTCAAGACATTAGTGCATTGAAGGTGTGAAGACATTAGTGGCTTGAAGGTGTCAAGACACTAGTGCATTGAAGTTGCAAAGATATTAGTGACTTGAAGGTGTCAAGACATTAGTACTTTGAAGGTGTGAAGAGAATAGAAGATCGGTGTATAGAAGATTGGTGTGTAGAAGATTGGTGTGAAGAAAATAGTAGATTGGTGTGAAGATTGGTGTGTAGTTTGGTGTGTAGATTGGTGTGTAGATTGGTGTGAAGATTGGTGTGTAAATTGGTGTGTATATTGGTGTGTACGGTTTTCTCCGCCATAAAGGAGGTCTTTGATCTAGTGAAGAAAACTCTCGAGTAGGTGACTCGGGGAGTGGAGTAGGGCAAGGAAGGTGTCCTTGTAGCCGAACCACTATAAATCCTTTGTGTCTCGGTTTGATCTTTCCATCCCTCACTCTTTGATTTATTACTTACTTGCATTTCATACATAGTCATAATTGATAGTATTGTGCATATGTTGATTTCACATAAAGATCAAACTAAAATCCATTCATAAAACTAATCTTACAAAAAACAACCTAGTACATAAAATTATATCTATACACTACTACTACACATATATATGCTTACATAAAATATACGAAATTGTATATTCTTTCCTAACATTATACATAAGCATTGTATATATATAAAACCTTTAATAAATCTTGTATTTGTACTTTTCTAGTTAAGTGTTTTGAAATTGTACATTATACATAAGTAATATTTATACAAAATCATAAATTAACTAGTATATATATTTATGTATTAAAGTGATTTGAAGGTTTCATCTTAGAAACTATCTTTTATAAAATAAGTAAAACGAAAAAGACGTAAAACTATTCAACCCCCCCTTCTAGTTTTCCACAATTGGTACCAGAGCCACGTCTAACAAGATTTTTAAAATATACTGTATTTTAAAACTTGTAACGATCTATGGAATTCGAAAAATATCTAGAAGGAGAATTTACGCAAAAACCACCATTATTTGAAAATGATCATTTTCTTGAATGGAAAAATAAATTTGAAAATTATGTGAAATCAATAGATCTTGATCTTTGGCATATTATTTCAATTGGTGATCTTAAACTAACCAAAATGGATTTTGAAAATCAACATAATAATCTTCAAATAAAAATTGATAAAAATACTAAAGCTAAATTACTTATTTTCAAAACTCTACCAAATGTTGAATATGAAAGATTATTTCCTTGTAAAACGGCAAATGATATTTGGAAATGCCTTTTAAAGTTTCACCAAGAGAAATGTAAAACCAAAGATGATAAACTTGATATTGCACATGAAATTGTTACTCTAGAAAGTTTAATAGATAAATATTTAGTTGAAACAAACACATGTACTACTAGTTCAAATGTGATCATTGAAGGTACCAATAATGAAGAACACATGTGTCAAATCCGAAGAAAGCATGTTAATAAATCATGGTGCAACAAGGACGATAAAGACGATGTAAATACGGAATACGTGAACATCCTAACAAATGTTAATACAAATAGTGATGACAAGGATTACATGCTCCAAGATCCAAGCAATGCTACAAACAAAACATGGAGCGACATGAAGAATGGAGTTGATCACCGTATAGCGAGTGAAGAGTGTACAAGTACAAATAAGGTACAATTCAAAACCAAACATTTTTGCTATGATCAATTTACATTAGAATTTTCAAAAATGGAAAATAGCTTCAAACACTTTTGCAACATTGACTCAAAAATTATTTTTAAAAATGAATTTTCAACATCCGCTGAAAATAACTTTGAAAAAGAAATAATTTTAGAAGACAAAATGTCTAGACTTGAAAGTAATATTGAAATTGATCTTGAATGTAAAAATTGTCAAGACTATAAACATGAAATTAAAATGGAAAAGGAAAAAGCTAAAATATTAGCAAAATTCGAAAATAGTTCTAAATCTTTAAAATATCTACTTAACATTCAAAAGTCATTTTATGATAAAACCGGATTAGGATATACGGCAGATGAGTATTTGACAAATACATCAAAACAAATAAAATTTGTTAAACCTAATGGAAAAATTTAGAACTATTATTATTTACATCCATTGATTATTTCTCTAGTCAAGAAAGTTATTGTTTGTTTGTTAAAACAAACAAATAATGAATTCTTGTACTTCTCGACGACATCCTCTTCATATGCATTTAAGTGCATTGGATGTTCGCTACTAATCAAATCGGACCCATGAGAATCTGGGTACCAAGCTCTCTGTCATGTGTAGGTAATTAACGATCAAAGGAACTACCACTTTTTAGATCGCTCTATTCGCTTTCTTTCATTTGATGACCATTGTCTTTATGGTGTGTTCGTTACTACCTCATGACGAAGGATTCTTGTTCTACCATTCTTAATCTGCACGACTTGTGATGATTGGGGCGACCGATAGTGTTTCTATGATCAAGTCTCCTTGATCCTTTTCGCATTAGGATATTACTTCGCTTCTTCAACTTGCTTTGGGGAAAACCTTCCTGACGTTTTATATTGCTCTCATGACCACTCTTAAAGAAGAGTTGGACCTGAGGTAAGTTTTCTTTTCAAAAACTTGCCTACATTACATTAAGATAAAGTATGCTTCAATTAGTATATTAATATGATTTAATTTATAAGTTGCTATGCTTTTAGATCATGAATACCAATATATGCATACATGACATTAGGATAATTAACTCTCTTGTTGCTATGTCTATTATCATTTGTCTTAGTTTTCATCTATATTGATAATCTTCTATGATTTAAAGTAGAATGCTTGCCATTTATGCTATATGATCTTACTAGTTGCATTAATAGATGTGTTATAATTAAGACTTGCTAGTAACTCAATATTACAATGTGTCTTGTATACATGCATACATTCATATGCCTATATTGTATTCATTGATGATTTTCTTTGTCCCTTCCTATCTCATTGCATTTAGATGTTTAATGTCTACCATATCTCTTTCATATCTTTAGTTGCCAATTAGAGATTTTTATATGTGACAATGGGCTTAATCGATTCTCTTGAAGTGTATCTTTCACTTGAAATTTCTTGATTGTCAAAATCAAAACATCATATTTAAAAAAAAAAAAAAAAAAAAAAAAAAAAAAAAAAAAAAAAACTTCTTTCTTTGAATTAAAACCTTTCGAATATCTATTTTATGCTTTTTCAAACAACATGCTTAATCATAAGCTATCATAACATTATTTTGATCTTTATCAAGATAGAAACATTTTTCTTTTTAAAACAAAACAAATTTTGTTTTATTGGGATACTAACTTGAATGTATCTCAAAACATTAAGCTAAGTATTAGTGAATCAAGTAAACTTCATATTTGGTAATCTTCGATAGGTAAATTAAGGAACTCGATTTATTCTAAAAAGGAGAATGACTACTGGAGAATCTATTGACTAGAAATTCAATTTAACCTAACGGTTGAATTGCTTCTATGTGAGAAGTTGGGTGTGTGTAACCCGTAAAAACGGTCGTGTTTAGCCTGAATTGAGCACCACTAGTAATAGTCTCATACTCATTCTCCAACTTGATTAAATTGCACTTCCTATATATACCTAACGCTAATTTATTTATATGAACTTTGCTTCTCATTAGACTCTTTCATTCTCAGATTTATGGGATTAAGTGAAAACTTACTTTCAAACATTGTTGAATAAAACTAAAAACATTTTGTTTAAAACATTGTTATTATCTTCTCATATATGTCATACACTTATGTGAAATTGACATCTACAATTTAATCAAATCATTTCATGAGAATCATGGTTTGCCCATATGGATCTTGTTTGTAACAAGTCTTGAAGTTCATATAATCATATCTTCCCACGTGTTTATCATAAGCAATCTTCAATTTGTTTGCACTAAGCCTACTTACCATTATCTTTATATAGTTGCATGCTTAACTAGTTTGCTTTATTGCTTCCTTAGTTACCATACTTAATTGAAATATTAGAAAATAACATGATTATGAGGAATTTGTTGTTCACTTTTATTATTTCCCTACATTCATGAATAGTATGCTCTATATTGCCTCAAGAGTTGGACTTACTTGAATCCAAATCCAAAAACACAACCTTTTTGAAAATTTTCTGCCAAAAACCCATTTCTGGCATTCTGGGAATCACCAGATGGGCGGCCCCCTTAAATCATAAGGGCGGCCCCCTTAAATTTAAGGGGACCGGCCTCCATTTAAGGGGACCGGCCATCTGATGGTCGGGGATACTGTTTTCTTTATCACTTTTTGACCCATTTCAGCCTATACTTCCCAAAATTCACAAACATATTTTGTCCCATGTTATCCCTCAAAATTTACCTTCCTAAACCACATCTCTCATACACTATAAATACCCTCTTCCCATCATTAATGCCATCACACTCAAACATGTCATCTCCCAACAACCAAAAACCAAAGATTTCAAGAACCACAAGGATCTCCGTCAAACCCGTTTGGAGGAGGAAACTTGATTCTTGTCATAACTCTTGTGATGTTGTTTCAAGTCAACCAACAACTCAACCTCAAACCCACTCAAATGAGTCATCCCACAACCTATCTTCCACTAATACCCTCATTAATGCTTCCTCTTTTGATGAGCATGCTCAATCCCAAAACAACAATCCAAATATCTCAATCAACACTTCACATATTGCTCATTCAACAAAGACATCATCCACTCATGAAGAAACTCTTCCACCCATATCATGTTTTCATGATTACCCAAGTTCAAACATATCTCCACCACCTAGAGTACCACCACCACTTCCTACAACCTCACATGCTACTCCAATGTTGCATGTGCAAACCTTCACCCAAGACAACTATCATGCTCCACCACCATCACCTTCCTCCGAACACTTGAAGTTCGTTGAGGAGCTAAAAGAGGCACATGAGCTTAGTGCTCTTTTAGCTTTACATCTTGCTCAACGCAATTTGGATCCACCACAATCAAGCTCACCATCATCACCACATAACAAAAACCAACTTGAGAAGCATGTTAACAATTGCCCTTGTTGCATCTTCCTTCAACAACAAACCATTGCTTTGAATGAGCACTTCACTTGGATTGAGTATCTTCTTACTAGATCTCAACAAACCCCATCACTTGAACAACATCACAACCCTCAACCAACAAACTCCACCTCAAATCCACCACCTCCAAGCTCTACAAACTCACCAACACTCATGGAACCAAGAGTTTACCTCCACTAAACCACCAAGCATTTGATATGCTTATGTTTTCTCATTTTCAAATAAAACTCCTCAACCATTTTGGGATTCAAGAAAGTTTGATGACACTCCTTGTTGGCACTATAGGATGTTCTATGTTATTTAGAATTCTATTTGTATTGCCTTTGTAACAATGATTATGGGTTGACATAATCATTTCTCTATTATTAAATGGTTTAATATATGTTTCTTATTACCTTGTGCCATGATTATTACTTGCTAATATTATGCTATATGTATTTGCTTGTGCCATGCTTGTGCTTCTAATATTTTTCTTGCAAGTATTACTTTCTCGAAACCTTGGTGCCCTCAAACGAGGGGGAGCATACATCAAGGGGGAGTTTTCTACCCGTTTAAATTTCTCTCACGAAGCTTATTCGGCCTAACCTTTTTGATTCTACAAAAAGGGGGAGAAGTGAATGTAAACTTACTAAATACTTGTCTAAATATTAATTTTTGGATTTAATAAGTTTAGGTTTTGTAATCATCAAAAAGGGGGAGATTGTTAATATAAATAATTGACTAAAAACATTATTCATATCTTCCGATATCTCTATGTTTTGATAATCACAAAACTTAAACTAATCAAATCCAAAGATCATGACGTAAACACGTATTTAGTAATAAATAATCACTTTCACCAACAAATCACTTAAGGTATGAATAAACAAAGTGTTTAGTGCTATGTATGATCAAAGGGGTATTTAATTAACTAATACAAAGTTTATTTAATTATATAATCTTATTATATATTTTTGAAAAACACTTTTGGTAATAAGGAAAAATGTTTTAATCATACTAAATATATGATTTCAAATATTTAACCAAAATCAGTTAGTTTTTCACCAAATAAACTTTCCCCACTAAAAGACAAGTTTTCTGGCCGTTACAGTTGGGCGGCCCCCTTAATTATAAGGGGCGGCCCCCTTAATTTTAAGGGGGCCGGCCATGCTTTAAGGGGGCCGGCCACGCTCCTCTGTCAGAACTTGTTGTCTATAAATACCACCTTAAACCTGGATTTTTTCCCCACCTTTTTGCACAGAAACTTTCTGTTCTAGATCTCTATTTCAATCCTAAAAAATCCTTTGATCATTTCATTTCATAAGCCTTTGTTTCCAAGTGATCCAAAGCCTCATTCTTTCAAGTGCAAAGAGAAGAATACTTCTATTAGAAGTATTACAACTTAGTATCATCTTGCTATCTAAGTTGTTTGTTTACATTTCCTTGTACATCTTTCATACTTTGGTGAATAAGGTGTATGTATTAGTTAACTAGATTTAGTTGAAGAATCTAGAATTGTTGTAAGTGTGAAGTGTGACTTGAAGTGAAGAAGAAGGGTTAGATAGTAGTGGTGATAGGAGATTGTAGCAATAGGAGCTTGTAGTGAAGAAATTAAGGATCTCTAGTGGAGTAGACTAGAAGACATTTGTAGATTGAAGTTGTGAAGACATTAGTGGCTTGAAGGTGTCAAGACATTAGTGCATTGAAGGTGTGAAGACATCAGTGGCTTGAAGGTGTCAAGACATTAGTGCATTGAAGGTGTGAAGACATTAGTGGCTTGAAGGTGTCAAGACACTAGTGCATTGAAGTTGCAAAGATATTAGTGACTTGAAGGTGTCAAGACATTAGTACTTTGAAGGTGTGAAGAGAATAGAAGATCGGTGTATAGAAGATTGGTGTGTAGAAGATTGGTGTGAAGAAAATAGTAGATTGGTGTGAAGATTGGTGTGTAGTTTGGTGTGTAGATTGGTGTGTAGATTGGTGTGAAGATTGGTGTGTAAATTGGTGTGTATATTGGTGTGTACGGTTTTCTCCGCCATAAAGGAGGTCTTTGATCTAGTGAAGAAAACTCTCGAGTAGGTGACTCGGGGAGTGGAGTAGGGCAAGGAAGGTGTCCTTGTAGCCGAACCACTATAAATCCTTTGTGTCTCGGTTTGATCTTTCCATCCCTCACTCTTTGATTTATTACTTACTTGCATTTCATACATAGTCATAATTGATAGTATTGTGCATATGTTGATTTCACATAAAGATCAAACTAAAATCCATTCATAAAACTAATCTTACAAAAAACAACCTAGTACATAAAATTATATCTATACACTACTACTACACATATATATGCTTACATAAAATATACGAAATTGTATATTCTTTCCTAACATTATACATAAGCATTGTATATATATAAAACCTTTAATAAATCTTGTATTTGTACTTTTCTAGTTAAGTGTTTTGAAATTGTACATTATACATAAGTAATATTTATACAAAATCATAAATTAACTAGTATATATATTTATGTATTAAAGTGATTTGAAGGTTTCATCTTAGAAACTATCTTTTATAAAATAAGTAAAACGAAAAAGACGTAAAACTATTCAACCCCCCCTTCTAGTTTTCCACAGATCCGTAGGGATGTCTCAGATATTTCATATGCTGAGAATTATGAATTACAGGATCAAAGTAAGCCTGTTAATCATAATGACACATTTACTAATTATGGTAAATTGCTCACATTATGAATGTTAAGATGTTGTCCATAAAGATAAGTCAACTTTGAAAACTTGGTTTATCTTAATGAAGATGAGTTTCTACAAGAGAAGGAAAACCCTAGAGGTTTAAAATCTTCATGTAATAAATCATATGGACGAAATTGTATACATCTTTTAATGCATGTCTTATGACAAGATTATTAATAATACTTAAGTCATTAACTATGATTGAACACTCTTTCCTAAGCACATTAATGATACAAATATGGTAATTGTCATACTCATTTTTATGAATATGAAATTTGACAATGGATTATAAAACATCTTTCTTATATAATTACTTAAGCGAGGACGATGATTAATTAAGAGTTTTATGAATTCATTTAAATCTTTGAAAGTATACAAAATGTAAGAATCCAAGTATGGATAAATGCAGGCATCGAGGAGATAAGTCTTATGTTTAAAATATTAAATCCATGTTTGATTTATAATTTAAAATAAGATAACTCTTAAGTAATTCTGAAAGCTAGTGGGAGTATTATGTTTACTTACTTAAATCATATATGTTGTATAACATATAGGAAGTAACATTCTATACAAGTTAAATGTTAAGTCATAACTTGGAATGAAACTTTACTTGAAAGATTTAATAAGTAAAACATACAACCTTGAATATATGTTTATTGATGTAAATATGTGCGGTAAATGAATCTAATAGAACATGATATATCATTTAGAAGGTTTAAATGGATATGTAGTACATGAATGAAATTTAAGTTGGACACTAGAATTTTTCATGTACATCATGTTGTTGTTATATCATGCTTTGATAAAAGATGATTTGACAACATTGATATCTAATTGAAAGATATTAGATAAGTTGTGTAATGAATATTCTAAAGGAATATATTTGGATATAGAATCGCATCCTCAGCCTGGAACAATTTCTAGATTCTATAAATGAACAATTTGTAAAATTGTCATAGCCAACAAACTTGAAAGTTTGGAAGGAGTAAAACATTACACATTGAAGTTTACGGAAAAGAGCATATTGTTTTTTGCATACAATGATGCTAATATAAATTGAGATGACACTCAATACTAGTCATGGAAGGATTTCATCCTTGTTAATAGCCATGTGTACTAGTTATGCTTAACGAAAAGCATAGTTGCATTTACGTTAAAAAAATAAGAATACTTTAAACTTTAAAAGGTTTGGAAGTTTAATTATCATAAATTGTATGTTGAGGATGTCATACACATTTTATGATGTATTATGTGGTTATATCAAATTATTTGAATGCACATATACAAGAATTTCGTTAATTGAATTCTTGAAATAAGTATTCTCAAAATTCTAATAGATCAAAGTTAGTTGAATAATGCCTTGTCAACAAGTATGGTTATCATTACTTGGGCATAATTGTCAACAAGTATGATTGTTATTACTTGAGACAAAATTCATTAACAAGAATTTTTCATGCATTGATCTATTTAGTATTTGGATAAGGGATGTTAAGAAATTATTATTAAATAATGAATTAAAGTACTGAGTACGTTTGTTTTCATTAATAATATATTGTATTCCATATTTGCATGTTTAATCCATGAATAACTTATGTTATGTTATTCTAAATAGTCCGTTGTCAATTAATGATATGGGAGTATCATTGAATTAAGACAAATTTGAGTTTTGGTATAATATACTTAAAGTATATTGATGCGTAGGACATGCCAAATTCACATGATATTCAATAATTGAAAATTTGAATATAGGACAAAATCCCAATTACATGATTGTACTTATGGATGTTTTCATTATAGTAAATCATGAATATTTATCCTCAGATTCGAGATATCAGGTAACTACTGTGGATGTAGCTCATTTTCGGTGAGATAATCTAACGCTATCCGTAACTGGTAGTTATAAGGATTATTTTTAGAGGTGATGCAAAGTTCATAGGTTATGCTTGTAGTCAATACAGGGTTTGGTTTCTTCAAATTTGTTTTAAAGTTTAATACTGTTTGGCCACTTGTAGGATTAACAAGATGTTTGCATGGCCATGCCCAAGGTCTATCTGGAATGCGTTCAGATGAATTGGTAATCTTGCTTGATCATAAATAACGAGAAGCACTAGTTAATTATGGAATGACTTCGATCCATATCCATATTAACATAGTATTAGAATCTAAAGGATAAGTATGATGATGAATCATCAAAGGTGGTTTTTTCCAGGAAACCATACTCTAGATCGTTCTGGGGACAATGGCGTGTTATGCTAGACTAACCATTGTCGTTGTTACATTAATCTATATCCGAGTGGGAGCTGTTAGTTTTAATGGATAATAAATTAATATATCATGACCGGACTCGAACTCGAGACTTCGGGATTGCACACTTTACGTATGAGTTTCAATTAATTAATAATTATTGTTTTAGTGACGAATAATTATTAAATTCACGAAATGAGCACTTAACGGTACCTAACGACCGTTAGACAAAAGATGAAGGACCAGATTTGAAATTGAATTAAAGAATGCTATGGATTGGGCTTGTGTGACCCATGTTTGGCCGATCCATGCCCTCTAGGGCTTGTGATTGTGTCTCTTGCTCCAAGCTATGAGAATAGTATAAATACATGCCTTCATGTATTCATTTTCTCATCCCTTGATTCATTTGCAATCTTATTCTTCTTCTTCTCTCTTATTGAGCCTAGAAATCGAACTACACCCTTATAGGGTTCCTACTAGATTTCCTAAGCTCAAATCCATTCTAGTTTAGTTGATCAACTACACCTTTCTAGGGTTCCTACGCGATCTTCTAAATATTGTCTTTGGATTGCTTGTGAATTAAGAACCTAGCTTTTCTAATTGAAACGCTAATAGTACGTGTGTTCAAGAACGAAGTGTTAGCATAGTTTTGCTAACAAGGTAATTTGCCCTATTCGACTAGCCCTAGTCGATCCACCATTAAACCCAATTAGGGTTTATAGTTCTTGTTCTATTGGTTTCTTGTTCTTGCTAGAAATCACAAAGAGGTACACATCCTTTTATATTCGGTTAATTTATTTACATGTATTTGATCTATTCTGCTGCGTACTCTTTGATGTTTATGTGTTTATATATTGTTGTTATGATTCACATATTCCAACATGCAATTCCTCTACACCATTATCTTCCAACTGTTCTCCCTCTTCCAACCATTCAGTTTCATCCACGTCAATCTGAGGCATAACTACCAATGAATACAGTTGACCACTACATTTGTGTCCTGGAGTATACTTGTCTTCACAGTAAAAACACAAATTATTTGCCCTCTTTTCTGCATATTCCTTTTGAGTCAATCTCCTATTAGTACCTCCCACATGATTGGTTGTTTTGGGTCTAACAATATTAGTAGCAGGGGTTGGTGATGGTAATAAAGGTTTGGAGTAACTATTTTGACCAGAATTAGTAGCAAACCTTGAATGACTAGAGTAATTATTTTGACCAGAATTACTAGCAAACCTTGAATGACTACCATTATAAGCACTTTTGTTTCTCTTCTTAACAGCTTCTAAAGTAGCTTCTTGGAAATTTGTCAAGTAATAAGCATCTGCTAGTGTTTGAGGTTTAAACATTCTTACCCCCACAGCTATCTCAGTTGGTAAACCACCCATAAACAAACTCAATGCATGTATTTCACTAATCTCCACTCTACTCAACAAATTGTCAAAAGCATCTTCATATTCTCTTGCACTTGTTTCATATTTCAAATTCTTTAACTCAAACAGAGGGTCATCATATGCATTACCAAATCTAGCCAAAACAGCTTGTTTGTACACCCCCATTCCACAAAACCATTATGAAGTTTCATAAACTGTGTGTGCCTCAACAAAGCTTTGTCATAAAGATGGATTGAAACAAGATTTACCTTATCAATCTCAGCCAGTTGATCCACCAAGAACAATTGTTCACATCTGAACACCCATCCCCTCACATCATCACCAGAAAACTTGGGGAAATCAATCTTGGCCACTCTTGAATGTTGCATTTGACCCCCACCATTACTATTTCCCATCTGACTGTTTTACAAACCCAATGCAGTGATCTGAGTTGCCATTTCTCCCATTCTTATGTTCACATCTTGCATTGCACCACCCACCAATTGTGCTATCTCTTCAGCAATGAATATTCTTGTTTCATCATCAAAAACCAAGGGAGAACCATTAGACGTACCAGTTATTCTTGTAGTTGGTTCCATTAAAAACTACTTTTCAAGATTCTTGTAACTAACTCCAACTAACTTTTATTTCTTGTTTCACCAGTTGCAACAGTAATACTATTACTCATCAACCATGGAATAGTAACTATTTGCACTTGTTCTTGACTAACCAAACCAACTGCTGCTGATCAGCTTGTTCAAAGCTAAAAAATTTAATGAGAATATCGGTTAGCCTCGTGATCGTACAGCTGTTTGGCACTAGTCTATTGTAATAAGAACAAGAGAATCAGTGGTGACTGATTCTTGACCGGAATATCTCTGTTTTGTTGCCGGAATTTGACCGGAGAAGACAACCGAAATCAAGATTGTCAGTGTAACAATCTTGAGAATTTGTTATGAAAAGATATGATATACAGCCAGGAAAGAGCTCTGATAACACTTGATACACACCAATAAGAATCAGAATTATTTGTTGTTGGATACCAATTGATTAGATTAACCAAGATGATAAGAAACAGGTTAATGGATTCAGTGGATTAACAAGTGAAATGATAGATTGTTGTTATTGAGATTTTACAAGAGAGAAAATCGATTTATTGATCATAACTGGTTGTTACAAAATGAAAGATGAACAACTATATAAAAGATAGAAAAGGCGGGAAAGTTGGTTAGGCTAAGAACTGTTGGAGTTGTGTCACGTGCACCTCATGTGCACAGCTCATAGCTGGTCACATGTACCTCACGTGCCTAACAGCTTATCTTAGCTTATACACATAACATTTCAGCAGGTGGAAGCTATGATTCTTTCTTGACGACTAACTCTAGATCATTCTCAGGAAAAGACCAATCACCTCATAAATGTTCGAGACATCTTTCCTCCATACTTTTTTTAGGGTTTGCTCCTTTTTGCCACGACTTGATCCTCTGCGAAGCACTTTCCATAGCCGTTTTCCATTTTGTCTTAGACTTTTTCATTGCTTCCTTCACAAGTCTCCAAATCACACAGGCTGACATCTTTTTTTTCTTTTTTTTTATTTGATTTGATTTGATGGATGCTGTTTTTTTTTTTTTTTTTTTTTTTTTTTTTTTTTTCAGGTTTGCGTTGTGTGGGTTGGGTTCACTTTGGGTGGGTACAAGAATTTTTTTCCAAACCAATAAAAGATCATTCGAAATTATGACACAATAATAATCACAAATTAAAAAAACTAACAACCCACATCATTTCCTATTTACGTGTTTTGAATGACACATACAATGACTAATTCAAATACAAGTTTTTAATATCTAATGTCTTTTCTCGGCTCCGTGTTGTTGCTAAAACCAAACCAAGCCATCGGCTCACGATATCGTTAACTCTTAAAAGAGCAAATCTGACACTTAAACTATACTCGTAAAAGAGTCAATTTGCCACTTATCTTTTTAAAAACTACCCTTATATGCCACTAGATATATATTGACTATTAGAGTGAACGGTGCAGCTAGCCGTTCGCCCACCATTCACTCAAAGAATCACTAACAGCAACGACGTTCTTCACCGATGAAACGCGTCATTCATCTTTAGCAAGCCCACCAACGGGCGTTGTTGGGATCTCTCTCTCTCTCTCTCTCTCTCTCCTCGCATTTTTTATGGGGCTTTTTTTGCAAGACTTACAAACACCAATCAATGTTATTGGGGTATTTTTGTTGGCGATTTTAGTTATGGGTAACTACGTATTATGCACATAACATAATATTAGGGATGAGCATCTAGACCCGAATCTCGGTACCGAAACGGTACCGATTTTGGATACTCGGTACGGGACCGGTATCATGAATCGGACAAAAAAAATTCGGTAGTACTAAAACGGGATCGGTACTAAACCGGGATTGTACCAAAAAATTCCCGAAGTTTGAGTAGTCCATGTTTTTTAATTGTTTACCTGTTGCAAGTTTCTTTATTTGGTCCCTTTTATCTTTTTCTCTTTGGCATCTCTCTACATAAGTGAAAACCAATAGGAACATTAAACTAGGGATGAATATTTTGACCTGAATCCCGGTATTGAACCGAAACCGTACTGAAATGGTACCAACTCTCAATACACGGTGCGGTACCGGTACCATGAATTGAGCCCAGAAAAATTCAGTACCACTAATACGGTATCGATACCAAAGCAAGAAGTACCAAAAAGAAATCCCAAAAATTGAGTAGTCATATTTTTGTATTAAATAACTTATCTAAACACCCATTTGGCCCGTTCCATGTCAAACAATAATCATGTAAAACATATAAAAAGAAATTAAACATTCGAAAAACTTATTGTGGCAACTATAGATCCTTCATAAACGCTCCTAAAAATTAAACCTGAAACTACTTTATTAGTTTTGGAACGCTTGTATGTTATGAATATCTTGGTGATGTATTTATTTAACTGTTGGTTACGTTTTGTGCCATTTCGTGGTTTGAAATCACTTGAAAATGCATGTTATTTCCTACTTTTTGTTGCATTTTCTTGAAAATCCTATTTGGTTTAACAAAAATGGGTAAGAACCGTATAGGTACCAATTCCCCGGTACCGAGTACCGGTACCGGATCTGGAACCCTAATCTAAGCGATGTTGAAGAACCAAAATCGTATATTACAATCGAATTATTCATAACTATTGTTAAGAATCGGAAAACTATCGATCCAAGGTATGATTTTTTTTTAATCTTTTAGTTAATGTTTTGACATTTAATATTCACATTAGGGTTCTTGATGATACTGACAAAATTTACTAAAAAAATTTCGTCAGGGTTCGAATACTTCTTTTGATTTTTTAAGGGTTTTGGGTAAAGATTTGTATGGAGTATTGTTTGAAAGATTACATTTGAGATAATTGTTTGCTTGAAGTTTGAATCTTTTTAAAGTTTTGGGTTATATGTTATATCTTGATTTTTTTTCCCAATCAATTTGTAAAGTCTTTGTCTAATTTATATGTTTATGATATAAAGTTTTGATTTTTGTTATTGGTTTCATATAAAAAAATTAAGTTATTAGTTTCGATTTTATCTAATATTAAGCAGTTTAGCGGAAAACCCTTACAATAAATGTCTTGATGTTGTGGGTGATTTGTTATTGTTAATAATTAATCAAAAATGTAATGTAGTTACGATTTTATAAATAAACTATAGTCATGACACTATAATCAAATTGCAATTCTCATGATGCTAAATGTTTAAAGTGGAAAACCCTTACAATCATGATGCTAAACATTTAAAGTGGAAAACCCTTACAATTCTAATAAGTACATTAGCAACATTAGTCTAATTTAAAGATTTGTTTGTTTAGTATATTTGTATGCTGACTCAAATCAAGTTAATGTGATGATTGGTATATGTAACAGGTCTATGAATACCAATAATATAGCATGGCCAAAAAACAATGGGTCTCTAAAAAGAAAAGAAGGCACCTGTAAATGTTTTGTATGGTTCTAACGCGCTCCTTCAACGAGAGCAAACCACACATCTTATTAAATAACGGAAGTGGCGAAGTGAGATGAGAAATTGAGGAAAGCATTAGGAGTTGAAAAGCAATGTGTCAATGAGGTAGCATTCTAACTAGATTATATAACTTTTTGTTTACATGTTTTATTTGATTGTCAACTGTTTGATAAAAGTCCTAAACAAAAACTCTCATGAATATCATTTTTTAAGTATACATATGTTATCAGTTGAGATATCTTAACTAAAATTGTGTACCATTTTTCCAAAAGACCTTTTAAAATAAAAGTCAACAACCAGTCCTATATAACATACATGTGCCTAAAAAGAAGTTTCAAGTCACGGAAATTATGCCCTTTTGATAATATCCAAGTAATAATATGTCTATGTAATTATGGCGATACAAGTAGTCTATTTCTTTGACAGTAAAACTAATGCACTTAAGTCGCCCATTTGATATTAAACAAAAACATATATGAAGTCAAGGAGAAAAAAAAAGATAGAACTTTTGTTCTATTGTGCTTGAAACCTTTATGGCTTTATTTCATGAAATCCGAATTATGTCTTTCATGCATTAACCAATTATGTTGACTATGAATTCGTGGCAATAGAATTTACAATTTTTAGGTGGCTAGATGGACAGGCAGATGGTTAATGTAACATGTTAAAACATAGGTTAATTACATTGGGTATGTGTGGGCAAATGGGTCAAATCAGTTGATTTGAAAATTCGGTCATGTCGACCCATTAGCCACAACTTTTTCAGTTTTTATTGTAATTATCAGGTTGTATTGCAAAATAATATTTACATTACTACATGACAACATAAAAGCAATATCATGTGCATACAAGTTGTTTCTATCCTGGTTTCCGTTGTGCCACTGATATTGGAAGAAGTACGCAGATCACATGGCACGGATTTGCACGGTGGAGAAGGTTGTTGAAGTTTATGAAGAGGCAGTGCAATCTTCAACATACTATGTTGGATTATGGGTTGACTATTGTAGCTTTAGTATGCTTGCATTTGCAGACCCATCTGATGTTCAACAGTAATTTTTAACTCAAAGCTTTGACCTATTTCTAACACTAGTGTTGCATTCATTAATAATGACACTGCTACTTTTATGGTACATAGTTGTAGGCTGTCGAAATAGCAATAAGGTAGACCAGTCTAGCGCCCAAAAATTGATATATATTCATTGTTATTTCAGAACACGTTAAGTATTATCTATTACACTCTTGAAATTTATCACTAATGTTTGGTTTGTGTTTTGAGTTGTCTACACAATTTACTTTAGTAATCACGATACCGAAGGGTGTTCAAAATATCTACCAATATCATCTATACTTGTGTGTATTAACGTGGGGTGTTTACATGTGAGTTTGTGTGTCGTTGAGCGTTGTAAACAAAATATGGGTCGTGTAAATATGTGTAAAGTAAAACGATGCCGGGTTATAAACGAGTCTTACATAATTTAGTAAAATCTTGAGTTGTCGCGGAATAACTATTAATATCGTGGGTACGTTAGTAAATTATATAAAATTATAACGACGGGGTCTAAAATTATTATCTTAATATAAATTTATAAAATAAGCGTTAAAATAATTTTAGTTGACATTTTTAATATTTAATTTTGATAATTTACATTTGGACCCTAAATTGACATAATTAACTCAAAACTATATCATTTTAGCCATTAAATATTATTAATTGTCAATTATACCTTTAAAAGTAATAAATAACTAATCCGGGGAAACTTACTTAAAAATGGAAAGCATACGATAATAAGTAATCTAATTCAATATGAACGTTAAGTAATACTTGGTATGTAATTCGTATAGGTTTCGTGAAGCGGGAGTAACCACCTTTTGACTTGTCTTCCTTTGCTTGTGCATTTGAATAAGGTACAGATATTTCGTACTCTTTCAGCAAGAGTACAACTATTTCTCTCATGACTCTTCTCTCTCTCTCTCTTTTATATTACTTGATTGAATCTTGATATTGATCCTTGATATTGAACCCTTGATTTTGATCTTGATATTGAAACCTTGTCTTGAACCTTGATATTGAACCTTGACTTGAACCTTTGATTATGACTTGACTACTTGACCCTTCAGTATTTACCCGGGGTATTACTTGTTGTGGAGTAGCCACAACCATAGCATTGATGCACCAATGTTATGTACTCTAGCGTAGTTGGAGAGATGTACTACACCGTCCCCGATCTACTATTGACTACTGCTTTGATTGTGATTGTTATTGGCCTACGGGGGCGTATGGATGCATCCTAGATTTGTATTGTATTGTATTGTATTGATTGATTGATTAATTATTGGAGCTACTACATTGTCTACATTGCTACATATTGTATTGGTGACTGGGTATGCGTGCATTGCAACCCCTTACATATTGGGAGTTGATCACTCCATATTGGGCTACTATTGTAATGTATTGTATTGATTGGCCTTGGGTAAAATACTGAAAACTTACATACACTATGCTTTACACTTAACCATGTCATCTTTTGATTACCCTCTTGGATACCACATGTAATCCTATCTTCATATCTCTTTGATTATTCCTAACTCTATTGTATCGGTTGTTATTTTGTTGATATATGTTCACTGAGCTTTTTTTGCTCAGCCGCTTTCTTTTCCATGCGGCGGGTACTTAAGCTACGAGCGAGTTTAGCTTTAGGGATGAGAGAGTATGGACCTACCCTAGAGCTTATTTTGAATTATGGACTTTGTTTATTTATCGTATTTCCGGATTTCGGACATTTGTAATCGTACTTTCCTTTGTTTGGTTTTGGGGACACGTGGATGTTGTTTAGTCCCCTTTGATACTCTTTTGATGCTTTATTTAAGACATCCGCTGTTTGGTTTGGACTTGTATGTATCTGATGTGAAACCATATTGTAATGTTCCTTTGTTTGTATTCAAAATAATAAAAATCTTAGGTCGTCACGGCATAAATATTAATATCATGGGTATGTTACTAAATTATATAAAATTATAATGACAGGTCCAAAATTATTATCTTAATATTAATTTATTAAAATATACTTTAAAATAATTTTATTTCACTTTTAGTATTTAATTTTGATAATTTACATTTTCGACCCTAAACTTAAAATATTGACATTTTAAAACATAACTATTATAATAGTCATTTGTGACTCTAATCTATTAATATTTATTATTTTGAGAACTTTAACTTAATAATGTTATTGGGAACCATAAATGATTAATCTTGCTAATCCAAGGAACTTACTAAAATGGGAAGCTTACTTAAAATTTTTGGAAAGAGGTTATAAATGGAAAGTTACCTAAAATAGAAAGCTGCTAATTATGCAAATTTCTAAAAATGGAAAGATAACTAAAAGAGATAACTTGAGTAGTTCGGACTCGTCTTGATTCGTATCCATTCGCTTCTAGGTTCGATGAAGCGGGAGTGACCCATTCTCTCTTTATGAGGCAAGTACCTAGCCTTGGGGGCACTTATTATTATGAAATTCCGCGGTTATTGTTTATATTAGTAGAAAATTACTGACAATTGGTTTGGTCAACGTTTGTGTGTCATGAGGTTAGTACCATCAACCGTATGTATGCATGTATTGCCTCTACATATTGGATGTTACCTTGATTTCCCTGGTATTTGCATTTGTTGCTTATATCGTATGATTAAAACCTTGAGCTCAACTTATTATTTTAAACCTATGGATTACACTCAACCTTTGTGTTGACTTTTAAGCATGCTGGTGGCACTTCCCACAAAGAGTTTGATGTCCAACATTTGCTCCTCCTTGTGCAGCCACAAATGCCTAAACAGTCTCATGTCTCCTAATCTGTTGGTGATGGTGATTGTTGTTACGATACTGATTGTTGTTGTAGCGGTTGTTGGGGTTGTTATAGTTTTTGCTCTTTCTATTATCTTCCCATTTCCTCTTGTTGTCAAAGTGATTACCTTTCTGAACAGTACCATGCTTAGTCACCTGATCCATAAGGCGTTCAGCCATGCTAATAGTGTCATCCAATGTCTCAGCATTGTACGACGTCACATTTCCTTGAATACTCGCAGGCAATCCACCAATAAACTTCTCTAGCAACTTCTCATTATCGGGCACCATATGAGCACAAAACACCTTCAGCTCTTGGAAACGTCGCACATAAGTAACAAGATCATAACCCTTCACAGCCAAATAATAGAACTCAGTATCTAACTTCCTCAAATCACTACGAGAACAGTACTTTTTAACCATAGCTTTCTTGAAATCTTCCCACGAAGTATTACAAGCATCCTCCATTCCCTTTTCCTGAATGTAAGCATTCCACCAAGACAAGGCATGCTCCAACAATGTGCCTGTCGCATACTTCACCCTATTATTCTCAGTACAATTGCTCCTATGAAACTCCGATTCCACTTTCTCAAACCATTGAGTCAATCCAACAGCTCCTTGAGTTCCTTTGAATGCAATGGGCTTACAATCCATGAATTCCTTAAAAGTACAGAAATGGTTGTTGGGAACAGCTTGAGCTCTAGCCGGTCCAACATTCTGCGGAACACCTGCTTGCCTGGCAAGCGCTGCTGCAACATCCTCATCAATCATCTGCTGAATAGCAGCAGGGGTCATCTTCTGAACGATCTCCATACATAGCCATCACATCAGTGCTGTCATAAGACCTAAGGCGGGTCATCCTCTCTGTATAGGCCTATCTCTGCATCTCATTAAACTCACTCCATAACTCGCTAATACTAGTACGATAGTGTTGACTATCAATGTCCAAGAACACCTCCTTCATGGTCAACTTATCAACCATCTTCTCCAACTCAACCATCTTCCTATCTAGTGAACCCATATGCTCCTGAAATGCAACACTCATCCGCTCCAACAAACTCAACCTCTCCACCTGCCTCTGAAGCTCCCTATACATCTCTCCTGCAGCTCTCCTATCATCTTGAACCTCTCTCCTCAATCCTGCAACCTCAAACTGCCTATCACTCATACGTAGCATATCTTCCAAAGTCTGGATGGTTCTCTCGCTTTGTCCATCGGTCTGTGGATGGTAAGCGGTACTCATGTCAGGGTTCGTGCCAAACGAATCTTGAAGTGACTTCCAAAAGTTTGAAGTAAACCTGCCATCTCGATCAGTGATAATAGACACTGGCACTCCATGTCGAGATACTATCTCTTTTACGTAGAGCCTGGTCAACTTATCCATGTTGTAGTTCTCTTTGATTGGCAAAAAGTGTGCGGATTTAGTCAATCGATCGACTATTACCTAAATAGCATCAAATCTTGTCGAAGTCCTCGGTAACTTGGTGACAAAATCCATTGTTATTCTTTCCCATTTCCATTCTGGGATCTCAGGTTGTTCTAGTAAACCAGACGGTTTCTGATGTTCAGCCTTAACCTTGGCGCACGTAAGACACTTACGGACATAATCGGCAATCTCAGTTTTCATATTATGCCACCAATATAACTTCTTCACATCCTGAGACATCTTATCAGATCCTGGGTGAATAGAATACTTCGACTTATGAGACTCGAGCATAATCAAGTCTCTCAGTCCTCCAAACAAAGGTACCCAACTTCTTCCTTTGTAACACAAAATTCCATCTGAACGTTTCTCAAGTTTCTCCTTTTTGATCATCCCATCAACTTTCTCTTCCTTAAGCTCTCCTCTTTTCATGACTTCCTCTTGAGCTTGTAGAATCTGGGCGGGTAAATTCGAGTTTAATCGTCAAAACTAAAGCTCGAACGCGTAACGGTTTCAAACGTTCCTTGCGGCTCAATGCATCAGCTACAACATTAGCTTTTCCAGGGTGGTATCGTATCTCGCAAACATAATCGCTCAACGTCTCCAACCATCGTCGCTGTCGCATATTCAACTCCTTCTGACCCAAAATATACTGTAAACTCTTGTGGTCGGTAAAGACAACACACTTAGTACCATAAAGATAATGTCTCCACAACTTAAGGACAAAAATCATGGCTCCTAACTCCAAATCATGAGTGGTATACTTCTCCTCAGGAGTCTTAAGCTGTCGAGAAGCATAAGCCATAACCTTCTCTCGTTGCATCAAAACTGCTCCTAACCCTTGATACGACGCATCACAGTAAACCACAAAATCTTCTACTCCATCTGGAAAAGCCAAGATAGGTGCACTACAAAGCTTCTGCTTCAAAGTTTGAAATACCTTCTCTTCTTCTTCATCCCATTCATACTTCTTATCCTTGTAGGTCTATGCAGTCAACGGTTTAGATATCTTGGAGAATCCCACGATGAATCTCTTGTAATACCCAGCCAATCCTAGAAATTGACGAATTTCTGTGGCGTTAACCGGCTCAATCGCCTCAATCTTAGCGGAATCCACATGTAATCCTTCACTAAAAATTACATGACCTAAAAATTGAACCTTACGAATCCAAAACTCACACTTAGAGAACTTTGCGTACAACTGCTCATCCGTGAGTTACTTAAGAATCGTAGCCAAATGTTGCTCGTGCTCTTCCTTGCTCTTTGAGTAGATCAGAATATCGTCGATAAATACTATCAAGAACTTATCTAGATAAGGCTTGCATACTCGGTTCATGAGGTCCATGAACACTGCGGGCGCATTGGTCAAACCAAAAGGCAACACTTGAAACTCATAATGACCATAACGGGTCCTAAATTCCATCTTGGGTATATCCTCTTCCTGAACCCTGAGTTGGTGATAACCAGACCTCAAGTCAATCTTAGAATAGTAACTAGATCCTTGCAACTGATCGAATAAGTCATCAATCCTTGGTAACGGGTAGCGGTTCTTCACAGTTAACTTATTCAATCCTCGGTAGTCGATGCACATCTTAAACGTTCCATCCTTCTTCTTTACAAATAACACTGGAGCTCCCTAGGGCGAAGAACTCGGTCGAATAAATCCTTTATCCAACAACTCTTGCAATTGTTTCGATAACTCCTCCATTTCCTGGAACTAAGTCGATTCGAAAATCCACTTGTCGGGTTGGGGGAAGTCCCGACAAATCTTCAGGAAATACTTCAGGAAACTCACGCACTACAGGAACATCCTCGAGTCACTTCTCTCCCGACTCCTTCTTAGCCACGTGTGCTAGGCATGCGTGACATCCTTTCTCAAGGTATTTCATGGTTTTGAGACATGATATGATATTCAGGCGAGTTCCACTCCTATCACCTTGAACAATCAATATCTCATCATTGAGAGGGATATGAACAACTCATTCTCCACGAACAATGCTCGCTCGATTTTTGGATAACCAATCCATCCCAACTATCACGTCGAAGCTTACGAGCTCGATTGGCATCAAATCAACACTAAACGGGTGATCTAATAGGTTAAGGGTACAGCCACGGATCACGGTGCGGGTGTCAACTAGGTTACCATCAGCTAACTCAATACTATAGCTAACGTCTAATAGAGTAGGGGTAAGTCGGAGTAACGGCGCAATCTTAGAAGACACAAAACTCATATCGGCACCCGAATCAAATAAAACTTTAACACGAAGGTTGTTGAGAAGAAACGTACCAGTGACAACATTCGGATCTTGATGCGGCTCTCCATTTCCCGTCACGTACACTCTACCTCGAGTACCTCCATTTCCTTGTCCAGTATTCTTCGGGCAATGTCCCCTATAGTGTCCACGCTCTCCACATCCAAAACATGTAACCACAGGCTGGGCATTTGCTCCTGTCGCTATAACCCTATTCTTACAAAACCTTGAAATGTGACCAACCTTTTTACACAGTACATGGTCCAGTATGATGCTGGTGGCACTTCCCACAAAGAGTTTGCTGTCCAACATTCGCTCCTCCTTGTGCAGCCACAAATGCCTTAACAGTCTCATGTCTCCAATTTTGTTGGTGATGGTGATTGTTGTTACGATACTGATTGTTGTTGTAGCGGTTGTTGGGGTTGTTATAGTTGTTGCTCTTTCTATTATCTTCCCATTTTCTCTTGTTGTCAAAGTGATTACCTTTCTGAACAGTACCATGCTTAGTCACCTGATCCATAAGGCGTTCAGCCATGCTAATAGTGTCATCCAATGTCTCAGCATTGTACGACGTCACATTTCCTTGAATACTAGCAGGCAATCCACCAATAAACTTCTCTAGCAACTTCTCATTATCGAGCACCATGTGAGCACAAAACACCTTCAGCTCTTGGAAACGTCGCACATAAGTAACAAGATCAGAACCCTTCACAGCCAAATAATAGAACTCAATATCTAACTTCCTCAAATCACTACGAGAACAGTACTTCTTAACCATAGCTTTCTTGAAATCTTCCCACGAAGTATTATAAGCATCCTCCATTCCCTTTTCCTGAATGTAAGCATTCCACTAAGACAAGGCATGCTCCAACAATGTGCCTATCGCATACTTCACCCTATTATTCTTAGTACAATTGCTCCTATGAAACACCAATTTCACTTTCTCAAACCATTGAGTCAATCCAACAGCTCCTTCAGTTCCTTTGCAGGCAATGGGCTTACAATCCATGAATTCCTTAAAAGTGCAGAAATGGTTGTTGGGAACAGCTTGAGCTCTAGCCGGTCCAACATTCTGAGGAACACCTGCTTGCCTGGCAAGCACTGCTGCAACACCCTCATCAATCATCTGCTGAATAGCAGCAGGGGTCATCTTCCTAGGAGGCATAATTCTATCAATCAATACAAAGCAAAACACTTGTAAGTATTTGATTAACGTGTCAGAATCATAGCGCAAGATAAAGCATCGTCACATGAATAAAATCAAAATATAGCATAAGTCAACATCAATAATAGTACATCACTATAATACATCATAGATTTCATACTTGACATTGGTCTTACAAGATATGCAAAACAAGTACAAGTTTCTAATAAAATCTACCAACTGAAGGTAAACTACCATTAAGATACTAACTACTATAAATGATCTAATCACTGATCTCCTGAACGATCTCCATACATAGCCATCACATCAATGCTGTCATAAGAGCTAAGGTGGGTCATCTTTTCTGCATAGGCCTGTCTCTCCATCTCATGCGACTCACTCGATAACTCGCTAATACTAGTACGATAGTGTCGACTATCAATGTCCAAGAACACCTCCTTCATGGTCAACTTATCAACCATCTTCTCCAACTCAACCATTTTTCTATCTAGTGAACCCATACGCTCCTGAAATGCAACACTCATCCGCTTCAATAAACTCAACCTCTCCACCTGCCTCTGAAGCTCTATATACATCTCTCCTCAATCCTGCAACCTCAAACTGCCTATCACTGATACGCCTAGTGATACTCTTATGACTATTCCTACACCACTCTACATCCTGCCTTAGACGACTCATAGCAGCTCTAAGTCCTGACGGAGTAACGTGGGTTGCGGCTAATGACTCACCAATCTCGTGCGTAGAAGTAACTTCTATCTCAAGCGCGTATTCTAATGCCTCATACGTATCCGACTCATAAGTCACATCTGACACAACAGGCGAAGGCGGCGGGGGGAACATCCTGATCCTCCTCTATAAACTCCTCATCATCATCCTCCTCGTCATCATCATCGTCATCCATCTCCTCATCTCCATCATCCTCACTATCATCATCATCCTCTAAACCTACCTCATCATCTAAACCAACATCAACATCCAACTCAACATCATCTCCTAAAGGCAATGGGTCAACAACGGGTGGGACCGGAACCTGATCACGGGGAACTAGGACACACATGATACTCTACATGAGTATAAGGAAATATAAAAATTATAGCCAAATTTTCACGGAAAACCATTTTATAAGTCAAAGCATGATAGTGGAAAAAGTCCAAACTAATCTCAATATAAAACAAATATATAGGTAAAGTTTAAAAGAATACCAGGGCGCGAAGTGGCGCGGAGGGCTGTCGGCTTTCTGTCTCAAAACATTTTGACTACAGGAAAAAGTTTATAGTCAAGTGCGAGCTCGTTCTCTTGCAATTATTTTATTATTTAATTATTTTTATAAATGGTATCTTTAAAATAATATATATTTTTAATTATTTTATAAAATAATATATAAATATATTTTTATTAAAAATAATATATAAAATAATATAAATATATTTTATAAAAGTTTATATAGGGTTTTAAATAATTAAAAAGATTTTTTTAAATATATATATTATCTCAGATCGAGACGGCAGGTTTACTTCGAACTTTTGGAAGTCACTTCAAGATTCGTTTGGCACGAACCTTGACATGAGTATCGCTTACCATCCACAGACCGATGGTCAAAGCGAGAGAACCATCCAGACTTTGGAAGATATGCTACGCGCATGTGCGATTGATTATAAAAATGGATGGAATGTCCATTTACCCTTTATTGATTTTTCCTACAACAATAGTTACCATGCGAGTATTAAGGCCGCACCATTTGAAGCACTCTATGGTCGGAAGTGCCGATCACCTATATGTTGGGATGAAGTGGGAGAAGCACAGCTTATTGGTCCAGATCTAGTTCGTGAGACGACCGAGAAGATTGCTCAAATTAATGACCGCTTGAAAGTTGCTCGTGACTGTCACAAGAGTTACGCTGACGTGAGACGTAAACCCCTGGAATTTCAGGTAGGAGATAGGGTTATGTTGAAAGTATCGCCTTGGAAAGGTGTGATCAGGTTTGGTAAGAGAGGAAAGTTGAATCCCCGTTATATAGGACCATTTAAGATTGTGAAGGGGATTGGTCCTGTGGCATATAAGCTAGAATTGCCACCGGAGCTCAGTAGAGTTCACCCTACTTTCCACGTGTCGAATTTAAAGAAGTGTTTGACCGATGAAACCGCTGTAATTCCGCTTGAGGAGATTGAGATTGATGAACAATTACATTTTTTTGAAGAGCCTGTTGAAATCATGAATCGCGAGGTTAAGCGATTGAAGAAGAGTCGTATTCCTCTTGTGAAAGTTCGTTGGAATTCCAAGATAGGACCAGAGTATACTTGGGAACGCGAGGACGAGTTTAAACGCATGTACCCAAATCTTTTCAAAGCTGGGACTGGCAACTCAAACTAAATCCGGGACGGATTTCTAAATAAGATGTATGTTATGTAACCCCCGGTACATTTTCTAAACCTATTGCTAGCCAAATATCTATTTTCGTACCTGAGACACATTAAAACTTTTATTTTGTGATTATTTGGGCTTGAGAAACGTAAGACATATTAGAAACGAGAACTTTATTCCTTGATTGACTCAGCACAACCTAGAACACTCGAATTGTATTGCATTTGCCAAATTATTTGAATTATTTTGAGTTTTGGAAAAACTCTGAAATTTATGCTTGATTTAATTTGAAAAATTATTTCGTAAACAATGGCGTAAGTTTCGTAAATTTTCGAGTCCGTTTGCTATGTCGTTTGGATCCCGGAGCGTTTATCGTTAGAATTTTACTACGTTGGCAACATTGGTCCCTAGACTATCTCTTTACACCTTACCCTACACTTTCATTAAATACAAAACGCACCCTATACTTTTATTACCATATATATACTCCCATTACCCCCCATTTCCCTTATTTTAATACTAAAAACACACACACACCTCACATTTTCTCTCTCTCTCTCTCTCTCTCTCTCTCTCTCTCTCTCTCTCTTGCATGAACCGGCCGCCGCCCCCTCTCGCCGGTAGCAGTAGATTCCGGTGACTCACCGGAAAATTTTCCGGCCACCTCACTTTTCTTGTACCACTTTATAGATCGGGTTATCCCCGTCACACCCGTACCACTCACTCACCCCCAAACACCCCGAACACCTTCAAACCATCACCACCGCCGCACCACCTTCACCACCGACGGTCACCACCACACCCCTCCGCAATCCTACCGACGGTAACACCACCCCGCCGCCCCTCTTTCTTTATTTTCTTTTAATTTTGAAAACCCTAATTATATTTTTATTTTAAATCCGATTTTTAATATTAAAACTTTTATAAAAATGTTTTAATAATTTTTTTAAACTCAAAAACTTGTGTGGGATCCCTTGTTCTCGTTTGGGCCGCGACTCGGATGGACTCACCGAGTCAACTCGTGACTCGGTGAGGGTTGTGAGCAGGGGCGAAGCTTCATAGGGGCCGGGGGGGGGGGGGGGGGGGGGGGGGGGGGGCGCCCGACCCCCCGAATTTTTTTTTTGCGATGTAGGGGGTATATAGTTTTCGTGTAGAAAAATTTCGGTATATTCGGTTTCGACCCCCCAAAAATTTTGGTATACCTGAAATATAGCCTTAGGGAAAAAAAAATTTAGATCCCGACCCCCCACTTACAAAATCCAAGCTTCGCCACTGGTTGTGAGATTTCTTGTTGCTGTTGTTTGATGTTGGTGACGAAAGGGAGGAATATTTGATGTTTGGGATTTTTATTAAGGGTCCGTTGGTTTGGTCCCTTCTCGGCAGCTGACAGCCACCACCACCGCGACTTGGGTGGTGGTGGGGGAGGGGAGTAGTGTTATTATTCTTGTTGTTGTTGGTATTTGGATTGGATTGGGAGACCCCTTGGGTCCGTTTGGTTTTGGCAGCCGTACACCGCCACCACCATGGCTTGGGTGGTGGTGGGTGTTGTTTTATTTTATTTATTTGTTTGTGGTTAAATTTTTGGTCTCGCGATATTGATATGGTTTAGAAATGGTAACTAATAATAAAACGGTTAATAATATATATGAAATCTAAAATGAATTGATATAGTTAAGTGGACTTGATATCGGACATATTTCCGTCTTATGACATTGTGAGCTTGAATTGGACGTATTGGATTCACGGCCTTGGTTATTGGGATATTATGGACCCTTTGGTACACGAGACGGTAGGGTACGTTAGGCCCGTTAAGATCTTAACGTACCTGGAACCCGAGCAAATACAAAATGGTCGATAAAACCTAAACAACTAATGGACTACGCGAATGATATATCCAATCATATTTATTTATATATTAATATTGTCTAAAAATAAAGAGTCGTTGACTCGGGTAAACGTTATATAAACGGGCAGGTCATGCCGAAATTTTATAAAATTCTTTATAAACTTAAGTCATATTTCCAAACATTATTATTATTTCAAACCTTTTATTTCAACATTATTTTGGGAAAACAGGTAAAATCTGAGACTTATTGTTACGTGTTATTATTTATTTTTATTTGAGTGAGTTTTCCATTTTTATTTCTTTTCTTTCCATTTCTTTTCGACGACTTTCTTCGAGGAGTTCTTTCGTCTTTCTTGCGTATTTGGTCGTTTCGCCGACTTATTTATTTTCCAATTTTCTTGTCTCCCGCACGAGACTTTACGAAATCTATTTCTTTCAAATGCCATTGTATTTATAAAACTTTTACTCAAGCATTGTTTATGGAGATATTCAAGTATAGTTCTGAGTTATGCCATTTATATTGATTAGGTTGTGCTGAAGTTCTATTTGCTGTGACACATTATTGATTGGTTACTATATCTCATTTCCTGCTACTGCTATTGTTAAGGTGTGATTCATAGCCCGCTTTTATATTTTAATTGTTTATAAACCCATGGGGTGAGACACATGCTTTAAATGTTTTCTGAGCACAAGTAATTTTTGGTATGCTTTTCCTGAATGATATATATATTTCCTGACGATGTGCTAACTAGCTTGTCTTGCCGGAAAGACCCTCATATCATGAGCCATTAGTCACTTGCGAGTGAACGCGAACTTAGTTTATAGGCCTATAGGATTGACTATCCCGCCCGGTTGTCAAGGGCTTGGCAACGCGGGTATACTACTTTCGATTTTGCTGGGTATTGGCAAGTACCCGACCTTCGGGGCACTTATTATTATGAAATTCCGTGGTTATTGTTTAAGTTAGTACAAAGTTACTGACGATTGGTTTGGTTAACGTTTATGTGTCATGAGCTTAGTACTATCAACCGTATGTATGCATGTATTGCCTCTACATATTGGGTGTTACCTTGATTTCCTTGGTATTTGCATTTGTTGCTTATATCGTATGATTAAAACCTTGTGCTCAACTTATTATTTTAAACCTATGGATTACACTCAACCTTTGTGTTGACTTTTAAGCATGTGTTTCTCAGGTACTACTACTAATTAGTTTGGAGCTTTATGACGTGGGCGTAGTGGAGTGGCAAGGTCGATGGAGTCTTTCTATCAAGGCAGCTTTATTATATTTACTATCTTTACTTTCATATCATTCATAAAACCTTGGTGTGTCTTACTTATTTCCGCTGCTAAACTTTGTTAAATGTTTTCTGCTACTAAACTTTGTAAACTTTCCGCTGCAAACTCTAGTTTACTTTTTCCGCTGCTACTTGATTTAAGAGTCCTTGTACTCTAAAAGGTTTATAATTCAAATGATTTGTTTTGCAACATTTATAAACGTCCCGTGTTGTGGTCGTTAGCTATAAATGTGCTTGGTTTCTATTTGCGTAGTGCCCCCAGCATGTCAACTGCCGTATTTTGAGTTGGGGGTGCTACAGAATGCTATCAGAGCACCGTTTATAGAGAACGAGCTCGCACTCGACTATAAAATTTTTCTTAGAGTCAAATTGTTTTGAGACAGAAAGCCGACAGCCCTCCGTGCCACTTCGCACCCTGGTATTCTTTTAAACTTTACCTATATATATATGTTTTATATTGAGATTGGTTTGGACTTTTTCCACTATCATGCTTTGGCTTATAAAATGATTTTCCGCGAAAATTTGGCTAGTATTTTTATGTTTCCTTATACTCTTGTAGAGTATCATGTCTGTCCCAGTTCCCCGTGATCAGGTTCTGGTCCCACCCGTTGTTGACCCATTGCCTTTAGGAGATGATGTTAAGTTGGATGTTGATGTTGGTTTAGATGATGAGGTAGGTTTAGAGGATGATGATGATATAGAGGATGATGGAGATGAGGAGATGGATGACGATGATGATGACGAGGAGGAGGATGATGAGGAGGAATTTATGGAGGAGGATCAGGATGTTCCCCCGCCGCCTTCGCCTGTTGTGTCGGATGTGACTTATGAGTCGGATACTCCTGAGAGTTTGGAGCATGTTATGATTTCCGAGGTGACATCGATAGAGGCCGTGCCTACAGAGTTAGCGTTCACTTCTGAAGTTGGAGAGTCATCAGCTGACCCACGCGTTACGTATTCAGTGGTTGGGGATGAGTTGAGCAGATTGAGGGAGGAGATGACCTGGTGTCAGGGTCGTTACATGTCGAGGTCCAGGAGTACGTGTTTTTGGCCATCTACTGTCGTGGAATTTATGAAGGAGAAGAAGAAAGGGAAGAAGGTAGCAGATAAGTTGCAGGTTGGTTTATATAGGCAGAGTGCTAGGTTGAGCCCTGTAGAGGAGACGTATGCTGAGTTTCAGGGACGCTTGGATTCTTTGGATAGGAGGATGATAGAGGTTGGGAGAATGGCGAGACAGTTGTCTCAGAGAGAGTTATATGCAGAAAATGATACTCAACACTATCGTACTAGTATCAGTGAGTTATGGAGTGAATTGCATGAGATGCAGAGACAGGCCTATGCAGAGAGGATGTCCCGCCTTAGGTCTGATGACATCATTGATGTGATGGCTATGTATGGAGATCATTCAGGAGATCAGTGATTAGATCATTTATAGTAGTTAGTATCTTAATTGTAGTTTACCTAGTATATGCTAAACTGAATTCTTCAGTTGGTAGATTTTATTCGAAACTTGTACTTGTTTTGCATATCTTGTAAGACCAATGTCAAGTATGAAATCTATGATGTATTATGGTGATGTACTATTATTGATGTTGACTTATGCTATATTATGATTTTAATCATGTGACGATGCTTTATCTTGCGCTATGATTCTGACACGTTAATCAAATACTTACAAGTGTTATGCTTTGTATTGATTGATAGAATTATGCCTCCTATGAAGATGACCCTTGCTGCTATTCAGCAGATGATTGATGAGGGTGTTGCAGCAGCGCTTGCCAGGCAAGCAGGTGTTCCTCAGAATGTTGGACCGGCTAGAGCTCAAGCTGTTCCCAACAACCATTTCTGCACTTTTAAGGAATTCATGGATTGTAAGCCCATTGCCTTCAAAGGAACTGAAGGAGCTATTGGATTGACTCAATGGTTTGAGATAGTGGAATCGGTGTTTCATAGGAGCAATTGTACTGAGAATAATAGGGAGAAGTATGCGACAGGCACATTGTTGGAGCATGCCTTGTCTTGGTGGAATGCTTACGTTCAGGAAAAGGGAATGGAGGATGCTTATAATACTTTGTGGGAAGATTTCAAGAAAGCTATGGTTAAGAAGTACTGTTCTCGTAGTGATTTGAGGAAGTTGGATACTGAGTTCTATTATTTGGCTATGAAGGGTTCTGATCTTGTTACTTATGTGCGACGTTTCCAAGAGCTGAAGGTGTTTTGTACTCACATGGTGCCCGATAATGAGAAGTTGCTAGAGAAGTTTATTGGTGGATTGCTTGTGAGTATTCAAGGAAATGTGACGTCGTACAATGCTGAGACATTGGATGACACTATTAGCATGGCTGAAAGCCTTATGGATCAGGTGACTAAGCATGGTGCTATTCAGAAAGGTAATCACTTTGACAACAAGAGGAAATGGGAAGATAATAGAAAGAGAAACAACTATAACAACCCCAACAACCGCTACCACAACAATCAGTATCATAACAACAATCACCATCACCAACAGAATAGGAGACAGGAGACTGTTAAGGCATTTGTGGCTGCACAAGGAGGAGCAAATGTTGGACAGCAAACTCTTTGTGGGAAGTGCCACCAGCATCATACTGGACCATGTACTATGAGATGTATGAAGTGTCAAAAGGTTGGTCACATTTTAAGGTTTTGTAAGAATAGGGTTGTGGCGATAGGAGCAAATGCCCAGCATGTGGTTAAATGTTTTGGATGTAGAGAGAGTGGACACTATAGGGGACAATTCCCGAAGAATGTTGGACAAGGAAATGGAGGAACTCGAGGTAGAGTGTACGTGATGGGAAATGGAGAGCCACATCAAGATCTGAATGTTGTCACTGGTACGTTTCTTCTCAACAACCTTCGTGTTAAAGTTTTGTTTGATTCGGGTGCCGATATGAGTTTTGTGTCATCTAAGATTGTGCCGTTACTCCGACTTATCCCTACTCTATTAGACGTTAGCTATAGTATTGAGTTAGCTGATGGTAACCTAGTTGACACCCGCATCATGATCCGTGGCTGTACCCTTAACCTGTTAGATCACCCGTTTAGTATTGATTTGATGCCAATCGAGCTCGGAAGCTTCGACGTGATAGTTGGGATAGATTGGTTATCCAAGAATTGAGCGAGCATTGTTTGTGGAGAACTAGTTGTTCATATCCCTCTCAATGATGAGATTTTGATTTTTCGAGGTGATAGGAGTGGAACTCCCCTGAATATCATATCATGTCTCAAAACCATGAAATACCTTGAGAAAGGATGTCACGCATTCCTAGCACACGTGGCGTCAAACCTAGATCTAGGGACACACATCAGAATCTAGGCAGTCAAGAGTATTTTTGGTGACGGCCTGCATAAGGGATACACATGACGGCGTCAAACCCAGATCTAGGCAGTCCGAGAAATTATTTGGCGGCGAGATGACGGTGTCAGAAATTTGTTCTTGACACCGTCACCTATCAGAATCTATATATACTTTTCTATTTTTCATTCATTAGAAGGAGGAACTTGTGTGGAGAATTCTAGGGCCGAACCCCAATAACCCTAGGTCATTTTTTTACTGTATTTTCAAGGGTTTTCACCCCTTGAAACCTTTCATGTTCAATTGAGATAAGTCTCCTTTCAATTCATTCAATATGTCTATGTGTTGTTTGAATATATCTTATACTTGTCTTGATTTTAACATGCTAGGCTAGATCTTTCATGTGTTTGCTTAGATGTAATGAAACCTAGATGTTGATTATAGGTTGATTGCTTGTTTATAGTTGTAATGGATGAATGATTTCAATGTTAGGCTTAAGAAAACTGGCAGATCTCCATTGTGTAACATGCTTGAACGTCTTAAGAAACATGAACCGATGTGTACTAGGTTTTAATGGTTGTATTTAATGCATGAGCAAATTCTAGTAATCCCATGTTAGGAGCTTCTTAGCCGGCTCGACATAGGAGTGAAGTAGGCGCTTATAGGATTGGGGAAGTAAGTACGCCACCCCATGAATGGTATTAAGGAATACAATCCATCATCCACGCAACTGTAACAAGTAATTAACCTATAAAAGATATCTAGGGAGTAGTGAAATCTAAGTAAACACAATTCTCCCATATATTGCTCACACCTCTAGTTAAATTAGTTTTATTTTCATTTTTAGTATTTTATTTTGATTGCATCTTAGTTATTGGGTTAGTTGACTAGCAACTAATTCCGCCCAACTCCTTCAAAACCGAGATTTTTAATTGCTTTCATAAAAATATAAAAATACAAAAAGAATCATCCCTCATCTCTAGACCTAGTATTAGGTTTTCTAATTCTAGCGATACTATTCCTAGCTGAACGATCAATCCCCCGGTACTTGTCATTATACTATACTACAACGATCAGGTACACTTCCTGGTGGGGGTTGTAAGCTTCTCGAGATCCCTCGAGAGGTAAAGCCTGGTGTAATCCCTACACATCATTTAGTCAAGCTCTATGGCGGTATATTCCACACTTTATTCATATTATACAAGCTAACAAAGCAATACACTAACCTTTGGCTCAACTGAAACAGGCTTGCAACTTTCTAGACAGTTGCAACAGAATACTACTTGAATCCAAATATACCAGAGAATGATGAAATCCACAGCGTGTAAGTCATTAATAAACTGGAATATCAACATACGTAGATAAAAAAACCATAGTAAACTCAGATAAGATAATTATGCAGGTATGCCGAGTTCTTAGAACCACCGGTCATACTAAATGTGCAAAGGGAACGCTGTGCAGATCCAGAAGAAGGAAAAAAAAGGAACATGGTATCTCTTAATGACCTTTTGAGAAAAAACCCAGAAAACCAACAGGTATTGAAAAAATGTAGTATAATGATCATCAAACGAAACTTTCT
Organism: Artemisia argyi; assembly: GCA_030686995.1. Classification (NCBI taxonomy): domain Eukaryota; kingdom Viridiplantae; phylum Streptophyta; class Magnoliopsida; order Asterales; family Asteraceae; genus Artemisia; species Artemisia argyi. Next base: position 17,195,209 of record CM060688.1, on the reverse strand, counting down.
AAATTCCCTGCAACTTTATAAATGCAGAATGTACGTTTTACTATCGAAAAGCTCGACAACAGTAGACCCTGGTACTTTAAGAAATGCCTTACCTGTAAGCAAAAAATAAATGAACGTTTCTCTCATGCCCAGTGCAAACTGTCAGTTTCTGAAACAGATCCTAATTGCAGGTTAGCGAAACATTTAAACACTTTATAACTATACACAAATATTATGGATACTAAAAACGCTATATATACATTTTTTTAACAGCTATTACTTCAGACTTCTGCTATCCGATGGCACTGGCCATATATACTTAACATGTTTTAGCAACGAATCAAATTCATTGGTCAAGGATTGCAATGAAATCATCCAAACTCTAGAAGACAAAGACCGCTATAAATATCCACAAGAGTTACTTGCGCTAGAAGGACAAACAAAAATCTTTCAGCTGCACTTCGCTTCCGAAAGCACAAGAGAAAAACATGTGTTCTTTTTAGACAAAGCATGGAACAACACACAATTACTCACAGCAGGAACAAGCAGTGTTGGTCAAACTGTGGAACAAACTATTGCACCAACGTCTTCTACAGATGTGGCTACACCACCACCACTAGGCGAGACATCAAAAGAAATCAACATGGACACAAGGCCACTTGCAAAGAATGAACAAATTGCATACTCTTCCACAACTCTTAACCCACCACCATCAATGCCACACAACCTAGAAGAGCAGCTCATGACAACACCAGCAGAAACTAACACAGACTTACTAGACGAATCACAAAAGAAATATGGTCCCAGAAAGACTTCGGTCCGTATAGCACTTTACTCAGAGGAAAAAAACACAACTGCAGAAAAAGCTCACAAAAAACCAAAAAAATCCGACTCTTAAAAAGATCCTCCAACTGACATGCTATGAAAAACATCAACGACCTATTTTGTACATTACGTAGATGCATGCTTGCTACCTTTTGTGTAAAATATCAAAAGCAATCGCATGCTGCCTTAAAAGGCATCTAACTATGTAGCATTACTGGGCACTCTCTTTTGTCACAAGTATGTTGCCGAACATGGTTGCCTGTGGATAATGGCATGAAAAACCATCTATGTATGATAATGAAACTAGCTAAACACTATATAAGTGTAGCCAACAAACATATGCAATGTCTTTTATGTATGTAGTAAGCATTTCCTTTGGTCTTTTCCCTTTCTATTCTCCTTAGTATCCGATAAAACTATTCTGCAAACAAATATATTTCTATATTCCCAGACAACTATCAGATACACACATCTGAAAACCATACAAGGCCAAGAACCTAAAACCACCAGCCATAACCTTCACTCGAACCACAACACAACATAACCACTTAACACAATCTACATAACCAGAAAAACAATACCAACATATTTTCCATTTAGCTTACGATGAAGAACAACTTCCCACCAATACTATGCAATCAAGAAAACAGTAATGGCTATATATAAACAAACTATCAATCGCAAAATAATTCAAGTTAATACAAACAAAGTGATACTTTTTTATTCATAAGTAATGATGCGTGGGAATTGCACCAGGCTTTACCTCTCGAGGGATCTCGAGAAGCTTACAACCCCCACCAGGCAGTGTACCTGATCGATGTAGTATAGTATAATGACAAGTACCGGGGGATTGATCGTTCAGCTAGGAATAGTGTCGCTAGGATTAGAAAACCTAAAGACTAGGTCTAGAGATGAGGGATGATTCTTTTTGTATTTTTATATTTTTTAGAAAAGCAAGTAAAAATCTCGGGTTTGAAGGATTTGGGAGGAATTAGTTGCTAGTCAACTAACCCAATACTAAGATGCAATCAAAATAAAATACTAAAAATGAAAATAAATTATATTAAACTAAAGTTTTGAGCAATATGTGGGAGAAATGTGTTTACTTAGATTTCACTACTCCCTAGATATCTTTTACACGTTAATTACTTGTTATAGTTGCGTGGATGACGGATTGTATTCCTTAATACCATTCATAGGGTGGCGTACTTACTTCCCCAATCCTATGAGTGCCTACTTCACTCCTATGTCGAGCCGGCTAAGAAGCTCCTAACATGGGATCATTAGAATTTACTCATGCATTAAATACAATCAATAAAACCTAGTACACATCGGTTCATGTTTCCTAAGACGTTCAAGCATGTTACACAATGGAGATCTGCCAGTTTTCTTAAGCCTAACATTGAAATCATTCATCCAATACAACCATAAACAAGTAATCAACACATAATTAACATCTAGGTTTCATTAGATCTAAGCAAACACAAGATAGATCTAGCCTAGCATGTTTAAATCAAGACAAGCACAAGATATAGACAACCAACACATAGACATATTGATTGAATTAAAAGAAGACTTATCTCAATAGCACATGAAAGGATTCAAGGGCTGAAAACCCTTGAAAAAGCTGTAAAATACGTACAAGGTTCGGCCTTAGGGTTTCTCCACACAAGTTCCTCCCTATGAATGAAAATTAGAAAACTATATATAGATTTTAGAAGGTGACGGCGTCAAGAACAAATTTCTGACGCCGTCATCTCGCCGCCAAATAGTTCCTCGGACTGCCTAGATCTGGGTCTGACGCCGTCATGTGTACACCATATGCAGGCCGTCATGATTTTAACTCTTGACGCTCTTTTTATGACGCCTTCACGTTTCTTCTGGGTCGTCATGGATTTTACTCTTGATGCCGCCAGGATTTCCTTCTTGACGCCGTCATGCACTGTTTCCAGCATGGAAAATTAAGTCTTTGGCATTTTCTTCACTTTTATGCTCCAAAAACGTCTGAATTGCTTCCTTTTCCAGATTTCACTCCCAAAGTACCTAAAATCACAAAAGGAACGATTTGGGGCAATATTTGATCAAATAAATTCAATTCCGGGCTTAAATGACCCCCTAAAAGTGGTTCATTTTTCGCCTCATCATATACCCTTACACTTGAGATTTGCTTGTCCTCAAGCAAATGCGCTTTTATTCTAATCAAAATACAAGTTAGGGGTCATTTAACACTAATATAAAAGTAATTACAACAAATAATCGTTCCACTAAAGGCCAAAGACAAGCACGGAGGTCATACACTAGCACCTCACAAATAGTGTTTAGATACTCACATCTCTCGGGTGTAATAAAGTATAAATTACAATATGCACTACTACACAAATTGGTTTTTCCCACGGTAGAATCCGTGGGAAACCCAGTGGGTAAGGGCCCTTTTCCACGGATTTCACATGAAATCATTCCGTGTGTAAAACCTTTGTGGGTAAATATTTTCCCACTGATTTTCCCACCGAGCGTTGACTTTTTTCCCACAGATTATCCACAGTTTTAATTTCCCACAACTTTCTCACAAACATTTTCCCACCGATTTCCTACTGTTTTTGCATCCATTTTTCATATGTATTAGTGGTTTTTTAACCACAGATTTCCGACAAACATTTTCCCACTGATTTCCCACATTTTCAGCATCCATCTTTCACATAAATCAGTCGTTTTTTCCCACAGATTTCCGACAATTATTTCCCACAGTTTTCCCACTACAACCTATGACGGTTTTATCACAGATTTCCCACGGAAAAATAAATTTCCTCAAATAATTTTGTGGGAATTTTGTGGTTAATTAGTGGGAAATATGTGGCTAAAATTCCATGGTATTTCAGATTTTTCAGAACCTGTAAAAACAAAAAACCAATATCTAAAACAATAAAAGCAATTGACAAATTACCAAAATAACAAATCCATTACCCAAAATGCATTAATGTGTCGCCCAATGCACATAAATTCGTAATTCAAAAGACATAAGTTAGTAACATGTTATCGGACGATGCACCATCGAAATTGTTTTCGATCTACTACAACTCAATAGTTCGAACATAAAAACTAAAGCCTAATGCTAAATCAAACTAGCTAGATCCAGGATCCGATTCAGTAGGTCGCTCAGTTCGGGGAGGATAATTCTGAGCAAAAGACTCAAACCTATCATTGAGTGTCTTATGCCAAGCCAACATGTCCGCTGCTCTTTGAGCCTCAGCAGCTACCCTTTCATCTTCAATCTTTTTTTTCAAATCATCATTCTGCTTTTTCAGAATTTGTATCTCCTGTTACATCCAATTACACATTACTTCATTAGAATAACAACAATATGAGAAAACAATCAACAACCTAAATGCCGCCTAACAAAGACCACACTCAAAACTGAAACAAGCAAAATGCCATTTAACGCAGACTTAAAATGCCACCTAAAATGCCGCCTAACACAGACCACACATAATCAATCCTAACTATTATCCATTTCCTGCAATTAGGAGTCTTATGAACTTGAAGCAATCACCAATCAGCAATTCAGGAGTTTAATGTCTAACGAAGCTAGTTATATGTTCACTAGTTCCATTACAGAATAATGTTGGAAAATTCAAATCGGGACAGAAAGTTGAATACTGGAACAGGGGATTCTTTTATCAAATAAGATGACAAGTTGTAGACAGTTAAATCAAGGTATAATGAAAATAGACAAACCTCATAAGGTGAGCACATGTGTGTGGCATAGATACTCCCAGATCCCGGTACACCTGTTAGCACAAAAACTGGATCCTTTGTCGATCCGGCACCAAGCACGTGACCTCTATCTGATGTAGCAACACCCTTCCAAACATCAAAATCATCTGGAGGGGACTTAGACCCACTCTCATCAATCTCAGCATTCTCTTCATTCTCTTCATTCTCCACATGCTTTTCCGAGATAAGCCTTGAATAAGCATCCTGTTATAGAGAGTCAACACAATATATTAGTAATGGAGAATCAGTAAAACCGGCAAATTTAAAATTTGGTAAAACTGTTAAGATTTATAAAAGCACATAAGTAATTTCTATATATATATATATATATATATATATATATATATATATATCATATAATAATACTTCGAGATTTACCAATCGTTTTTTACCCATGGGGTCAACAAACTCTGCTGTCCCACTTGATCCGGGTTCTCCTGGCTTTGTCCCTTTCCTGGTGTGAACTTGTGTATGCAATTCTACAAGCTTCACTCTACACCCCGTTTTATTTTCCTAATAAAATAAGTATGAAAACATTAATGAGAAAAAATCATACAAGCTAACTTTGCATACTAATGCTTGTTGACAATGATTTTTTATTGAAAAAATTATATCATTTTCATACCATTACGATCTTAGTGTGGAGAAAGCTACGTGAGCCTGCTGTGTGCTTTCCTGATTGTGATTTGGCTCTGTTCTCTTGGGCAGTTTTTGATTTGAGTCTCCATTCATCGGTATCCCATGCCTTAACCATAGGAAGCCAATCATTTTCACTAATCCAAATTGGGCGACTGGAACTGATGCGACCGATGTCCACACTATTATTCACTCTTTTGACCTTCATCGCAGCCTTTCTCACACCCCTCATTATATCAGGATACCTCTTCCCGATGTGAGATTCCCAAGCATCACGAATCTGATTACTTTCTGCAGCATCCCATCGATAAAATGTCTGCACATAAATTGTAAATTCAATTAGCTATATCAGTTTAAAATGACATTTGCTTTATTTAGATGTGAGCAATAGTAAGTCACAAACCCCAAAGCGATTAAAACACCTATCACGATGGTCTTTGGGGACTTGAGTCCATGTGGCGTAAGCACCCTTGAACATAGTCTTGAATAGTTTAACCGCATGACGGCTTATTGCCGGGTCATAAAACCTACAAAAAGGTACATTGAGACGCATTTGAAATGAACTTGCAGACCTTCTCCATGCTTAAATCAGAGAAGAAACCAAACCAACAAACAAAATTATTTTACACATATACTTACACTCCACCGATAAGCCACAGTTTAGGAATTGATGATGCAGGGATGACATTTGACCCAACTTGATTTTGTGATGAATCAGTGACATGCTCCACATGTTCCTCGTTATCTGTGTGAACATCTAATCTCTCATTGCCCAATATATCTGGGCTCGGGCACGATTCATCTGCAGTCTCATTACCTCGCCCACCTATACTACTGTTGCCTCTTCCTATTGGGCTACCTTCATTTGCTCTACCCCTACCGTTCTCACAAGTATTGTTGCTTCCTCTTCCTCTTGGCCTAGATTCATCTCGTACGTCACTACCGTTTCCACCAGTACTGTTGCTGCCTCTTCCTCTCGGGCTCCATTCATCTGCTATCTCCCTACCACGCCCGACAATGCTACTGCTACCTCTTCCTATAGGTGTTGATCTGCTATTAAGTATCTTGGGATGAGAACCTCTGGATTGACCTCTGGATCTGGGCATGATGGAAAGGCATCAACTGGAAAAAAAAAACTATACATTATTACGACATATTGGATTATAATAGACGTACCATGTTAAAATAATTAAGAAAATTAATCTAAACATTGTTCCCCAACACTTTTTAACTAAACAAATTTTGCAAATCATAATGCATAATTATCACTAAAGTAACAAACAAAATCTCAAATCAAAAGACATCAGAACCAAACATTGTTACATAATAGTTCCACTGTTACAACAAGCAAAGTTTTCTTTTATCTCAGTTCTCTACGCATCATCATCAGAAGAATGATTAGACGAATCAGGGTCCATATCATCACTTGAATCATCACCATAATCTTCAAAATCTTCTTGTTCACCATCAGCATTCGTATCATCAGTAACAAGTTTAGTTTGAACTTCCTTGATTTCCTCTCTCACAAGACTAACGGGTTGCATATCCTCAGTTGTATCAACATTGGCTACAATAGAATATGCGAAGTCCAAAAACTCGTCCACTTTTTTTTCAAAATACTCGTCAAGATATCCGTCAACAGTTAATCTATTGTACATCCATGTTCTATCACTAAGCGTCGACATAATTCCTAAATATACCAAAGTTTAAGTTACGTTTCAACAATATAATTTATACACATAAAGTTACTTAAAGCAATTTGATGCGTGGGAATCGCACCTTGCTTTACCTCTCGAGGGATCTCGAGAAGCTTACAACCCCCACCAGGCAGTGTACCTGATCGTTGTAGTATAGTATAGTGACAAGTACCGGGGGATTGATCGTTCAGCTTAGGAATAGTGTCGCTAGGATTAGAAAACCTAATTAATAGTTCTAAAGATGAGAGATGATTATTTTTGTATTTTTATATTTTTATAAAAGCAAGTAAAATCTCGGGTTTTGGAAGAGTGGGCGGAATTAGTTGCTATTCAACTAACCCAAAACTAAGATGCAATCAAAATAAAATACTAAAAATGAAAATAAACTAATTATACTAAGGTTGTGAGCAGTAATTGGAGAAATTGTGTTTACTTAGACTTCACTACTCCCTAGATATCTTTTACACGTTAATTACTTCTTACACTTGTATGGATGACGGATTGTATTCCTTAATACCATTCGTGGGGTGGCATACATAACTCCCCAACTCTATGAGCTCTTATCTCCTCCTACACCATGACCCAGCACAACTATAGGGATTGTAAACAGTGGCTCATGCATTAAATACAACCAATAAAGACCTAGTACGCTTCGGTTCATGTTTCTTAAGACGTTCAAGCATGTTACCATTTGGAGATCTGCAAGTTTTCTTAAGCCTAACATATAATATCATTCATCCAAAACAAGAATAGACAAGTAATCAACACATAATCAATATCTAGGTTTCATTAGATCTAAGCAAACACACAAGAGATCTAGCCTAGCATAGTAGAATTGAGACAAGAACAAGATATAAACAACCAACACATAGACATATTGATTGAATTGGAAGAAAACTTATCTCAATTACAATGCAAGGTCTCAAGGGTTTGGAACCCTTGAAAAACCTGTAAAAGATACACCAAATTCGTCTTTAGGGTTTTACCAAAACTTCTCTCTCTTTAATGAAAAAACTAGAAAACTATATATAGGAAAAGTAGGCTGACGGCGTCAAGAGTTACTTGTGACGCCGTCACCTCGCCGCCATATACTTCCTCGGACGGCCTTGATCTACTTATGACGGCCTATGTGACGCTGTCACCGACCACGGTATTTTATTCTTGCCACTTTGACGCCGTCATGAAGGCGTTTGACGCCGTCACCACCTTCGGTATTTTAATCTTCATGTCTGACGCCGTCAAGGTATTACTCTTGACGCCGTCACCTTGTATCTTCAGCATGGAAATTTGGTACTTTGTCGTTTTCTTCACTTTTATGCTCCAAAAACGTCCAAAATGGCTTCTTTTCCAGAATTCACTCTCCAAACACCTAAAATCACAAAAGGAACGATTTAGGGCAATATTTGATCAAATAAATTCGGATTCGGGCTTAAATGACCCCCTAAAAATGGATCATTTTTCGCCTCATCACAATTCTACACATAAATTTACTCAAAGAAATTCTACACTGTTATGCACATTTGCTTATACTGCTCAATATAGCTACCAATATAATTCAACTTGCATCCTTCATTGAGACTAAGAAATTCATGGTACTTATCATCAGATACATCTACGTACTTCAACTTAAAGAAATTCATTATAACATATTAGTAATATGTCTTTAGTCTAAAATAAACTAAATTGCACTAAATGAAACAAAAGTAAGCAAACGCCTACTGTCAAATGAACAACCATTGTTGCCATATATTGAACTTTTATTAAACCCAAACCATAATACATATATAGCAGTAAAGACACTAATATCTCCAATAATTCAAAACAATATTCAATCTCACAATCTTTCATTATACTACTTAATCATGTATAGCTAAAAAGAATTCAAACTCACACAATTGCACGCACACACATATCGGAAAAAGGATATACCAAAATTCGGACAGCAATGATTTGAGAGGTTAATCGTATTATCAGATGCTAGCTCGTAATTCAACCAGGTAACATCGCGATTATGGCAGCCGTGTGGTGGGGTTGAGCAGATCTTGGTAGGGTAGAAGGTTGACGGTGTTGTTTAGTAAAGTAAAAAGTGTACTTGTATGTACTTGATAATATGGATAAGGGATGTGTGGTAAGAAGGCTCATTTGTTTAATACTATAGTTTAGTATTAGTACTCAGTAAAAAATATTAACAATATTTTTATTATTGTCAATTGATATCTAATATTGTTAATGATAATTTTATTGGGGTATTTGGGTCAACCCCGAGTAACCCGAATACTAAATAAGGTCGAGTACCAGATATAAAATCTTTGCTTGACTCGGTTCGGATAGATCTAATTAACCCGAATAAAGATTTTTTATATATTTTTAACATACTTTTTATAAATTATTTATGAAAATTTATTGTATTAGGGAGCTTTTTTTTAATAATTCTACACATATTCATGTTGACCCGAACCAAATACAACCGACCCCTTTAGACCTGACCCGAATAGACCTGACCCGAATAGACCTGAACTCCAACTAACTCGATACTTTAATAGGGTCAGGTTCAAATATGTTTTATAGCCTCAACCCAAATTGACCCAAACCCTACCCTACTATAACACCCCCATTTATAACAAAATATATTGCCTAACTTTACATATACATAACAGTTAAGGTTTCGTTCGTTGACTCAACTCTTTAAGTTTATTATTATTCGAGCATTAGACATTATATTTTTAACACAAGAAATTCACTTTGTTAAATAAAAAAAACTTCGATCAATGTATAATATGAAAAATGACAAGGCGTTGTTTAAAATATAGGTGACCATCAATAGCAAAATAAGTTAACATTGAAAAACAATTGTCTTTTTACATTAAATAAAAGTCGATTTATGTATGATATAAAAACCATATTTTTTGTGGCAAATCCGTGGGTATTTACACACAAATTTCCCACGAATTTATCAAATCGGTAGGTAATCAGTGGGAAATTACCGACGATTTTCCCACAAACGTAAGCATTTTCTTTTATTATTTTTGTTATAGTTACACGTTCACGCATATACACGTCCGTATACCTACATACAAAACATCTATATACACAAAGAAGTTTATAAACGGGCATACGGAACATATACGTGTAGATATCCACAGATATACAATGATTTGTTACACATAAATGTTATACCTAAACTTAGACATACACTTATGATACTCGCAAAAATAGTTACATTAATAAACAAACACATAAAATATGAAACTAAAAATACATACTAAGTAATGTGGGAATGTGTAAGCATACAAAAACATAAAAACGGCATCTTTTTGTGGGAAATCCGTGGGTATTTACACACAAATTTCCCATGGATTCATCAAATCGGTAGGTAATCAGTGGGAAATTACCGATGACTTTCCGACAAATATAAGCGTTTTCTTTTATTTTTTTGCTATAGTTACATGTTCACGCATATACACGTCCATATACCTGCATACAAAACATATATATACACAAAGAAGGTCATAAACGGGCATACGGAACATTTACGTGTAGATATCCACAGATATACAGTGATTTGTTACACATAAATGTTATACCTAAACTTAGACATACACTTGTGATACTCGCAAAAATAGTTACATTAATAAACAAACACATATAATATGAAATTACAAACACATATGAAGACATAATAAGTAACGTGGGAATATGCAAACATACACAAACATAAAAATGGTATTCTTTGTGGGAAATCCATGGGTATTTACACACAAATTTCCCACGGATTTATCAAATCGGTAGGTAAGCAGTGGGAAATTACCGACGACTTTCCCACAAACATAAATGTTTTCTTTTATTTTTTTTTTTTGCTATAGTTATACACTCATGCATATACACGTCCGTATACCTACATACAAAACATCTATATACACAAAGAAGGAAATAAACCAGCATACAGAACATATACGTGTAGATATATATAGATATACAACGATTTGTTACACATAATGTTATACCTAAACTTAGACATACACTTGTGATACTCGTAAAAATAGTTACATTAATAAACAAACAAATAAAAGATGAAACTAAAAACACATAATAAGACATACTAAATAATGTGGGAATGTGTAAGTATACGAAAACATCAAAACGTTATTTTTGTGAGAAATTCGTGGGTATTTACACACATATTTCCCACTGATTTATCACATTCGTGGATATTTGGTGGGAAATTACCGACGACTTTCCCACGGGCATAATCGTTTTCTTTTTTTGTTTTTACATAGGTACACATATAGACGTCCGTATACCTACATACAAAACATCTAAAGATACGACGAAGGTCGTAAACGGGCAAACGAAACATATATGTTTAGATATTAATACATGTGCAATGGTCAGTTACATAAATAAGTCATACCTAAAGTTTTACATACACTTGTGATATTCGTATAAATAGTTACATTAATAAACAGACATATATAACATGTATGAAGACATACTCATTGATGTGAGAATGTGTTGCATACACAAACATATAAACAATATTTTTGTGAGAAATCCGTGGGTATTTACATATATATTTCCCATGGATTTATCACATTGGTATTTACACACATTGATCGTGTGAAATCCGTGAGTAATGTAGCTAAAATTTGCCACGAACTTTTGGCCGTGGCTAATATGTGTGAAATCTGTGACAAGTTTGCCACTGAAGTTTAATCAACACAAATAGTGTGAATATTGTCGCAAATCTGTGGGAAATTTGCTACGGATTTGCCACATAAACTTGGTCAACAATTTAGTGTGTAAATAGTGGGAAATCCATGGGAAAATTACGACATATTTCCCACGGAAATTTGGTCAATAATTTAGTGTGTAATTTGTGTGTATTTCGTGTGAAATTTCCCACTGATTTTTTTCCGTGTGTAAAGTTTGTGGGTAAAACCAGTTTGTGTAGTAGTGATGGAAACGGAAGATATCTCTCACTACCTGTCATAGCAAAATAGATTACCATAGGCTTGGGAAATGATCAAACCTCCATCACATGGCGTAAGCACCTAGGATAAACTATCAAAGAGGTATGTTAAAGGGTTGTAACGTTAGGTGTAGGGATATGAAATACACGGTTTTGTTGGATATAGGCAGTTTTTACTGGTGGCGAGTTAACAATCTTGGTTAATTACATGTACAATATGGCGTTGCTAAGCCAAGACTAGACTCGACTTAAGCTAATAAATGAAAAAATAACAAAAACATAAAATGAACATAGAATAAAAAGGGATGGTAGTCCGTATATTTTCTCTTTTTCTTTTTCTACTTTTTTTTTTTTTTTTTTTTTTTTTTTTTTTTTTTTTTTTTTGAATTACACTCTTACCCTACCATCCAAAATAATACATCATAGGGGATGAAAATTCCCCTTACACTTGAATTTTTACATACTTTACAATAAACTAATCTAATGACTCGAATTAAGAAAATTAAAACACTTGGAGTACTTTTAAGATTATTGCACATATGGGGGTAATATATGATGTTCTTCCCCGTTACTCCATAAATGAGTACTTTACCCATGAGTCCCAATCGTCCCAAAACAATATGTACAAGGATATGACTCGACTTAGCAACCATGTAATCAATTAGATAGTTAACTTAGGGTTTAACAAATAACAACAATGCACTAAAAATGAGCGCATACACGGAAGGCTAAGGCGATTTGGGTGTACATTTAAGTGGGGTGTAACAAATTCGTCCTTTAAGTAAAATGCTTAAAGTTAGAAACGACAAGATAGGCTCGGAAGGGTGTACTAGGGGTTTCGTGTACTAAAAATGAGTACAACGCTAAGGTGTGGGAAAAATTAATTGACTTAACTAGCCAAGTAATATGACTTAAATGGTCAAGTAATTATGATACAGGTTTAACAAAAGGGTGATCCTAATGCCTCTTATCATGTAGTAAATCCTACTACACGAATGTAGTCTCACTAGCGGTCTCGGGATGCATCACTAATGCAAGTTCTAGAATCTAAATGCTACCGGTACACTCATAAGCACTAATAGTAAATGCTTTTCCTATCAAATCTAAAGGCGAACCTCACATATTTGGGTGGAAAATTTTTCTGAATGATACGGTTATGTGCTAGTCATACAATCTCCTATCCATGAGACGCTTGCTATGGCTAAAGTTTCACTCCTAAATGTTGTTAAAAAAATTTCAATTTGGCGCTAAAATTACACTAACAAGTATTTCTCATAGTTTTATTACACATCTATTATCAAACAAACAAACTCAAGCAAAAGTGTATTTGTAAGGTATCATCATTTTACACTCCCCTTACACTTAAGATGAACATTGTCCCCAATGTTCAAGTAAAGAATGTAAAAGTGAAATAAGTAAAAAGAATGAAGTCAAATACTCCCCTGATTCGCTCGGTATGGAAAATAAGGTGGCCAGGTTAAATCTTCCTCCAAGAAAATGAACAATCAAAGCTTCCCTTCCAGAAAAATAAATCATCTTCTTATCATACATAACCTGTAAAATCCTGAGAAAACAGACAAGGCAACCTCGCATAAAATCGGCGGCAATCTATATATGTTACTAAATCCTAGAAAACAAAATAAGATATAATGCTTGTGGAATGAAGTTTGCAGATTTCCTGGAGATTATAAAACTACTAATTCAGCAAAAACTTTACGACTCCGTTAGAAAAACAAAACTGGTAAAATTTCCAGATTTTCAAACGTGACGCCGTCAAGAGTAAACTCATGACGCCGTCAGAAGTGACCTGCAGAAATTCTTATGTTAAGTTTCCAGAAAATTTCTGGAAAAACTTGGTTCTACTTCCTGGAAAATCCTGCAAAACTTCATTATGACTCGATACAAGCATTTGACTCTAACAAATACGAATATACATGTTCACTTAATATTGTGAAGAATCATGATCGGTTTGTTTCTTAAAAAACATATTTGGGGTTTCCCCTTACACTTATCTTTTGCAAAAATACCTTTGGGTGAAGTTAAGACTAGGCCAAACAACAAAATAAAGTATTCCCACTATTTAGTTTTGAAACATGATCTACCAACAATAAAAATAAAGCATGCATACGGAAGCAAATAACAAACAAACAAAAATAAAAATCACACGAAGCGAAGAATGACACCAGAAGCACATCCTATTATTACCAATAAAAGTAAGCATAGAAAATTAAAATTATCCAAGGCCAACAGAGGCCACATCCTAAACTATTACAGTACCAATTGTTTCAAGTTACATAATCATCAAAAAATTGTTCAAACATAACAGATATCAAGGAAGATCACTGGAGAGGAGGACCAAAACGGTAGTCATAGCTAGGAGGGAGGTGTCCTGTGTACCCGTAGGGAGGGTAGTCTGTCTCACGACCGGGGAACGGGTCAATCTGCAGGTGGGGCTCAAGCTGATCACGGGTGGAGAGGTGCTGCATCTGGCGGATGGTGTGATTATACATCCAATCAAAGCGCTGGTCAATGGTGGTCCGCCATTCGTCCACCTGACCCATCCAGGCCCCCTGGTGTGCCTGCCAGTCTCCCCGACTCATGTGTCGGTAGTAGTCAGCTGTCCCCACCTCATAACCCTCAAACTGATGCTGCTGGGGCGCTCCCTCATCATCCTCATCATCAGGTCCCCCTGCCTCATACCAATCATAGGCCCCATTCCCCCGCAGCATCACGATGCTCATCTGCCTGAGGGATTTAGCCCTCGCTACCCTACAAGCCCCGCAGTCGCTCAAGTATCCCATGATCGGGGGAGTAAGAAGATCATAGGAACGAGCCAACCGGGTCACGAACATCCCCCCATACACCTTATCAATATCCCTCTCACCCACATTGGTCCTCAAATAGCTAGCTACCAAAAATAGGATGTTGCAGTAAACATCCGCTGAAAAGATGGTATACAGGTAGAAAAGATCTGAAGTAGTGACACGGTGAGTGGTGCCATGACGTCCCGACAAGCTGTATGTGATGCATCTGTGGACCAATCTGACCACGGGGTCCCTGATTGATGCTGCCCCAGTAGTCGAGGTGTACACCCCGTCCCCGATGGTCGGCCAAAAAGTGGCGCACCTCATATCGCTCCTCAAAGTCTCCCCATGTAAGAACCTCTGCATAAAACCTCCCTCAATAGCTTCCTCCCTAGCATACAAACCTATCCTCCAACCAAACTCAGTAACCGAACATGATCGAACCTCCCCTCCTAACCTAAAATAGATAGTGGTAACCCCCATGTCCGTCCTAGCCTCAGCCTGATCAAAGTGGAAGGTCGCAAAGAACTCCCTCACCAACTCACTATACACAGTCTCCCTCATCATAAACAACCTTTCCCATTGAGGACCCGTGAACCCATCAGTGTGGATCCTCCCCAGAAACGCAGCCTCCAACCCTTGGGACCTCAGAAACTCCCAATCAATCACAGCACCAGCATCAATGTGGTGATTACAAAGCTCCGCATACTTAGTTGTAGCGGCAACATTGTCGAATTCACCCCAACTATGGACCAATTCCCCATAGTTAACCCGGTGGGACCTAGAGGAGCTGCCACGATGTTGTCGAGATCGCTTGCTCATTTTCCTGGAAAAAGATAGAGTGGGTGGAAACAATTAGAACGAGAATTTAATTGATTCATGCTGTCAGACACATCTCACGCCGTCAGGAAGGAGGTCCTGACGCCGTCAGATCAAGCAGAAGTCGAACCATGCATTTACGAGGGAAAAATCAATTTTCAAACTCTTAACCCATTACCCAAACACTCCTTTAATCAGAAAACATGGGTGGGGGGTCAAAAAATCCGTGGCATGAAGGACTTTTCCTAAATTAACGCATGATTCAAGTGGGTCAACATCATCAAAGGGTAACCCCCATGATTACAAATCACCAAATGGATGGCATTACGATTTGTCAATGATGGGTCAAAAAATGGGGTTTTGGATGAAAGGGGTTTTCAAAATTGATTGATCCTAAGGACAATTGAACGAAAAAGAGTGAGGAAAAACTACTTACCGAGTGGAGATTAGTCACGGAAGATGTCGAATTGGAGGATGGAGATTCGGAGGTGGAGCAGCAATTTGGGTGGGATTTGTGGGGTGTAAGTTGAAAGTGATGGAGTTTGGGTTATTATTGTTGAAATAGCGAGGTGACGGCGTCAAGAGTTACCATCTGACGCCGTCAGATGCCCGTATGAGGTGTAAAAAGAAGTAATTCCACATTTAGTCCCTGCACTTAGTGTGAATAGCTAAACACGAGTAGGAACTATGAGTAGCTATCCCATTAATGAAGTCCACCAGGGTCGAACGTTTCATTACTGTCACGGAAAGAGGTGTGGTTGTATAAAGGGGTGGGTGAGGTTTTAGTTAAGTTGTAACCTTCGCACGGGTCACAGGTGGGTGCAAAGAGGTGTTGTTCCATAGAGGGTCTCAAAACTGTGGTGTTTTTGAGGTGCAACCTCTTCACACCGGGTTTAAAACCAAAAGAACATCTCTTGCACAAATTTGGGAGCGTGGTATGCAAGCATCCAACGAAAATGTTGTGAAATTGCGAATTCTTCTCTTCCTGAGGATGCTCGCAAAAGTAGGAGGTGATTGACGGTGAAGCACTTGGGGAAGATTTCCCGTTATCCTCTTGGTCAAACACCAAAGGAGTTGAAACCTCGAAGACTTTTTTGATTTTTTTGGTGCGGATTTTTCCTTAATCTTCTCTTTGATCCTTGATATGAATTTGTCTGCTTAATCCATAAAAGCATTGCGAGTACTTTCCATGCGTGCTTCTAGGTGCTGGATTTGTTTTTCCTAATTATTCATGAAGGTTACCATTATCCCTTCAAACTCCTCTTATCGTGAACGTTCAGGAAGATTATGGTTGATAACCGCATTCCTACGTAAATTAGGATTCCACACGGTTTCAGCAGCAGGTTTCTCAACTCTCATTAATTCTTTTACCTGCTTCTCTATACTTCCTAATAACTGCTCTTGGGTGGCGTGTGCGTAATCAAGTTTTCCCTTACTTGAAAACATCGGGTCCTCCCATCCTTCTTCTTCGTATTGTGCCAACCCCTCAAGAACTTTCCAGCATTCATCAATGCTAGGTCTGTTTAGCCTACCCTTGGCTGCATAATCTATAGCTCTCCTTGTTTGATAGTTAACTTTATCGTAAAAGATTTGAATCTGGAGCCATGGTTCAATGCCATGATGAGGGACTTTTCGGAGCAGGTCTTTATATGGAGTCCATGCTTCGTAAAAGGTTTCACCTTGACGTTGTTGGAACATCAAGATGTCATTTCTAAGCTTGGTAGTTCTCCCCGGTGGAAAAAATTGAGCAAGGAAACGAGTGGTGAGATCATCCCATGTGGTGATGGATCCCATGGGTAAACGCTCAAGCCATTGACTAGCTTGATCACGTAGAGAGAATTGGAATAGGCGTAATCGGGTTGTCTCTCTAGTCGCAACATCTAGGTCTATGGAATCTACGATTTTAAGGAAGTCCTTGAGATGTTGATTTGGATCTTCGGAACGAAGTCCATGGAATGCACATCCACTTTGCACCAATCGGATGGTGTCGGATCGCAAGGGGGTCACATTGGCTCCGGTGAGCTCAATGGTGTTTCGATAGCCTTGGTGGCTAGGTCGGGAATACTCTCCTAAGGTTCGGGGCCTAAGAGGTTCTAGTGGTGGCTTTTGTTGTGGTGGGATGACGGGTTCAAAGATGTTTCCATCGTCCATGATGTCGGGTGGTGAAAAGTTACGAACAAAAACACAAAGAAATAAGATAGACAAAAGAGAACCTAAAACTAAAAATAAAATCTTACTAGAAAGGAATCTAGCAAGTAGACCTAATAAAAAGAGATTCTAACCTAGACAATAACTATTCCCCGGGTTGCGGCGCCAAAAACTTGATGCGTGGGAATTGCACCAGGCTTTACCTCTCGAGGGATCTCGAGAAGCTTACAACCCCCACCAGGCAGTGTACCTGATCGATGTAGTATAGTATAATGACAAGTACCGGGGGATTGATCGTTCAGCTAGGAATAGTGTCACTAGGATTAGAAAACCTAAAGACTAGGTCTAGATATGAGGGATGATTCTTTTTGTATTTTTATATTTTTTAGAAAAGCAAGTAAAAATCTCGAGTTTGAAGGATTTGGGCAGAATTAGTTGCTAGTCAACTAACCCAATACTAAGATGCAATCAAAATAAAATACTAAAAATGAAAATAAATTATGTTAAACTAAAGTTGTGAGCAATATGTGGGAGAAATGTGTTTACTTAGATTTCACTACTCCCTAGATATCTTTTACACGTTAATTACTTGTTATAGTTGCGTGGATGATGGATTGTATTCCTTAATACCATTCATAGGGTGGCGTACTTACTTCTCCAATCCTATGAGTGCCTACTTCACTCCTATGTCGAGCCGGCTAAGAAGCTCCTAACATGGGATCATTAGAATTTACTCATGCATTAAATACAATCAATAAAACCTAGTACACATCGGTTCATGTTTCCTAAGACTTTCAAGCATGTTACACAATGGAGATCTGCCAGTTTTCTTAAGCCTAACATTGAAATCATTCATCCAATACAACCATAAACAAGTAATCAACACATAATTAACATCTAGGTTTCATTAGATCTAAGCAAACATAAGATAGATCTAGCCTAGCATGTTGAAATCAAGACAAGCACAAGATATAGACAACCAACACATAGACATATTGATTGAATTAAGAGAAGACTTATCTCAATAGCACATGAAAGGATTCAAGGGCTGAAAACCCTTGAAAAAGCTGTAAAATACGTACAAGGTTCGGCCTTAGGGTTTCTCCACACAAGTTCCTCCCTATGAATGAAAATTAGAAAACTATATATAGATTTTAGAAGGTGACGGCGTCAAGAACAAATTTTTGACGCCGTCATCTCGCCGCCAAATAGTTCCTCGGACTGCCTAGATCTGGGTCTGACGCCGTCATGTGTACACCTTATGCAGGCCGTCATGATTTTAACTCTTGACGCTCTTTTTGTGACGCCTTCACGTTTCTTCTGGGTCGTCATGGATTTTACTCTTGACGCCGTCAGGATTTCCTTCTTGACGCCGTCATGCACTATTTCCAGCATGGAAAATTAAGTCTTTGGCATTTTCTTCATTTTTATGCTCCAAAAACGTCTGAATTGCTTCCTTTTCCAGATTTCACTCCCAAAGTACCTAAAATCACAAAAGGAACGATTTAAGGCAATATTTGATCAAATAAATTCAATTCCGGGCTTAAATGACCCCCTAAAAGTGGTTCATTTTTCGCCTCATCAAGTAACAACAGTTACATATGAAACATAACTTACAACCGTTATCACTTACATTAAGACCATAGCGTTAATGAACCACACAGTTCAAACCCTACATAAACCTCTAATGACAAAGACAACGAGATAAACGGAACAAACCTACATAAACCTCTACTGACAGACACAACAAGATAAGCGTAACTGCAAACCTACATGAGCTTCTACTAACACACACAGAAACATCAAAGACTACAACAAACGACATCAACCATATTGCTCCATTGTTGCCACATGCTCGCACTTCTCCTCACTTGTCTCGCACGCCAAATCAAGAACGACAATCAAAGCCCGCAAAATCTCACCATCCTTATTATGTGCTTCTCTCATACATCGTAGCCCATCACTAGAAACAGGATCAAAAGGACTAAGGTTTGACCCTCTCGAAGCAAGTTCCGTCGTTTTTGCATCCTGCGACGTACATCGTCACATTCTTCATCGATAAGAGTAATGAAGGCCTCATTTTCACCCACCTCTTTCATGAAGAAGAAACGGAAGCAGTGTTCCAGCCTATCAGAATTGCATGCCTCTTTCAGCTCATCAAAATTAGGAGTGGAACCCAATTTCTTTCTACAGAGTTTTGGGACAGGACTAAGGATTTGTAAGTGACAATCATACACACAAGAATGCTGCTTATATAGGCAGAAGACATAACCAACAATAGTAAAAGCAGCCTGCCTAAAACATTATTACTATGCTTCATATTTCACATGCGACATAGTGCTTCCAAGGAAATGGACAAAAGTCAAAAAAAAAAAAAAAAAAAAAAAAAAAAAAAAAAAAAAAGCCACTTACACCACTCACTCTTTAAAATCCTGTCAAAACTATCCTACCTGCAAAAAATAATATATGTCTGCATAAGATATTCAACAACATTATACAACTACATAGAATATCCAATGCATTCAACAAGATCATAACTAGATAGAGTATCCAATGCAATAAAAGTAATCCGAGAGAAAATGAAAACCCAAAAAACTGATAAGCTCACATTTTATTAATATTAACATCACCATACAACAAGTACCAACTACACTTACACTTCCATCCACCCAAGATACAAGACTACACTACCTACATATTTCTTACATACCTAAAAAGTCCTTGACCATTTAATCCAGCAAAAATGCATAGCACACAAGAACATTTCAAAAGATTCGAATACATTAAGCTTACTTCAATTTCTTCATTTTCTTCATAACCACTGACTTATGACTAGCACGTAAAGACGCCGCATAAGTCATCTGAACCAAACGGCCTATTTCAGCCAAATCTTCCTTCTTTTCATTAATCAAAGTTGCCAAACCCTCATCAATAATGAAATCCCTTTCAAACCTTTGTAGCTACAAAATTATACCATGCCGGTACTCAACCCTGGCCCATGTCTCCTCGATCCTTTCATTATAACAACTTTCATTATAACAACCTGGGAAACCTTGGAGCCATCGATTTTTAAGTGCAATCGATTTTTTTAGTGATTCCCTATGAGAAACCCTAATTTTTCTTTTATCAGTATGTGTAAACCTCGATTGCCCCAAATTCAATCATATTATACGTTTTACTTTTAATAAAAAAGTGTTAATGGTATAACACAAAAGGCTATTTTTGTGTGACCCAATAACTATTAACCAAAGTAAAGCCCAGCGAAGCCCACATATTCACATATTATTTATAGCAAAAACACAATAACTTAACAAAAAGATTCCGGCTTAAAAATATAACCATATAACAAGCATTAAACAAGACGTTAAAATAAAAAACAACTATTACGCCAAAAAAAAGCCATACTTGTTTTTTCTACTTGTTATGATATCGGAAGAACAAAAAAGTTAAAATCTCAAGCCCAAATTTAAGTTACAGCCCAAACTTAGGCTCAACCCATCATAACCTATGTCAAGTAGTAATACTTTATGTCTTTACTTTACTCTTTATGTCTTCTAGGTTTCCCCACACACTTAACAACAACAATTTGAAAACCACTTTCCCATTGAAGCTGAAAACCAACAACAAAAAATGATATACAAAAAGCTCACGGGCCTTCATCCGGCAATACACACAGTCTTTTCAAACGAAGACCTACTTACCCAAATCTTGGTAAGGTTACCTATCACTTCTCTTTTTAAAGCTAAACTTGTATCGAAACAATGGCTAAATTTGATTAAAGACCCTCTTTTCACCCTTCGCTTTGCCCAGAGACCCAAACCCGACCCTGCCTTCGCTCTTTTTATCCGGCGGATCACTTTAGAGCCTGATGGTGTTTTGAAATATTTAGGATATGATTCTATTTCTTTTAAAACATCTCGCATTTGGGCTACTAATTTTTACTTGGATGATTCGAGTCGTAGTGATGGGTTTAGAATTATGCAATCATGTAATGGTTTGTTGCTTGTTTCTGTTGGAGAAAATCATATGCATTTTGAAAAACAGATATATGTGTGTAATCCTACTACTAATATGTTTAAGAGGCTTTTTAGTTGTGATAATGGGAGTTTAAGGATTCTTTTTGATCCTAGGAAGTCGTTGGGGTATAAGGTTTTTCATGCTGAAGAGATTGATGAGTTTTTGTTAACAGTACGGGTTTACTTTTCGGAGACACGGGAGTGGAGGGTTTATGATGAAGTGTATCCGGCTAAATGTTTTGTGGGTTTTTGGTCTGGGGTGTATTGGAATGACGCAATTTATTGGGTTAATATTGAGAATGAGGAGCCGCCTACACATTATAAGTTAAGTTATGTGAATGGGCATCCAGTTTTAACACAAGTACAGCTTCCAAAGCTGCATTGGATGTTGCATTTTGATGCTAGATTGTTTGCGACCGGTGGGTCTTTGTTTCTTCTTTGTTGGGATTATGAGCATGAGAACCTTTTGGGGATTTATGAGATGAAGAATGGATGTTCAGATTGGTTGTTTAAGTGTTTTGTTGATCTTAAGGACGTTCTTTTACGGACGTGTCCGTGTTGTAACATTCGTAGAGATGTCATGTGTATTGTTTTCGGAGAAAAAGAAGAGGAGTCGTTTTTGCTGATTGATGTGGATGGAGACGTTGTTGAGTACAATTTCAAGCTCAAGACGTTTCGTACCCTTTGTAAATTTGGGTCACATCGTTCTGACTGTTGCTTTGAGTTCATTGCATCCTTTGCCCGTGTCTGACTCTACTTTCTTTTTGAGGTATGATTTATGTTATATTTGCTTAGATATAGGAATTTTGTTGTAATGATAAACCTGCAATTAGGATAAACTTATAATTCAAAACTAATGTGGATGACAACCTGTTTATAGATTCATCATGTTCTTATTAGTAGTTAGGATAAACAAGTTAAAGCGGAGATGTATGAGACCTGCTAGAAAACATTGCTATGTTGTTGGTCCTGATGGCTTGATGTGATCTTCAGATGTTGTAACAAGTTGTTAGCATTTTGATACGGTTTATGTTACATCACACAATAAGCTATTTACGTGTGCAAAAGTTATTATGTCAAGTTTACTAATTAGTATGCATTTCATTTCAGGACCATGAAGGTACGTATTACAGTGGAAAGTCACCCGCCATATGTGAAGACATGGAGTTTCGTTTGATTTTATTTGTATTTGACTATGACTATGCGGAAAACACAAACGTTACTTGGAAGTTGTATCTAAACTGTTCTTTTGATATTCTAGTAGTTATATCTTATTTTGTTTCTATTGTCATTTGGCTTGTGATAGTTCTGTTAAGATATTCGTAATTCTTACTGTTGTCGATAACTCGATATATGGCCATTCTTAATTTCTGCTGTTTGGTTTGTTGGCTAGTCATTTATTGTTCTTGATGGGTCATTGACATTTAGTTCTTGTTTGGAAGATATTGAAGTTTTAAATGTACACATAAGTTGTATTTTGAGCTGTTACTTTTGGTTTGTGAGCTGAAATCTCAGATTTCATAATGCATCAGAAGTCAAAATAGTGACCAGCTCTTAGTTTTGTTTTCTTTTTGCTAATAGCTTCCTGTTCTCAACTTGTGAACATATCCCCTTGTAATGGTAAAACACCAACAAGTGTTTGGTTTTTGGAATTTTAATTGAATGGCATTCCATAATGTGCTTGGTTAGCAAAAGCGATATGATTTCAATTCCAACTGATTTTTTTCAGTTCCAACATTCCTGAGATTCTTGCTTATACAATAGAAATTGTAGTTATTTTATGGACTGGAAATTTGTATGCATACAAAGAAAGCCTATGATCATATCATTTCCTGGTTGTATAGTACTACAAGCTTTTGGGTATGTTTGGTAAAATCAGCTGTAAGCTGTATACTGTAAGCTGTTAACTGTAAGCTGTAAGCTGTAAACTGCAAAGCTGTTAACATGAGCTACAAACTTTATCTTTTTTTCAATAAAAGTGTTTGGCAAGTTAGCTGTTAAATGTAATTATAAGATGTAAAATGACATAAAATGACATATTTATAATTGTAAATAAATGTTTAGAGGGTATATTTGTAATTTAAAGTTTTAACAGCTCCAGTATTTTTTAAAAGCTTCATGAATCAGCTTTTCATTTATGAGCTATTTGTTTAAAATAAAAGCTTGAAGTTGATGTATCCAAACGAAGCTACTTATTTTAGAAGAGATTATTTTTCTAACAAAAAGCTAATAGCTCCTCAAAAAGCTCTTGCCAAACAGGCCCTTTGATGCAATAATCTGTATATTACTTTATTATGTGCAGAATGCACCATAAGTTTTGGAAAGCTGCAGAATCATTCAGCTAACATAGATTCTGTTCCATTGGGTGAGTTTTGTCAATTTGAGTCCTTTGACCATATATGACTGGAGCAATGAACATACAACTGTTGTCATTTTGGGTCCTTTGACTTTGACTTTAGTCACCCTTGACTTTGACCACCTTTGATTGTAGGCAAATCCGCTTCAGAAAAATTCTGAAGCAAAAGCATACCCATAGTAGCCCCTAAATACATACCTGGCATGGTGAAAGAAACAAATCTTGATCGGTTAAGTGATACTGAGCTAAAACTGTATGAATAGACAGGAATAAACCCATCTTTTTCGAGATTGAAGCTGATGTTTAGTTTCGTACACTCATATTCCTGAATTTTTGCAGTGTTCTCCCTACTCGGATTACACTCATAATGAGTTCAGTTTTATCAGTCTACATCTTATTTTATATGGATTTTTTTATGAAACAAAATCTCCATTTCACAACTTAAGTGGTTCTTGGATGGGTTCTCGTTACTACTACAGTGATATTATGTGCCATATTTCTCGCACTCCACTAGTAGGTAATGTCATTTTTATCTTTGTAAAGGTTCATCCACTGGTTAGATGCTAGCTGATAAGGATAGAATATAGGGGATTGGGCTTATTGGGTAATGGGTCAAAACAGGTGGTCCTGGTTGAAACTTGTCACCTTTAAAATAAGATAAAAACACATGGCTTGAGCCATGGCATGAGGTTAGATGCTACCAGCTGAGAGACAATGGCACGAGGTCCGGTATGGTTTGTGGCGCCATCGAGAGACGATGGCACGCGACCCATGGCTTGAGCCATGGCACACTGTACCGAAAGCTCTAAGACGGATGGGTTGACACACAATTTTTGTTCATTTCTAAAATGAAAATTATTTATATTTACAAAACAAAAATTGGGACGAGTTTTTGGTAAAAAGAGAGAAAATAGTTCTCTGCATTAAGATTTGACTTTGGTGACTTGTAACTAGTTTCACCCATTTGACCCATTCTCCTACCCGTTAGAGATAAAAACACAGCCCGTTCATAATAAATGGTCGAGTAAATTACATGGTTGGTCCCTGTGGTTTATACAAAGTAACAAGTTTCGTCCCTCTCTTTTAAAAGTTGCATGGTTAGTCCCTAAGTACGTAAACAATAACACCACTGGTCCCTTGGTTTAACTGGTGTTAACTAAGGTTAGTTAAAATTTACAAGTTAGCCCCCTTTGGTTAAATAGCGCTGCATCGTTAATCCTTTGGTTAAATAGCGCTGCATCATTAATCCTTTGGCTAAATAGCGCTGCATCGTTAATCCTTTTAACGTTTTCGCCCGTTTTTGTCTGTTTTTTTTTACGTTTTCGCCCGTTTTTGTCCGTTTTTTTTTTTGTTTTCGCCCGTTTTTGTCCGTTTTTTTTACGTTTTCGCCCGTTTTTGTCCGTTTTTTTATGTTTTCGCCCGATTTTGTCCGTTTTTTTTACGTTTTCGCCCGTTTTTGACTGTTTTTTTACGTTTTCGCCCGTTTTTGTCCCTTTTTTTTTTGTTTTCGCCCGTTTTTGTCCCTTTTTTTTACGTTTTCGCCCGGTTTTGTTCGTTTTTTTTTTTTTGTTTTCGCCCGTTTTTGTCCCTTTTTTTTACGTTTTCGCCCGTTTTTGTCCGTTTTTTTACGTTTTCCGCCCGTTTTTTTACCCTTTTTTTTACGTTTTCGGCCGTTTTTGTCCGTTTTTTTTTACGTTTTCGCCCGTTTTTGACCTTTTTTTTACGTTTTCGGCCGTTTTTGTCCGTTTTTTTTTGTTTTCGCCCGTTTTTGACCGTTTTTTGTTTTCGCCCGTTTTTGTCCGTTTTTTTTATGTTTTCGCCCGTTTTTGTCCGTTTTTTTTTTTTGTTTTCGCCCGTTTTTGTCCCTTTTTTTTACGTTTTCACACTTTTTTGTCCGTTTTTTTTTTTTGTTTTCGCCCGCTTTTGTCTGTTTTTTTTTTGTTTTCGCCCGTTTTTGTCCGTTTTTTTTTACGTTTTCGCCCGTTTTTGTCCCTTTTTTTTTGTTTTCGCCAGTTTTTGACCGTTTTTTTTATGTTTTCGCCCGTTTTTTTTTCCCTTTTTTTACGTTTTCACCCGTTTTTGTCCGTTTTTTTTTTGTTTTTGTCCGTTTTTTTTATGTTTTCGAAAAAAAATTTGGGTAAAAAAATATTTTTTCTAAAATATATTTTTCGAAAAAAAAATTTGGGTAAAAAAAAGTTTCTAAAATATATTTTTGGAAAAAAATTTTGGCGTAAAAAAAAGTTTCTAAAATATATTTATTGAAAAAAAAAATTGGGTAAAAAAAAGTTTCTAAAATATATTTTTCGAAAAAAAATTGGGTAAAAAAAAATATTTTTTCTAAAATATATTTTAGAAACTTTTTTTTACCCCAATATATTTCTAAAATATTTTTTCTAAACGGGCGAAAACGGAAAAAAACGTAAAAAAAACGGACAAAAACGGGCGAAAACGTAAAAAAAAACGGACAAAAACGGGCGAAAACATAAACGGGCGAAAACATAAAAAAACGGACAAAAACGGGCGAAAACATAAAAAAAACGGACAAAAACAAAAAAAACGGACAAAAACGGGCGGAAAACGTAAAAAAAGGGACAAAAACGGGCGAAAACGTAAAAAAATGGTCAAAAACGGGCGGAAAACAAAAAAAAAAACGGACAAAAACGGGCGAAAACGTAAAAAAAAAGGACAAAAACGGGCGAAAACAAAAAAAAAGGGACAAAAGCGGGCGAAAACAAAAAAAAAACGGACAAAAAAGTGTGAAAACGTAAAAAAAAAGGACAAAAACGGGCGAAAACAAACAAAAACGGGCGAAAACAAACAAAAACGGGCGAAAACAAAAAAAAAGGGACAAAAACGGGCGAAAACGTAAAAAAAAAGGGTCAAAAACGGGCGAAAACGTAAAAAAAAATGTCAAAAATGGGCGAAAACAAAAAAAATGGACAAAAACGTAAAAAAAAACGGTCAAAAACGGGCGAAAACGTAAAAAAAACGGACAAAAACGGGCGAAAACGTAAAAAAAAACGGACAAAAACGGGCGAAAACAAAAAAAAAGGAACAAAACCGGGCGAAAACGTAAAAAAAACGGACAAAAACGGGCGAAAACGTAAAAAAACAGTCAAAAACGGGCGAAAACGTAAAAAAACGGACAAAAACGGGCGAAAACAAAAAAAAACGGACAAAAACGGGCGAAAACGTAAAAAAAAACGGACAAAAACGGGAGAAAACAAAAAAAAAAACGGACAAAAACGGGCGAAAACGTAAAAAAAAAACGGACAAAAACGGGCGAAAACGTTAAAAGGATTAACGATGCAGCGCTATTTAGCCAAAGGATTAACGATGCAGCGCTATTTAACCAAAGGATTAACGATGCAGCGCTATTTAACCAAAGGGGGCTAACTTGTAAATTTTAACTAACCTAGTTAACACCAGTTAAACCAAGGGACCTGTGGTGTTATTTGTTTACGCACTTAGGGACTAACCATGCAACTTTTAAAAGAGAGGGACGAAACTTGTTACTTTGTATAAACCACAGGGACCAACCATGTAATTTACTCTAAATGGTCAAAACTGTCCAAATTACTCACTACAGTCATCACTTGTTCTTGTAGCATTTGTCACAATTCAGTAAATCATCATTTACTGTTACCAAACCACATAGACGAACATTTTTGTGTACTGATCCATCAACGTTATATTCATTATTACGTGTGGACTCTACATAGTCAAACAAGAAACAGAATCATAAGCAGAATAGCCAGATGTGTAATGCGAACAATAAGCAGAATGGTCAGGTGAGTAATGAAAAAAGATCAAGAAAGAGTGTTTGTGTATAAAACCAATACATCCAGCCATCCAGAATCATTCAAGTGTAGGTATCATAGGAAAAATAGTACTCTTATGCTGTCGTTTGGTAAACTGTAAGCAATAAGATCAGCAGTTATGAAGAATTCACTCATGAGGGTTAGTTCTGTAGATGGTGATATCGTGTAGCGAGCTTTAGAGACCTGGAATACAATTCCGACGTCCCAAAAGATGTTTGAGTATGCCAGTGTGGTAAGATCGATTATTTGTGTTAGTACTTTTTTTAGTAGACCTATGTATAGTTTTGAGAAGAGTTTTTTTTTTTTTTTTTTTGAAGGGTTAAAAATAAGACCTTGTTTAAAGGGATTGAACCTTATTTGACTTGTTGAAACCTTATTTTATGTTTTGTTTGCTTGTTTTTCATACTTAGGATTGTTGGAGTATACGGATAATGTGAGGGCACCAAAAAGTTTTCTAGTCAATTCTCATTGGATTAAACAAAAGAATTTAGTCCCACAACACTAGTTATTGACCAACATTGTCTTTCACATATTATCTTTGGGACGTGGACGCGTGTTTTGTTAGTGATATTTGATCTATTTAGAGACCAAAGCCTTTCAAAAAGAAAAGTTCAGAGTAGGGTCCACAAACAACCTAAACCCGCTTCAGCGAAATTCTGAAGCAAAAGTATACCCATAGTTGGACCTAAATACATACTAGGCATGGTGAAAGAAACAGATCTTGATCGGTCATGTGATGGGACCTACTGAGCTAAAACCGTATGAATAAACGGGAAATAAGCCTATCTTTTTACGAGATTGAAGCTGATATTTAGTTTCACACTCTCATATTCCTGAATTTTTGCAGTGTTCTCCCTAACTCAGATTACACTCATAATAAGTTCAATTTTATTAATCTACATCTTATTTTTATATGGATTTGTTATTAATTAAAATCTCCATTTCACAACTTAGTAGTTCTTGGATGGGTTCTTGTTACTACTACAGCGATATTAGGTGGCATATTTCTCGTACTCCACAAGTAAGTAATGTCATTTTTATCTTTGTAAAGGTTCATCCACTTGTTATATGCTAGCTGATAAGGATAGCAATATAGGGGATTGGGCTTATTGGGTAATGGGTCAAAACAGGTCTTGGTCAAAACTTGTCACCTCTAAGACGGGTGGGTTGACACACTAACAATTTTTGTCCATTTCTAAATTGAATATTATTTATATTTACGAAACAAAATTTGTGACGAGTTTTTGGTAAAAAGAGAGAAAAAAAGTTCTCTGCTTTAAGATTTGACTTTGGTGACTTTAACTAGTTTCACCCATTTGACCCATTCTCCTACCCATTTGAGATAAAAACACAACCCACACAACCCGGTCATAATAAGGGGTCAAAACTGTCAAAATTACTTACTACTGTCATCACTTATTCTTTTAGCATTGTGGGAGTCTAGGAGACACATGTGTAGCAATGGACGAGTGGGTTGAATACCCGATGGCTCATACAACTTTCGATGGTATTATTCCATCATTCAATGAGTTGACAATGCAACTGCCCAAGAAACCTTTTCCCAGAGCAAAGATGTGACATTTCAATTGGTAGAAATGATAAATACTAAATAACATTATCAACAATGTCAACATCAATCGATCGCCATTACCATTTCCATTTCCAAGTTTTCTTAGGTGCAATCCAATCGCACCCCTGGTTTCCACTCTTTGTAATTCTCTATATTCCAAGCCGATGAACTAGACTTGCACACTGCTACCATGGTAACAAATTAACCATCTATTTAACTTATAGGGATGATGTATAAGGATGTCATACAACTATTTTAGATTTTTAAGGTTACCCAACAGTTGAAAGTACCATATATGACACCAAAATATGTATTAAGGTTCCTTTATACGAAATCCGATTAGAAAAATTGTTGGAATTATTATATCATGACAATCATATTAATAAACCATGAACATCAAAGTGAGCATGAGCGGAAGCAATTATAATAGATCGAATAACATGTAATTAATTAATCATTAATTTAAATAGTAAACATACCGTAGTGATTCTAGCCCGAACAAGAATCAATGCAATCTTCCGGAACCAATGAACCCTAATTAGGGTTTATAAGGATTATATGAATTACCCCTTACCTTTTTGTAATTCAATCCAAGAATCAAACAATAGTGTGTTTGATTCACGTTCTTGTACACACGTACTAATTCAAGGAAAAGTTTATGCAAGTAATAAACACAAAACAATTTTGGACACAAGAAAAACGAAACCCTTAGGGGTGTTCGGTTTTGGATCGACCAAGGAAAAGACAAGGAGAAGAAAACACCAAGATGTGTGTGTACAAGTTATGAGAAAAACCTACATCTTTGGTTTGCTTATATACTACACATTACTTGGAGCTCAAGGCACAAAGGAGGTGGGTTACCCCCCTTTGTCGATCGGTTTTGGAGCCCAAGAGGGTGTTCCGGAACCTTCTCTTGTTTCCATGTATTGTCTAGTAATTAGTTTCCTAATCTTCGTTTAATAATTAATTAGTCATTAATCAATAATACTAATTATTATTTAATTGTTTTGTGTTTAATAATTAATTATAACATTTTATAAATAATTATTACATTTCCTCTTCATACGTATTGTGTGCAATCCCGTGATCTCAAGTTCGATCCTAACACACGACTATTATTATTTTGTCTATAAAACCAACAGCTCCCACTTAGACATATCATAATAGTGTGATCACATCGGTTAGTGTCTTGCAACACGCCGATGCCTCTAGTACAACTTGAGTAAGGCTCCTGGAAAACCTTTTAATGATTTCTCATTATTATTATCCCTTTGTTTCTAATACCACGTTAAATAAGGATATGGATCTAGGTCATTCCTTTATTAACCATTCTGTTTCTCTTTTTAGAAATTGACAAGATTACCAAATCTTTTGAACCTTTCATAAAAGACCTTGGGCGTGGCCACGCAAACACCTTGACAACCCTACGAGGGGCCCAGCAGTATTAAACTCCAAAAATTAATTTGAAGGAACAAATTCTTTATCGACTACAAGCAAAACACACAAACTTTGTAACACTTCCGAAAACAACCCTTATGACTACCAGTTACGTATAGCGTTAAGTTGTTCCACAAAAATGTACTACATTCATGACCGTTATCTTATATCTCAAGTCTAAGGATAACTTCTTATGATTTACTTAATGACAAGATCCATAAAGTAACATCATATAGTTGGGATAAGTCCTATATTCAGTATCATCGAATATCGTCTGAAATGACATGTCTACGCATCAATATACTTTAAGTATATTATATCAACTTCAGATTTGTCTTAATTTAATAATATTCCCATATTATTAACTGACAACGGACAATTTAGAATAACTCTTATTCATGGATTTAAACATGCAAAAATAGGACAACAATAATTAACAAATAGAAATAAACATACCAACATACTTTATTTCATTAAAATAATAATTGTTTACAATATCCTTTATCCAAATACTAATCACAGTTATGCATGAAACTACTAGCTAATTTAAGTCCAATTCCATTGGCTAATTCATTAAGCTTCTCTTTCGCCAAAGCCTTAGTGAATGGATCAGCTAAGTTATCATCTGTGTGAACCTTCAACAGATTTATTTCACCTTCGTCAACTTATTCACGAACAAAGTGATACTTCCGTAGAAAATGTCTGGTGCCTCTCATGACTCCAGGTTCATTGGCAAATATGATTGCAGCAGAATTGTCACAATACATATTAATAGGTAATTCAATTGAAGGCATAACACCAAGCCCAGAAACGAATTTCCTAATCCAAACAGCCTCCATAGCAGCTGATGAGGCGAAAAATGATCCGTTTTTAGGGGGTCATTTAAGCCCGAATCCGACTTTATTTGATCAAATATTGCCCTAAATCGTTCCTTTTGTGATTTTAGGTGTTTGGAGAGTGAATTCTGGAAAAGAAGCCATTTTGGACGTTTTTGGAGCATAAAAGTGAAGAAAACGGCTAAGTACCAAATTTCCATGCTGAAGATACAAGGTGACGGCGTCAAGACCACCATCTTGACGGCGTCAGACATGAGGAATTAAACACCGTAGGTGGTGACGGCGTCAGAAGGCTTCATGACGGCGTCAAAGTGGCAAGAATAAAATACCGTGGGTGGTGACGGCGTCACATAGGCCGTCATAAGTGGATCAAGGCCGTCCGAGGAAGTATATGGCGGCGAGGTGACGGCGTCACAAGTAACTCTTGACGCCGTCAGCCTGTTTTTCCTATATATAGTTTTCTAGTTTTTTCATTAAAAAAGGAGAAGTTTTGGTGAAACCCTAAAGACGATTTTGGTGCCTCTTTTACAGGTTTTTCAAGGGTTCCAAACCCTTGAGACCTTGCATTGTAATTGAGATAAGTGTACTTTCAATTCAATCAATATGTCTATGTGTTGGTTGTTTATATCTTGTTCTTGTCTCAATTCTACTATGCTAGGCTAGATCTCTTTTGTGTTTGCTTAGATCTAATGAAACCTAGATGTTGATTATGTGTTGATTACTTGTCTATTCTTGTTTTGGATGAATGATATTATATGTTAGGCTTAAGAAAACTGGCAGATCTCCAAATGGTAACATGCTTGACCGTCTTAAGAAACATGAACCGAGGCGTACTAGGTCTTTATTGGTTGTATTTAATGCATGCGCCACTGTTTACAATCCCTATAGTTGTGCTGGGTCATGGTGTAGGAGGAGATAAGAGCTCATAGAGTTGGGGAGTTATGTATGCCACCCCACGAATGGTATTAAGGAATACAATCCGTCATTCATACAAGTGTAACAAGTAATTAACATGTAAAAGATATCTAGGGAGTAATGAAGTCTAAGTAAACACAATTTCTCCAACCACTGCTCACAACCTTAGTATAATTTAGTTTAATTTCATTTTCATTATTTTATTTTAATTATATAATAGTTTTGGGTTAGTTGATTAGCAACTAATTCCGCCCACTCCTTCAAAACCCGAGATTTTACTTGCTTTCATAAAAATATAAAAATACAAAAATAATCATCTTTCATCTCTAGAACTATTAATTAGGTTTTCTAATCCTAGCGACACTATTCCTAAGCTGAACGATCAATCCCCCGGTACTTGTCACTATACTATACTACAACGATCAGGTACACTGCCTGGTGGGGGTTGTAAGCTTCTCGAGATCCCTCGAGAGGTAAAGCAAGGTGTGATTCCCACGCATCAAGTTTTTGGCGCCGTTGCCGGGGAAATAGTTATTGTCTAGGTTATGATTTCTTTTTATCAGGTCTACTTGCTAGATTCCTTTCTAGTAAGATTTTTATTTTTATTTTTAGGTCTTCTTTAGTCTATCTTATTTCTTCGTGCCTTTGTTCGTAACTCTTTACCATCCGACATCATGGAAGGTGGTAACATCTTTGAACCCATCATCCCACCACAACAAAACCCACCATTAGAACCCCTTAGGCCCCGAACCTTAGGAGAGTATTCCCGACCTAGCCATCAAGGCTACCGAAACACCATTGAGCTCACCGGAGACAATGTGACCCCCTTGCGATCCGACACCATCCGGTTGGTGCAAAGCGGATGTGCATTCCATGGACTTCGTTCCGAAGATCCAAACCAACACCTTAAGGACTTCCTCAAAATCGTAGATTCCATAGACCTAGGTGTTGAAACTAGAGAGACTACCCGTTTACGCCTATTCCAATTCTCTCTACGGGATCAAGCTAGTCAATGGCTTGAGCATTTACCCGCGGGATCCATCACCACATGGGATGATCTCACCACTCGTTTCCTTGCTCAATTTTTCCCACCGGGGAGAACTACTAAACTTAGGAATGACATCTTGATGTTCCAACAACATCAAAATGAATCTCTTTATGAAGCATGGACTCGTTTCAAGGACTTACTCCAAAAAGTCCCTCATCATGGCATAGATCTTTGGCTTCAAGTCTAAATTTTCTATGACCATATCGACATCTCCACGAGGCGAACCATTGACCAATCGGCCGGTGGTAAGCTACGTGATCTTAGTGCAGAACAATCATGGAAACTCATAGAAGATCTTGCTCTCTATGACAATGAAAGTTGGAATGATCCCCGTGATTTGAACAAAACGGTCAAGGCAATATCTTTGCCTTCGAATAATTCAAGCACTCCCGACCGTAGGATCATGGAACTTGAGGACCAAGTCAAGTTTCTCATGAAATCTTACGAAGCTCCGAAGCATTCAAGCCAAGTGAACAAAATCACTTCTTCATGCGAATTATGTAGTGGTCCCCATGACACTCGTGATTGTATGGAACTCCCCGGAACAGCTTTTGCGGACTACGCATCCACGCGTACCGACGAAGCGGGAGATAAGTGGTACACTTTCAAGCCCAAGCCAAACACATATGGTGATTCATACAACCCCTCATGGAAAAATCACCCAAACCTTAGGTGGAAACAAAATCAACCCAATTCTTCCAATCCGCCTAATCGTTACCAATCAAACGGTCCACCATCCAACCGTACCTTCAACAACAATCCTTATAACAACTATTGTAGTACCAACAATCTTGAAGGATTGATGTCGAAATTTATGGCATCTCAAGAAGCCCACATAGCTAGGTTCGAAAACGAATTCAACCAACAACAAACGGAGATGACCAACAAGATCGACAACTTGTTGAAAGCCCTCAACAACCAAATATTAGCCACACCTAGGAAAGACACTAGGGACACCAATAGTGGAATTCAAATTAAGGACCCCTCATCATCCAAACATGTCCACTTTGTCAATGTTGTCACCATTAAGCCGATAGATAGAGAGATAGAGGAGAGTGACAAGGATGAAGCTAAGGTTGAAGCCAATAG
Organism: Artemisia argyi; assembly: GCA_030686995.1. Lineage (NCBI taxonomy): Eukaryota > Viridiplantae > Streptophyta > Magnoliopsida > Asterales > Asteraceae > Artemisia > Artemisia argyi. The sequence goes on along the minus strand of CM060688.1, from coordinate 17,160,473 downwards.
TAAGGATGAGAGTAGGGAAGTTGAGGTTAATAAGGATGAGGAACTAGAGGAGGTAGAACCTATAGAAGAATACTTTGATAAGTCACCAACCAAGGAAGAACGGGAATACCATAAGGATTTATTCGATAGTCCCGAGAAAACATATATCTTTGGCGACCCCCTTATCAAAATGGGAGACCCCTCTAACATTAACATCCCATGCAATATTGGGCACATGCATATATGGAAAGCTTACATCGACCTTAGATCACCCGTGAACATCATGACTAGGACTTATTACAATTGGGTGATGAAGAAGCAACTCAATTTTAGGGTGATGCCCGGTAAGAATCTGATAAGTAATTTTGCAGGAAGAGTGAAGGGATTGCATGTGATTATAGGGAATCTCACTTATGAGATCGATTTTTTGATAGTTGAGGACACTCGTCCGGTGATTGATGCTAACCTAAGCCAAATAATATTCAGAAAACCATTTGTTGAGGCCACTAGGATGAGTTATGATCCGACTTTAGGAATAGTTAGATTCAAGAAAGAGAATGATGAGGTTGCTTATCAAATGCCCTACAAGATCGAACAATACCGCCTTCTCTCTAATTTCGAAAAGGAACATAAGCAAGCGACTTATTATAGGAATGAGGAGGATAGACGTAGAGGAGTAGAGTATGTTAGAAATAGGATGCTTGGTTTCTACAAAGAATGCTTGCAACTAGGTCCGGAATACAAAACTGGTTTAGAAGACGACCTAGAGAGTGGAACCAATGATGAGATTACGTAGTAACCCACGACTTTGAGTCTAGCTACAAGACTCGTAAATAAAGAAAAGCGCTTCTTGGGAGGCAACCCATGTTTTGTGTGATTTTTATTTGTTTGATTGTTATTTGCTTCCGTATGCATGTTTTATTTTTATTGTTGGTTGATCATGTTTCTCAAATAAAACGTGGAAATACTTTATTATGTTGTTTGGCCTAGTCTTAACTCCAACCTAAAGGTATTTTTGCAAAAGATAAGTGTAAGGGGAAACCCCAAATATGTTTTTAAGAAACAAACCGATCATGATTCTCCACGATAATAAATGAACATGTATATTCGTATTTGTTAGAGTCAAATGCTTGTATTGAGTCATAATGAAGTTTTGCAGGATTTTCCAAGAAGTAGGACAAAGTTTTTCCAGAAATTTTCCGGAAACTTAACATAAGAATTTCTGCAGGTCCATTCTGACGGCGTCAGGAGTTAAAATCTGGAAATTTTACCGGTTTTGTTTTTCTAACGAAGTCTTATGGTTTTTGTGAATTATTAAGTTTTATAATCTCCAGGAAATCTGCAAACTTCATTCCACAAGCATTATATCTTACTTTGTTTTCTAGGATTTAGTAACTTATATAGGATGTCGCCGATTTTACGCGAGGTTGCCTTGTCTATTGTTGTCAGGATTTACAGGTTATTTGTGACAAGAGGATGATTTATATTCTAGAAGGGAAGCTTTGATTGTTCATTTTCTTGGAGGAAGATTTAACCTGGCCAACCTATAATCCATACCGAGCGAATCAGGGGAGTATTTGATTTCATTCTCTTTACTTCTTAACTTTTACATTCTTTACTTGAACATTGGGGACAATGTTCATCTTAAGTGTAAGGGGAGGGTAAAAAGATGATACCTTACATATGCACTTTCACTTGAGTTTGTTTTGTTTGATAGTAGATGAGTAATAAAACTATGAGAAATACTTGTTAGTGTAATTTTAGCGCCAAATTTAAAATTTTTTACAACATTTAGGAGTGAAACTTTAGCCATAGCAAGCGTCTCATGGATAGGAGGTTGTATGACTAGCACATAACCGTATATTCAGAAAAATTTTCCACCCAAAAATGTGAGGTTCGCCTTTAGATTTGATAGGAAAAGCATTTACTATTAGTGCTTATGAGTGTACCGGTAGCATTTAGATTCTAGAACTTGCGTTAGTGATGCATCCCGAGACCGCTAGTGAGACTACATTCGTATAGTAGGATTTACTACATGATAAGAGGCATTAGGATCACCCTTGTGTTAAACCCGTATTACAATTACTTGACCGTTTAAGTCATATTACTTGGCTAGTTAAGTCAACTAATTTTTCCCACACCCTTAGCGTTGTACTCATTTTTAGTACACGAAACCCCTAGTACACCCCTCTGAGCCTATCTTTTCGTTTCTAACTTTAAGCATTTTACTTAAAGGAAGAATTTGTTACACCCCACTTAAATGTACACCCAAATCGCCTTAGCCTTCCGTGTATGCGCTCATCTTTAGTGCATTATTGTTATTTGTTAAACCCTAAGTTAACTATCTAATTGATTACATGGTTGCTAAGTCGAGTCATATCCTTGTACATATTGTTTTGGGATGATTGGGACTCATGGGTAAGTACTTATTTTATGGAGTAATGGGGAAGAACATCATATTATTACCCCCATATGTACGTTAATCTTAAAAGTGCTCCAAGTGTTTTGATTTTCTTAATTCGAGTCATTAGATTAGTTTAATGTAAAGTATTTAAAGATTCAAGTGTAAGGGAATTGCTCAAACCCCTATGATGTATTATTTTGGATGGTAGGGTAAGAGTGTATGCAAAAAAAAAAAAAAAAAAAAAAAAAAAAAAAAAAAAATCGAAAAAATTAAGAAAAAAAAAATAGAAAAAAAAAAGAAGAAAGAGAAAAACCATACGGACTACCATCCCGTTTCATTCTATGTTCATTTTATGTTTTTGTTATTTTTCATTTATTAGCTTAAGTCGAGTCTAGTCTTGGCTTAGCAACGCCATCTTGTACACGTAATTAACCAAGATTGTTAACTCGCCACCAGTAAACTTTCCTTTATCCAACAAAACCGTGTAATTCATATCCCTATACCTAACATTACAACCCTTTTAAAAGACCTCTTTGATAGTTTATCCTAGGTGCTTACGCCATGTGGTGGAGGTTTGATCCTTTCCCAAGCCTATGGTAATCTATTTTGCTATGACAGGTAGTGAGAGATATCTTCCATTTCCATAATGTTATATTAATTTATTACACCCGAGAGATGTGAGTATCTAAACACTATTTGTGAGGTGCTTGTGTATGACCTCCGTGCTTGTCTATTGGTCTTTAGTGAAACGATTATTTGTTGTAATTACTTTTATATTAGTGTTAAATGACCTCTAACTTGTCTTTTGAGTAGAATAAAAGCTCATTTGCTTGAGGACAAGCAAATCTCAAGTGTAAGGGTATATGATGAGGCGAAAAATGATCCATTTTTAGGGGGTCATTTAAGCCCGAATCCGACTTTATTTGATCAAATATTGCCCTAAATCGTTCCTTTTGTGATTTTAGGTGTTTGGAGAGTGAATTCTGGAAAAGAAGCCATTTTGGACGTTTTTGGAGCATAAAAGTGAAGAAAACGGCTAAGTACCAAATTTCCATGCTGAAGATACAAGGTGACGGCGTCAAGACCACCATCTTGACGGCGTCAGACATGAGGAATTAAACACCGTAGGTGGTGACGGCGTCAGAAGGCTTCATGACGGTGTCAAAGTGGCAAGAATAAAATACCGTGGGTGGTGACGGCGTCACATAGGCCGTCATAAGTGGATCAAGGCCGTCCGAGGAAGTATATAGCGGCGAGGTGACGGCGTCACAAGTAACTCTTGACGCCGTCAGCCTGTTTTTCCTATATATAGTTTTCTAGTTTTTTCATTAAAAAAGGAGAAGTTTTGGTGAAACCCTAAAGACGATTTTGGTGCCTCTTTTACAGGTTTTTCAAGGGTTCCAAACCCTTGAGACCTTGCATTGTAATTGAGATAAGTGTACTTTCAATTCAATCAATATGTCTATGTGTTGGTTGTTTATATCTTGTTCTTGTCTCAATTCTACTATGCTAGGCTAGATCTCTTTTGTGTTTGCTTAGATCTAATGAAACCTAGATGTTGATTATGTGTTGATTACTTGTCTATTCTTGTTTTGGATGAATGATATTATATGTTAGGCTTAAGAAAACTGGCAGATCTCCAAATGGTAACATGCTTGAACGTCTTAAGAAACATGAACCGAGGCGTACTAGGTCTTTATTGGTTGTATTTAATGCATGAGCCACAGTTTACAATCCCTATAGTTGTACTGGGTCATGGTGTAGGAGGAGATAAGAGCTCATAGAGTTGGGGGGTTATGTATGCCACCCCACGAATGGTATTAAGGAATACAATCCGTCATTCATACAAGTGTAACAAGTAATTAACATGTAAAAGATATCTAGGGAGTAATGAAGTCTAAGTAAACACAATTTCTCCAGCCACTGCTCACAACCTTAGTATAATTTAGTTTAATTTCATTTTCATTATTTTATTTTAATTATATAATAGTTTTGGGTTAGTTGATTAGCAACTAATTCCGCCCATTCCTTCAAAACCCGAGATTTTACTTGCTTTCATAAAAATATAAAAATACAAAAATAATCATCTTTCATCTCTAGAACTATTAATTAGGTTTTCTAATCCTAGCGACACTATTCCTAAGCTGAACGATCAATCCCCCGGTACTTGTCACTATACTATACTACAATGATCAGGTACACTGCCTGGTGGGGGTTGTAAGCTTCTCGAGATCCCTCGAGAGGTAAAGCAAGGTGCGATTCCCACGCATCAGCAGCTTCCGAAGCAGCAATGTATTCAGCTTCTGTTGCAGACATCGCAATTGTACTCTGCTTCTTGCTCCTCCAGTCTACAGCTCCTCCATTGATAACAAAGACATAACCCGTCTGAGACTTCGAATCATCTTTATTACTTTGAAAGGATGCATCACAGAAACCTGTAACACAAAGTTCTGCAGATGGATTTCCACCATATACCAAAAACATATCTTTTGTATTCCTCAAATACTTAAGAATATGTTTAACAGCAATCCAATGTTTTTCACCTGGATTCTGTTGAAATTGACTGGTAATATTTTGAGCAAACGCCACATCTAGCCTTGTGCACTTAACCTCATACATAATAGATCCTACAGCCGAAGCATAAGGAACTTTACTCATGCGAGCCACCTCTTCAGGTGTTGAAGCACAAAACTCATTACATAAGCCATGTTTTACTTCCATCGGCAAATATCCTTTCTTGGAATTTTGCATATTGAATCTTTTCAATATTTTGTCAATGTAAGCACTTTGACTTAATCCAATTAACCGCCTTGATCTATCTCTATAGATTTTGATTCCCAGAATGTATGTAGCTTCTCCTAAATCTTTCATAGAAAAGCACTTTCCAAGATATGCCTTAACTTCTTGCAAACTTGGAATGTCTTTTCCCATGATCAATATGTCATCAACATATAGAATTAGAAAAGTTACATTATCACTCCCACTAACTTTGTGATACACACATGGCTCATCAAGATTTTGAGTGAATCCAAACTTTTTAATTTCAGCATCAAACCTCTTGTTCCATTGTCGTGATGCTTGCTTTAATCCATAAATGGATCTCTTAAGCTTGCAAACACGATTTGGGAAATCTGGATTTTCAAACCCTTCTGGTTGTGCCATATAGATGTCTTCATCTAAATGACCATTTAAGAAAGCGGTTTTCACATCCATTTGCCAAATCTCATAGTCATAGTACGCTGCTATAGCTATGAGAATTCTTATAGCTCTTATGTCTGCTACAGGAGAAAATGTCTCCTCGTAATCAATTCCAAAAGTTTGAGTAAAACCTTTAGCAACTAGACGAGCCTTATAAATGTGTGCATATCCATCCATATCAGTCTTGATTTTGTAAAGCCACTTACTCCCAACTACCTTGGCACCAGGAGGTAAGTCAACTTCTTCCCAGACTTCATTGTCATGCATGGATTGTATTTCCCCATCCATAGCAGCTTTCCATTTAGCTTTTTGAGGGCTATTAATGGCAGCTCTATAACTAGTAGGTTCATTAAGATCCCCTAGTGTATGCTGATCGACCTCTACATTAAGACATAGACGGTCAGGAGCTTTCACAGATCTCGAAGATCTGCGAATGGGAATTACTTCAACTTCCGGTGGAGGACCCAGACTTTCCGGTTCTATAGGAAGTGTGCTAGTGTTTTCTGAAGGTAATGCATTATTTAGATCATCTTCTAAATCATATACTCTCCCACTGATTTCTTGAACCACAAATTCACTTTCAAGAAAATCACCATATCTTGCAACAAACACTTTGTTCTCAGGTGGGTAGTAAAAGTAGTAACCCATAGTTTCCTTAGGGTATCCTACAAAAATGCATTTTACATATCTTTGTTGGAGTTTATCTTGTGAGTCACGTTTAACATACGCCTCACAACCCCAGACCTTTAAATAAGACAAGTTCGGAGCTTTTCCAGTCCATATCTCATATGGTGTCTTATCAACCTTCTTGGTGGGAACCATATTCAAAATACGAACAGCTGTTTCAAGAGCATAATCCCAAAAAGACAAAGGAAGGTTAGTAAGATTATACATTGATCGAACCATGTCCAACAATGTACGATTCCTTCTCTCAGATACACCATTTTGTTGTGGAGTATATGGAGATGTGAGATTCTGGACAATTCCATTCTCAGTTAAGAAATCTTTAAAATCTTGACTAAGGTATTCACCACCTCGATCAGAACGAAGAGCTTTAATCTTCTTTCCTAATTGCAATTCTACTTCTGCTTTGAAAACTTTAAATGTTTCAAACACTTCATGTTTATGTTTAAGTAAATAAACATAACCATAACGGCTGAAATCATCCGTAAAAGTTAAGAAGTAGACAGCACCTCTCCTTGACACATGTCTAAGTGGTCCACATACATCCGTGTGTATCAAACCAAGTAGATCCGAAGCTCTTTCCATATTACTATGAAAAGGTTTCTTCGTCATCTTCCCAGAAATACAAGATTCGCATTTATCAAATGACTCATCATTGATATTATTCAAAAGCCCTTCACGTTGCAGCTTTTGCATGCGAGTCTTGCCTATATGGGCAAGTCTACAGTGCCAAAGGTAAGACGAATTCAAGTCATACTTCATTCTCTTACTTATGCTGTACATCGAATTATTATTATTGTTGGAAGTTGGTGAGTACTTATTTACTCACCATTTTATGGCCAATTACCTACCCTAAATCGACTATTTGAGCTAATAAATGCCAAGAAAACATGTGTTTTTGTGTTTGTGATATGCAGGTACGGATATTTTACAAAATGATGGAAATCTCACAAAAACCGGTAAAACCGAGTACGAGAGTAGAAGACGGTCAAATAGTCAAAGCCAGGGATCCAAGATTCAGTTTCAGTCCTTCATTTACTCAGACTTGGCAAATTTAGTCCTTGGAATAGATTTTTGAAGATTGGCAGAATTTACCCTTGGAATTTGGAAGATTACATTATTAGTCCTTGTAATTTCACAAATGTTAATTCTGAATATGAGAACAAATTTGGTCCAATCCAGATTTCATACAAGTCCAATCTATTTCATAAACCACAGCCCAATCATCTTTCCTTTATATCATAAGCCCAATCCTAATTTCAAACCCATACCCGAGCCCACTCCCACCCACGGTCAAAGAGTCAACAAACAAGAGTAATAAAACTTAACCCGTACCTCTTTCCCTCCCATTTTCATCCCCAATTTACCCAGTTACTACTATTCACCCAAGAACCCTAGTTCCCCAATCCCACAAATTACCGTAATTAAGGGTAATTCAGTCCAATCGCATACTTCTAGAAGGGTGTCAGGAGTGTCAGATGATGTCAGAACCAAAGAAACACACTCAAGGGTAACGTGGCAGTATGTGATTAGCTCAAACGCGTCATAATACATGATCTGAGGGCTGTGAATTGAGAGCAATGATTAGAAGCAATCCAAGGGCTCAGAATGAGATTCAAGAAGCACACCACACGGATTGCCAAGCTGGCAATCCGTGGCTACCTCACTCTTATCCTTTCTCACTCATGTAATATAAATAGAAGTGTAGGATCAATGTATCGGGTGGTGAGTTTCGAATAGCGAAGCTCTGCCCATTTTTATTCAGCTTTTTAGTTGTAATCTCTATTTTAATTGTAATGCTTCAAGTTTTAATGAAATCAATGTTTACCTTTAATCTTTTCAGCTAAATGTTTTAATTAAAAGTTTTAGTTTAAATCTCATTTAATTTCAGTAGTATCTCAGTTTTAAATCTACTTGTTTACAATTTAATTGCAAAATAGCATTAGTTGTTTTGGCCTTTTGGTGATTCAGAGGTGGAATTGGCATGCTAATTCAGAAGTTGAAGGTTTAGCTTGTCTAGAGGCAGGCTAGCTTAGTGAATCACTCCTGTTCGTGCTGGAGTGAAATTCATTGTGAGTACTGTTTCATTTCTTTTACTTATACATTATGAGCATGAATCTGAGTTTTTGAGTTTCTTTGTTACTGTTTGTATTTGGTTGTTTATGATTGTTTGAATTGCTTCCAGTAGTATAGAATTTGTAGCTTAGATCATCAGTAGTGAATGTCATAGTGTAGGATTCTAATTGTAGTGTTGTTTATTTCATATCTATGATTTTTAGCACTAGTGATTCTGAGATGATTGTAGTTTTAGTAGTTGTTGATAGTTGTAATAACTTTTAGTAGTATAACTTGAGTTGTGTTGATCATTTACTTGAAGATTAGTAGTCTAGTTCATGTCATTTTAGTGTAATCTGAAAATAAAGGGGTGTTTGGATTTTGCATTTGCTGAGTATTGTTGTGGTTGTAGAGTTGTTTTTCCTGTCATTCTTAGACTTCATTAGTATAGGAATAAGTTTTTAACAGTTTAAAACAGTTTCTAAAATTTAATATTAGTCACGTTTTATTTTCATTTAGTTTCACAGTCAAGTTTAAGTAGTAACTGCAGTGTAATTTTATTATTAGTTGAATTTAAGTTCTAGTTAGTTTATTATAGCTTAATAGTAGCTTAATTTCATGCATTAGAGTAGAATTCAGCTGTGGTAATCCATATCAGTCAAAGTTTCAGTGTTTACTAAAAGTCAAAGTTGTTAGAATTCATTTCTTACTCAGATTTTTGAGAACACATGTAGGCTTCATTATAGGGTAGAAATAGATATAGCTTGTTGATTTTTGTTCTTTGATAGCTAGTTAATCATAATCAATTAGAAAATTTAGGATTTGAACTCATCTGCTTATTTGAATAGTGGTTGGAACTTGACTGTTTGAGCTATTATCTCCCCTGCACACAGGTTAATGACCCATGTTCATGGCATCTTTTAGGTTAGTAGCTTATAACTCTAGCTTAAGCTTTTTGTTCTCATTTCATCTCTGATTGGTAGTGTTTAAATTTCCATCATTAGTTTCTTCTTATCAGCTTTTTAGATTAGCTTATTATTGCTTGCTTATTGGGTGTGTAGACTAGTTTTCTGTTTTTAGATTTGGGCTGCAATTGCTAGTTTGAAGTTGTGGTTATGTTTTATTGGCTCTTCTGTGCTTAGTAGTAGCTGTTCTAGTATAGTGCATGGTCTGATTGTCTCTGGCTTATCATTTTTGAACTTTGCTTATAGTTTAGCTTATAGTAGTTGCTTATTGTTTGCCTCTTGTATTTCTGTGCTTATTGATCATCAATTCTGAGTATTTTTGAGCTTAATGTAGTATAATACACTTGTGTTTAAAATTTGGTAAAGTTTTGTGGCAAGTGCTTATAAATAAGCACTTGCCATAAGCTGATTAGCACTGTTTAAGCACTTCTGTTCAACTTTATCTTTCCAAAATTTTTCTGCAAGCTCTCTATTATATTTTAGAATTTCTGGTAATTTTTCATAATTTTCTGAGGTCATTTGCTATTTTTCTTAATTTCTTTTAGTTTAAAATCACTTTTTAATCATTTTTAAAGTCCAAAAATCCATAAAAAATAGAAAAAAGCCCTGAAAAATACAAAAATAGTTTTTAAAATTCTTTTATATTATTCTAGATTTTCTAAAATAGTTTTTATAATTTTCCCATTGTTTTTCATAATTTCTTTTATTTTTAATTACTTTTTAAATTCATTAAATAGATAATTAATTCTAGAAAATAAATAAAAAGTCTAAAAAATATTTTTCTTTTTCTTAAAATTCTTTTTAATAGTTTTAAATTTTCTAGATAATATTTCCAAGTTCGTAGGATTATTTTTCATTAAACGTTACGTTTTAAATAACGCGTGTGCGTTTCCGTTTTCACGTTTTTAACATTCGTACATACCTAGATTGTAAATTCTTCATATTTTACTATCTCCTAGCATAATTTGAAATCCAAAATCATATCTTTCATTTTCCCGCTTTTCACGACACGATTTCTCGATTCGGTTATTCACGATTCCATTTCACCTTCGTTGGGAGAACGACCCGGGGAACATACTTTCACCGGTATTTCTTCGGAATAATTATATACTACAAAACGACTTTATCAGAAGTCATACAATTATTCATATCAATTTCAAACACACCATTCACAGCAACAACATTAAAATAAAATACACCATTTAAAGAAACAGAAATTTTATTGCCATCAATAGTATGAGAAAAACCAAGATCCAACAAACATGAAAAGGAAACAACACCTCTAATTATAGAAGGTGCATAATGACAATTGTTTAAACAAAGTACTAAACCCGAAGGTAAAACTAAATCAAACATTCCTATGGCTTCAACTGCTGCTTGTGCTCCATTTCCCACATGCAGAAATTGCTCCCCATAAGCTAGTCTCCTTTCCTCTCTAAACCCCTGCAGTGTATTACAAATATTAATACCACATCCAGTATCATATACCCAGGAATTTATTATACGAGATAAAGTAAATAATTCAATGACAAATAAGTTACCTGAAGTGCTGGCGCCCATGTGCCCAGTCTTCTTAACCTTATTGTTTCGCAAGTCATCGAGATAAAGAGGACAATTCCTCTTCCAATGGCCCATCACCTTGCAGTAATGGCATCCTTGATCCTTCTTTGGATTATTCTTGATAGGAGGGTTCTTCTTAGGTTGAGGTGGTTGATAAGCCATAACCTGCTTATTCTTATCAGCCTTCTTCTTTCCTTTACCCTTCTTCTTGTTCGCATTTGGCTTGTTAATTCTACCCCCTTGTATTGCTAGTACTTGGGGAGTAGGAACCTTTTGTGGTGTACCTTTCTCATAATCAATGAGCAGTGCGTGCAATTCACTTACAGTCTTCCCCACGCAATGCATATTGAAGTTCCTCACAAAACCACTAAATTCCTTATCAAGGGATCTATTGATTAAGTTCACAGCCACATCATTGTCATAGGGTTTCCCAAGTGTGTGTAGTTGATCCATGTAACTCTTCATTTTCAACACATGAGCACTCACAGGTTCACCAGGACCCTGCTTACAACCATGTAGAGCCTCCATCAAATCGTAAATCTCTACATTTGATGGTTTTTCATAGAGTTTCTTGAGTTCATCAATCATGTTCATGGGGAAATACTCCTCAAACTGCCTTTGAAGAGGTGTGGACATCGCCCCTAACATCATTGCGGCCACATCAATATGTTCCTTGCAATCAAGATTCCATTTGGCTTTAGCAGCATCAGTAGCTGCCGTGCCTTCAGGTTCAGCAGGGCAAGGCGTTTTCAAGATCTCGAGTTGACCAGTCACTCGCAGGACAATCCTTAGTGAACGGTACCAATCATTGAAATTTTCCGAGCCAGTCAATTTTTCTCGTTCAAAATAAGTTTTGAACACAGAACGTAAGTTGGTGTTATCAGTTTGAGCCATTTCTACAGATAAAGAAAGTTCAAAACATTAGTATTTTTGATAATACAATTTTTCAAGAAAATTAAAATACCCAAAGAAAATAAATCCATAGAATAATCTTGAAAACTAGGATCCTCCATAAACATAGTTTCATCACATTCAGTTGATCTGCTAGTAATGAAAGTATAATATGAGGTAACTTGTCGTACAAGTAATTGGCATAACATTTGTCCAATTCCTAGATTTATGGGATTTACAATCACAAAACATTTGTATTGTAAGCATGTTTAGTCCCCATCTTAATGCCTTGAGTCCAAGTCTCACTTCCTACTCAATTTAAGTCGTCTAACTTAAAAACTGTAAACTCACAAATCCATCACATCAGTTGATCTGCTAGCAATGAATTTATGAAATTTACCTCTCCATTGCAATCTCGCCAAGTCTCACTTAACGTAAATTACAACTTCAAGTGTTCTTAATTAGATGGCATTCAACTTAATTTTATAAGGGTATTAATATTTTGATGTGATCAAAATAATGTATGAAGAAGCATGCATACAACTTCATAACATTGGTTTTACAAAACATTTTTATTACCAATTAGCTAAGAGTAAAATAACAAAGTTTTGATTGAGGTATCGGGTTCACCAATTAAAGAATAACCATCAATTATCGTCCACTATATCGTACTTTTGCTTAAGCCCGAAGGCTTAGTGTTTCGGATAATCATTGTGGAATTGTGGATTATTCACCCATAAGATGACAATGTACATGTAATGGTTGTTCGGTAAGTCTAATTTACACACAAACGAGCGTTAAGACATGAATGTTGTCTATCTAAGGCCACAATTTAATGCGTTGCCATCCTTATACCCATCTTGTAGTGTGTAAACTTCGGTCGAGCCTATTTAACCATTACGTACAAAAACATCAATCAACCAATCCTTTGAAATTTTAACTCTTAAAAACCAAAACAATTTCGCCATTATTTAGTCCGTATTATTTTTTCTATTAAAAAAATTACCCTTTTCGTTTATATAAACATGTCTAACACAATAAATAAACAAAACAAGTAATTATACAATAAAAAAATAAAACAACTAAATAAACACATATACATAATCATAACAATTAAATATGTATAAAACATGTAGCCACATGCAAATTTTATTCAAAAATCCTATTAATAATCAAATCTAGGCGTATAACGTATTAATTCAATTAGGGCTTTCTTTTTCTTAGAAAAAGAGCCACATACATCGATAAATCGATTGCGTAAGCCAAAATTAAATAAATACCACATAGCATATAATTGATTACTTAATATTGGAGTCTTCCCCAATTCGACATCTATTAAAATTTACATGTATTAATATAACTTAACCATTAATATATATATATATAAGCAATTTAAACAATTTAAATTATAACACAATAAAAATCCATGCAAACATGCACTTTTCATGGATTTAGCTTAACAATTAACACATTGCACCAAGATCGTTTACTAAAACGCATAACAATTACATGACATCTTAGGGTTTCTAATTAGATTTTAATAAAAAAAATAAAAGCAAAACCCTAAAACACCCCTTAGGTCATACGACCCAAAATTAGGGTTAGGGTTAAAAACATAAACCCTAAAAAAACATGTAACTATACGAATCAAAATCCAATTTTTATGCGTTGCGATAATTAATTACACATTATAACGGCTCTAGATGCCACTGTTGGAATTATTATATCATGACAATCATATTAATAAACCATGAACATCAAAGTGAGCATGAGCGGAAGCAATTATAATAGATCGAATAACATGTAATTAATTAATCATTAATTTAAATAGTAAACATACCGTAGTGATTCTAGCCCGAACAAGAATCAATGCAATCTTCCGGAACCAATGAACCCTAATTAGGGTTTATAAGGATTATATGAATTACCCCTTACCTTTTTGTAATTCAATCCAAGAATCAAACAATAGTGTGTTTGATTCACGTTCTTGTACACACGTACTAATTCAAGGAAAAGTTTATGCAAGTAATAAACACAAAACAATTTTGGACACAAGAAAAACGAAACCCTTAGGGGTGTTCGGTTTTGGATCGACCAAGGAAAAGATAAGGAGAAGAAAACACCAAGATGTGTGTGTACAAGTTATGAGAAAAACCTACATCTTGGGTTTGCTTATATACTACACATTACTTGGAGCTCAAGGCACAAAGGAGGTGGGTTACCCCCCTTTGCCTATCGGTTTTGGAGCCCAAGAGGGTGTTCCGGAACCTTCTCTTGTTTCCATATATTGTCTAGTAATTAGTTTCCTAATCTTCGTTTAATAATTAATTAGTCATTAATCAATAATACTAATTATTATTTAATTGTTTTGTGTTTAATAATTAATTATAACATTTTATAAATAATTATTACATTTCCTCTTCATACGTATTGTGTGCAATCCCGTGATCTCAAGTTCGATCCTAACACACGACTATTATTATTTTGTCTATAAAACCAACAAAAATCATGTTGAATGAAAAAAATCCTCAACGTTTTGTTTAAACTTTCATTAATCTACACACTAGGAAAAGTAACCAACATTATACTTTTCCTAAGGTTTTCATTGTTAGCCAACATGCTTTTTTTTGTAAACCGAACCTGATACATATTAAATAGTTGCATGACCTTCTTATAGATATATCACTCACTTTAAAGATCCAGTTTTATTCTTGATACATTTTGTTTGCAGGTGTGGTTGAATATTTTTCAAGTTAATACAAATGATACATGTACGACCGTGGGATGATTGACACCAAAGATGTATTAACAAATGTTGTCTGCAGTCAATGTAAGTGATAGGTTAATCGAATAGATTCTGACTTTACTCTAGCTTTGTTAGAGAGACTTTTATTAGACTTCATAAGAACCATTGCTTGGTTTGAACAATTTTAGTCAACTGCTCTTGGTTAACATTGGTGTGGCTGCAGTTAAGTTTTCATTGGTTTCCTGCATTTATGCCTTTTTAGATACCTCAAAATTATAAGTTCAGTTTTATTAGTCTACATCTTACTTTTATATGCATTTATTATTAACCAAAAATCTCCATTTCACAACTTAGTGGTTCTTGGATGGGTTCTTGTTACTTCTACTGTGATATTATGTGGCATATTTCTCGCACTCCACAAGTAAGTAATGTCTTTTTTTATCTTTGTAAAGGTTCTTCCACTGGATAGATGATAGCTGATAAGGATAGCAATATAGGGGATTGGGTTTATTGGGTAATGGGTCAAAACAGGTCTTGGTTGAAACTTGTCATCTCTAAGAAGGGTGGGTTGACACACTAAAAATTTTGTCCATTTCTAAAATGAATATTATTCATATTTACAAAACAAAAATTGTGACAAGTTTTTGGTAAAAAGGAGAGGAAAAAAAGTTCTCTGCATTAAGATTTAACTTTGGTGACTTTAACTAGTTGCACCCATTTGACCCATTCTCCTACCCGTTTGAGATGAAAACACAACCCGATCATAAAAAAGGGTCAAAATTACTTACTACAGTCATCACTTATTCTTGTAGCGCTGTCACAATTCAGTAAATCACTTATTCTAGTTCAGTAGATGTTGATACCGTAAAGTGAGCTTTAGAGACCCGGAATAGAACTTTGACGTCCCAAGAGAAGTTTGAGTGTGCCAGTATGGTAAGATCGATTCATTTGTGTTATGCTCTTTTTTTTAGTATAGACGTTTATATAGTTTTGAGTTTTGCTGTTGCATGTTTCGTAAATGGTGGAAACCTTATTTGAGTTGTTGAAACCTTACTTTATAGTTTGGTTGCTTTGATTTTCATACATAGGATTGTTTGAGTATATGGATAATGTGAGAGCTTGCAGGCACCAAAAAGTTTTCTGGTCAATTTTCATTGGATCAAACACAAGGATTTAGTCCCACGACACTAATTATTGATCAGCATTGTCTTTCATAAATCATCTTTGGGATGTGGCCGAGTGTGTTGTAGGAGATCTTTTGATCTGTTTAGAGACCAACTGCTAAATGCTAATGCTGTAATACAAATGTGAAAGGTTTGCTCGTGCCTACCTAGAATACACCCATGACCCATCAAGTGGTTCATTTAGGATCTGAAACTGATATTCATACTCTGTCTCCAATATGTTATTTTTGTTTTAAAAGTTTACGTACTCTTGTGTAGGAATGGCAATGGGGCGGGTTTGGGGCGGGGCGGCCATCCCCATCCCCAAACCCAATTAGCAAAACATGCCCCAAACCCGCCCCGATCCCCATTGGGGATCTTATCGGGTCCTTAATGGGGTGTCTTCTTTGGCATGATACTCCTCCAAACCGTATTAATTTTACACCATTAGCTATATGGTTTCAAAGTTGTTCTAAGCAAAATGAATTCAACATAGATTGTTTTAAATAAAACAACTTTAGTCACAAATTACAAGCAACACTTAAACATTAGACATAAGAAGGATCATTCAGTTTTTACAATCTTCTCCATGAAACACAATAATAAAAACTAAATGTTGACTTGTTCTTTTCCTTCCTTTGAAACAGCTCACGAAAGGAAGTCTTCGACCATTTAATCTTCAAAAACAATAGCTCGAATCATCTGTTTAAATAATAAAGAAAACATGTTAATCTAATCGGCATAATCTAAACTATTGCTTAGCTACGTAGTTTTAAGATACATACTCAAAAGTTGACCCAAAAGATTGTGGCTACCAATCAAATTGAACTGGCCACACTTGTTCCACTTTCCTTAGTACATTCCTACAAGATATAATGAACAACTTCCATAAATAAATAGTGGTAATATATATATAAAGATATATAAAAAAGGAGAAGAAGAAGAGTAAGTTAGTGAGTTAGTAGCTTTTATATAAATACTACTATTTACCTCATCATCATCATAATCATACTCAACAGTACGACAATAAGCCTTCTTGGACTCATCAGGACAAGTTTCTATATATATAACAAGTAAACAACACAATATATTGTCAGGACAAATACTATATATAAGCAAAAATAACTTTATAACTAAAATCAATATTGGGTTAAATACCTAATCGTATCTCATTCAGTAACCAACTTTGGGCACACATCAAAGCCTCCAAAGTCTTTGGGCGAAGTCGACTACGATGAGGGCTTATTAATCTTCCACTAGTGCTGAATGCAGATTCCGAAGCGACTGTAGAAACAGGAATGGCTAGTATGTCTTTTGCTATCCTTTCGAGTGTTGGGTACTTAAATCTATTTGTCTTCCACCATGACAGTAAATCGAGTTCCATTTCTGTAGGCAACAGATTTTCTCTATAATAGTTATCTAACTCAGTCGTAACATCTGAATCGTCTTGCTGCCTAGCAATGACAGCAATGTTCGATAAAAGTTTTTTAAATCCAAGACGACGACCTGAAGATCCACTCAAAGAAGGACCAACACCTTCATGATTGTTCGAAATTCTATATGTTAATAAGGTAGTAAAATAACAAACTAAACATTCAACTTAAATAAATGATAAAAAAAAAAAGTATACCTTCCTGTTCGTTGTGTTTTGTGCATGGAGCAGTAGATTCATACTCTCTAAACAAACTTTTGACAAAAGCCTTCAGAGTTTCAAATTCACTACTTGCCTTCTCATTTCCATAGAGCGTGGGCAAAAGTAACTCAACAACTTTCAGCTTATATCGAGGATCTAAGACTGCTGCCGTTCCCATGACCCCATTAATAACCGACCAATACTTGTTAAACTTTAAGAGCATCTCGGAAGCCATATCCCTAATCACTTCAATAGAAGAAACGGCCCACTCGCGCAAAGAATATCCAATTTCACATATCGATGGGAAAAGTATATTTGATGTAGGATATTTTGAACCGGAAAACATGAGGGTTACCTCATAAAATACTTGCAATCTGTCACATATTTCCTTAGCTAAATCCCAATCCTTCTCCTTTGGCAAAAATTTATACAGTGGCTCCCTTGACTTAGCGTTTAAAGACATCCTTGTAAATTATAGCAACACTAAGCATCAAATATGTAGAATTCCACCGTGTCTTACAATCAAGTTCCAGCTTTTTTCGTGGATGATATTTCCAATTGTTGGGCTGCTTCCTCAAACCTTTGTTCCCTCTTAGGTGTTGCAGTCCAAAAAGCAACACTATCCCTAATTCTGTCAATCCCATCACCAATTACTGCCAATCCATCCTGAACTATCAAATTGATCGAGAATATGTGCGGAACAACGCATGTGAATCAGTTGTCCATTCATCATAAGTGAACCGAGAGGAAGTTTTTCCAGCAAATTGTCAATAATTTTATCATTTGTGGTGCAATTATCCACTGTGATAGTAGATACCTTCCTATCAAGATTCCAATCACAAAGACATTCATATAACACATTAGCCAAAACATCAGCTGTATGTGGACATGGCACATAAATAAACCTGTTACAAAATGAATCTTTTATATAATACAAGAATTACATCATTTTAGAGTTTTTTTGCAAAACCCTTCTCATTGAAAAAAAAATTGGACCAATAGGAGAGCTCGATTTTGACACATAAGCAAAATCAAGCAATATGATTGGCCAATAAAAAGTCAAAATTGAATTGATTTTGGTCAAACTTTAATAAATTTGGTGGAGAATTAGATTGATAAAAAAAACACATAAAAATATAGGTGTCAAATTTATAAAAATAAAAACTTAAGAAAAGAGGAGGTAATTAATAAAACCTTAGTGGTTAAGTGTAAAATTACAAGTCTCCATGTTTTTTAATCACTTTAGATAATAAACAAATAACCCCTTACACTTCATACCCCTTATACTTTATAATGTTAACTTTGTTTAAATTACATGAGTAATAGTATTAGTTTTTTTGACTTTCATCTATTAAAATAAATTTGGTAAATATGCGAATTTGTTTTATTATGCGTTAATATTTTTTAAACTAATGTTAGTTTTAAACTTTCATACATTAGAATATTTTTTTTAATAAGGACTCATGTTACTATTTAAAAGTTTAATTTATGCGTACACGGGTTTGAAATACGGCTAAATTATTAGTAATGGGAATATAAATATCAAATGGTAAGCATGAGTTATTATGATATAAAATAAATATACGCGATTCTACTTATAGCAATGACTCATGAAATTGTTATTTAAAATTTATATATAGATATCCATAAAAACATTTTAAAAACTTTACGGAACATATTTTAACTTTATCAATGCTCATTATGTGCCACTAAACTCGCACATTTTGTACAACATGATATCAATAGTTAAAGTTAAACAACAACATTAACCTCAAACTCAACATCTCTGTCAGTTAAAAATGTTATACAAAGCTAATTATTAAAAAAAAAAAAAAAAAAAAAAAACAAAAACACATCGGTTAGATAGTCATTCTTTAATATAGAAGGTGTTTTCCTTAAATTACAAAAAAATGCACGCATCACAATCCTTATTTGATAAGAATCACCTCCTAAATCAAAAAACGAAAAACTACGTAGATGATAACCTAACTTTATTCATTGACTTGATGTTTCAAAAAAATAATAATAAAAAAATAAAAAAATAAATAATAATAGTTGGTCGCTGTAAAGGAATTAAAAGTATGTACATGAGAATTATTCAGCAAGAATATATAGTTTTTAATTAGGTTATTACGTTACTATACTGCGATAATGTTATTGACTTGGTAATCACGGATGTGAGATACAACCATTATTCTATACTTATGATTTATGTGTAAACCCGTTTTTGCTTCTGAATAGAATCCGAAAGAGACCTCAACAGCACTTTGGCTTATGCCTTATCTAGCTGATAGTTTTTAGTAAAATTTTTTATGGTTTAACCTTTTTGTTATACACACCAGCTTTTAGTAATTTTTTTTTTTTTTTTTTTTTTTTATGTTTTATTGAAAATTTCTACACTTAATATTTATGTTTCTACTATAAACACACTAAGCTATGATAGAATTAGTTGGGAGTTCAGGGGTTTTTTACTAAGCTTCTCAAAAAAGCTTATAGCTTTATCATAAAGTTATTGTGTTATGGTAATTGAATAAGCCAATAAGCACCTTTAATAAGCATAACCAAACACCCCTTTAGTTCTAATATGAAATTTTCTGATTTGATGTTATGACTAACTTTGTTGTTATCCTCACTATAATGCAACATGTTAGTGGTTTTTGCAGTTTTATGTTCTTATCGCACACACTAAAGTGTAATGCAATTTGTTGTGTGCGCTTTTTAGAGGAGGATTAAGTATCAACACATGATTGTTATGGAAGGTTAATGTACCAAATATGTGTTTTAGTGCCTATATGAGGAATTTTATGGTAGGAATTCTTTTCGGAGTGTAATTTGTCTTTGAATGAATTAATAAAACTTAGCAGGTGTTTACCGTCATTGATAACACTATGGATGTCAACCAACGGTCTAAAATATGGGTGTGTTTTACCTTGATGATTTAGGCCAATTTTGAAGAAAGATGCATTAAAGTGAAAGGTCGGTAAGGATTCAAACAATCCTAAAAGACTTACGGATGTTCTCTGTCATTTTTTATGCATTTATAATTTACTTATACAAGTAATAATAATTTCTTTATATAGTTCGGGTTTAGAGAAAAATTATTCTTATACATTATAAATAATCGTAAGATTAAATTTGAGTTCTACCAATTACATTTTTTTTGTTTCTCTTTATGTAATAAAGAAATTATAGTGTAAGCATCTACGTTAATTTGGTAATTTTATGATCAAACATGAGAAGTAAATAGCATAAATTTATGAAAATACAAATTTTCAAACAAAAAGGTACATTAGTAAACATGGTATGATGATTATTCATAATCAAAGAAATGAATCAATCTTCAAAGCTATCTAAATATGCTACATATATTAACGAAAATATAAGTAAAAGAAATACCACAATTACAAAACACATTGTAAATTGATAGCACGGGTTTGCAAAACTAAAAACATATATCACTAACATATCATGCAAGTCAAGTCTCATCATGTGATTTTGCTTGAATAATAAAATATAATTTTTAATCCAAAACCACTCTCCTAAAATAATAGGTAGATTATAACATATATACATATGATTTTTTATTTTTAGTCCACTAAGTAAAACTATTTGAAACATGTTAATTGATTCATTTCTTAATCGATAATAATAAATAATCAAAATAAAATTTTAAAAACCATGTGCGTGCACAGGTATTATAACTAGTACATTATTAACAAATAAAACCTGTTCCGAATGGCACATAATCTATTTAAACTAACACTTTATTTAAATGTGTAAATAAGTATGATATACCTCATAATCCTACTTTGCAAATTCCAGTTTTGATCAATAAAGTGAGCAGTGACCGCCATAAACCCTTTCTTTTGATGGTTAGCCGTCCACATATCAGTTGTAATCGCAACCCTGCTTTTGTTCTTCCCTAACAGCTTCATAGTTTTTTGCTTTTCAACATCATAAATCTTGATTATGTCACTTTTTATGGTATTTCGACAAGGAACCCTAAACAAAGGTTGGAGCCCTTTCACAAACTTTCGAAATGCATGATGCTCCACCATCGAAAGTGGATACTCATGCACAATGATCATCTCAGCAAGTTCTCTCCTTGAACTTTCCGCATTAAAAGTATAGTTAGAAAGAAATGATGATGGACTACCATCTGCATTTTTACCAGTAATTTAGAATCCTTGAATTTTTCTTTTGTGGAGTCTGGTTCAAGTGTGAACCGAATCACATATTAACTTTTAGATGGAAGTGGAAGATGAAGAAACAACTATTGGTATTGGTATTGGTATTGGTATTGGTGTCTCGTGGAGTGGTGGAAATGTGGGATAATGGGATTGTGGGAATCGATGAAAAGTATAGAGATTGAAACGTCAAATACATTATTGCTACTAATATACTCAAATGTGTAGTTATGTTAAAGAATAAATGTAGTTAACTACATAGTCATTGATATGCTTATTACTGAAATTGATATATGGCTATGTTTGGCGCGGAGCTTTTTTGGAGCTTTTTGGGGTAATGAGCGGTGAGAATGAGCTTTTTTATTTTTGATGTTTGTTTGGCATGAGAGCTGTGGGCTTTGCTATTTTTTAGGAAAGCTCATTTTCCCAATGCTTCTTTATGAAGCTGTGAGCTTTTTTGGCTACTGCTCACAGCTCACAGCTACTGCTCACTGCTACTGCTCAATGCTACTGCTCACAGCTACTTTTGCCAAACATAAATATGTATCATATCGGGGCGGGGCGGGGCGGGGATGCTTGGCCCCAGTCACTGCTCTGAACCCTTTAAAAATCCCCGTTAGTGCCCCGAAACCCATTAAGCTTGCCCCGCCTCGCCCCAATAAGTTCGGGTTTCGGGTTTCCCCGTCGAGTTCGGGTTTTTTTGCCATCCCTACTCTTGTGTGTGGACTGTGGAAAATCTGCATGAACAACAATTGTATGTGAATCTACATATCAATTCTGCCCACCCATATGTATAGCTTATTTGTCCATACAAAATCAGTTGTGTAGAGCGGCCAAGGAACAAGATACATTTTGCTTTGCCAAGTTTTGCCAAAGTGGACTGCAAGGACTTGGCAAGAAAATGATTTTTAAAGGCCCAAGACCATGTTAAAAGTTGAGTGATTGGTTTCTATTTAGTTGGAAAATATTATCACACATGGGTTACCATTGGCACGTCTTTTATATAATAAAACAAAACCCTTATTGACAATTTTTTATTTAAAAAAAGTTAATTCATACCTTATTTAGTAATAATTGTATTTAAAAAAAAAATTATTTTCTTATTAAGTAATATTTTATATTTATCTATAAAACAAGTAGAAGATAAATACAAAAAATATGGATAAGATACAATTAACACAAGTAGAAGATAGATACAAAAAATATAGATAAGATACAATTAATAATAGGGTTAAAAATTTTAAATAATCATCTTTAATAATAAAAAACTATAATTAAATATCATAAATCAAACAAAACAAAAATTAAATTATTTGTTTTTTAATAAATAAAAATATATGATTCAAAAAATTGAAAAAAACCCGCGCATGCGCGGGTATTATAACTAGTAAGCTCTATAGTAAAGCCTGTTTGTTTTGTGGTTGTAGGCTTCCGGAATAGATTTTTTGTTCCTAATATCATTGTTGGACACTAGGGTTTAAAAGTAAAAGCAAGCAACTATTTCCAAAAAACGACACCCCATTAAAGGTAGGGGTGTTCAGAATTCGGGTAAATACCCACATAAACCAAAACCATAGCCGAACCAAATTTGTAAATTAGCCGAATTAAATATTCGATTTTCGGTTTGGATAAACCGAATATATATATATATATATATATATATATATATATATATATATATATATATATATATATATATAAAGATCAAATAAAAAGACAAATTTCCGTAAAAAGAATAAAAATAATTTTTTTTTTTAAGTTCTCAAAAAATTTAAAAAAAATTCCACAAGATCGGGTATGTTGTTGCATGAAAAAGTTGTAAAGGAAGTTTATCTAAAAGTGGATACTTTATCCGGAAAAAAATTATTAAAAAATACGTTTGTGCACTAAATCGCTTTTTTGTGCATCAAAAATTCGTTTTTGGACCCAACTTCTTTTGACTTTTTTCATCAAAATAACATTGCGCAACTAACTAAAACAAGTTGAAAATTTTGTGCATAAATTTTTATTTTTGTGCATTAAAATTTTTTTGCGCAATAAAATTCGTTTTTTATGCATTAAAAAAACGTATAAAAATTCAAAATTAGAAAAACTTCTTTCACAAAAGTTTTATGCACCAACATACCCAATCTTGTGAAATTTTTTTGAAATTTTTCGAGAACTTTTTTAAAAAAAAAAAAAGTATTTTTATTCTTTTTACGGATATTTGTCTTTTTATTTTAACTTTACCTATATATATATATATATATATATATATATATATATATATATATAATAACAATTGAAACTCTTTCATAGTATAAATAAAACATTTTTTAAGCTTTATTTTGCTACTAAAAATCTTTATAAATAAATAAATATTTAAAATTAAGCAATTCTAATTATCCGGGTCCATTTTTGGTTAATCGGTACGGTTTAATCAAAAAGAAATGATATGCATGCCTAAAAACATACCTAATGATATGCCTAAAAATGTGTGACAAGAGTTTATTGGTTGTAAAAGCCTATCATTTCTCTCAATCAAATTTGAATTTAGTACGGTTCGCTTTTACCTAAAAAATATTAATAGAACTAATCGAACCGAATAAACCGAACAACCCGATAACCGAACCGATGAACACCCCTAATTAAAGGTAAGGGTGCAGTTAAATTGAGTCGAGTCGAAATTTGACACGACTCGACCCGAAGATATGATGCTCGGCTCGATAAATGACACGCACAAGCAAGTATCTTTGCCCGTTTACAAATACCTGCGGGTTTGTGGGAAAAAAACTTTGAGTGACGGGTAAAAGACATTCGTGCCTATCTCGCGCGGGTGCATTCTTCTATTTAACATATGACTCGTTAACTCATTTAAATAAACTAGTTAAATATCCATCTGTGGGTATTTTAAATGGGTGTTATGGGTAAACCTGTAACGGGTATGCATTACCCGTCACCCGAACACCATCTACCAAGAGGTAGAAATTTTCATCCACGACTCACCCGTGAATGAAATCTAATGGGATTACCCACCCATTTACGTGCGGGTACATGAGGTCATGGGTTATTTTTCACACATTGCCATTCCTACACTGATTTGGCCAACTTTAAAATGGTCAGAAGTCCACATTTATATTTTTTGATTTTTCCTATCAACTCAAACTAATGCATTTGACCAACTTTAAATTTTCCCAACAATTAATTCTTCACCAACCTTTGAAGCATCCATTTAAACTCTCCTCACTCTCTTCTTAATCATTCTTCACACCACCCTCAACCACCAAAAAGCATTGGATCCATTTTATTTTTCTTTTATGAAAAACCTCATTGAATCCCAACCCCCACCTAGCTACCTTGATGCCTCATTAAACTCCTCACTCAATCCTACACACACACACACACACACACACACTCCTATCTTAACATTTTCGATTGGCATTGAACATATATACAACGTTATCTTTCGCCCTTAAACACACACACTCCTATCTTAACACCACCCCCATCCAAAGAAAAAAAGAAAAAAAAAGGCCACAACCACAGATGATGATGCTGGTGGACGGTTTCATCATGTACATCTATGTAAGTTTTTGTTATAATTCTCTAAATCTTATAAATATCATGATACATTACTTTATATGTTGCATCTGTTGATTTTCTTAGTGTTAAAAATGTTAAATCTATTTGATGTATTGGTATGGTTTTTTAGTTACATGTATGTTTTCTCTATCACATACACTATATGTTTGGGTTTGCCAAAGTAAAAGAATTAAAAAAAAAAAAAAAAAAAAAAAAAAAAAAAAAAAAAAAAAAAAAAAAAAAATTGCTACTATGGTGTTCAAAGTTTGTTATTTTGAAGTGTTGATATTGTTAGTGTGTTTGATCGTATGCTTGAAATCAAAGCAGATAAATATGGGAAAGCAAATTGTTTTACCATAGAAACACTGATGAAAACATTAGATCTGAAAGTTAAATTTGTTTTTCATTCAGAAACCAAGAAAAAACAAGATCAAAGTTATCTGCTTGTCATGTTTCTATTGGAATGGGTGGTCTTGGAATTTATAAGCTCAAAATGCATAACCAAAATCATCATTTGTGTTACCCACAACACCAGCGACAACCACCACAGCAACCACTGCAACTGCAACCTCCACCACAACAATGACCTCCACTGCAACCTCCACCACAACAACCACCTCCACTGCAACAACCACCAAAGCAACCACCACAGCTGCCACCACCACCACCACAACTACCACCACCGCAACTACTACCTCAGCTACCACAACTGCAACCACGATCACAACTGACACCTCAACAATGTCGGGAACTTATTCGGGCCTATGGGCCTATGGACAGGTATGTTTCTTTGTTATTATTTGTGTTTTTTTGGGGGTCGGGTTTGGGTGAGCGTGGTTCCGGAACCGCAAGAACCGAGAACCAAAATGCTCATAATTTAGGAACCGATAACCGGACCGCATAACATGTTTTTGTTCCGGTTCGGGTATTCCGGTTCTACCCGATTGGAACCGCAAATACACGTTGAATGTCACTTATTTCCACTTATGTGATTGTTTAGAAAGATGTAATCAGGTAGAATAAGCAGTTTTAAACTAAGATGTATTCTAGGATTTCCTCAGTTCTACTAGTAGTTTAAACTAAGCAGTATGGAATATCTTATTCATATTCTCATAGATATGGGCTGTTAGTTAGTTGAGCTGTGTAAATATCATGCTCTACTTAGTTTGCAAATAGGGCTTGCTCAGTGCTGGTAGTACTTGATATGTTTGCGTTGGAAATTGGAAGTCTTGTTAGATTTCTTATGTGCTAATATAGGCGACTTGATTGTTATAGAATATGCTGTAATTTTTCTGATAAGTTTGAGCTTGAATTATTCTAGCTTTGACGCAGTCAACATTTATCCTTTGTGAGACTGAAAATGCTTGATTTTTTTATTTTTTTTTTTTATTTTATTTTTTTTTTTTTGTTTGTTTGTTCAATTTCTGTGTTGTTGGTAATGTTTGTTATCATAGTTTTGGGTTAATGCCATCAAATAACAACATACCTTTTAGTAATCAACTTTTTTCAGTTAACGAATCACATAATCTATTGTGCTTATGACGGGGCATTCTTTTCATGGGTCTTGTAGGAAAAGCTAGGATTTGCGACAGGTGGATTTGCAATGAGGGGGCTCGTTGCCGCTTTGCTCATGGAGAAGCGGAACCAATCCAGCATATCAGATCATGCCGCTTACATTGATGTATCTTTGAAACTTATGAATTTGGTTGGATGGATTAAATGGAATCATTGTATGGGTTGATCAATACATTAGTCAATATCGATATTCTATCTATAAAGGTTTAATTTCAGTGAGTATTAACAATTCAAATAAGTATAGCCTGTTGATACGGTTGATTTTTTTAAAACGTAACGGGTATAGTTATATTAATAATCGAGAATAACCAAAGTAATTAATGGCATCATAGTTTTGGGTTAATGCCATCAAATAACAACATAGTTTTTGGTAATAAACTTTTTTCAGTTAACGAATCACATAATCTATTGTGCTTATGACGGGGCATTCTTTTCACGGGTCTTGTAGGAAAGCTAGGATTTGCAATAGGTGGGGCGATAACAAAATTTGCTATACGGGGGCTAATTGCCCCTATGCTCATGGAGAAGCCGAAAAGATCGGGCATCTGAGATTGTGCCAATGTCAAGTTTTTTTTGTTTTTTTTTTTTTTTTTTTTTTTTTTTTTTTTTTTTTTTTTTTAAACGATTGAAGGTTCTTGTGTTGTATATATATACACAAACCTCTTCCTAATATCTAGAGTTCTATTACCTCTCAGTTTCTTAGGTCTATATATGCATAAATTTGTGTTACTGCTCATAGTGTGCTTTAAACTAGCAATGCCAATGAATCAACTTTGATGATAAACCATCATTATTTAAAGCCTATAGTCTATACGATATGTTTTAGTTTCAAAGTAGAAGAGTACGTTACTTATCAAAGTAGGATATGTGTCGAGCCATGTAGCCTATAGTCTGTATGATAATTTTCAGTTTCTAAGATGATGGTGCGTAATAGCTTATTATTTTTAATTGTGTGACTGAAATGCTCATATGCCTGCATCAAATGGTAATGAAGACCGTAACAAATGATGAGCTAAATGCAAGAAAATGTAACCACCTTATAACGAACCTTTGGATAACAATAT
Source organism: Artemisia argyi (assembly GCA_030686995.1). Classification (NCBI taxonomy): domain Eukaryota; kingdom Viridiplantae; phylum Streptophyta; class Magnoliopsida; order Asterales; family Asteraceae; genus Artemisia; species Artemisia argyi. Next base: position 17,132,808 of record CM060688.1, on the reverse strand, counting down.
TATCTGAGTCATAAAAAGGTACAAACTTTTAGTGAGTTTTTCAATATTGGCCTTTGGGGTAACCAACTTAAGTGTTTTGTAGTTTATACTTTATAATGACCAACTTTTCCCTCTTTGGCTATTTGATGTTGCTGAAAATGGTTATCTACATCTTCGCTAAATTTACTCGCTTGCCTAAGCTAAATAATTAACCAAACCAGATTACAAATTTGAGGAAATTTGGTTAGCATTCATGTACTACAGTTTTTAATAAGCCCAAGATAAATTTCAAATCTTCTTTAATAGGGTCATATTTTTTGATTGTTTTATTTGGCGCTAGTGTTCATATAATTGGGGTCATGCCTAAAAGCTTGTACTTTTTGGAACTTATAATTGCAATGGGACTCTAAAGAAGTAAACATGTTTGTTTATTTAAGCACTAGTATTAATTTATGGAGTTTGTTGATCTACAATGCTTTATAAGTTCCTTGATGCTTATTTCGGGCCTATATCGGGTTAACTCGATAAGAAATTTATTCAACCCTAACCCGACCCGCTTTGAAAAATTATCTAAGCAACTTGCTAGAACTATTGTTAAACTAGCTACTCTTATTTGCATATACAGATCGATTCATGATTTTCGAATTCGCCAAACTTACCTACCTTGTTTTATATAATCATGTTTGATGTTTTTTTTTCTTATGTTCTCTGTTAGTAGAAATAATGAAGCATATGACTAATTTGATAGATCGAGTAAAGTTTTAATCATAAGTCTTTTGTATGTTTTCACAGGGTGCCATTAAGACTAAGTTGTGCAAGCACTTCAAGAATGGAGGATGCAACCTTGGCGATGGATGTGACTTCGCCCATGGTGTCGACAATTTACGTATTACCAAGGTCCCTCAAACTACAAGAGTAGGGTTTGTAATAGCATTAGTCAAGGGGTTGTATGTGAGTATGGAATCAACTGCAACTTCCACCACCCGTAGTACCTGTGAGAGTGTTTTTTTGAAATGTGGCATGTTTTTACTAAAGTAAAGCTCTTATGATGAACTCACTTGATATAGGAAAGCTAATTCTAGGGAGATTAATGATAGAAATGAGAAACTCTGTTGTTTTATTTCATGTTATGAAGGACTCCAAATACTGTTACATATCAATGATACAATTCTAATGATTTAGTAGAATCATCAATAACATATGTGCAGCTGTGTTGAGACCAACTTAGACTATACCTCTTTTGACATGGTTAAATAAATGGCACATTTTTGTCGAGATGTCTGAAACTACCAAAACCCGTCAGATTTTCTGTACACCAACTACACACTTGAAGAAAAGACTTCCATCTCTCTTTGCTTTTGCCATGTTAAACAAAGCATAATACTCTAACCAAAAACCCGTCAGATTTTCTGTACACAAGCTACACACTTGCACATGGCTACTTCATAATTTCCTAGTCCCTCTTCATATTTTCATCTTGAGTTATCCAAATTAATTGTTCATATCTAAAAATAGGAAAATGATATAATTCGGATTAAGACTATTCGTGTCCGGTTGATTAGGTTGATCAGGTTAGGGATCTTATTCGGATTTACCCGGCTAACAGAATCCTAAATAGAGTCAGGTGTTGAATTAAATGTGTATGTTCCATTCAGGTCCGGGTAACAGAATCTTATTAGGATTGACCCGAATAAGGTTTTTCCATATTGTTTTTACTAGTTATAATGCTCGTGCACGCACGGGGTTTTTTCTACTTTTTTTTAATTAGGTATTGTTATCGATTAGAAAAACGAGTCCTAAATGGTTTTATTTGTTTGATTAAAAATATGAAATCTTTGCAATCAACCTCACTTTCCAAGCACCTTGGAACAAACTCGTTTTTATTTTATTTTTTTATTGTTTTATTTTTTATTTATTTTTTTTTAGCACAGCGCTAACATGGTATGTAAGATAAACTTGTGATATATTGAGGTAGTTAGTTGTCATTAAAAAAATAACGCTTAATCAAAATTGATTCGGTTGTTAGACCAAAATCAAATAAAGTAATAGACTGATTCTTTCTTGCAATACTTGGTGAGCCAATGTCTGCAAAAAGACACACATCGTCATGGTCATTTTCAACATAAATATAATATGTAGTATACCAACTTGATGATGATGTTTTACATGGCCAATTGAGCTCTAAAGCCTAAAGTACTAAATTTCACCACAAATCAACAAATCGTCACTTTACAAAATCAATATTATAAACCAAAGGTCCACGTTATTGAATTGAGACGACTTTGATACGCACTTATTAAAAACTTTATTGAATTGAGACTACTAACATCTCTCACACGGGTTTTGAGAATTGATTATTGCGCATGTTCACAACCAATGATACTTGCAACCGATTAATTTCTCTGTTTAGATTTTAGTTTTTGTTTTTACTCAAAATATAAAGATATTATGCGAGAGTTGCAAGTTTTGTAATATTTTGTAGGTGATATGTATATACATAACATTTATAAACAACATTTTCGTTTTTTTTAAATATAAAAATACATTATTCAATAATACTCTTCATCGTATAATACAAAATTGAAAACCATAAATAAAACAAAATTAAATTATTTGTTTTTTAATAAATAAAAAGACATTATTAAAAAAAATAGAAAAAATTTCGCGCGTGCGCAGGTATTATAACTAGTAAAAAGGTACAAACTTTTAGTGAGTTTTTCAATATTGGCCTTTGGGGTAACCAACTTAAGTGTTTTGTAGTTTATACTTTATAATGACCAACTTTTCCCTCTTTGGCTAATTGATGTTGCTGAAAATGGTTATCTACATCTTCGTTAAATTTACTCGCTTGCCTAAGCTAAATAATTAACCAAACCAGATTACAAATTTGAGGAAATTTGGTTAGCATTCATGTACTACAGTTTTTAATAAGCCCAAGATAAATTTCAAATCTTCTTTAATAGGGTCATATTTTTAGATTGTTTTATATGGCGCTAGTGTTCATATAATTGGGATCATGCCCAAAAGCTTGTACTTTTTGGAACTTATAATTGCAATGGGACTCTAAAGAAGTAAACATGTTTGTTTATTTAAGCACTAGTATTAATTTTTGGAGTTTGTTGATCTACAATGCTTTATAAGTTCCTTGATGCTTATTTCGGGTCTATATCGGGTTAACTCGATAAGAAAATTTATTCAACCCTAACCCGACCCGCTAAGAAAAATTATCTAAGCAACTTGCTAGAACTCTTATTAAACTAGCTACTCTTATTTGCATATACAGATGGATTCATGATTTTCGAATTCGCCCAACTTACCGACCTTGTTTTATATAATCATGTTTGATGTTTTTTTTTTCTTATGTTCTCTGTTAGTAGAAACAATGAAGCATATGACTAATTTGATAGAGTAAAGTTTTAATCATAAGTCTTCTGTATGTTTTCACAGGGTGCCATTAAGACTAAGTTGTGCAAGCACTTCAAGAATGGAGGATGCAACCTTGGCGATGGATGTGATTCGCCCATGGTGTTGACGATTTACGTATTACCAAGGTCCCTCCAAACTACAAGAGTAGGGTTTGTAATAGCGTTAGTCAAGGGGTTGTATGTGAGTATGGAATCAACTGCAACTTCCACCACCCATAGTACCCGTGAGAGTGTTTTTTTGAAATGTGGCATGTTTTTACTAAAGTAGAGCTCTTATGATGAACTCACTTTGTAAGCATTCATATGTGTAGACATTAACATCAAATATTCATGATGAACACATTCAACTATTATGCCCCAAGGATCTTAGAATACGATAATAACCACATAATTATATAAAAGAGTAAAACATACCTGAAATGGAAGCGCATGTCGACATGATATAGAAACACTTGAACACGACTAGTGTCTCTTCTTTGATCCACTTAAGTGTAGAGAACTTAATGGATAGCTATATCATTCTACTTGTTGTGTATATTGGGTAGAGAGAGGACTAGACATATAAATAGCTGGGTTTCAAATTTCAGCGTCTCAAAAATTCAGGTCATAAAAAAATAAAATCGTAGTCCAAAATTCAGATCGTCCCAACTAAAACTTAGCTCTACACTTTAACTTTGTAACACCAAACTCGCACAAAATCAAATGATAACCAAAATAAGATTGTAGCAAACTTGGCCCAAGCAAATACTCATCCCAATACTCGGGCCCACCCAACACTTAGAGAGAAATACAAACGTAACCCTAATATGTAGAAGTAACACTCCTCTATTTATCAATCTACACAACAACAAAATCTATGTGATTTCTACTTGTCTCACAACAAACACAAACAAGCTTTGTTGTTTCTTTTCTTGCCACAAACACACAAACTAGCGACAACCACAACCCTTTTTTCGTTTAACTGAATCCCACAAACACATAAACTATCCACAACCACAACCACAACCAAAGATGATACTGCTGGACGGTTTCATCGTATACATCTATGTAAGTTGTTATTATAATTCTCTAAATCTTAGTTTATATGCTAAATCTCAGTGTTTAAATGTTAAATCTATCTGTTGCTTTAACTTTGATGTTTAGATCTGCATGTATATGTCTCGGTTTGCTAATGTTAAAGAATGAAAACATTTTTTTGCTACTACTATTTTTGTTGTTCAAATTTTCTTAGTTAAAGGATTAATATGTTTGTTAAACGTGCTGATATTGTTGGTGTGTTTGTTTGTATGTTTGAAATCAAATTGTTTTACCATAGAAACACTGATAAAACATTAGATCTGAAAGTTAAATTTGTTTTTCATTCAGAAACCAAGAAAATACAAGATCAAAGTTATCTGCTTGTCATGTTTCTATTGGAATGGGTGGTCTTGGAATTATAAGCTCGAGGATGATGCCCCGGCCGGTGGTTTACTTCCTGAGTTGCGGCGGAGGTAGAATCTCTTACTTTTGTTTAACTTTCTTTTTTATACTTGTATTCTTATTCTTTGTTTGTGTTTTGTTTTTGAGATACGGGTATTGTTCGTGTCTGGGTTGGTATGGTTTGTAAAGATTTTACACTATATACAATTAAAAATACTCCAACGTAACCTCTAAAGCTTTCTTTAAAAGTTTTTTAATACATAATTCTTTGGATAATTTAGGACATAATGTTTTAATGCGGTCCCTTTCTTTAAAAATTAATATAATTCACCCATTTTTAAAGAGAGAGAGAGAGGGGAAAAAAGAAAAAAGTGCATAATTCAAGTATTTGTTACTAATTTCTTGTGTTTTCAGGTCCCTTCCACCAAGAAGCATAAGAAGGAAGAACCTCCGTCTGAGTACACGCGTATGTGCAACAGGACGAAAACCATCGGAAATGCAAGAATGATGAATGCAAATACGCTCACAATGAGGATAAGTTGCTCCCGCATCCTCTCTTGAAAACTGAACCATGTCATAACCTCATGAAGGGGGTTGAATGTCCCTTTGGAGACAAATGCGATTATCGGCATGATCTCAGCGATGAAGAGAAAGAAAAAATTATGTGAGAAGTTATCATTTAGTTTTTGAACTGCCTTCGAGTAGTTTTTACGACGAGGGAAATTACTATAATGGTTAGGATGTGCACCAGAATAACTCGAGAGTCTAAGCTCAAGTGTTTTGGTGTAAGTAAGGCTGTAGGAAATAACAAATGGTTAGGATTTGGGAAATTAGTTTTGGCTTTGTTGCCTTGAATCTTGCAAGCGGCTGAATCATAAACGAGCGGCTTGTTCTGCTGTATCAAAAGTACCAAGCCGAATACCGGTTTTTTTACCTGGGTCGATCTCTAATCATAGCCACATAACCGCCCCAAGGACGCTTAAGAACACCACAGTAGTGGGGTTCTACGAGGCCATTAGCAGCTGCAGCTTTTTTGTCATGTTTATTGCGGGAAGACATAACGTGTGTGATTATTTTGGTTTGTATTTCGTGGCCTATGGAACAGGTTTTAGTACCTACACAAATTGTACAGGTGAACGTAAAGAATACATCATCCAAGGGCTTTTTTTTTTTTTTTCTTTTTTTTTTTTTTTTCAAGTTTTAAGGACTTCTACTATTCAAAAATGCTATTTGCATCTCTTATTTATGTTTGTATCTAGATATACACTCGTATGCTCATATTATTGACATTAAAATTTAATTTAGAGTAAATTGCAACTCCTGTCATTTGTCTACTTTTAATAACACGTTAACGGTTCGTAGTTTACTCTAGTTCTTATTAGTGGTCTCCCCGTCTTAAATAATTATCCACCGACAAATGAAACTCAATTTAGAAAAATAAAAACATTGTACATATCCCCCTAAGAGAATCCACAATGTATTGTTTTATACAAAGTATAATACATTGTCACGTCACTAGCACATCATCATACAACGTTTACTAAAAAGCCTTCACAATACATTGAATTTAAAAAATCTAATAAAACCCTAAACCCTAAACTTTCATGTCAAAATTTTATTTAATCACAAAATGTTTATTATATAAAAAACAGACAATAATAAAAAATTTGATTGATAGATATATATATACGCCTGGTAGTTTATATATATGCTTCTATATAATATGTACCGTTTTCATGTCTGACGCTAAATCATATATGGAGCAACCAATGATTGTTAGTTAGAACTTAGAAGTGCTTTATTGCAAGGGTAACAAGCTTTTAATTTTGACCTCATATGATACGACTCATATGAGGCATGGATGACAATTGCTTTGATTAAAATAGGGAATGTTTAGATGAGTGAGATTTTGTTTTCTATATTGAACGGGTATCTATTTACTAGCCTCATCTGTTGGATATTAATATGGATGATACAAAATTATATGGATATAGATACGGATACGGGTCTACCCGATTCATATCCGATCCAACGCCGTCCCTAGTTATAAACAGGGAATTCCATTTGATAAATGTTACTGTATATTATAAACATGAAGTCATACATTTATGTTATACCTTACCTATCTATTCGTTTATAGCACATTTGAAGATTCCTTATATCATTGAGAGTTGAGATCCCCGAAGGAAGGAAGGAAGGATAGAAAAAAAAAAAAAAAAAAAAAAAAAATCTCTAAAGAACAAAATAATCAATTTTGGCCCTTCATTCTACTTTCAATAAATAGAGTAGATCAAATTATACGATCATACAACAAGGGGCAAAAATGTAAATATATGAATCCATTTTCCACGTTTTAAAAAAATAACATGTCTTTTAAACGATAAATCATTAAACTACCAAAAATACACTATTGCGATGAGAATTAAATTATCTTTCTATAGATATACACTTTTATATACTTAAACGGGTTACACATGTTATGGAGGTCTGGGTTGGAGTTGAGTTTCTTAACACAATTAATAGATAGGTCGTGTTTGGGTAGAGGATATGCTAACCCGCCAACCCACGAATCTGAGTAGGTCAACCCGAACATAACTCGATTACCACCTGTGTGCTTGTGTATGGTTCCGGTCTTTGTTACTTAATAACATTAATGAAGTTAAGTTTCTACTAATCTAAATGACACAATGTCAAAGTTGGTAATTTGTTTGGGCAGAGGTTATGAGCAGATTTGATTCAACAAACTTAGATTAGACCTCGTTTGACAAGGTGGTAATGTGTTTGAATACATCTTTAATTTGCTACAATAGTAAAAGTTGTATTGCCGAGCTAGATTGGTGGTATATTAATTTTGCTATTCAAAATTTGAAGATAACTTGAAGGTTGAGTAATGGCAGTATACATTTAATTGAGTAGTTGAAATGTTGAATACCAATTTAATGAAACCGAGTATAGTTGAAATGTTGAATACCAATTTAAATATTTAATGGAGTATAGTCTGCACACTTGCACATGACTACAAGGTATTTGAGCAGTTGAAAATTTAAATACCACTTTTATAGGATTCAAAAAACTTGGAAGGGAAAAAAAACAAAATAAGTAAAAGCACGTACAACATATTATAGGATTCAAAAATTAGACTTTTATAAAATAAAAAAATAAATAATCAACAGTGTCTTGAAGGGTCTAATTAGTGCTTTGAACTAATAGTACATTATTTGCGAAAAGATATATAGTGTTGGTGTAAGTTAACAAATATTCGTTGATACATGTTGATTTATAAATGTATATAAAACTGGGCAATGTTTGACAACAAATGTACCGGGTAATGTTTGTTTAGTTTCATATGCTCGAGATTAGGCTTCCATATCTAGACTCACTACAAAAAATAGTGTTATTCTTCACACTTATTTTGCCACCGTATGGACAACTGTAGATTTTTTTATTTTTATTTTTTAATATAGATAATAATTTTGCTACATTTATAAGTGTTATAAATATTTAAAAAATAATCTATATATATAAGTGTGAACAATTAGCTACACTTATAGGTGTAGCAAATGTCTCAACACTTTTATTTTTGAACATTTTTTGCAAGTTCGACATACTTTTAGGTGTAGACATTCAAAAAATATTTCCACATTTTTAACCATAGACATTTGGATAATATCTCCATACTTATTGTGCAATCCCGTGATCTCGAGTTCGATCCTAACATACGACTACTAAAATAATGTCCATAATCTAACAGCTCCCACTTGGACATATTTTAATAGTGTAATCACATCGGTTAGCGTCTAGCAACACTTCAATGCCTCTAGTACAATCTCGAGTAAGGCTCCTGGAAAAACCTTTTAATGATTTCTCATTATTATTATCCTTTTGTTTCTAATACCATGTTAATAAGGATATGGATTAAAGTCATTCCTTAATTAACCATTCTGTTTCTCGTTGTTAGTGATTGATCGAGATTACCAAATCATCTGAACATATTCAGGGAAGATCTTGGGCACGGCCATGCAAACATCTTAACAACCATACGAGGGGCCCAGCAGTATTAAACTCCAAAAATAAATTTGAAGGAACAAATTCTATCTTGACTACAAGCAAAACCCACAAACTTTGTAACACTTTCGAAAACAACCCTTATGACTACCAGTTACGTATAGCGTTAAGTTGTTCCACAAAAATGTACTACATTCATGACACTTATCTTGCATCTCAAGTCTGAGGATAACTTCTCATGATTTACTTAATGACAAGATTCATAAAGTAACATCATTTAGTTGGGATAAGTCCTATATTCGGTATCATTGAATATTATCTGAAATGGCATGTCTACGCATCAATACACCTTAAGTATATTATACCAACCTTCAGATTTGTCTTGATTTAATAATATTCCCATATTATTAACTGACAACGGACAATTTAGAATAACATTTATTCATGGATTAAACATACAAATATAAGATACAATATATTATAAATTAAACATACCATGTATTTCAATTTATCATAATAATTGTTTAACATCCCTTATCCAAATACTAAATAGATCAATGCATGATAACTCTTGTTGATGAATTATGTCTCAAGCAATGACATTCATACTTGTTGACAAGACATAAATCATCCAACTTTGATCTATCGGAATTTTGAGAATACTTATTTTAAGAATTCAACTATTGAAATTCTTATATGTACATAGTCAACTATTTTGATAATGCCATATTTCATAAAAATGTGAGACATCCTTAACCACCAATTTATGATAATTAAACTTCCAAACATTTTAAAGTTTAAAGTATTCTTATTCTCTTAATGTATAATGCAACTTATGCTTTTAGTAAGCACAACTAGTACATATAGCAAAGAACGAAATCCTTACCATAACTAGTATTGAGTGTCATCTCAATTTCAATAACATCATTGTATGCAACAACAATATGTTATTAAAACTTCCCGTAAACCTTAATATCTATTGTGTAATGTTTGATGCCCTTCAAACTTTCAAGTTTGTTAGCTATGACAATTTTTACAACAATTGAAAAATTGTTCATCGATAGAATTTGGAAGCTGTTCCAGATTTAGGATGTAATTCTATAATCAAACATATTCTTTTTAGAATATTACACAAGTTATCTAATAACTTTTAATTAGATATTAATATTGCCAAATCATCTTGTAATCAAGCATGATACAACAAAACATGATATACATAAAAAATCTTTGAGTCATACTTAGATTTTTTTCATGTCATACATATCTATTTAGACTTTCTAAATAATATATCATGTTATATTAGATTTATTTACCGCACATGTTTCAACAATAAACATTGATTCCAAGGTTATATGTCTTATTTCCTAAATTTTACAAGTAAAGTTTCATTCCATTCTAAGACTTAACATTTACTTATATGGAATGTTACTTTTCATATATTCTACAACATATATGATTTAAGAAATTAAACATAATACTCCCACCAGCTTTTAGGAATACTTATAAATTATCTTATTTCAATTATAAATCAAAACATGAATTTAATAATTAAACATAAGAGTAATCTTCTAGATGCATGCATTTATCCATCCATGGATTATTGCACTTTGTACACTTCTAAAGATTTATTTGAATTCATAAACTCCTTTTGATTACTTATCGTCTTCGCTCAAGTAATCACTCAAGAAAGAGTTTTTGATATTTCATTGTCAATTTCATAAATATGACAATTATAATCTTTATTTATTTAATGTGTTTAGAAAAGAATATTCAATCACAGTTAATTGCTTAAGTGTGATTAATAATCTTGTCATAAGACATGCATTAAATATGTGCACAATATTGTCCATATGATTTCTATACAAAGATTTAAACCACAAGAGTTACCTAATCTTTGAAGAAACTCAACTTCATTTTCTAGTCTAACTATTAAGATAAACCAAGTTTCTAAAATTGATTATCTTTATGGACAGCATCTTAATCATTCATATCATGTATACTTTACCCAATTTCATATTTGGTAATGTATCATAATGATTATCAGGTTTACAATAATCCTGTAAATCATAGTCCTCAGCATATTAATCAAATATCTGAGATATATTGCTATTCTATGAATGATAATTCCATCATCTTGAGATTTAACATTTAAATGTCAACCTTTATTATCAGGTTGAGATTTAACATTCAAATGTCAAACTTAATCATGATATTTACTAGTGTATTTTAGAAGATTATGTATATTATAATTTTATCTTTTAAGGATCAAAACTCCCACTTGCTTTTAGTAATTTAAAGACTATCTTTAAATACTTAGCAAATAAAGAAACAATACAATGTTCTCTTTTGGGATATTACAAATACTTATTGATAGTTCCTGACTTAACTTTGTTAATAACCTCTTCATAAGCAGTTAAACAAATTTAGAACTTCAATTTAAGACTTAATGTGATTCATCACATTCCATCATATGATTATGTCTTATTAATCTTCTATGTTGGAGTTTTATTAAATATGTCCAAGTCATACTCAACATTCTAACCTTGATAACTTTTGGAAGAAAAGAAGTCATAGTTATCTTTAATCAAACAATATAACAAAAGTTTGATTTTCCTAACTGAACATACCATAAACATTTGATATTTTATTAGTATTAATATTGTAAGACAATCTAACAATATTAAAGATAACCATATTCCTTTTGACTTGTCTATTTACCAACTAACTCATTTTAATGGTATAATAATATTCAAGCCAATTACATGCTTTATAACACAAGTACTTTTTACATAGTCACTTCATGTTCATGTCTTTACAAGAAAACATAAACTGTTATAATCCCACTATACGTTATAAGTCATTTAACAATTTAATAACTTCATGTATATGTCTTAATTAAAAACACAACAAGATAACGTCTTACTTTATTATAAGTCTTGTAACAATTAAAAGACTTTATGTTTATATCTTTACAATGAAACATAAACATGTTTAACTAAAGTAATTATGAACACCATCTTTTGGTTTCAATAGTAATTTCAAGTTAATTTATTACTTCACAATAATGTGAATAACATTATTTCTTCATTTATTTATGTCATTCCAAGAATACATAAATATTCAGATTGAAGTAGCATTAGATTACTTAATTAATTTATGTCATTCCATGAATTCATAAATCTATAAATTAAAGTAGTCTTGATATCATATTGACACATGTTCTAATAGGTATCTAATTTAGAAACTGCAAATTCTCATAGTTCAATTACATCAGTTGATCTGCTAGTAATGAAAATATGAAATTTACCTTGTTGTTTCAATCTAGTTAAGCTCTCACATAACATAAATTGTAACACCAAGTGTTTCTTGAATTAGCCTAGTATAATTCATATTAGAACATTATTCTAATTTAGAAACTGCAAATTCTCATAGTTCAATTACATCAGTTGATCTGCTAGTAATGAAATATGAAATTCACCTTGTTGTTGCAATCTAGCTAAGCTCTCACATAACATAAATTGTAACACCAAGTGTTTCTAGAATTAATATTAGAACATTATTCTCTTTCCTTGTAGTCAAGAGAATCCATTAAATCATATCTTTATGAGTTGTTTCTTGCACACATTAAAGATAACATTTCTCCCACTTGTGCATGAAACAACCTCATATAGTTGATAAACAACATGCCATGCATTTGTTTATGTGTTCAATATGATTGTGTCATAGATTTTAGCATAACAAGTATATGTAAAACAACAATATCTATTAAGGAAACGTACAAGACTATCCTTAAAAGTATGAGTGTCTACACTTGGAAAGTAATTATCTTTAGCTACCAAGATGTCAAAGCTTGTAACTCCCACTGAATTAAAGATCATTACAATAATTCCTTATTCAGTGATAAGTACACAATACTCCCACTGAATTTGAAAACATTGTAAATGTTTCATATCCAGTGAAAACAAATATTGTGTCTTTAACTTTCCTACACCTTTAAATGTCCATGCGTAACAATTACTTATACACTAAAGAGTGTATTCTACTACGTAAATGATGGACTATCCACCAAATGCTATTAACTTGAAAATTGGGCATGCAATTTCTTCCTTAATAGGTCTACCATCCTACAATGTATGTAGCACCTTTAAAATAGTTAAAACAACTAGTTTGTCTTTAAACATTTTGCGGTAATTAGTCTAGATTCTAATTATAATAACTCATAAAATGTCATACATAATTTTCTGTTAACCAAATATCATATTTGTTACTAAGAATTTAATCACCGAATGAGGATGATGAAATCCCTATGAAAAATGTACGCAATTTTCTTAACTATTAAAAATTTGCTATGAGTTATATTAGAATTTAGACATATCTAATATTCCTATTATCCTTTCTCATTCATGAAAAGGAATAGGATTGTGTCTCACTCTTCCTTCATAGAAAGGAGACTTCTTTAGTCTTTTAAGTAAATATTTCTTATTCAAACATTTGTTTGAAAACAGAACTAGATCAATTTACCAAAGCCCAAAGTGCGTTTACGGTTTGAACGTTGCATTAATACATTAAAACGAATTACAAAATTCAATTTCAGTATTTTTAATAATTAGGTCTTTAAGAAAATAATATACCCATTGGTAAATATTTATATAAACCGTAGTATTTTCTTAAAGCTAGGATCCAAATTGACATAGTACCATTACATCAGTTGATCTGCTAGTAATGGTAGTATTCAACAACGTAATTGTCGAACAATAATTGCCAATATCATATTGCAATTCCTAGATTTATGGGATTTACAATCACAAAACTTTTGTAATGTAAGCATGTTTGATCCCCATCTTAATGCCTTGAGTTCAAGATCTCACTTCCTACTCAATTTAAGTCGTCTAACTTAAAAACTGCAAACTCACAAATCCATCACATCAGTTGATCTGCTAGTAATGAATTTATGAAATTTACCTCTCTATTGCAATCTCGCCAAGTTCTCACATGACGTAAATTACAACTTCAAGTGTTCTTAATTAGATGGCATTCGACTTAATTTTATAAGGGTATTAAATTTTGACGTGTAATCAAAATAATGTATGAAGAAGCATGCATACAACTTCATAACATTGGTTTTACAAAACATTTTTATTACCAATTTGCTAAGAGTAAAATAACAAAGTTTTGATTGTGGTATCGGGTTCACCAATTAAAGAATAACCATCAATTATCGTCCACTATATCGTACTTTTGCATAAGCCCGAAAGCTTAGTGTTTCAGATAATCATTGTGGAATTGTGGTTAATTCACCCTTAAGATGACAGTGTACATGTAATGGTTGTTCGGTAAGTCTAATTTACACACAAACGAGCGTTAAGACAGAATGTTGTCTCTCTAAGGCCACAATTTAATGCGAAGCCATCCTTATACCCATCTTATAGTGTGTAAACTTCGGTCGGGCCTAGTTAACCATTACGTACAAAAACATCAATCAACCAATTCTTTGAAATTTAAACTCTTAAAAACCAAAACAATTTCGCCATTATTTAGTCCGTATTATTTTTCTATTCAAAATTACTCTTTTCGTTTATAAACATGTCTAACACAATTAATAAACAAAACAAGTAATGTAAAATAAAAAATAAAACTAAATAAACAAATATACATAATCATAACAATTAAATATGTATAAAACATGTAGCCACATGCAAATCTTATTCAATAGTCCTATTAATAATCAAATCTAGGTGTACAACGTATTAATTCAATTAAGGCTTTCTTCTTCTAGGAAAAAGAGCCACATACATCGATAAATCGATTGCGTAAGCCAAAATTAAATAAATACCACATAGCACATAATTGATTACTTAATATTGGAGTCTTCCCCAATTCGACATCTATTAATAAATTTACATGTTTCGATATAACTTAACCATTAATTCATATAAACAATTTAAACCATTTAAATTATTACGCAATATAAAAATCCATGCAAATATGCACTTTTTCATGGATTTAGCTTAACAATTAACATATTGCACCAAGATCGTTTACTAAAACGCATAACAATTACATGACATCCTAGGATTTCTAATCATATTAAAAAATTAAAAACCATAAACCCTAAAACCCTAATAAGGTCAATCGACCCATAAAAATTTTAGGGTTAGGAATCTAACAAATAAACCCTAAAAACATGTAACTAAACGAATCAAGATCCAATTTTTATGTGTTTCGATAATTAATTACACATTATAACGGCTCTAGATGCCACTGTTGAAATTATAATATCATGACATTCATATAAAATAAACCAAGTACATCAAGTGCGCAAAGCGGAAGCAATTATAACAAGATCATATAACATGTAATTAATTAATCAATATTAAATAGTAAACATACCTTTGTGATTCTAGCCCGAACAAGAATTAATTGCAATCTTCAAATCAAGAACCCTAATTAGGGTTTATGTGGATTATAAGAATTGCCCCTTACCTCTTTTGTAATTCAATCCAAGAATCAAACAATAATGTGTTTGAATCACGTTCTTGTATACACGTACTAAAACAAGTTAAAGTAATGCTAGTTTTAGAACACAAAATTAAACCAAAACCTTTTGTTTAATAAAGAAAATCGATCAACCCTTTAAGGGTGTTTGTTTGATCGATTACTAGAAAAGAAGGAGAGAAAAACAAGTTTAGGGTTTGTGTGTGTGCACAAGAGATACAAACAATGAATCCCTAACCTTGTTTATATAGTATAGTTTACTTGGAGCTCAAGTTACAAAAGAGGTGGAACTCCTTCTACAACTTTCTTGACCTTCCAATAAATCATACACATTACTTTCCTTTTATTCGTCTAATGAACATTAGTCATTTATCTTAAATACTAAATAATCATTATATATTTGTGTAATAAATAATTAAATATAAACTTTTACATTTAATTATTAAACTTTAACTCTCATACGTAAAGTGTGCAATCCCGTGATCTCGAGTTCGATCCTAACATACGACTACTAAAATAATGTCCATAATCTAACAGAGTATTGTTGGAATATTTTTTGTTACAAGAATAGTCAAACATTCCTACCATATTACTTCATGAATATGCATATGACATATAGCTGAAGGTGTTTTATTCACACAAATATTATGGAGCTTTTCTGGCAAACTCCTGACGGGCTGGTGGCATAGTATCAACAAAATAACGGACATACCCAAACGCAAACAAATAGTTGAAAATCTAAGCACACACATCTGTCAAATATGGAAATCGCATATCAAAACTTTCTGGATTGAATACATCACAAGTCATCACAAAGGATTATTCAGTATACTATTGATGCTATGGGCATGAATTCGTAGAATGCTAATGTGTAACGCTGACAAGAATGGAACATCGAAATCTACGACAAAGAAGTGGTATCTTTTGGGATTGCAGTACACAATGCTCATTCGTATTTGCCAAAATAAAATATATGCTTTGTGGAACAAGCATTATGATTAGTGAAACGAGATATGGGCTATCAATTGAACCAGCTGTATCATTAAGCTTTTTATCCAAAATTAGTTACAGAGTTGCCAAGCAGAGCTAGATTTAAGCAAACCTAAATCGTAAACTATAGAAACTACATGATATGAGAAACCAAAACACCAAGCAAATCGGGGGAGACATTCAAAAATAAAAACTTATCCTTGTGTATCCTCAAGTATACATGCCGCGGTGCCATTACGACACAAACTGTAACTTAACATGCATCTGTCAGTCTCAACGCCAAGACCATATAAGACACCGGCATATTTCTCCATGGACCTCCGGTTGATGTTTATAATTACTAATGTTAATGATATGTTGGCTAGTGTTGCTTTCTACAAAGTTTGTAATTATTACTTCTAATGTCATCTGTTGGTGTTGCTTTCTACATTAAGCATTGGGTATACTTATGATAAAAGGAAGGACTGTCGCAGGTCCTGTTGGAATTATTATATCATGACATTCATATAAATAAACCAAGTACATCAAAGTGAGCATAGCGGAAGCAATTATAACAAGATCGAATAACATGTAATTAATTAATCAATAATTAAATAGTAAACATACCTTTGTGATTCTAGCCCGAACAAGAATCAAAGCAATCTTCTGGAACCAAGAACCCTAATTAGGGTTTATAAGGATTATAAGAATTACCCCTTACCTCTTTTGTAATTCAATCCAAGAATCAAACAATAATGTGTTTGATTCACGTTTTTGTACACACGTACTAATTCAAGAAAAAGTTTATGCAAGTAATAAACACAAAACCTTGTTTTGATTCAAGAAAATCGAAACCCTAAAGGGTTGTTTTGTTGGATCGACCAAAGAAAAGAAAAGGGAGAGAAAACACCAAGATGTGTGTGTACAAGTTATAAGAAAAACATGCATCTTGGGTTTCCTTATATACTAATCAATACTTGGAGCACAAGGCACATAAGGAGGTGGAAACCCCCTATGGCCGATCGGTTTAGATAATCCCTAGGGGATTCCGGAACCTTCTCTTGTTTCCAAATTTTGCCTAGTATTACTTTCCTAATCTTCGTTTAATAAATAATTAGTCATTAATCAATAATACTAATTATTATTATTTATTTTGTGTTTAATAATTAATTATATCATTTATAAATAATTATTACTTTTTCTCTTCATACGTATTGTGTGCAATCCCGTGATCTCGAGTTCGATCCTAACATACGACTACTAAAATAATGTCCATATTCTAACAGCTCCCACTTGGACATATTTTAATAGTGTAATCAAATCGGTTAGCGTCTTGCAACACGCCGATGCCTCTAGTACGATCTCGAGTAAGGCTCCTGGAAAACCTTTTAATGATTTCTCATTATTATTATCCTTTTGTTTCTAATACCATGTTAATAAGGATATGGATTAAAGTCATTCCTTAATTAACCATTCTGTTTCTCGTTGTTAGTGATTGATCAAGATTACCAAATCTTCTGAACATATTCAGGGAAGATCTTGGGTACGGCCGTACATACATCCTACCAACCCTACGAGGGGCCCAGCAGTATTAAACTCCAAAAATAAATTTGAAGGAACAAATTCTATCTTGACTACAAGCAAAACCCACAAACTTTGTAACACTTTCGAAAACAACCCTTATGACTACCAGTTACGAATAGCGTTAAGCTGTTCCACAAAAATGTACTACATTCATGACACTTATCTTGCATCTCAAGTCTGAGGATAATGGTGAGTGCTTATTCACTCACCTTTTCTTAGCTTAAATTGGACCAAATAAACCAAAAACTAACCAATAATGCCAAAGAAAGTGTGTTTTTGTGTTTGTGAATGTGCAGGAACGGATATTTAAGAAAAGACGAAAAATCACGAGAAAACGACGAAAACGAGCACGAGATTTGGAAAAGTGAATAGAGCCGGAGCCGGGGAAGCTAGTGGTCTTAGTGAAGTTTTTATGGTCATGTGAAGTCCTCATAAGTTCAAGTATTCCATAAGTGACCCGGGAATGAAGTTTGAAGGAGTGACACTTTTAGTCCCTCAACTCTCATGAATTACAAATTTGGTCCTTATGAAGAAACTTTGGAAGTTTGGCAACTCAGGCCCTCCAAGTATTCAAGAAATATCACAATGAGCCCTTGGAATTATTTTTTTTGTGAAGATGGCAGAAAAGGTCCTCCTATTTTCAGAATGTACAACAAAGATCCCTTGGTTTGCAACAATACTACAAACCGGATCCCATCTTTAAACCAAATAATAATAACAAAAACAGCCCACAAGGCCCACTCAAAACACAAGCCCACCTCACCTCTCTTTATTACTAACCCGATCCAAAACCCATCCTATACCCGGCCCACACTTCAAATTATAATAAAAAAAAAAAAAATCACACACACCGCCCTTTTACTGTGTGTCTTCCTTCCCCGTTTTACCTCGTACCCAACATTTATTACCCGTACCCATCCAAAATCATTACCTCGTACTAAGAATCCTTCCAGAACCATCTGACAACGTGTCAGATGGTGTCAATACCTCCACCATGGCTAAATGAAGACCTCTGATTGGGCGTTGATACGTGGATACAAGATAAACCTTATCACTAAGGTGGGATGACTCAGACATGAGTGGGATTAAAGATTTGTGGCTCTAATTGATCTTCTGGATCCTTCTAAACCCTAGGCCTCACCTCTTGGTGCTCCCCTATATAAACCCCCCTCCTGATTCACGTTTGGTAGTAGGTTTTTAATTAGAGTTACTCTGTCAAATTTTAGTTAGCCTATGTAATTTAGTATAGCTCATGTAATCTTTCCTTTTTAAAGTTTAATGAAAGTTCTAATTTTTCTTTGAATTCAGCTTACTGCTTTCCTTTTCATTGCTTATTTCTGCTTCTATTAAGCTTCTTTTTCTGTCAAATGCTATTTAAAGTTGTTACTTTTATATAGTCTATATAGTTTATAATCATTTACAAAAAAAAAGATAAAAAGAAAAAAAAAATCAGAAAATAAAAAATAAAAAAATAAAAAATATATATATATATTAGTATAGCAGCTCATCATAGAGCTTATTTTCTCTTTTTCAATATCCACTTAAGCTTTTTAGCTTATTAGTGGATATGGTTTAGTCTTTTGATCACAAGTCAGTCCAAGTTAAAGAATTTTGGTTCCAAAATTGATGCTGAGGTGTTAATGGTATGCTGAGACAGATCCAATAGAACTCAGCCTATCACAAAGATAGGCTAGCTCAGTGAACCCCCTCTATTTTGAGCTGAGGGGGAGGCTAGTTTGTAAGTCCATTCTTATTTCCATTTTTAGACAGTTAAATAGAAATAATTTAGTGATATTGCTTATTGTTGTTTCTAGTTGTTTAATTCTTAGTTAATTAGCTTTAATATTTGTTATATTATATGCTTGGTATGATCTGTGTTTGAATTTGGTAGGATATGAGCTATAATCTAGTTTTTTCTAGTTTAGATAATCTGTAAGGGGGTGTTTGGATTAATGGTTTATGCTGAGTATTGATTGTTTATGGTAGCTAAAACTGGTTCATACAGTCTACTATAGATACTAATAGGTTAAATAAGTCATAATAATAATAGGTTGTTTAATAAAAAAGGTCAAAATAAGTTTCATCATAGCTTAACTGTTAGCATATTAGTAATACAGTTAGTAAATCAGTTAGTATAGCTACAACTTAGTTCAAAATAGCTTAATTCATCTTCACAATAGCTTATTAGTTAATATACGAGTAGTAATCAGTGATCATAATTGGAATTAGTCAAACTCATTTTGCAAATAAAAAGTCAACTGTGCAGCTTTGCCTGTGTTGTTCACTGCTGATCTAGGCACTAATTGGAGTTCAATTGGGGTGTTAAAATTGGGGCTTTTGTGTTTTTTATACTCTCTGCTGGGTGGACTTTAAGTCACCACCTTAACTTTTCAAATTTAAGCTTGTTGGAGTGCTTAAAATTAAGCCCAAAGTAGGGGGCTGAGCCTGAATTTTCTGTCTTATATATATTAGCAGCCTTTGTGTTTGTCAGTGCTTCTGAGCTTCAAATGGATTACTTCTTGTTCTTTTAAGCTCACTTAAGTGTAAAAAGTAATTGGTGAAGAGTTGGTTCACACTTGGTCAAAAGTGCTTATTAATAAGCACTTAAATAAGCTGTTTTTAAGCTAATAAGCACTTGCAGTGCTTATTTTTCAATTTTTCTATTTTTCCTAAACTTAGAATATAATTTTAGATTTTCCCAGAAATTTTCATATTTTTCTGAGCTATTTTGCTATTTTTCTTAATTAGTTTTCATTTTTAATCATTATTTAATACTTTTTAATTAATAGAAAATCCAAAAAAATCAGAAAAACCCCAGAAAAATCCAAAAATATTTTAGAAAATAGTTTTAAATTATTTTAGAATTTTAGAAATTAAATTTGCATTTTTCTCACTTTATTTGCATTTTCTTTTAAATTTTTAAATAGTTAAATTAATGTTTAATTCATAAAAATTAATTAAAAAGTCAAAAAATATTTTTCTTTTTCTTAAAATTTTCTTTAATCATTTTTAACTTTTTAAAATTAATTTGAAGTCCGTAGGATTAGTGTAGCTTAAAACTCGCGTTTTATTTCACGCGTTACATTTAAATAATCGCGCGTGCATTCCCGTTTTTGCGTTTTAGACTTTGGTGCATTACTTGCTTGTACTCTTTGCATAATTCCTAATTGTTAGTTGATACTTGAATTATTTGATCACTATTTGCCTTTTTCACCACTTTTCAAATCACGATTACACGGATCAATATTCTTGATTCCATTCACACCTTCACTGGGAAACGACTCGGGTGATTCGTATTTCTTGCGGATCACTTCGATACTATACTACTATTATATATAATTGGTTTGCACGAATCAATTTTTGGCGCCGCCGCCGGGGAAGGCTTGAAGTGAATTTTGAAATATTGTTTTGAAAAATCGTGTTTTGTTAAGCCTTCTTCTATTTTTGTATATATATATAAATATTGAAAAATCAGAGATACTTTTCCTAAAGTATTTCCAAAAATACCAAAAAAATAATAAAAGTTACAGCCTCGACTCGATCGAAAGAAAGGGCGTTGTAAACCAAATAAGTCTCCCAATATAACGAAAACGTAATTTAGTTGTTTATCGGACTATTTCAATTACTACAACCGAATAAGCGGGAAATACGGATAGCTTTGACATTAAATTGCAAGCTGAAGAGAGATCCATTCTTCTCTCCCGTCCCGTCGCGCGTGGTTTTGAAAGAAACGGTTTTCGATTAACGTTACATTTTAAGAAAAGAAAAACAAAAAAGTAAAAAGTTTTTGAGAAAAATAAAAAAATTAAAAAATAAATAAAAACAAAAAGATTTTCTTTTCTATTTTCTTTTTCTTTTTAATTTTCTTTTTGGTGTATGCACACCCGTTCTACTTCTGAGAATCTTACTTCTCCGCTCTCAAACCCCGAGCGGGTTTTACGACATACGAGTCGTGTTCATTTCCTCGACGACGAGGAGATGAACCATAACGAACAACACAACGGGCCCCCGCCGATGGGTGGTCCGCAGCACAATGTTGTCCCGCCGATGGGACAACAACCGGCATTTGATCCGCGTCCGATGGAAGAACAACTCCAATCACCATTTAACGGTGTGAGGAGGGCAATTGTGATTCCGGACATCAATGCCAACTTTGAAATTAATCACGGTTTGCTCAACTTAATCACGGGTATATCATTCCACGGGTTTGATAACGAAGACCCCTATGCACACATCCGAAATTTCACCGACATCGCTGAGACTATTAGGATGAATCAAGTCCCTCACGATGTGGTGAAATTGAAGTTGTTTCCTTTCTCCTTAAAAGGAGCAGCCCGGACTTGGCTGGAAAAGGAACCGCCGAACTCGATTCACACTTGGAATGACCTTGCTTCCAAGTTTGTGAATTATTTCTATCCTCCTTCTAAAACTTCTAACTTACGATCCCAAATCTTTCGGTTCCAACAAGCTTTTGATGAGTCGTTTAGTGAAGCTTGGGACCGATTCAAAGATTTGATGGAAAAATGTCCGAACCACGGGTTCACACCCCTTCAGCAGATTGACACTTTCTATAATGGGTTGAGTCACATTGACCAAGACTCACTCAACTCTGCTGCGGGTGGGAACTTGTTGGCGAGAAACACGAACGATGCCTTCATGATAATCGAGAACAAGGCTCGTGTGAGAATGTCAAGAAACAAAAATCAAGTGTCTAATAATGAGAAAAATAATGAAGAAATGAAAAATATGATATTGGCCTTAACAAAGAAAGTCGATGCTATGTCTATTGAGAAACCGAACCATCAAGTCAAAATGGTGAGTCACGGTTGTGAGACTTGTGGTGGTCCACACCCGTATTATGAGTGTCCGTCGACCGGCTCTTATGCTCAAGAGAACGTGTATGCTGCAAACATGGGTGGCACCGGCTACCCACCTCTTCAAGGAGATCGAAATCTTCTCAGCTACCGTTCGAGCCATTTTCATGGACCACCCGGGTTTAATCAACCAAATCAAGTGAATCAGAACAATAATGTGCAAAACCGTAATCATCAATTCAATCAAAATCAAAACCGGCAAAATCAAGGTTTTCAAAACCAAGTTGTAAACCAAAATCGGAATTTTCAGGGAAATCAAAACCAAGCCCCGCCTCAAGGGAACAATTTTCAAAATCATGGAAATTTTCAGAATAATCAAGGGAATTTTAACAATACAAATCTGAATCATGGCAACTTTCAAAACCGTGGGCAAAATTTTAATAATCAAAATCAAGCTGTTATTCCAAATCCGTCGCCCACGGAAGATTTGATTAAGCAATTGCTTCAAAACCAACAAGCTTTTATGACAAAACAAGAGGAAACAACAAGGTTGTTAGCTAATCAAATCAACGATCTTAACAAGCGTTTAAATGATCGACCCTCGGGCTCTGGAACGTTGCCGAGCAACACGATCGCTAACCCGAGGGGCGATGCCAAAGCGATCATTACGAGGAGTGGTGTTACTTACGATGGACCAACGGCTCCGACTACCTCTTCTTCTCTACCTCCCAAGGTGGTCGCCCGTGAACCCGAGGCGACAACGGATACAGAAATTCCTATTAATAATGGAAGGACCGAAGACATCCAACCTCCGGTGGTCCCGACGTCCAAAGGAAAGGAAAAAGTTGTTTATGAAAAAGATATGCCCGTTAAAACAAAATTGCCTTATCCGTCACGTTTAAACGAACAAAAGCACCGCGAGAAAGATAAAAACCAAATGGAGAAATTTTATCAAATCTTTCAAGAATTGCATTTTGATATAAGTCTCGCGGATGCTATACTTTTGATGCCTAAATTTGCTTCGATGCTAAAAGGTCTTTTAAATAATAAGGAAAAGCTTTTTGAAATGTCGAGAACCCAAATGAACGAGAATTGCTCGGCGGTCCTTCTTAAAAAGCTGCCCGAAAAGCTTGAAGACCCCGGCAAGTTTCTTATACCGTGCAATTTTCCGGGTATGGTTCAATGCTTCGCCTTGGCCGATCTTGGTGCTAGCATTAACCTAATGCCATTGTCAATTTGGAAAAAGTTGTCTCTTCCTAACTTGACACCGACGCTTATGACCCTCGAGCTGGCCGACCGATCTACGTCTCGTCCCATGGGAATAGTCGAGGATATTTTTGTCAATGTTGGGAAATTCCATTTCCCTGCCGATTTTGTGGTTGTTGATTTCGATGCCGATCCACGGGTTCCTCTCATTCTCGGGAGAGGTTTCCTAAGGACCGGTCGTGCTTTAATTGATGTTTACGACGAGGAGATTACTTTACGTGTTGGAAACGAAGCCGTCACTTTTAACCTTGATCAAACCGCGAGATACTCCTCCGATTACGATGTTTCTTCCGTCAATCGAATCGATGTTATTGACGAAGCTACGGAGGAGTATGCTCAAGAAATTCTTGGTTTCACCGATAATGCTTTGAGTGGCAATCCCACTCCTTCTTTTGAACCGATCGTCTCCGATTCTTCCCCTTCCCTCACTCCGTTTGAGGGAAGTGATCTCGCTTGGGAAGAAATCAATGCTTGTCTTTCAAATGAATCATTTTCACCGGAAATTGATAATAATAACTTTGATCCGGAGGGGGACATTTCGTTAATTGAAAAACTTTTAAATGAAAACCCAATTGTTTCTCCCCCTCCGATGGACTTAAAAATGGCAGACGTAAAAGAAGTAAAGCCGTCTATTGAGAATCCTCCGGAGCTCGAGCTCAAGGATTTGCCTCCTCATCTCGAATACGCATACTTGGAAAAAAATGAAAAATTACCGGTTATAATATCAAAAGGCCTTAAAGATGAGGAGAAGACACGACTCTTAGATGTGCTTCGGAAGCATAAAGGTGCGATTGCTTAGCAAATATCCGACATTAAGGGAATCGACCCTCGATTTTGTACTCATAAAATTCTGCTTGATGATAATCACAAAGCTTCCGTCCAACAACAACGACGGGTTAACCCACTAATCCACGAAGTGATCAAAAAGGAAGTTATTAAACTCCTTGACGCTGGAATGATTTATCCGATCTCGGATAGTTCTTGGATTAGCCCGATTCATTGTGTTCCAAAGAAGGGCGGAATCACTGTTGTGAAAAATGACGATAATGAGCTTATACCGACTCGACTTGTGACTGGATGGAGAGTTTGTATCGACTACCGCAAGTTGAATGATGCGACACGTAAAGACCATTTCCCGCTTCCTTTTATGGACCAAATGCTCGAACGGTTAGCGGGAAATGAGTTCTATTGTTTCTTGGATGGCTTTTCTGGGTACTTTCAAATTCCCATTGATCCCCCGGATCAAGAAAAGACCACTTTTACTTGCCCGTATGGAACGTTTGCCTATCGGAGAATGCCCTTTGGCTTATGTAATGCTCCGGGCACGTTTCAACGGTGTATGATGGCTATTTTCTCGGATATGATCGAAAAAACCATGGAAGTGTTCATGGACGACTTCTCCGTCTACGGAAATTCTTTCGACTCCTGCCTCTCCCATTTAGAGAAAATGCTGATACGGTGTGAAAACACCAATTTGGTTCTAAATTGGGAGAAGAGCCACTTCATGGTTAAAGAGGGAATAGTCCTCGGCCATAAAATATCCAAATCTGGAATTGAGGTGGATCGGGCAAAAGTCAATGTTATTGCTAAATTACCACACCCGACGACCGTCAAAGGAATCCGAAGTTTCCTTGGTCATGCCGGCTTTTATCGACGTTTTATACAAGACTTTTCCAAAATAGCCCGGCCTCTGACCCACCTTTTAGAAAAAGATGCTCCGTTTATCTTCTCAAATGAATGCATCGAAGCATTTCATATTCTTAAAAAGAAGTTAACGGAGGCTCCCGTTTTGATTGCCCCCGATTGGGACTTGCCCTTCGAGCTAATGTGCGACGCTAGCGATTATGCCATTGGTGCAGTTCTGGGGCAACGTAAGAACAAGTATTTTCAGCCTATACACTATGCAAGCAAGACCATGAATGACGCCCAACATCATTATACAACTACCGAAAAGGAAATGTTAGCGGTTGTCTATGCTTTTGAGAAATTTAGGTCTTATTTGCTACTTAAAAAATGCATAGTGTATACGGATCATTCAGCCCTAAAATACTTAATGACTAAACAAGATGCGAAGCCACGTTTAATGCGGTGGGTTCTTTTGCTCCAAGAATTCAAAGTTGAAATTCGAGACAAAAAAGGAGCTGAGAATCTTGCTGCCGATCACCTTTCTAGACTTGAGAACCCCCATCAAAGTGTTCTCGAGAAAAAGGAAATTAACGATGCTTTTCCTCTCGAGACACTTGGGAGTGTGACCGAAATTGACCAAAGTACCCCATGGTTTGCCGATTTTGCGAATTACCATGCGGGGAATTTCATTAGGAAAGGGATGTCGTCCCAACAAAAGAAAAAATTCTTTAAAGATGTCCAACATTATTTTTGGGACGACCCCTATTTATTCAAAGTCTGTGCGGATCAAGTGATCCGGCGGTGTGTTCACGGTACGGAAGCCGTTGAAATTCTTAAGGCATGCCATAGTGGACCCACGGGGGGACATCATGGTGCCAATTTCACCGCAAAGAAAGTGTTCGATTCCGGCTTCTATTGGCCGACGATATATCGGGATGCCCATGAATTGGTGAAAACATGTGATTCTTGCCAACGTCAAGGGAAAATCTCTCAAAAAGATGAAATGCCGCAAAATGCGATTCAAGTTTGTGAGATTTTTGACGTTTGGGGCATCGATTTCATGGGGCCATTCCCGTCGTCTAGGGGTAACAAATATATTCTCGTGGCCGTCGATTATTTATCAAAATGGGTAGAAGCGAAGGCGCTCCCCACCAATGACGCCCGAGTTGTTGTTAAGTTTTTGAAAAATCTCTTTGCCCGATTTGGCACACCTCGAGCCATCATAAGTGATCGTGGGACCCATTTTTGCAATGACCAATTCGCTAAAGTTATGCTTAAATATGGTGTCACACATCGTCTTTCCACGGCTTATCATCCACAAACGAGTGGTCAAGTGGAGGTGTCCAATCGTGGCCTCAAAAGGATATTAGAAAGGACCGTAGGTGAGCACCGTGCCTCTTGGGCCGACAAATTAGACGATGCTTTATGGGCTTTCCGGACCGCTTACAAAACCCCAATCGGGTGTACTCCATATAAGTTGGTTTACGGGAAAGCTTGTCATTTGCCCATCGAACTTGAGCACAAGGCCTACTGGGCCTTAAAACATGCAAATTTTGACTTAAAAACCGCGGGTGATCACCGAAAAGTTCAATTGAATGAGTTAGTCGAGCTCCGTGATCAAGCTTACGAGAATTCTTTGATTTATAAAGAGAAAACAAAAAGACTTCATGATGCCAAGATCAAAGACCGCGTGTTCAACGTTGGTGATCAAGTGCTTCTTTTTAATTCTCGGTTAAAGATTTTCTCGGGTAAGCTTAAAACCCGTTGGTCTGGACCATTCACCATAACACAAGTATTCCCTTATGGAACTATTGAGTTGGCTCAACTTGATGGGCCCAACTTTAAGGTGAATGGTCACCGTTTGAAACACTATTTCGGAGGGGACGTACCAACCATGGTAGTCCCGGATCTCCAAACTTTCCCCAAGGACGAATGAATTCGGGGATCGAGTCAAGCTACGTGACTCGGTAATCAAAAACAAAGCGCTTCGTGGGAGGCATCCCCATGCTTATCATTTCATCTTCTTATATTTCTAATTTCTAATAAATAACGTGAAGAGGGGGTACCTCTTCCAATCTCGTGTTTCGTGGTTGTTTGTGATGATTGTCCAGGATTGTCCCCGATTTATGATGACTCTCGTGCTCGTGGTTTTGTCTTTCTCTCCACTCGAGTCTCATTCATCGTCGCTTATGGAAATCCTATATCCGAAAATCTTATCGACTAACGTTTTCTTTGGCATACTTAATAAACGGCCCTAGATTTATGTTAGGATTACCTTTGCCCGTAAAACATTGAGGACAATGTTTCATTCTAGTCCGGGGGGGTGAATCTTCGATTCGATTTTGACCTTGCATTTTTCACATGTCGTGTACTCTTGCAACTCCGTTTTCCACAAAAAATGAAAAAAATTTAAAAATTTGAATTCGATTCGATTTTGACCTTGCATTTTTCACATGTCGTGTACTCTTGCAACTCCGTTTTCCACAAAAAATGAAAAAAATTTAAAAATTTGAAAATTTTCAAAAAAGTGAATGAAAAAGTCATGAAAAAGCACAAAAATATGAGAAAAAGTTGAAAAAGTTGTGCAAAAATATAATAGAAGTATGAATAAGTGTTTTGACACCTTGTTGACTTTCTTGCTGGCGAGAGTAGGAATAAATATTTTGACTTGACCGGGCGTGTTGAGCCCTAGCTTGTTCCCTTAACCAAAAATAATCATATAAGTTTGTGCTAGCCTTGTACACTAGGAGCTACTCTTTTGTCGGCTCCCGTACTTGGCTTTATACATGCACAACTTGAAAAGCTTTCGCTAGTCTTTTACATTAGGAGCTACAAAACGCGAATTCTTTCCAAGAGTTTGCAAGCTCCCGTTTTTGACTTTATATATGCGTGGCTGATTATTGGCTAAGCATCTGCTAATCTCATTATTTGAGGTCTTAAATTTGCAGAGAACGAGAAATGATAGAGTTTATTTATAAGTTTAATGCTAAACGTGGAGTAGTGGTTCTCTTTAGAGCTCATAGGAGGTACTCGTGGCTTTTTACTCCCATCAGATACGTCACACATATATAATAGATGTTCCAGGTTAATTAGTGATATTTAGGTTTGAATAATACTTAGTTATTTGTTTTCTTAAGAGAATTTTTGCTTTAGAAGTTGGGTACATATCAAGGAACACCAAAAATAAGAGCCAAAAAGTGAAAAATCAAAAATCAAAAGTTGATTATGCATGTGGTTTTGGAGCTACCCTATAAGCTTCCATCGATGTTGAGAAAAAAGTCAAGAAAAGAAAACAAAAAAAAAAAAGAGTGAAAAATATGAGAAAAGTGAAAAAAAGTGAGAAATGAAAAATATGATAGTTGTAGTATTGTTGAATAAGAGTTATGTATGTATCAATAAGTTGTTGGCGCGTGAGGTGCATGTGATACGCGATTAGTAATCAGTCACATGAGGTGCACGTGATCGTACTCCGCAACTTATATTTCTGATATTGTATGTACCCCAAATTCCTTGATGTGGACCGAATTTCTATTGCAGTGGTTCTTAAGAGAAAATGAGTAACTATTTATCGTTTTAACTTAGGTGTCACTATCGGACTAAAAATTATTGAAACGAGAAAATATGAAGCGATTCATTTCTCAACAAAAATAAAATAATGAGATACAAAAACCTAGGACATGGGAGTAAGGAGTATCTACGAGTAACTGTTATGAGTAGTGTTAGCATTAAATTTGTAGATAAGCTGTGATCTCGTTTTTACGCTTAGTTTGGGAGCTCGTGAAAAATCAAGGATGACGATTTTTATCCGTATGGTCACTTCTTAAATAGAAGTGTTTCTACTCGTAGACCCTAAAAATTATTGCAAAAATAATGAAAGTTCAACAAACCGTCACAATTATGAAGTGTGAAAAGTCCAAAAATAGAATAAAGTGGAATAAAGAAAATAAATTTTGGAAAACGGAGCGTTTGCGGGAATAAATGATTTCGTAAGCTCTTTTGAACCTCTTTGCTACTTTACAAAGTTAGTAGAAAGAATTATAAAATTATTTATCTCGCGAGCGTGAATTGATCACATTGCGTGAGGACACGGCAATACTTTAGTCCGGGGGATTTTGGTGAGTGCTTATTCACTCACCTTTTCTTAGCTTAAATTGGACCAAATAAACCAAAAACTAACCAATAATGCCAAAGAAAGTGTGTTTTTGTGTTTGTGAATGTGCAGGAACGGATATTTAAGAAAAGACGAAAAATCACGAGAAAACGACGAAAACGAGCACGAGATTTGGAAAAGTGAATAGAGCCGAAGCCGGGGAAGCTAGTGGTCTTAGTGAAGTTTTTATGGTCATGTGAAGTCCTCATAAGTTCAAGTATTCCATAAGTGACCCGGGAATGAAGTTTGAAGGAGTGACACTTTTAGTCCCTCAACTCTCATGAATTACAAATTTGGTCCTTATGAAGAAACTTTGGAAGTTTGGCAACTCAGGCCCTCCAAGTATTCAAGAAATATCACAATGAGCCCTTGGAATTATTTTTTTTGTGAAGATGGCAGAAAAGGTCCTCCTATTTTCAGAATGTACAACAAAGATCCCTTGGTTTGCAACAATACTACAAACCGGATCCCATCTTTAAACCAAATAATAATAACAAAAACAGCCCACAAGGCCCACTCAAAACACAAGCCCACCTCACCTCTCTTTATTACTAACCCGATCCAAAACCCATCCTATACCCGGCCCACACTTCAAATTATAATAAAAAAAAAAATCACACACACCGCCCTTTTACTGTGTGTCTTCCTTCCCCGTTTTACCTCGTACCCAACATTTATTACCCGTACCCATCCAAAATCATTACCTCGTACTAAGAATCCTTCCAGAACCATCTGACAACGTGTCAGATGGTGTCAATACCTCCACCATGGCTAAATGAAGACCTCTGATTGGGCGTTGATACGTGGATACAAGATAAACCTTATCACTAAGGTGGGATGACTCAGACATGAGTGGGATTAAAGATTTGTGGCTCTAATTGATCTTCTGGATCCTTCTAAACCCTAGGCCTCACCTCTTGGTGCTCCCCTATATAAACCCCCCTCCTGATTCACGTTTGGTAGTAGGTTTTTAATTAGAGTTACTCTGTCAAATTTTAGTTAGCCTATGTAATTTAGTATAGCTCATGTAATCTTTCCTTTTTAAAGTTTAATGAAAGTTCTAATTTTTCTTTGAATTCAGCTTACTGCTTTCCTTTTCATTGCTTATTTCTGCTTCTATTAAGCTTCTTTTTCTGTCAAATGCTATTTAAAGTTGTTACTTTTATATAGTCTATATAGTTTATAATCATTTACAAAAAAAAAGATAAAAAGAAAAAAAAAATCAGAAAATAAAAAATAAAAAAATAAAAAATATATATATATATTAGTATAGCAGCTCATCATAGAGCTTATTTTCTCTTTTTCAATATCCACTTAAGCTTTTTAGCTTATTAGTGGATATGGTTTAGTCTTTTGATCACAAGTCAGTCCAAGTTAAAGAATTTTGGTTCCAAAATTGATGCTGAGGTGTTAATGGTATGCTGAGACAGATCCAATAGAACTCAGCCTATCACAAAGATAGGCTAGCTCAGTGAACCCCCTCTATTTTGAGCTGAGGGGGAGGCTAGTTTGTAAGTCCATTCTTATTTCCATTTTTAGACAGTTAAATAGAAATAATTTAGTGATATTGCTTATTGTTGTTTCTAGTTGTTTAATTCTTAGTTAATTAGCTTTAATATTTGTTATATTATATGCTTGGTATGATCTGTGTTTGAATTTGGTAGGATATGAGCTATAATCTAGTTTTTTCTAGTTTAGATAATCTGTAAGGGGGTGTTTGGATTAATGGTTTATGCTGAGTATTGATTGTTTATGGTAGCTAAAACTGGTTCATACAGTCTACTATAGATACTAATAGGTTAAATAAGTCATAATAATAATAGGTTGTTTAATAAAAAAGGTCAAAATAAGTTTCATCATAGCTTAACTGTTAGCATATTAGTAATACAGTTAGTAAATCAGTTAGTATAGCTACAACTTAGTTCAAAATAGCTTAATTCATCTTCACAATAGCTTATTAGTTAATATACGAGTAGTAATCAGTGATCATAATTGGAATTAGTCAAACTCATTTTGCAAATAAAAAGTCAACTGTGCAGCTTTGCCTGTGTTGTTCACTGCTGATCTAGGCACTAATTGGAGTTCAATTGGGGTGTTAAAATTGGGGCTTTTGTGTTTTTTATACTCTCTGCTGGGTGGACTTTAAGTCACCACCTTAACTTTTCAAATTTAAGCTTGTTGGAGTGCTTAAAATTAAGCCCAAAGTAGGGGGCTGAGCCTGAATTTTCTGTCTTATATATATTAGCAGCCTTTGTGTTTGTCAGTGCTTCTGAGCTTCAAATGGATTACTTCTTGTTCTTTTAAGCTCACTTAAGTGTAAAAAGTAATTGGTGAAGAGTTGGTTCACACTTGGTCAAAAGTGCTTATTAATAAGCACTTAAATAAGCTGTTTTTAAGCTAATAAGCACTTGCAGTGCTTATTTTTCAATTTTTCTATTTTTCCTAAACTTAGAATATAATTTTAGATTTTCCCAGAAATTTTCATATTTTTCTGAGCTATTTTGCTATTTTTCTTAATTAGTTTTCATTTTTAATCATTATTTAATACTTTTTAATTAATAGAAAATCCAAAAAAATCAGAAAAACCCCAGAAAAATCCAAAAATATTTTAGAAAATAGTTTTAAATTATTTTAGAATTTTAGAAATTAAATTTGCATTTTTCTCACTTTATTTGCATTTTCTTTTAAATTTTTAAATAGTTAAATTAATGTTTAATTCATAAAAATTAATTAAAAAGTCAAAAAATATTTTTCTTTTTCTTAAAATTTTCTTTAATCATTTTTAACTTTTTAAAATTAATTTGAAGTCCGTAGGATTAGTGTAGCTTAAAACTCGCGTTTTATTTCACGCGTTACATTTAAATAATCGCGCGTGCATTCCCGTTTTTGCGTTTTAGACTTTGGTGCATTACTTGCTTGTACTCTTTGCATAATTCCTAATTGTTAGTTGATACTTGAATTATTTGATCACTATTTGCCTTTTTCACCACTTTTCAAATCACGATTACACGGATCAATATTCTTGATTCCATTCACACCTTCACTGGGAAACGACTCGGGTGATTCGTATTTCTTGCGGATCACTTCGATACTATACTACTATTATATATAATTGGTTTGCACGAATCAATTTTTGGCGCCGCCGCCGGGGAAGGCTTGAAGTGAATTTTGAAATATTGTTTTGAAAAATCGTGTTTTGTTAAGCCTTCTTCTATTTTTGTATATATATATAAATATTGAAAAATCAGAGATACTTTTCCTAAAGTATTTCCAAAAATACCAAAAAAATAATAAAAGTTACAGCCTCGACTCGATCGAAAGAAAGGGCGTTGTAAACCAAATAAGTCTCCCAATATAACGAAAACGTAATTTAGTTGTTTATCGGACTATTTCAATTACTACAACCGAATAAGCGGGAAATACGGATAGCTTTGACATTAAATTGCAAGCTGAAGAGAGATCCATTCTTCTCTCCCGTCCCGTCGCGCGTGGTTTTGAAAGAAACGGTTTTCGATTAACGTTACATTTTAAGAAAAGAAAAACAAAAAAGTAAAAAGTTTTTGAGAAAAATAAAAAAATTAAAAAATAAATAAAAACAAAAAGATTTTCTTTTCTATTTTCTTTTTCTTTTTAATTTTCTTTTTGGTGTATGCACACCCGTTCTACTTCTGAGAATCTTACTTCTCCGCTCTCAAACCCCGAGCGGGTTTTACGACATACGAGTCGTGTTCATTTCCTCGACGACGAGGAGATGAACCATAACGAACAACACAACGGGCCCCCGCCGATGGGTGGTCCGCAGCACAATGTTGTCCCGCCGATGGGACAACAACCGGCATTTGATCCGCGTCCGATGGAAGAACAACTCCAATCACCATTTAACGGTGTGAGGAGGGCAATTGTGATTCCGGACATCAATGCCAACTTTGAAATTAATCACGGTTTGCTCAACTTAATCACGGGTATATCATTCCACGGGTTTGATAACGAAGACCCCTATGCACACATCCGAAATTTCACCGACATCGCTGAGACTATTAGGATGAATCAAGTCCCTCACGATGTGGTGAAATTGAAGTTGTTTCCTTTCTCCTTAAAAGGAGCAGCCCGGACTTGGCTGGAAAAGGAACCGCCGAACTCGATTCACACTTGGAATGACCTTGCTTCCAAGTTTGTGAATTATTTCTATCCTCCTTCTAAAACTTCTAACTTACGATCCCAAATCTTTCGGTTCCAACAAGCTTTTGATGAGTCGTTTAGTGAAGCTTGGGACCGATTCAAAGATTTGATGGAAAAATGTCCGAACCACGGGTTCACACCCCTTCAGCAGATTGACACTTTCTATAATGGGTTGAGTCACATTGACCAAGACTCACTCAACTCTGCTGCGGGTGGGAACTTGTTGGCGAGAAACACGAACGATGCCTTCATGATAATCGAGAACAAGGCTCGTGTGAGAATGTCAAGAAACAAAAATCAAGTGTCTAATAATGAGAAAAATAATGAAGAAATGAAAAATATGATATTGGCCTTAACAAAGAAAGTCGATGCTATGTCTATTGAGAAACCGAACCATCAAGTCAAAATGGTGAGTCACGGTTGTGAGACTTGTGGTGGTCCACACCCGTATTATGAGTGTCCGTCGACCGGCTCTTATGCTCAAGAGAACGTGTATGCTGCAAACATGGGTGGCACCGGCTACCCACCTCTTCAAGGAGATCGAAATCTTCTCAGCTACCGTTCGAGCCATTTTCATGGACCACCCGGGTTTAATCAACCAAATCAAGTGAATCAGAACAATAATGTGCAAAACCGTAATCATCAATTCAATCAAAATCAAAACCGGCAAAATCAAGGTTTTCAAAACCAAGTTGTAAACCAAAATCGGAATTTTCAGGGAAATCAAAACCAAGCCCCGCCTCAAGGGAACAATTTTCAAAATCATGGAAATTTTCAGAATAATCAAGGGAATTTTAACAATACAAATCTGAATCATGGCAACTTTCAAAACCGTGGGCAAAATTTTAATAATCAAAATCAAGCTGTTATTCCAAATCCGTCGCCCACGGAAGATTTGATTAAGCAATTGCTTCAAAACCAACAAGCTTTTATGACAAAACAAGAGGAAACAACAAGGTTGTTAGCTAATCAAATCAACGATCTTAACAAGCGTTTAAATGATCGACCCTCGGGCTCTGGAACGTTGCCGAGCAACACGATCGCTAACCCGAGGGGCGATGCCAAAGCGATCATTACGAGGAGTGGTGTTACTTACGATGGACCAACGGCTCCGACTACCTCTTCTTCTCTACCTCCCAAGGTGGTCGCCCGTGAACCCGAGGCGACAACGGATACAGAAATTCCTATTAATAATGGAAGGACCGAAGACATCCAACCTCCGGTGGTCCCGACGTCCAAAGGAAAGGAAAAAGTTGTTTATGAAAAAGATATGCCCGTTAAAACAAAATTGCCTTATCCGTCACGTTTAAACGAACAAAAGCACCGCGAGAAAGATAAAAACCAAATGGAGAAATTTTATCAAATATTTCAAGAATTGCATTTTGATATAAGTCTCGCGGATGCTATACTTTTGATGCCTAAATTTGCTTCGATGCTAAAAGGTCTTTTAAATAATAAGGAAAAGCTTTTTGAAATGTCGAGAACCCAAATGAACGAGAATTGCTCGGCGGTCCTTCTTAAAAAGCTGCCCGAAAAGCTTGAAGACCCCGGCAAGTTTCTTATACCGTGCAATTTTCCGGGTATGGTTCAATGCTTCGCCTTGGCCGATCTTGGTGCTAGCATTAACCTAATGCCATTGTCAATTTGGAAAAAGTTGTCTCTTCCTAACTTGACACCGACGCTTATGACCCTCGAGCTGGCCGACCGATCTACGTCTCGTCCCATGGGAATAGTCGAGGATATTTTTGTCAATGTTGGGAAATTCCATTTCCCTGCCGATTTTGTGGTTGTTGATTTCGATGCCGATCCACGGGTTCCTCTCATTCTCGGGAGAGGTTTCCTAAGGACCGGTCGTGCTTTAATTGATGTTTACGACGAGGAGATTACTTTACGTGTTGGAAACGAAGCCGTCACTTTTAACCTTGATCAAACCGCGAGATACTCCTCCGATTACGATGTTTCTTCCGTCAATCGAATCGATGTTATTGACGAAGCTACGGAGGAGTATGCTCAAGAAATTCTTGGTTTCACCGATAATGCTTTGAGTGGCAATCCCACTCCTTCTTTTGAACCGATCGTCTCCGATTCTTCCCCTTCCCTCACTCCGTTTGAGGGAAGTGATCTCGCTTGGGAAGAAATCAATGCTTGTCTTTCAAATGAATCATTTTCACCGGAAATTGATAATAATAACTTTGATCCGGAGGGGGACATTTCGTTAATTGAAAAACTTTTAAATGAAAACCCAATTGTTTCTCCCCCTCCGATGGACTTAAAAATGGCAGACGTAAAAGAAGTAAAGCCGTCTATTGAGAATCCTCCGGAGCTCGAGCTCAAGGATTTGCCTCCTCATCTCGAATACGCATACTTGGAAAAAAATGAAAAATTACCGGTTATAATATCAAAAGGCCTTAAAGATGAGGAGAAGACACGACTCTTAGATGTGCTTCGGAAGCATAAAGGTGCGATTGCTTAGCAAATATCCGACATTAAGGGAATCGACCCTCGATTTTGTACTCATAAAATTCTGCTTGATGATAATCACAAAGCTTCCGTCCAACAACAACGACGGGTTAACCCACTAATCCACGAAGTGATCAAAAAGGAAGTTATTAAACTCCTTGACGCTGGAATGATTTATCCGATCTCGGATAGTTCTTGGATTAGCCCGATTCATTGTGTTCCAAAGAAGGGCGGAATCACTGTTGTGAAAAATGACGATAATGAGCTTATACCGACTCGACTTGTGACTGGATGGAGAGTTTGTATCGACTACCGCAAGTTGAATGATGCGACACGTAAAGACCATTTCCCGCTTCCTTTTATGGACCAAATGCTCGAACGGTTAGCGGGAAATGAGTTCTATTGTTTCTTGGATGGCTTTTCTGGGTACTTTCAAATTCCCATTGATCCCCCGGATCAAGAAAAGACCACTTTTACTTGCCCGTATGGAACGTTTGCCTATCGGAGAATGCCCTTTGGCTTATGTAATGCTCCGGGCACGTTTCAACGGTGTATGATGGCTATTTTCTCGGATATGATCGAAAAAACCATGGAAGTGTTCATGGACGACTTCTCCGTCTACGGAAATTCTTTCGACTCCTGCCTCTCCCATTTAGAGAAAATGCTGATACGGTGTGAAAACACCAATTTGGTTCTAAATTGGGAGAAGAGCCACTTCATGGTTAAAGAGGGAATAGTCCTCGGCCATAAAATATCCAAATCTGGAATTGAGGTGGATCGGGCAAAAGTCAATGTTATTGCTAAATTACCACACCCGACGACCGTCAAAGGAATCCGAAGTTTCCTTGGTCATGCCGGCTTTTATCGACGTTTTATACAAGACTTTTCCAAAATAGCCCGGCCTCTGACCCACCTTTTAGAAAAAGATGCTCCGTTTATCTTCTCAAATGAATGCATCGAAGCATTTCATATTCTTAAAAAGAAGTTAACGGAGGCTCCCGTTTTGATTGCCCCCGATTGGGACTTGCCCTTCGAGCTAATGTGCGACGCTAGCGATTATGCCATTGGTGCAGTTCTGGGGCAACGTAAGAACAAGTATTTTCAGCCTATACACTATGCAAGCAAGACCATGAATGACGCCCAACATCATTATACAACTACCGAAAAGGAAATGTTAGCGGTTGTCTATGCTTTTGAGAAATTTAGGTCTTATTTGCTACTTAAAAAATGCATAGTGTATACGGATCATTCAGCCCTAAAATACTTAATGACTAAACAAGATGCGAAGCCACGTTTAATGCGGTGGGTTCTTTTGCTCCAAGAATTCAAAGTTGAAATTCGAGACAAAAAAGGAGCTGAGAATCTTGCTGCCGATCACCTTTCTAGACTTGAGAACCCCCATCAAAGTGTTCTCGAGAAAAAGGAAATTAACGATGCTTTTCCTCTCGAGACACTTGGGAGTGTGACCGAAATTGACCAAAGTACCCCATGGTTTGCCGATTTTGCGAATTACCATGCGGGGAATTTCATTAGGAAAGGGATGTCGTCCCAACAAAAGAAAAAATTCTTTAAAGATGTCCAACATTATTTTTGGGACGACCCCTATTTATTCAAAGTCTGTGCGGATCAAGTGATCCGGCGGTGTGTTCACGGTACGGAAGCCGTTGAAATTCTTAAGGCATGCCATAGTGGACCCACGGGGGGACATCATGGTGCCAATTTCACCGCAAAGAAAGTGTTCGATTCCGGCTTCTATTGGCCGACGATATATCGGGATGCCCATGAATTGGTGAAAACATGTGATTCTTGCCAACGTCAAGGGAAAATCTCTCAAAAAGATGAAATGCCGCAAAATGCGATTCAAGTTTGTGAGATTTTTGACGTTTGGGGCATCGATTTCATGGGGCCATTCCCGTCGTCTAGGGGTAACAAATATATTCTCGTGGCCGTCGATTATTTATCAAAATGGGTAGAAGCGAAGGCGCTCCCCACCAATGACGCCCGAGTTGTTGTTAAGTTTTTGAAAAATCTCTTTGCCCGATTTGGCACACCTCGAGCCATCATAAGTGATCGTGGGACCCATTTTTGCAATGACCAATTCGCTAAAGTTATGCTTAAATATGGTGTCACACATCGTCTTTCCACGGCTTATCATCCACAAACGAGTGGTCAAGTGGAGGTGTCCAATCGTGGCCTCAAAAGGATATTAGAAAGGACCGTAGGTGAGCACCGTGCCTCTTGGGCCGACAAATTAGACGATGCTTTATGGGCTTTCCGGACCGCTTACAAAACCCCAATCGGGTGTACTCCATATAAGTTGGTTTACGGGAAAGCTTGTCATTTGCCCATCGAACTTGAGCACAAGGCCTACTGGGCCTTAAAACATGCAAATTTTGACTTAAAAACCGCGGGTGATCACCGAAAAGTTCAATTGAATGAGTTAGTCGAGCTCCGTGATCAAGCTTACGAGAATTCTTTGATTTATAAAGAGAAAACAAAAAGACTTCATGATGCCAAGATCAAAGACCGCGTGTTCAACGTTGGTGATCAAGTGCTTCTTTTTAATTCTCGGTTAAAGATTTTCTCGGGTAAGCTTAAAACCCGTTGGTCTGGACCATTCACCATAACACAAGTATTCCCTTATGGAACTATTGAGTTGGCTCAACTTGATGGGCCCAACTTTAAGGTGAATGGTCACCGTTTGAAACACTATTTCGGAGGGGACGTACCAACCATGGTAGTCCCGGATCTCCAAACTTTCCCCAAGGACGAATGAATTCGGGGATCGAGTCAAGCTACGTGACTCGGTAATCAAAAACAAAGCGCTTCGTGGGAGGCATCCCCATGCTTATCATTTCATCTTCTTATATTTCTAATTTCTAATAAATAACGTGAAGAGGGGGTACCTCTTCCAATCTCGTGTTTCGTGGTTGTTTGTGATGATTGTCCAGGATTGTCCCCGATTTATGATGACTCTCGTGCTCGTGGTTTTGTCTTTCTCTCCACTCGAGTCTCATTCATCGTCGCTTATGGAAATCCTATATCCGAAAATCTTATCGACTAACGTTTTCTTTGGCATACTTAATAAACGGCCCTAGATTTATGTTAGGATTACCTTTGCCCGTAAAACATTGAGGACAATGTTTCATTCTAGTCCGGGGGGGTGAATCTTCGATTCGATTTTGACCTTGCATTTTTCACATGTCGTGTACTCTTGCAACTCCGTTTTCCACAAAAAATGAAAAAAATTTAAAAATTTGAATTCGATTCGATTTTGACCTTGCATTTTTCACATGTCGTGTACTCTTGCAACTCCGTTTTCCACAAAAAATGAAAAAAATTTAAAAATTTGAAAATTTTCAAAAAAGTGAATGAAAAAGTCATGAAAAAGCACAAAAATATGAGAAAAAGTTGAAAAAGTTGTGCAAAAATATAATAGAAGTATGAATAAGTGTTTTGACACCTTGTTGACTTTCTTGCTGGCGAGAGTAGGAATAAATATTTTGACTTGACCGGGCGTGTTGAGCCCTAGCTTGTTCCCTTAACCAAAAATAATCATATAAGTTTGTGCTAGCCTTGTACACTAGGAGCTACTCTTTTGTCGGCTCCCGTACTTGGCTTTATACATGCACAACTTGAAAAGCTTTCGCTAGTCTTTTACATTAGGAGCTACAAAACGCGAATTCTTTCCAAGAGTTTGCAAGCTCCCGTTTTTGACTTTATATATGCGTGGCTGATTATTGGCTAAGCATCTGCTAATCTCATTATTTGAGGTCTTAAATTTGCAGAGAACGAGAAATGATAGAGTTTATTTATAAGTTTAATGCTAAACGTGGAGTAGTGGTTCTCTTTAGAGCTCATAGGAGGTACTCGTGGCTTTTTACTCCCATCAGATACGTCACACATATATAATAGATGTTCCAGGTTAATTAGTGATATTTAGGTTTGAATAATACTTAGTTATTTGTTTTCTTAAGAGAATTTTTGCTTTAGAAGTTGGGTACATATCAAGGAACACCAAAAATAAGAGCCAAAAAGTGAAAAATCAAAAATCAAAAGTTGATTATGCATGTGGTTTTGGAGCTACCCTATAAGCTTCCATCGATGTTGAGAAAAAAGTCAAGAAAAGAAAACAAAAAAAAAAAAGAGTGAAAAATATGAGAAAAGTGAAAAAAAGTGAGAAATGAAAAATATGATAGTTGTAGTATTGTTGAATAAGAGTTATGTATGTATCAATAAGTTGTTGGCGCGTGAGGTGCATGTGATACGCGATTAGTAATCAGTCACATGAGGTGCACGTGATCGTACTCCGCAACTTATATTTCTGATATTGTATGTACCCCAAATTCCTTGATGTGGACCGAATTTCTATTGCAGTGGTTCTTAAGAGAAAATGAGTAACTATTTATCGTTTTAACTTAGGTGTCACTATCGGACTAAAAATTATTGAAACGAGAAAATATGAAGCGATTCATTTCTCAACAAAAATAAAATAATGAGATACAAAAACCTAGGACATGGGAGTAAGGAGTATCTACGAGTAACTGTTATGAGTAGTGTTAGCATTAAATTTGTAGATAAGCTGTGATCTCGTTTTTACGCTTAGTTTGGGAGCTCGTGAAAAATCAAGGATGACGATTTTTATCCGTATGGTCACTTCTTAAATAGAAGTGTTTCTACTCGTAGACCCTAAAAATTATTGCAAAAATAATGAAAGTTCAACAAACCGTCACAATTATGAAGTGTGAAAAGTCCAAAAATAGAATAAAGTGGAATAAAGAAAATAAATTTTGGAAAACGGAGCGTTTGCGGGAATAAATGATTTCGTAAGCTCTTTTGAACCTCTTTGCTACTTTACAAAGTTAGTAGAAAGAATTATAAAATTATTTATCTCGCGAGCGTGAATTGATCACATTGCGTGAGGACACGGCAATACTTTAGTCCGGGGGATTTTGGTGAGTGCTTATTCACTCACCTTTTCTTAGCTTAAATTGGACCAAATAAACCAAAAACTAACCAATAATGCCAAAGAAAGTGTGTTTTTGTGTTTGTGAATGTGCAGGAACGGATATTTAAGAAAAGACGAAAAATCACGAGAAAACGACGAAAACGAGCACGAGATTTGGAAAAGTGAATAGAGCCGAAGCCGGGGAAGCTAGTGGTCTTAGTGAAGTTTTTATGGTCATGTGAAGTCCTCATAAGTTCAAGTATTCCATAAGTGACCCGGGAATGAAGTTTGAAGGAGTGACACTTTTAGTCCCTCAACTCTCATGAATTACAAATTTGGTCCTTATGAAGAAACTTTGGAAGTTTGGCAACTCAGGCCCTCCAAGTATTCAAGAAATATCACAATGAGCCCTTGGAATTATTTTTTTTGTGAAGATGGCAGAAAAGGTCCTCCTATTTTCAGAATGTACAACAAAGATCCCTTGGTTTGCAACAATACTACAAACCGGATCCCATCTTTAAACCAAATAATAATAACAAAAACAGCCCACAAGGCCCACTCAAAACACAAGCCCACCTCACCTCTCTTTATTACTAACCCGATCCAAAACCCATCCTATACCCGGCCCACACTTCAAATTATAATAAAAAAAAAAATCACAC
This sequence comes from Artemisia argyi, assembly GCA_030686995.1. Classification (NCBI taxonomy): domain Eukaryota; kingdom Viridiplantae; phylum Streptophyta; class Magnoliopsida; order Asterales; family Asteraceae; genus Artemisia; species Artemisia argyi. Next base: position 17,090,827 of record CM060688.1, on the reverse strand, counting down.
ACACCGCCCTTTTACTGTGTGTCTTCCTTCCCCGTTTTACCTCGTACCCAACATTTATTACCCGTACCCATCCAAAATCATTACCTCGTACTAAGAATCCTTCCAGAACCATCTGACAACGTGTCAGATGGTGTCAATACCTCCACCATGGCTAAATGAAGACCTCTGATTGGGCGTTGATACGTGGATACAAGATAAACCTTATCACTAAGGTGGGATGACTCAGACATGAGTGGGATTAAAGATTTGTGGCTCTAATTGATCTTCTGGATCCTTCTAAACCCTAGGCCTCACCTCTTGGTGCTCCCCTATATAAACCCCCCTCCTGATTCACGTTTGGTAGTAGGTTTTTAATTAGAGTTACTCTGTCAAATTTTAGTTAGCCTATGTAATTTAGTATAGCTCATGTAATCTTTCCTTTTTAAAGTTTAATGAAAGTTCTAATTTTTCTTTGAATTCAGCTTACTGCTTTCCTTTTCATTGCTTATTTCTGCTTCTATTAAGCTTCTTTTTCTGTCAAATGCTATTTAAAGTTGTTACTTTTATATAGTCTATATAGTTTATAATCATTTACAAAAAAAAAAGATAAAAAGAAAAAAAAAATCAGAAAATAAAAAATAAAAAAATAAAAAATATATATATATATTAGTATAGCAGCTCATCATAGAGCTTATTTTCTCTTTTTCAATATCCACTTAAGCTTTTTAGCTTATTAGTGGATATGGTTTAGTCTTTTGATCACAAGTCAGTCCAAGTTAAAGAATTTTGGTTCCAAAATTGATGCTGAGGTGTTAATGGTATGCTGAGACAGATCCAATAGAACTCAGCCTATCACAAAGATAGGCTAGCTCAGTGAACCCCCTCTATTTTGAGCTGAGGGGGAGGCTAGTTTGTAAGTCCATTCTTATTTCCATTTTTAGACAGTTAAATAGAAATAATTTAGTGATATTGCTTATTGTTGTTTCTAGTTGTTTAATTCTTAGTTAATTAGCTTTAATATTTGTTATATTATATGCTTGGTATGATCTGTGTTTGAATTTGGTAGGATATGAGCTATAATCTAGTTTTTTCTAGTTTAGATAATCTGTAAGGGGGTGTTTGGATTAATGGTTTATGCTGAGTATTGATTGTTTATGGTAGCTAAAACTGGTTCATACAGTCTACTATAGATACTAATAGGTTAAATAAGTCATAATAATAATAGGTTGTTTAATAAAAAAGGTCAAAATAAGTTTCATCATAGCTTAACTGTTAGCATATTAGTAATACAGTTAGTAAATCAGTTAGTATAGCTACAACTTAGTTCAAAATAGCTTAATTCATCTTCACAATAGCTTATTAGTTAATATACGAGTAGTAATCAGTGATCATAATTGGAATTAGTCAAACTCATTTTGCAAATAAAAAGTCAACTGTGCAGCTTTGCCTGTGTTGTTCACTGCTGATCTAGGCACTAATTGGAGTTCAATTGGGGTGTTAAAATTGGGGCTTTTGTGTTTTTTATACTCTCTGCTGGGTGGACTTTAAGTCACCACCTTAACTTTTCAAATTTAAGCTTGTTGGAGTGCTTAAAATTAAGCCCAAAGTAGGGGGCTGAGCCTGAATTTTCTGTCTTATATATATTAGCAGCCTTTGTGTTTGTCAGTGCTTCTGAGCTTCAAATGGATTACTTCTTGTTCTTTTAAGCTCACTTAAGTGTAAAAAGTAATTGGTGAAGAGTTGGTTCACACTTGGTCAAAAGTGCTTATTAATAAGCACTTAAATAAGCTGTTTTTAAGCTAATAAGCACTTGCAGTGCTTATTTTTCAATTTTTCTATTTTTCCTAAACTTAGAATATAATTTTAGATTTTCCCAGAAATTTTCATATTTTTCTGAGCTATTTTGCTATTTTTCTTAATTAGTTTTCATTTTTAATCATTATTTAATACTTTTTAATTAATAGAAAATCCAAAAAAATCAGAAAAACCCCAGAAAAATCCAAAAATATTTTAGAAAATAGTTTTAAATTATTTTAGAATTTTAGAAATTAAATTTGCATTTTTCTCACTTTATTTGCATTTTCTTTTAAATTTTTAAATAGTTAAATTAATGTTTAATTCATAAAAATTAATTAAAAAGTCAAAAAATATTTTTCTTTTTCTTAAAATTTTCTTTAATCATTTTTAACTTTTTAAAATTAATTTGAAGTCCGTAGGATTAGTGTAGCTTAAAACTCGCGTTTTATTTCACGCGTTACATTTAAATAATCGCGCGTGCATTCCCGTTTTTGCGTTTTAGACTTTGGTGCATTACTTGCTTGTACTCTTTGCATAATTCCTAATTGTTAGTTGATACTTGAATTATTTGATCACTATTTGCCTTTTTCACCACTTTTCAAATCACGATTACACGGATCAATATTCTTGATTCCATTCACACCTTCACTGGGAAACGACTCGGGTGATTCGTATTTCTTGCGGATCACTTCGATACTATACTACTATTATATATAATTGGTTTGCACGAATCAATTTTTGGCGCCGCCGCCGGGGAAGGCTTGAAGTGAATTTTGAAATATTGTTTTGAAAAATCGTGTTTTGTTAAGCCTTCTTCTATTTTTGTATATATATATAAATATTGAAAAATCAGAGATACTTTTCCTAAAGTATTTCCAAAAATACCAAAAAAATAATAAAAGTTACAGCCTCGACTCGATCGAAAGAAAGGGCGTTGTAAACCAAATAAGTCTCCCAATATAACGAAAACGTAATTTAGTTGTTTATCGGACTATTTCAATTACTACAACCGAATAAGCGGGAAATACGGATAGCTTTGACATTAAATTGCAAGCTGAAGAGAGATCCATTCTTCTCTCCCGTCCCGTCGCGCGTGGTTTTGAAAGAAACGGTTTTCGATTAACGTTACATTTTAAGAAAAGAAAAACAAAAAAGTAAAAAGTTTTTGAGAAAAATAAAAAAATTAAAAAATAAATAAAAACAAAAAGATTTTCTTTTCTATTTTCTTTTTCTTTTTAATTTTCTTTTTGGTGTATGCACACCCGTTCTACTTCTGAGAATCTTACTTCTCCGCTCTCAAACCCCGAGCGGGTTTTACGACATACGAGTCGTGTTCATTTCCTCGACGACGAGGAGATGAACCATAACGAACAACACAACGGGCCCCCGCCGATGGGTGGTCCGCAGCACAATGTTGTCCCGCCGATGGGACAACAACCGGCATTTGATCCGCGTCCGATGGAAGAACAACTCCAATCACCATTTAACGGTGTGAGGAGGGCAATTGTGATTCCGGACATCAATGCCAACTTTGAAATTAATCACGGTTTGCTCAACTTAATCACGGGTATATCATTCCACGGGTTTGATAACGAAGACCCCTATGCACACATCCGAAATTTCACCGACATCGCTGAGACTATTAGGATGAATCAAGTCCCTCACGATGTGGTGAAATTGAAGTTGTTTCCTTTCTCCTTAAAAGGAGCAGCCCGGACTTGGCTGGAAAAGGAACCGCCGAACTCGATTCACACTTGGAATGACCTTGCTTCCAAGTTTGTGAATTATTTCTATCCTCCTTCTAAAACTTCTAACTTACGATCCCAAATCTTTCGGTTCCAACAAGCTTTTGATGAGTCGTTTAGTGAAGCTTGGGACCGATTCAAAGATTTGATGGAAAAATGTCCGAACCACGGGTTCACACCCCTTCAGCAGATTGACACTTTCTATAATGGGTTGAGTCACATTGACCAAGACTCACTCAACTCTGCTGCGGGTGGGAACTTGTTGGCGAGAAACACGAACGATGCCTTCATGATAATCGAGAACAAGGCTCGTGTGAGAATGTCAAGAAACAAAAATCAAGTGTCTAATAATGAGAAAAATAATGAAGAAATGAAAAATATGATATTGGCCTTAACAAAGAAAGTCGATGCTATGTCTATTGAGAAACCGAACCATCAAGTCAAAATGGTGAGTCACGGTTGTGAGACTTGTGGTGGTCCACACCCGTATTATGAGTGTCCGTCGACCGGCTCTTATGCTCAAGAGAACGTGTATGCTGCAAACATGGGTGGCACCGGCTACCCACCTCTTCAAGGAGATCGAAATCTTCTCAGCTACCGTTCGAGCCATTTTCATGGACCACCCGGGTTTAATCAACCAAATCAAGTGAATCAGAACAATAATGTGCAAAACCGTAATCATCAATTCAATCAAAATCAAAACCGGCAAAATCAAGGTTTTCAAAACCAAGTTGTAAACCAAAATCGGAATTTTCAGGGAAATCAAAACCAAGCCCCGCCTCAAGGGAACAATTTTCAAAATCATGGAAATTTTCAGAATAATCAAGGGAATTTTAACAATACAAATCTGAATCATGGCAACTTTCAAAACCGTGGGCAAAATTTTAATAATCAAAATCAAGCTGTTATTCCAAATCCGTCGCCCACGGAAGATTTGATTAAGCAATTGCTTCAAAACCAACAAGCTTTTATGACAAAACAAGAGGAAACAACAAGGTTGTTAGCTAATCAAATCAACGATCTTAACAAGCGTTTAAATGATCGACCCTCGGGCTCTGGAACGTTGCCGAGCAACACGATCGCTAACCCGAGGGGCGATGCCAAAGCGATCATTACGAGGAGTGGTGTTACTTACGATGGACCAACGGCTCCGACTACCTCTTCTTCTCTACCTCCCAAGGTGGTCGCCCGTGAACCCGAGGCGACAACGGATACAGAAATTCCTATTAATAATGGAAGGACCGAAGACATCCAACCTCCGGTGGTCCCGACGTCCAAAGGAAAGGAAAAAGTTGTTTATGAAAAAGATATGCCCGTTAAAACAAAATTGCCTTATCCGTCACGTTTAAACGAACAAAAGCACCGCGAGAAAGATAAAAACCAAATGGAGAAATTTTATCAAATCTTTCAAGAATTGCATTTTGATATAAGTCTCGCGGATGCTATACTTTTGATGCCTAAATTTGCTTCGATGCTAAAAGGTCTTTTAAATAATAAGGAAAAGCTTTTTGAAATGTCGAGAACCCAAATGAACGAGAATTGCTCGGCGGTCCTTCTTAAAAAGCTGCCCGAAAAGCTTGAAGACCCCGGCAAGTTTCTTATACCGTGCAATTTTCCGGGTATGGTTCAATGCTTCGCCTTGGCCGATCTTGGTGCTAGCATTAACCTAATGCCATTGTCAATTTGGAAAAAGTTGTCTCTTCCTAACTTGACACCGACGCTTATGACCCTCGAGCTGGCCGACCGATCTACGTCTCGTCCCATGGGAATAGTCGAGGATATTTTTGTCAATGTTGGGAAATTCCATTTCCCTGCCGATTTTGTGGTTGTTGATTTCGATGCCGATCCACGGGTTCCTCTCATTCTCGGGAGAGGTTTCCTAAGGACCGGTCGTGCTTTAATTGATGTTTACGACGAGGAGATTACTTTACGTGTTGGAAACGAAGCCGTCACTTTTAACCTTGATCAAACCGCGAGATACTCCTCCGATTACGATGTTTCTTCCGTCAATCGAATCGATGTTATTGACGAAGCTACGGAGGAGTATGCTCAAGAAATTCTTGGTTTCACCGATAATGCTTTGAGTGGCAATCCCACTCCTTCTTTTGAACCGATCGTCTCCGATTCTTCCCCTTCCCTCACTCCGTTTGAGGGAAGTGATCTCGCTTGGGAAGAAATCAATGCTTGTCTTTCAAATGAATCATTTTCACCGGAAATTGATAATAATAACTTTGATCCGGAGGGGGACATTTCGTTAATTGAAAAACTTTTAAATGAAAACCCAATTGTTTCTCCCCCTCCGATGGACTTAAAAATGGCAGACGTAAAAGAAGTAAAGCCGTCTATTGAGAATCCTCCGGAGCTCGAGCTCAAGGATTTGCCTCCTCATCTCGAATACGCATACTTGGAAAAAAATGAAAAATTACCGGTTATAATATCAAAAGGCCTTAAAGATGAGGAGAAGACACGACTCTTAGATGTGCTTCGGAAGCATAAAGGTGCGATTGCTTAGCAAATATCCGACATTAAGGGAATCGACCCTCGATTTTGTACTCATAAAATTCTGCTTGATGATAATCACAAAGCTTCCGTCCAACAACAACGACGGGTTAACCCACTAATCCACGAAGTGATCAAAAAGGAAGTTATTAAACTCCTTGACGCTGGAATGATTTATCCGATCTCGGATAGTTCTTGGATTAGCCCGATTCATTGTGTTCCAAAGAAGGGCGGAATCACTGTTGTGAAAAATGACGATAATGAGCTTATACCGACTCGACTTGTGACTGGATGGAGAGTTTGTATCGACTACCGCAAGTTGAATGATGCGACACGTAAAGACCATTTCCCGCTTCCTTTTATGGACCAAATGCTCGAACGGTTAGCGGGAAATGAGTTCTATTGTTTCTTGGATGGCTTTTCTGGGTACTTTCAAATTCCCATTGATCCCCCGGATCAAGAAAAGACCACTTTTACTTGCCCGTATGGAACGTTTGCCTATCGGAGAATGCCCTTTGGCTTATGTAATGCTCCGGGCACGTTTCAACGGTGTATGATGGCTATTTTCTCGGATATGATCGAAAAAACCATGGAAGTGTTCATGGACGACTTCTCCGTCTACGGAAATTCTTTCGACTCCTGCCTCTCCCATTTAGAGAAAATGCTGATACGGTGTGAAAACACCAATTTGGTTCTAAATTGGGAGAAGAGCCACTTCATGGTTAAAGAGGGAATAGTCCTCGGCCATAAAATATCCAAATCTGGAATTGAGGTGGATCGGGCAAAAGTCAATGTTATTGCTAAATTACCACACCCGACGACCGTCAAAGGAATCCGAAGTTTCCTTGGTCATGCCGGCTTTTATCGACGTTTTATACAAGACTTTTCCAAAATAGCCCGGCCTCTGACCCACCTTTTAGAAAAAGATGCTCCGTTTATCTTCTCAAATGAATGCATCGAAGCATTTCATATTCTTAAAAAGAAGTTAACGGAGGCTCCCGTTTTGATTGCCCCCGATTGGGACTTGCCCTTCGAGCTAATGTGCGACGCTAGCGATTATGCCATTGGTGCAGTTCTGGGGCAACGTAAGAACAAGTATTTTCAGCCTATACACTATGCAAGCAAGACCATGAATGACGCCCAACATCATTATACAACTACCGAAAAGGAAATGTTAGCGGTTGTCTATGCTTTTGAGAAATTTAGGTCTTATTTGCTACTTAAAAAATGCATAGTGTATACGGATCATTCAGCCCTAAAATACTTAATGACTAAACAAGATGCGAAGCCACGTTTAATGCGGTGGGTTCTTTTGCTCCAAGAATTCAAAGTTGAAATTCGAGACAAAAAAGGAGCTGAGAATCTTGCTGCCGATCACCTTTCTAGACTTGAGAACCCCCATCAAAGTGTTCTCGAGAAAAAGGAAATTAACGATGCTTTTCCTCTCGAGACACTTGGGAGTGTGACCGAAATTGACCAAAGTACCCCATGGTTTGCCGATTTTGCGAATTACCATGCGGGGAATTTCATTAGGAAAGGGATGTCGTCCCAACAAAAGAAAAAATTCTTTAAAGATGTCCAACATTATTTTTGGGACGACCCCTATTTATTCAAAGTCTGTGCGGATCAAGTGATCCGGCGGTGTGTTCACGGTACGGAAGCCGTTGAAATTCTTAAGGCATGCCATAGTGGACCCACGGGGGGACATCATGGTGCCAATTTCACCGCAAAGAAAGTGTTCGATTCCGGCTTCTATTGGCCGACGATATATCGGGATGCCCATGAATTGGTGAAAACATGTGATTCTTGCCAACGTCAAGGGAAAATCTCTCAAAAAGATGAAATGCCGCAAAATGCGATTCAAGTTTGTGAGATTTTTGACGTTTGGGGCATCGATTTCATGGGGCCATTCCCGTCGTCTAGGGGTAACAAATATATTCTCGTGGCCGTCGATTATTTATCAAAATGGGTAGAAGCGAAGGCGCTCCCCACCAATGACGCCCGAGTTGTTGTTAAGTTTTTGAAAAATCTCTTTGCCCGATTTGGCACACCTCGAGCCATCATAAGTGATCGTGGGACCCATTTTTGCAATGACCAATTCGCTAAAGTTATGCTTAAATATGGTGTCACACATCGTCTTTCCACGGCTTATCATCCACAAACGAGTGGTCAAGTGGAGGTGTCCAATCGTGGCCTCAAAAGGATATTAGAAAGGACCGTAGGTGAGCACCGTGCCTCTTGGGCCGACAAATTAGACGATGCTTTATGGGCTTTCCGGACCGCTTACAAAACCCCAATCGGGTGTACTCCATATAAGTTGGTTTACGGGAAAGCTTGTCATTTGCCCATCGAACTTGAGCACAAGGCCTACTGGGCCTTAAAACATGCAAATTTTGACTTAAAAACCGCGGGTGATCACCGAAAAGTTCAATTGAATGAGTTAGTCGAGCTCCGTGATCAAGCTTACGAGAATTCTTTGATTTATAAAGAGAAAACAAAAAGACTTCATGATGCCAAGATCAAAGACCGCGTGTTCAACGTTGGTGATCCAAGACGAAAAATCACGAGAAAACGACGAAAACGAGCACGAGATTTGGAAAAGTGAATAGAGCCGAAGCCGGGGAAGCTAGTGGTCTTAGTGAAGTTTTTATGGTCATGTGAAGTCCTCATAAGTTCAAGTATTCCATAAGTGACCCGGGAATGAAGTTTGAAGGAGTGACACTTTTAGTCCCTCAACTCTCATGAATTACAAATTTGGTCCTTATGAAGAAACTTTGGAAGTTTGGCAACTCAGGCCCTCCAAGTATTCAAGAAATATCACAATGAGCCCTTGGAATTATTTTTTTTGTGAAGATGGCAGAAAAGGTCCTCCTATTTTCAGAATGTACAACAAAGATCCCTTGGTTTGCAACAATACTACAAACCGGATCCCATCTTTAAACCAAATAATAATAACAAAAACAGCCCACAAGGCCCACTCAAAACACAAGCCCACCTCACCTCTCTTTATTACTAACCCGATCCAAAACCCATCCTATACCCGGCCCACACTTCAAATTATAATAAAAAAAAAATCACACACACCGCCCTTTTACTGTGTGTCTTCCTTCCCCGTTTTACCTCGTACCCAACATTTATTACCCGTACCCATCCAAAATCATTACCTCGTACTAAGAATCCTTCCAGAACCATCTGACAACGTGTCAGATGGTGTCAATACCTCCACCATGGCTAAATGAAGACCTCTGATTGGGCGTTGATACGTGGATACAAGATAAACCTTATCACTAAGGTGGGATGACTCAGACATGAGTGGGATTAAAGATTTGTGGCTCTAATTGATCTTCTGGATCCTTCTAAACCCTAGGCCTCACCTCTTGGTGCTCCCCTATATAAACCCCCTCCTGATTCACGTTTGGTAGTAGGTTTTTAATTAGAGTTACTCTGTCAAATTTTAGTTAGCCTATGTAATTTAGTATAGCTCATGTAATCTTTCCTTTTTAAAGTTTAATGAAAGTTCTAATTTTTCTTTGAATTCAGCTTACTGCTTTCCTTTTCATTGCTTATTTCTGCTTCTATTAAGCTTCTTTTTCTGTCAAATGCCATTTAAAGTTGTTACTTTTATATAGTCTATATAGTTTATAATCATTTACAAAAAAAAAGATAAAAAGAAAAAAAAAATCAGAAAATAAAAAATAAAAAAATAAAAAATATATATATATATTAGTATAGGAGCTCATCATAGAGCTTATTTTCTCTTTTTCAATATCCACTTAAGCTTTTTAGCTTATTAGTGGATATGGTTTAGTCTTTTGATCACAAGTCAGTCCAAGTTAAAGAATTTTGGTTCCAAAATTGATGCTGAGGTGTTAATGGTATGCTGAGACAGATCCAATAGAACTCAGCCTATCACAAAGATAGGCTAGCTCAGTGAACCCCCTCTATTTTGAGCTGAGGGGGAGGCTAGTTTGTAAGTCCATTCTTATTTCCATTTTTAGACAGTTAAATAGAAATAATTTAGTGATATTGCTTATTGTTGTTTCTAGTTGTTTAATTCTTAGTTAATTAGCTTTAATATTTGTTATATTATATGCTTGGTATGATCTGTGTTTGAATTTGGTAGGATATGAGCTATAATCTAGTTTTTTCTAGTTTAGATAATCTGTAAGGGGGTGTTTGGATTAATGGTTTATGCTGAGTATTGATTGTTTATGGTAGCTAAAACTGGTTCATACAATCTACTATAGATACTAATAGGTTAAATAAGTCATAATAATAATAGGTTGTTTAATAAAAAAGGTCAAAATAAGTTTCATCATAGCTTAACTGTTAGCATATTAGTAATACAGTTAGTAAATCAGTTAGTATAGCTACAACTTAGTTCAAAATAGCTTAATTCATCTTCACAATAGCTTATTAGTTAATATACGAGTAGTAATCAGTGATCATAATTGGAATTAGTCAAACTCATTTTGCAAATAAAAAGTCAACTGTGCAGCTTTGCCTGTGTTGTTCACTGCTGATCTAGGCACTAATTGGAGTTCAATTGGGGTGTTAAAATTGGGGCTTTTGTGTTTTTTATACTCTCTGCTGGGTGGACTTTAAGTCACCACCTTAACTTTTCAAATTTAAGCTTGTTGGAGTGCTTAAAATTAAGCCCAAAGTAGGGGGCTGAGCCTGAATTTTCTGTCTTATATATATTAGCAGCCTTTGTGTTTGTCAGTGCTTCTGAGCTTCAAATGGATTACTTCTTGTTCTTTTAAGCTCACTTAAGTGTAAAAAGTAATTGGTGAAGAGTTGGTTCACACTTGGTCAAAAGTGCTTATTAATAAGCACTTAAATAAGCTGTTTTTAAGCTAATAAGCACTTGCAGTGCTTATTTTTCAATTTTTCTATTTTTCCTAAACTTAGAATATAATTTTAGATTTTCCCAGAAATTTTCATATTTTTCTGAGCTATTTTGCTTATTTTCTTAATTAGTTTTCATTTTTAATCATTATTTAATACTTTTTAATTAATAGAAAATCCAAAAAAATCAGAAAAACCCCAGAAAAATCCAAAAATATTTTAGAAAATAGTTTTAAATTATTTTAGAATTTTAGAAATTAAATTTGCATTTTTCTCACTTTATTTGCATTTTCTTTTAAATTTTTAAATAGTTAAATTAATGTTTAATTCATAAAAATTAATTAAAAAGTCAAAAAAATATTTTTCTTTTTCTTAAAATTTTCTTTAATCATTTTTAACTTTTTAAAATTAATTTGAAGTCCGTAGGATTAGTGTAGCTTAAAACTCGCGTTTTATTTCGCGCGTTACATTTAAATAATCGCGCGTGCATTCCCGTTTTTGCGTTTTAGACTTTGGTGCATTACTTGCTTGTACTCTTTGCATAATTCCTAATTGTTAGTTGATACTTGAATTATTTGATCACTATTTGCCTTTTTCACCACTTTTCAAATCACGATTACACGGATCAATATTCTTGATTCTATTCACACCTTCACTGGGAAACGACTCGGGTGATTCGTATTTCTTGCGGATCACTTCGATACTATACTACTATTATATATAATTGGTTTGCACGAATCAATAATTTCTCATGATTTACTTAATGACAAAATCCATAAAGTAACATCATGTAGTTGGGATAAGTCCTATATTCAGTATCATCGAATATCATCTGAAATGGCATGACTACGCATCAATATACTTTAAGTATATTATACCAACCTTCAGATTTGTCTTAATTTAATAATATTCTCATATTATTAACTGACAACGGACAATTTAGAATAACATTTATTCATGGATTAAACATACAAATACAGGATACAATTTATTATAAATTAAACATACCATGTATTTAAATTTATTTTAATAATTGTTTAACATCCCTTATCCAAATACTAAATAGATCAATGCATGATAACTCTTGTTGATGAATTATGTCTCAAGCAATGACATTCATACTTGTTGACAAGGCATAAATCATCCAACTTTGATCTATCGGAATTTTAAGAATACTTATTTCAAGAATTCAACTATTGAAATTCTTATATGTGCATAGTCAACTATTTTGATAATGCCATATTTCATAAAAATGTGAGACATCCTTAACCACTCATTTATGATAATTAAACTTCCAAACATTTTAAAGTTTAAAGTATTCTTATTCTCTTAATGTATAATGCAACTTTTGCTTTTTGTAAGCACAACTAGTACATATAGCAAAGAAAGAAATCCTTACCATAACTAGTATTGAGTGTCATCTCAATTTCAATAACATCATTGTATGCAACAACAATATGTTATTAAAACTTCCCGTAAACCTTAATATCTATTATGTAATGTTTGATGCCCTTCAAACTATCAAGTTTGTTGGCTATGACAATTTTCACAACACTTGAAAAATTGTTCATCTATAGAATTTGGAAGCTATTCCAGATTTAGGATGTGATTCTATAATCAAACATATTCATTTAGAATATTACACAAGTTATCTAATAACTTTTAATTAGATATTAATATTGCCAAATCATCTTGTAATCAAGCATGATAAAACAAAACATGATGTTCATGAAAGATCTTTGAGTCATACGTAGATTTTATTCATGTCATTCATATCCATTTAGACTTTCTAAATAATATATCATGTTATATTATATTCATTTACCGCACATGTTTCTTAAATAATAAACATTCATTCCAAGGTTGTATGTTTTATTTTTTAAATCTTTCAAGTAAAGTTTCATTCCAAACTAAGAGTTAACTTTTAACTTATATGGAATGTTACTTTTATATGTTCCACAACATATATGATTTAAGAAATTAAACATAATACTCCCACTAGCTTTTAGGAATACTTAGAAATTATCTTATTTCAATTATAAATCAAAACATGAATTTAATAATTAAACATAAGAGTAATCTTTTAGATGCATGCATTTATCCATTCATGGATTATTGCACTTTGTACACTTCCAAAGATTTATTTGAATTCATAAACTCCTTTTGATTACTTATCGTCCTCGCTCAAGTAATCACTCAAGAAAGAGTTTTGATATTCCAATGTCAATTTCATAAATGTGACATCATAATCTTTATATATATATATTTAATGTATTTAGAAAAGAATATTTAATCACAGTTAATTGCTTAAGTATGATTAATAATCTTGTCATAAAACATGCATTAAATACGTACACAATATTGTCCATATGATTTCTATACAAAGATTTAAACCACAAGGGTTACTCTATCTTTGAAGAAACTCATCTTCATTTTATAGTCTAACTATTAAGATAAACCAAGTTTCTAAAATTGATTATCTTTATGGACAGCATCTTAATCATTCATATCATGTATACTTTACCCAATTTCATATTTGGAAATGTATCATAATGATTATCAGGTTTACAATAATCCTGTAAATCATAGCCCTCAGCATATTAATCAAATATCTGAGATATATTGCTATTCTATGAATGATAATTCCATCATCTTGAAATTTAACATTTAAATGTCAAACGATTATCATCTTGAGATTTAACATTCAAATGTCAAACTTCATCATGATATTTACTAGTGTATTTTAGAAGATTATGTATCTTATAATTTTATCTTTTAAAGATCAAAACTCCAACTTGCTTTTAGTAATTTAAAGACTATCTTTAAATACTTAGCAATTAAAGAAACAATACAATGTTTTCTTTTGGGATATTACAAATACTTATTGATAGTTCCTGACTTAACTTTGTTAATAACCTCTTCATAAGCAGTTAAACAAATTTAGAACTTCAATTTAAGACTTAATGTGATTCATCACATTCCATCATATGATAATGTCTTATTTATCTTCTATGTTGGAGTTTTATTAAATATGTCCAAGTCATACTCAACATTCTAACCTTGATATCTTTTTGAAGAAAAGAAGTCATAGTTATCTTTAATCAAACAATATAACAAGAGTTTGATTTTCCTAACTGAACATACCATAAACATTTGATATTTCATTAGTATTAATATTGTAAGACAATCTAACAATATTTAGGATAACCATATTCCTTTTGACTTGTCTATTTACCAACTAATTCATTTTAATGGTATAATAGTATTTTCAAGCCAATTACATGCTTTATAACACAAGTACTTTTTACAAAGTTACTTCATGTTCATGTTTTTACAAGAAAACATAAACTGTTATAATCCACTATACGTTATAAGTCATTTAACAATTTAATAACTTCATGTATATGTCTTAATTAAAAAACACAACAAGATAACGTCTTACTTTATTATAAGTCTTGTAACAATTAAAAGACTTTATGTTTATATCTTTACAATGAAACATAAACATTTTTAACTAAAGTAATTATGAACACCATCTTTTGGTTTCAATAGTAATTTCAAGTTAATATATTACTTCACAATAATGTAAACAACATTATTTTTTCATTTATTTATGTCATTCCAAGAACACATAAATATTCAGATTGAAGCAGCATTAGATTACTTTATTAATTTATGTCATTCCATTAATTCATAAATATACAAATTAAAGTAGTCTTGATATCATATTGACACATGTTCTAATAGGTATCTAATTTAAAAACTGCAAATTCTCATAGTTCAATTACATCAGTTGATCTGCTAGTAATGAAAATATGAAATTCACCTTGTTGTTGCAATCTAGTTAAGCTCTCACATAACATAAATTGTAACACCAAGTGTTTCTTGAATTATGTAACAACCCGCATTTTCAGGACATTTATCCTATTCACTATTCATCATTTACTATTCACTGGTCACTATTCATCATTTTACTATTCATCATTTTCGGAGTCAGTTTGTGATTCCGAGAAGCGTTCAAAAATTTTACTATTCATATGACACTATTCATTTCCGGAAGGAAATCACTATTCATGATTGCCGTTCATTTCATCGTAAATTGAGTTTACGGGTCTTCAAATTCGCGTAACCAATGTGGTTTAGATGTGAATTCATGCATCATTCATTAATGACATTTCATATAGACTGAAATAGTCTACACATTATCATCACATTAGTTACTACACGGATATGCATTATTTCTATATACTTATGCTTAATTTGTAATTAACGTTACCACTCAGTTTTTACTACGAACGTATACCCAATACTCCCGACTACGATCCTAATATATTTTCATACTCATTATAATAATATAAAATTTATATTATTAATTTACCCGGTGTTTTGAAACAATTTGCTATATTTTACGATATACGTTATTAATTTTGTCGGATTACAATATTTCAACACGACAATTATTTAAACACCCAATACTTATACAAAATGCATATTTGTAATTTTTATGACTTTATTATGTTTTATTTTGTTCCGCTAAAATTTATTTCTAGTTAACTTAATACCCAAAATAACTAAATAACACATTATTATACATATAATACAAGATATTTATCCAACAAAGAATTAATGCATCATACCCATTTTCCCCTTTCCCCCTTTTTACGCCAATCACCCCATCCGCATATGATATTTTTGACAAAATTTTCAATATCTTGTACTATGTATCATATATATTATTAAGAAAATGTAAATATTTTTATATAGATACTAAGTTACACATACAACACATTTTTACTAGCAAAAATTTACAAATACTCTCTCTTGCTCTCCATATATTCGGCCATTTCCAGAAACAACAAGAAGAAGAAATTCTTTCAAGCCCAAGTGATTTACAAGTCCCATTAGTCTTATATTTTAAGGTTTTGAAATATAAACCTCTAGTTTAATTAAGTATTTTGCTACAAAAACCTCTTCATCACCACAAGTAAGTTTGCTAAACAATTTTCTTACTCTTACAATGTTCATATTTATTCTATTTCATTTTCTAGTACAAAGCATGCAAGTATACATATGCATTTATGCCACTTACTATATGATTTTTCTACTTAATATGGACTAAAAATCAATAACTAGTGTTTTTATGTAATCTATCATTTTTGGTTAAGACTAGGAACCCATGACACCTTGAGAAGGTGTATGGTAGGATTAGAGTACTTGTGGAGTTGATTTGAAGTAGATTGGTTAAGCCTTGAACAAGTCTTGATTCTTAAAAATGAGTTTTAAACACTATATATATAGATCTGTCCATTTTTGTAAAACGTGGGAAACTCAGGGTCTAGGGTGTAATTTTGGAACAAAGATTTAGAAAATACATTCCGAGACGAAACTATGGCCGAAAACGGGGATAAAAACGAGTTAATAACGAAGGAGATATGATTTTCCGAATATTAACAACGAAAAATACTTTCAAATATAGGTTCTGTCCCAAATCGCCGATTTCAGAAAACTCAGTGGTTTCCAGGTAACATTGGGTTAGATATTCAGAAAATACTTTCAAAAACGAAACCGTGGCCGCTTGAATCACTAAAATCCGAGTTACGACGAAAAAGATATGCTATTTTCAATTTTAACGACGAAAACTATTTTCTGAAAAATAGCTTGCTGTTGAACAGTTTTCATGGACTGTTTCGAGACGTAAAAGTTGATCTAGCCGTCCCGACTTATCAAAAATATATTAGTATGTTGTCCCACGATTCCGGGGATATAAAGAACGTAGAAAACGAGCTTATAACGAAAAAGATACAAGCGTTTGAACTTAGACGATTTTTACAAATTTCCATCAGCTTTTCTATTATTATTTTGCCGCAAAACTGTCTTTGCGAGACACCACTTTCTTGGCTATTTTTCTCCATGATCGGATCAATTTGAGTCCGAGCCGTAGTTTTATGAAATCAAGATCTTCCATCAAGCTTTTCAAATCAATTGGCCGTTCGTCGAATAGACTTGTAACGAATAAACTACGACCTCATCTATATACCCGATAAACTATATATATTTTGACAGCTTTTACTATAATGAAATTTTCTAAGTGTTGAACATAATACTTTCAAGTAACAACAATAAGAGTCGATTTTCTCATCGATCGAGACCCATATCGCCAAAAGTTAAATGACGCGACTTCTAGATATTGTTACAAGGTTTTCAAAAACGCCGAGTTTCATCACTAACCCTTAACGTACAACATTTCGCGACTTGTTTTGCGAGGCCATTTTGGGCATATTTTCAAGTAATGAAAATGTTATTTTTGCGACAAAAACCTTATATTTGCCGATAGAATACCAAACAAGGATCGTGGAGTACCGTTTCAACCTATTTCCATGAAAAGTGGTTATTAACCTAACGAGACGTCAAAAACGTATTTGTCGACGATAAACGTTATTTTCAAAACTAATGAGTGGTATCGATAACATACGTATTTGCATGTGTAGCATCATTTCATTTCTTACATTAGATCATATCATTCATGTTAGGTTACGGTTAGAGATCGTGCCTCATTTCAGTATATCTACTTTTGTCATCGTAGCTATCGCACCAGGTGAGTTCATAACCCCTACTTTTACTTGTTTCACAACTGTTTTGGGGGAAGATACATGCTCCTTACTATTTAAATTCAATGCTTGTTTTACTTGAACGCGATTCATTTTCTCAAACATTACTAGATGGTTGAAATACTTGATTGATTACTTGAATACATTATGAATTACTTATTCCATCCTTGATTTTTTCTTATGAACATAAGTTCTTGCTTTTGCGGACATAAATATAAAACTGTTACTTTGCCTGAGTTACCTATTACTGCCACTGAAGTCCCCTTTATCATGAACCGTTAATTACATGCGTGTGAGCGCGAATGCTGTGGATAGATCTATTTGGGTTGACACCCTGTCCGAGTTGGTCGCGCCAACCTGTCAAACGGACACATATCATTCGGATTACTTCCGAGTGTCTGGCAAACACTTAATTGGGGCATTTTATGCTTGATTGCATACGATTACGTCGAGCTTCGGGGTCATGAGCTTAGGCACTGTATACCTTATTTTTAGCTGTGACATTGTATTTGTTATATTGTCTTGCTACTGAAAATCTCGTGTTCCGCAAATGACTTGTTTACTTAAACATATTACTTTTGGCAGTGGGTTGTAAACACACAGGTTACAAGTCTCTTATGGCGGGACTTGTAACTGAGTGGATTTACGATGCCTTTGCTGGGAAATACTTGATTTCTGGAAACACTTGTTTACGGGAAATACTTGTTTACTTAAAACTATGAACTCACCAGCTTTATGCTGACATTTTAGCATGTATTTTCAGGTTTTAAGCAATGGCACACTACAGGAGGTTTTGGCAGGGCATGGCATGGTCATAGAAGACTCTAATATTCATTTGGGGACCGTTTTAAACTATGTTAAGGGCCTACTTCCGCACAAATTTTAAACAATGTAAATTCAATACTTTTAGTTAAACGATTTTATTCCAAATGATTGAAATAAAAACCATTTTACACTTGTTTTGTAATACCAATTGAGTTACACCCCAGCTACATGTACGCTTCCACTGGACCCGATTCTGGGGGTGTGACAGATTGGTATCAGAGCTTTGGCTATAGCGAAGTAAGTGTTTTTAAAACCTAGACTATAGCTACTTTTACGAAAACATAACCCTATGACCGTCACGTGCCTGCCTGCCAAGCTGAAGCCTCATTTGTGGTTAGTTGCTGACTTAGGTGATGAGATTTGTGTCTCATTATCTGATATACTATATTCATTTATTATAGTTGATTACTATAATTGTCTTTCATATAAGCATGTTCACGTATTATATATGTCACCGCATTATGTTTTCCTTGCATAGTTTCATCAATCGACCTCGAGTTTGGTCACTTGCTTTTGTCTTTCAGAACGTCTTGGTATTTGTGAAGGACATAGTCTTAGTATAACTGAGCTGAGTATTTCAAAACTCATGGAACCTCGGTGGAATATAGACTGGTCATCTATCTTCAACCCGGGATAGTGAGATATAGGCTGACCACCTATGTCTGACTCAGAAATGAATTTTGCAACACTGAGAATAGTTATAATAAAATTTTGTCTGGAATAAATTCTCAACTCATTTTCCAAATGTTTCATCCATGTGTGTGTATAATCTCGTTGTTGGAACCTTCATACTTTTCATCACTTCGTAAACCACCGATTGGAAGCATGTCAACTAGTCATTTTATTTCATGAACTTTCATATTTATGCATGATACACTCATATCACAGTATTTTCTTTTGTCACAATCTCATTTTGTCGCAGTTGTCACAGTCTCTTCCCTTCTCACCATCACTATCATTTCCTTTCCCCACCCCCATATATATATAAGGAATTAGCTAACACTCTATAGATTCCGATGTCACTCATCCCTCACTACTCCCTATATTGATAAGTGGATATTATCAATGACCTCCCTAGGAAAGACTTTCCATACCTTCTATGAGGATGATCCCTCGGTACATTAAGACCATTCATAACTCAACAGAAATCTCAAGATGTCACAAAACCATTCGAACCACTATCACTGGCCTGATTGCCACAATTCCACTATCTGGAAAGTATTGGCTTGACTGAATTACAAGATTCATTTCAATACGAGTGCTCACTGATCAACACTATAGAGACAAATCCAACCTCTTACCCAAGACTATAAATTGAACATATCCTCACCAATAGACTTTATTGAAACATGTTAGACATCTACGCATTTGTGCAGACATATATACCTGGCTATTTTATTCTCTTAATACTTTCACTTCTAAATGGATTTTTCTCCAAACTACTGTTATACAAAACATATATCTTGTAAGAAATACTTTTCTGAGGCACTTATTTTGACAAGTAAATTCCTTTTGGTTATTCTTTTACAAAAACTATTGAATATTAAGAAATTTTAAACATCGATCTTTGGTAAACCATACTGTCCATCTAATGTTGAAAACAGTCCTATCTTGCATAACTATTAAATTTTGAAACATTAAGAAAAATGTTACTTAGAAAGCCGTTTGCTTAAAAATTGTAAATTCATTTACTCAAGGAAGGTTTATGAACAAAACACACAATCTCAAAACAAACTTTGAAAATCAATCACTATATTACCTCACTAATACCTTTAGGAGTTTGTGATTTGATGACATATAACTTGGGGAAAATCTTAGTAATGGAGACTAAGCACCGTAGGTGGAGAGATACCCTAATTCATGACATTCCTGCGGAGGAATCACAACCTTATCCTAATCTATTATTTTCAACAACACCCTTGATGGACCTAACCTTGTAAGTCTTTCAAAACAAGATTCATGATACCCATCTCAATTATTCCTAATAGAGGAATTTGATTTATCTCGAACTCCTAGCAATTTCATTAAGATTTCTTTGGAACCACACCACCTATCATCTGTAGACCAATGGTCAGAAATTAGAGAACGATTCAAACATAGGAAGATATACTCAAAGCATGAGTGATTGACTCTAGAAATGGTTGGATTAACCATTTGTCATAAATCGGATTCTTTTACAACCATAGTTACCACACGAACTTAGAGACTACACCATTTGAAGCACTCTATGGTCGAAGTGCCAGCATCCATTGACAGATCGAAATTTGGAAAAAGCCTAACTCACTAGTCCAGTAAGCATTCATGAAATAACTAGGAATTTCCTACAAATCAAGAATCAATTACAAGTTCGATAAGCGGTAAACCATTAGAATTTCAAGTTCGTGGCAGGATTATGTTGAAAGTTCTGCCTAGGAAAGGCATGATACCATTCAGGAAACTTCATAAAGTTAAACCCGATATACACTGAACCATTTACTATTTCTGACAGAGTAGGCCTAGTGGCCGTCAGACTTGAACCTTGTTAGAGCTCAGTAGTATACACGATAAAAATCATCATCTTATCACCAATACAACTTCAGAGACCAACACAAACTGAACTTCGGGACGAAGTTCCTTTTAAGGGGGTGAGACTGTAACAACCCGCATTTTCAGGACATTTATCCTATTCACTATTCATCAGTTACTATTCATCATTTACTATTCACCGGTCACTATTCATCATTTTACTATTCATCATTTTCGGAGTCAGTTTGTGATTCCGAGAAGCGTTCAAAAATTTTACTATTCATATGACACTATTCATTTCCGGAAGGAAATCACTATTCACGATTGCCGTTCATTTCATCGTAAATTGAGTTTACGGGTCTTCAAATTCGCGTAACCAATGTGGTTTAGATGTGAATTCATGCATCATTCATTAATGACATTTCATATAGACTGAAATAGTCTACACATTATCATCACATTAGTTACTACACGGATATGCATTATTTCTATATACTTATGCTTAATTTGTAATTAACGTTACCACTCAGTTTTTACTACGAACGTATACCCAATACTCCCGACTACGATCCTAATATATTTTCATACTCATTATAATAATATAAAATTTATATTATTAATTTACCCGGTGTTTTGAAACAATTTGCTATATTTTACGATATACGTTATTAATTTTGTCGGATTACAATATTTCAACACGACAATTATTTAAACACCCAAAACTTATACAAAATGCATATTTGTAATTTTTATGACTTTATTATGTTTTATTTTGTTCCGCTAAAATTTATTTCTAGTTAACTTAATATCCAAAATAACTAAATAACACATTATTATACATATAATACAAGATATTTATCCAACAAAGAATTAATGCATCATACCCATTTTCCCCTTTCCCCCTTTTTACGCCAATCACCCCATCCCCATATGATATTTTTGACAAAATTTTCAATATCTTGTACTATGTATCATATATATTATTAAGAAAATGTAAATATTTTTATATAGATACTAAGTTACACATACAACACATTTTTACTAGCAAAAATTTACAAATACTCTCTCTTGCTCTCCATATATTCGGCCATTTCCAGAAACAACAAGAAGAAGAAATTCTTTCAAGCCCAAGTGATTTACAAGTCCCATTAGTCTTATATTTTAAGGTTTTGAAATATAAACCTCTAGTTTAATTAAGTATTTTGCTACAAAAACCTCTTCATCACCACAAGTAAGTTTGCTAAACAATTTTCTTACTCTTACAATGTTCATATTTATTCTATTTCATTTTCTAGTACAAAGCATGCAAGTATACATATGCATTTATGCCACTTACTATATGATTTTTCTACTTAATATGGACTAAAAATCAATAACTAGTGTTTTTATGTAATCTATCATTTTTGGTTAAGACTAGGAACCCATGACACCTTGAGAAGGTGTATGGTAGGATTAGAGTACTTGTGGAGTTGATTTGAAGTAGATTGGTTAAGCCTTGAACAAGTCTTGATTCTTAAAAATGAGTTTTAAACACTATATATATAGATCTGTCCATTTTTGTAAAACGTGGGAAACTCAGGGTCTAGGGTGTAATTTTGGACCAAAGATTTAGAAAATACATTCCGAGACGAAACTATGGCCGAAAACGGGGATAAAAACGAGTTAATAACGAAGGAGATATGATTTTCCGAATATTAACAACGAAAAATACTTTCAAATATAGGTTCTGTCCCAAATCGCCGATTTCAGAAAACTCAGGGGTTTCCAGGTAACATTGGGTTAGATATTCAGAAAATACTTTCAAAAACGAAACCGTGGCCGCTTGAATCACTAAAATCCGAGTTACGACGAAAAAGATATGCTATTTTCAATTTTAACGACGAAAACTATTTTCTGAAAAATAGCTTGCTGTTGAACAGTTTTCATGGACTGTTTTGAGACGTAAAAGTTGATCTAGCCGTCCCGACTTATCAAAAATATATTAGTATGTTGTCCCACGATTCCGGGGATATAAAGAACGTAGAAAACGAGCTTATAACGAAAAAGATACAAGCGTTTGAACTTAGACGATTTTTACAAATTTCCATCAGCTTTTCTATTATTATTTTGCCGCAAAACTGTCTTTGCGAGACACCACTTTCTTGGCTGTTTTTCTCCATGATCGGATCAATTTGAGTCCGAGCCGTAGTTTTATGAAATCAAGATCTTCCATCAAGCTTTTCAAATCAATTGGCCGTTCGTCGAATAGACTTGTAACGAATAAACTACGACCTCATCTATATACCCGATAAACTATATATATTTTGACAGCTTTTACTATAATGAAATTTTCTAAGTGTTGAACATAATACTTTCAAGTAACAACAATAAGAGTCGATTTTCTCATCGATCGAGACCCGTATCGCCAAAAGTTAAATGACGCGACTTCTAGATATTGTTACAAGGTTTTCAAAAACGCCGAGTTTCATCACTAACCCTTAACGTACAACATTTCGCGACTTGTTTTGCGAGGCCATTTTGGGCATATTTTCAAGTAATGAAAATGTTATTTTTGCGACAAAAACCTTATATTTGCCGATAGAACACCAAACAAGGATCGTGGAGTACCGTTTCAACCTATTTCCATGAAAAGTGGTTATTAACCTAACGAGACGTCAAAAACGTATTTGTCGACGATAAACGTTATTTTCAAAACTAATGAGTGGTATCGATAACATACGTATTTGCATGTGTAGCATCATTTCATTTCTTACATTAGATCATATCATTCATGTTAGGTTACGGTTAGAGATCGTGCCTCATTTCAGTATATCTACTTTTGTCATCGTAGCTATCGCACCAGGTGAGTTCATAACCCCTACTTTTACTTGTTTCACAACTGTTTTGGGGGAAGATACATGCTCCTTACTATTTAAATTCAATGCTTGTTTTACTTGAACGCGATTCATTTTCTCAAACATTACTAGATGGTTGAAATACTTGATTGATTACTTGAATACATTATGAATTACTTATTCCATCCTTGATTTTTTCTTATGAACACAAGTTCTTGCTTTTGCGGACATAAATATAAAATTGTTACTTTGCCTGAGTTACCTATTACTGCCACTGAAGTCCCCTTTATCATGAACCATTAATCACATGCGTGTGAGCGCGAATGCTGTGGATAGATCTATTTGGGTTGACACCCCGTCCGAGTTGGTCGCGCCAACCTGTCAAACGGACGCATATCATTCGGATTACTTCCGAGTGTCTGGCAAACACTTAATTGGGGCATTTTATGCTTGATTGCATACGATTACGTCGAGCTTCGGGGTCATGAGCTTAGGCACTGTATACCTTATTTTTAGCTGTGACATTGTATTTGTTATATTGTCTTGCTACTGAAAATCTCGTGTTCCGCAAATGACTTGTTTACTTAAACATATTACTTTTGGCAGTGGGTTGTAAACACACAGGTTACAAGTCTCTTATGGCGGGACTTGTAACTGAGTGGATTTACGATGCCTTTGCTGGGAAATACTTGATTTCTGGAAACACTTGTTTACGGGAAATACTTGTTTACTTAAAACTATGAACTCACCAGCTTTATGCTGACATTTTAGCATGTATTTTCAGGTTTTAAGCAATGGCACACTACAGGAGGTTTTGGCAGGGCATGGCATGGTCATAGAAGACTCTGATATTCATTTGGGGACCGTTTTAAACTATGTTAAGGGCCTACTTCCGCACAAATTTTAAACAATGTAAATTCAATACTTTTAGTTAAACGATTTTATTCCAAATGATTGAAATGAAAACCATTTTACACTTGTTTCGTAATACCAATTGAGTTACACCCCAGCTACATGTACGCTTCCACTGGACCCGATTCTGGGGGTGTGACAAATTAGCTTAGTATAATTTATATTAGAACATTATTCTAATTTAGAAACTGCAAATTCTTATAGTTCAATTACATCAGTTGATCTGCTAGTAATGAAATATGAAATTCACCTTGTTGTTGCAATCTAGTTAAGCTCTCACATAACATAAATTGTAACACCAAGTGTTTCTTGAATTAATATTAGAACATTATTCTCTTACCTTGTAGTCAAGAGAATCCATTGAATCATATCTTTATGAGTTGTTTCTTGCACATATTAAAGATAACATTTCTCCCACTTGTGCATGGAACAACCTCATATAGTTGATAAACAACACGCCATGCATTTGTTTATGTGATCAATATGATTGTGTCATAGATTTTAGCATAACAAGTATATGTAAAACAACAATGTCTAGTAAGGAAACGTACAAGACTATCCTTAAAAGTATGAGTGTCTACACTTGGAAAGTAATTATCTTTAGCTACCAAGATATCAAAGCTTGTAACTCCCACTGAATTAAAGATCATTACAATACTTCCTTATTCAGTGTAAAGTACACATTACTCCCACTGAATTTGACAACATTGTAAATGTTTCCTATCCAGTGAAAGCAAATAGTGTGCTTTTAACTTTTCTACACCTTTGAATGTCCATACGTAACAATTACTTATGTACTAAAAGTGTATTCTACTACGTAAATGATGGACTATCCACCAAATGCTATTAACTTGAAAATTGGGCATGCAATTTCTTCCTTAATAGGTCTACCATCCTACAATGTATGTAGCACCTTTAAAATTGTCAAAACAACTAGTTTGTCTTTAAACATTTTGCAGTAATTAGTCTAGCTTCTAATTATAATAACTCATAAAATGTTATACATAATTTTCTGTTAACCAAATATCATATTTGTTACTGAGAATTTAATCATCGAAGGAGAATGATGAAATCCCTATGAAAAATGTACGCAATTTCCTTAACCATTAAAAATTTGCTATGAGTTATATTATAATTTAGACATATCTAATATTCCTATTATCCTTTCTCATACATGAAAAGGACTAGGATTGTGTCTCACTCTTCCTTCATAGAAAGGAGACTTCTTTTGTCTTTCAAGTAAATATTTCTTAATCAAACATTTGTTTGAAAACAGAACTAGATCAATTTACCAAAGCCCAAGTGCGTTTACGGTTTGAACGTTGCATTAATACATTAAAACGAATTACAAAATTCAATTTCAGTATTTTCGATAATTAGATCTTTAAGAAAATAAAATACCCATTGGCAAATATTCATATAAACCATAGTATTTTCTTAAAGCTAGGATCCTAAATTGACATAGTACCATTACATCAGTTGATCTGCTAGTAATGATAGTATTCAACAAGGTAATTGTCGAACAATAATTGCCAATATCATATTGCAATTCCTAGATTTATGGGATCTACAATCACAAAACATTTGTATTGTAAGCATGTTTAGTCCCCATCTTAATGCCTTGAGTCCAAGTCTCACTTCCTACTCAATTTAAGTCTTCTAACTTAAAAACTGCAAACTCACAAATCCATCACATCAGTTGATCTGCTAGCAATGAATTTATGAAATTTACCTTTCCATTGCAATCTCGCCAAGTCTCACTTGACGTAAATTACAACTTCAAGTGTTCTTAATTAGATGGCATTAGACTTAATTTATAAGGGTATAACTATTTTGATGTGATCAAAATAATGTATGAAGAAGCATGCATACAACTTCATAACATTGGTTTTACAAAACATTTTTATTACCAATTAGCTAAGAGTAAAATAACAAGGTTTTGATTGAGGTATCGGGTTCACCAATTTAAGAATAACCATCAATTATCGTCCACTATATCGTACTTTTGCATAAGCCCGAAAGCTTAGTGTTTCGGATAATCATTGTGGAATTGTGGATTATTCACCCTTAAGATGACAATGTACATGTAATAGTTGTTCGGTAAGTCTAATTTACACACAAACGAGCGTTAAGACAGAATGTTGTCTCTCTAAGGCCACAATTTAATGCGTTGCCATCCTTATACCCATCTTATAGTGTGTAAACTTCGGTCGAGCCTATTTAACCATTACGTACAAAAACATCAATCAACCAATCCTTTGAAATTTAAACTCTTAAAAACCAAAACAATTTCGCCATTATTTAGTCCGTATTATTTTTCTATTCAAAAAATTACCCTTTTCGTTTATAAACATGTCTAACATAATAATAAACAAAAACAAGTAATATAAAATAAAAAATAAAACAACTAAATAAACAAATATACATAATCATAACAATTAAATATGTATAAAACATGTAGCCACATGCAAATCTTATTCAATAGTCCTATTAATAATCAAATCTAGGTGTATAACGTATTAATTCAATTGAGGCTTTCTTCTTCTAGGAAAAAGAGCCACATACATCGATAAATCGATTGCGTAAGCCAAAATTAAATAAATACCACATAGCACGTAATTGATTACTTAATATTGGAGTCTTCTCCAATTCGACATCTATTAATAAATATACATGTTTCAATATAACTTAACCATTAATTCATATAAACAATTTAAACCATTTAAATTATTACACAATATAAAAATCCATGCAAATATGCACTTTTTCATGGATTTAGCTTAACAATTAACATATTGCACCAAGATCGTTTACTAAAACGCATAACAATTACATGACATCCTAGGGTTTCTAATCATATTAAAAAAAATAAAAATCATAAACCCTAATAACCCTTTAAGGTCATTCGACCCAAAAAAAAATTAGGGTTGGGGATTCTAACAAATAAACCCTAAAAACATGTAACTAAACGAATCAAGATCCAATTTTTATGCGTTTTGATAATTAATTACACATTATAACGGCTCTCTGATACCACTGTTGGAATTATTATATCATGACATTCATATAAATAAACCAAGTACATCAAAGTGAGCATAGCGGAAGCAATTATAACAAGATCGAATAACATGTAATTAATTAATCAATAATTAAATAGTAAACATACCTTTGTGATTCTAGCCCGAACAAGAATCAAAGCAATCTTCCGGAACCAAGAACCCTAATTAGGGTTTAGAAGGATTATAAGAATTACCCCTTACCTCTTTTGTAATTCAATCCAAGAATCAAACAATAGTGTGTTTGATTCACGTTCTTGTACACACGTACTAATTCAAGAAAAAGTTTATGCAAGTAATAAACACAAAACCTTGTTTTGATTCAAGAAAATCGAAACCCTAAAGGGTTGTTTTGTTGGATCGACCAAAGAAAAGAAAAGGGAGAGAAAACACCAAGATGTGTGTGTACAAGTTATGAGAAAAACATGCATCTTGGGTTTGCTTATATACTAATCAATACTTGGAGCACAAGGCACATAAGGAGGTGGAAACCCCCTATGGCCGATCGGTTTAGGTAATCCCTAGGGGATTCCGGAACCTTCTCTTGTTTCCAAATTTTGCCTAGTATTACTTTCCTAATCTTCGTTTAATAAATAATTAGTCATTAATCAATAATACTAATTATTATTATTTATTTTGTGTTTAATAATTAATTATAACATTTATAAATAATTATTACTTTTTCTCTTCATACGTATTGTGTGCAATCCCGTGATCTCGAGTTCGATCCTAACATACGACTACTAAAATAATGTCCATATTCTAACAGGTCCCTACTATGCAAACAAGGGTCTGCAGAGACCAAAATATGTTAAATGCATAGCTCCTAACCACACACATCATTACCTTTTCGCACATGGATATAAGCAAAAGAGCCATGTCATCCGCCATTCACACTACAAAACCGAATCTTGCTATTATGCGCTTGCTGGTGTCAAGTGCAAGTATGGGGACATGCGCATTTCGCCATGATATCTAGCTTCACAACTCGCTACAATACATATGGAAGTAATCACTTCGTTTGTGTATAGTACCGAGTTGTGAAGCCAGATATCATGCCGAAAATTGCATTGGTCCCCGTACTTACACGCAACAAAATGCTCCAATTTGACAAATGCGTCAAATTATGTATCCTACGTGCCTATTGAATCAAATAACAAACTTTCAGCATTATACAAAATAAAATCATTTGCAGCCACGGACATTCCCCAAAGCAAACATCTGATTTTTTGTCTATACTTATGACATCAATCAGCAACAATACAACAGCTAACCTATAACACCTATATCCTGTTTTTGGAGACTCGATAACAAGCATCATTGTTGCTGTGATCACCACACGTTCCAAATGACAGGACCAACTAAAGAACAGAAAAATTAATTTCCTTTGACTGTGATATGCAAGCCAAAATACTACACAAAACATCAGCAGCCCACCCAAAGCTCACTGATCTAAGCATAAGGAAACACTCGCAGAAAGGATATCATCTGTCTTAGGAAGTCCTCCATAACATCCAAACGAAAGAACCTACATACCGAGTGCCATGATATCTATTCAGTTGTTGCTATTTTGTGCAATATTCTGATCTAGTTACGAATTATATCAAGTGTCTGTTTGGTTTTGAAGATAAGAACCAAAAGAGAGATAATAAGGGGAAATAAAGGTAATTCATCAATAGATCAGGTGAGACCAACGCAAAACTAGCACATGCTATAATACTCAACCACCCCCCCCCCCCCCCCGCGCGCGTCCCTCCCCGTGTCATTGGGCCATTATTTCCTTTCGCATGAGAATTTGTGTACATATTTTGCTTCTACATAACAAAAGCTGAGATCAGTGTCACCGCCCACAGCTGACCTACTCACATTTTGCCAAACATAAAAGTGACATGAAAAATAAAAAGATGACTGATGCGTGGGAATCGCACCTTGCTTTACCTCTCGAGGGATCTCGCGAGGCTTACAACCCCCACCAGGCAGTGTACCTGATCGTTGTAGTATAGTAGAGTGACAAGTACCGGGGGATTGATCGTTCAGCTTAGGTATAGTGTCGCTAGGATTAGAAAACCTAATTAATAGTTCTAGAGATGAAAGATGATTATTTTTGTGTTTTTATGTTTTAATGAAAGCAAGTAAAATCTCGGGTTTTGAAGGAGTGGGCGGAATTAGTTGCTAATCAACTAACCCAATACTAAGATGCAATCAAAATAAAATAATAAAAATGAAAATAAACTAATTATACTAAAGTTGTGAGCAGTATGTGGAGAAATTGTGTTTACTTAGACTTCATTACTCCCTAGATATCTTTTACATGTCAATTACTTGTTATACTTGTATGGATGACGGATTGTATTCCTTAATACCATTCGTGGGGTGGCATACATAACTCCCCAACTCTATGAGCTCTTATCTCCTCCTACACCATGACCCAGCACAACTATAGGGATTGTAAACAGTGGCTCATGCATTAAATACAACCAATAAAGACCTAGTACTCCTCGGTTCATGTTTCTTAAGACGTTCAAGCATGTTACCATTGGAGATCTGCCAGTTTTCTTAAGCCTAACATATAATATCATTCATCCAAGAACAAGAATAGACAAGTAATCAACACATAATCAACATCTAGGTTTCATTAGATCTAAGCAAACACAAAGAGAATCTAGCCTAGCATAGTAGAATTAAGATAAGAACAAAAGATAAACAACCAACACATAGACATATTGATTGAATTAAGAATATACTTATCTCAATTACAATGCAAGGTCTCAAGGGTTTAGAACCCTTGAAAAACCTGTAAAAGAGGCACCAAAATCGTCTTTAGGGTTTCACCAAAACTTTTCTTCTTTTATGAAAAAACTAGAAAACTATATATAGGAAAATTGTCCTGACGGCGTCAAGAGTTAATTATGACGCCGTCAACTCGCCGCCTTAAACTTCCTCGGATGCCCTAGATCCACTTGTGACGGCCTATGTGACGCCGTCACCACCTGCGGTAAATTAATCTTGGCCACTTTGACGCCGTCATCTACTCATTTGACGCCGTCACCAGCTACGGTAAAATATTCATCTTGTCTGACGCCGTCAAGACTTACGTCGTAACGCCGTCACCTTGTAATTCCAGCTTGGATTTTTGGTACTTTGTCGTTTTCTTCACTTTATGCTCCAAAAACGTCCAAAATAGCCTCTTTTCCAGAATTCACTCTCCAAACACCTAAAATCACAAAAGGAACGATTTAGGGCAATATTTGATCAAATAAAGTCGGATTCGGGCTTAAATGACCCCCTAAAAATGGATCATTTTTCGCCTCATCATATACCCTTACACTTGAGATTTGCTTGTCCTCAAGCAAATGAGCTTTTATTCTACTCAAAAGACAAATTAGGGGTCATTTAACACTAATATAAAAGTAATTACAACAAATAATCGTTCCACTAAAGACCAATAGACAAGCACGGAAGTCATATACAAGCACCTCACAAATAGTGTTTAGATACTCACATCTCTCGGGTGTAATAAAGTAATATAACATTATGGAAATGGAAGATATCTCTCACTACCTGTCATAGCAAAATAGATTACCATAGGCTTGGGAAAGGATCAAACCTCCACCACATGGCGTAAGCACCTAGGATAAACTATCAAAGAGGTCTTTTCAAAGGGTTATAACGTTAGGTGTAGGGATATGAATTACACGGTTTTGTTGGATAAAAGGAATTTTACTGGTGGCGAGTTAACAATCTTAGTTAATTACATGTACAAGATGGTGTTGCTAAGCCAAGACTAGACTCGACTTAAGCTAATAAATGAAAAATAACAAAAACATAAAATGAACATAGAATAAAAACGGGATGGTAGTCCGTATGTTTTTTTCTCTTTTCTTTTTCTATTTTTTTTTTTTCTTTTTCTTGATTTTTTTTTTTTTTTTTTTTTTTTTTTTTTTTTTTTTGTGCATACACTCTTACCCTACCATCCAAAATAATACATCATAGGGGATGAGAATTCCCCTTACACTTGAATCTTTACATACTTTACATTAAACTATTCTAATGACTCGAATTAAGAAAATCAAAACACTTGGAGCACTTTTAAGATTAACGTACGTATGGGGGTAATAAATGATGTTCTTCCCCATTACTCCATAAATAAGTACTTACCCATGAGTCCCAATCGTCCCAAAACAATATGTACAAGGATATGACTCGACTTAGCAACCATGTAATCAATTAGAAAGTTAACTTAGGGTTTAACAAATAACAATAATGCACTAAAAATGAGCGCATACACGGAAGGCTATGGCGATTTGGGTGTACATTTAAGTGGGGTGTAACAAATTCTTCCTTTAAGTAAAATGCTTAAAGTTAGAAACTAAAAGATAGGCTCGGAGGGGTGTACTAGGGGTATCGTGTACTAAAAATGAGTACAACGCAAAGGGTGTGGGAAAAATTAGTTGACTTAACTAGCCAAGTAATATAACTTAAATGGTCAAGTAATTATAATACGGGTTTAACACAAGGGTGATCCTAATGCCTCTTATCATGTAGTAAATCCTACCACACGAATGTAGTCTCACTAGCGGTCTCGGGATGCATCACTAACGCAAGTTCTAGAATCTAAATGCTACCGGTACACTCATAAGCACCAATAATAAATGCTTTTCCTATCAAATCTAAAGGCGAACCTCACATTTTTGGGTGGAAAATTTTTCTGAATATACGGTTATGTGCTAGTCATACAACCTCCTATCCATGAGACGCTTGCTATGGCTAAAGTTTCACTCCTAAATGTTGTAAAAAGTTTTAAATTTGGCGCTAAAATTACACTAACAAGTATTTCTCATAGTTTTATTACTCATCTACTATCAAACAAAACAAACTCAAGCGAAAGTGCATATGTAAGGTATCATCTTTTTACCCTCCCCTTACACTTAGGATGAACATTGTCCCCAATGTTCAAGTAAAGAATGTAAAAGTGAAAAAGTAAAGAGAATGAAATCAAATACTCCCCTAATTCGCTCGGTATGGATTTTAGGTTGACCAGGTTAAATCTTCCTCCAAGAAAATGAACAATCAAAGCTTCCCATCCAGAATATAAATCATCTTCTTGTCTTAAATAACCTGTAGATCCTGACAAAAGTAGACAAGGCAACCTCGCGTAAAATCGGCGGCATCCTATATAAGTTTCTAAATCCTAGAAAACAAAGTAAGATATAATGCTTGTGGAATGAAGTTTGCAGATTTCCTGGAGATTATAAAACTTAATAAATCACAAAAACCATAAGACTCCGTTAGAAAAACAAAATCGGTAAAATTTCCAGATTTTTGACTCCTGACGCCGTCAAGAGCAATTGCCTGACGCCGTCAGAATGGACCTGCAGAAATCTTTATGTTAAGTTTCCGGAAAATTTCTGGAAAAATCTTGTCCTACTTCCTGGAAAATCCTGCAAAACTTCATTATGACTCAATACAAGCATTTGACTCTAACAATTACGAATATACATGTTCATTAAATATTGTGGAGAATCATGATCGGTTTGTTTCTTAAAAACATATTTGGGGTTTCCCCTTACACTTATCTTTTGTAAAAATACCTTTAGGTTGAAGTTAAGACTAGGCTAAACAACATAATAAAGTATTTCCACGTTTTATTTTAGAAACATGATCAACCAACAATAAAAATAAAACATGCATACGGAAGCAAATAACAATCAAACAATTAAAATCACACAAAACATGGGTTGCCTCCCAAGAAGTGCTTTTCTTTATTTACGAGTCTTGTAGCTAGACTCAAAGTCGTGGGTTACTACGTTTTCCTATCCCGCAAAATGAATGCGGTCTCAAACATCTTAACCAGTCTCTTATCCTTCCTATACTCGGGGCCTAAAGCTAAACATTTCGTGTAATAGATCTCTTTCTTTTTGTAACCTCCAATGTCTCTCTCTTCCTCACTCTCAATCTTAATCACGGGGATGTTGTCAACATCGAGATCCTTAACCTCTCTAAACCTCTCTTCTTTATGGGGCATCCTATATCTAATGTTCTTTTCTTCGGTTGTGAATGTGATAATGCCCTCATCATGGTCGTAAGTCATTTTAGAGGTTTTAACAAAAGGTTCTCCTAAAACAATTTGACACAAAGATTGATCGATAATTCCCCTAACATCTTCTAAGATCATAAAGTCACACCTATAGACAAAACTCCCAACGAAAACATGTAACCCTCGAACCCGCTCAACAAAATTACTCATGCGATTAGGGTTGTAAGGGTCCCGCCTAGATTTCAACTTTTTGTTCATGATCCAATTATAATAAAGCCTAGACATGATGTTCATTGGTGCCTTTATATCGATATAAGTATGTTCTCTAATCATATGACCAATCATGCATGGAACCTTAAGATTCATAGGATTGTGTTTCCTAATCCATGGGTGTTTTCGGTACTTTGCGGGGCAAGGGCATTTTAGAAGGAACTTATGGTACCTCAATTCCTCAAGGGTTGGTGTGGAGTTCCTAATTATTCTATCATCATCCCATGGCCCTTCCCTACAAGTGTTACTCCCCAACTTGATTTCACATTCATTCATCTCATTGACCTTTATTATTTCATCATTTCCCCTTTTTAGTTGGTTGTGTTGCAAAATAACTTCCTTGGGTAAGATGAATCTAGTTAAGAAGAAGGAAGCAAGATCGTCCCACGAGGAGACGGACCTTTCGGGGAGTTGGAATAACCATCGAAGAGCCCGACCATGTAAAGAGAATTGAAAGAGGGCTAAAAGTCCCTCTTCTTGATTATCAACACCTATTCCTATAGAATTGGTAATTTTTAGGTAGTTCTCAAGGTGTTGGGTCGGGTTTTCGAAAAAATACCCATAGAATGCACACCTGTCTTGCACCAATCGAACGGTGCCGGATGGCAAACGGATGGTCCTTATAGGTGGTTGGATCGGTTGTGGTAGGTTTTGTGGGTGGTTTTGTTGCGGTGGGTTGATGGGTTCACGGATGTTACCACCTTCCATGATGTTGGATGGTAAAGAGTTACGAACAAAGGCACAAAGAAATAAGATAGACTAAAGAAAACCTAAAAAATAAAAAATAAAATCTTACTAGAAAGGAATCTAGCAAGTAGAACTAATAAAAAGAAATCCTAACCTAGACAATAACTATTCCCCAGGCTGCGGCGCCAAAAACTTGATGCGTGGGAATCGCACCTTGCTTTACCTCTCGAGGGATCTCGCGAGGCTTACAACCCCCACCAGGCAGTGTACCTGATCGTTGTAGTATAGTATAGTGACAAGTACCGGGGGATTGATCGTTCAGCTTAGGAATAGTGTCGCTAGGATTAGAAAACCTAATTAATAGTTCTAGAGATGAAAGATGATTATTTTTGTGTTTTTATGTTTTAATGAAAGCAAGTAAAATCTCGGGTTTTGAAGGAGTGGGCGGAATTAGTTGCTAATCAACTAACCCAATACTAAGATGCAATCAAAATAAAATAATAAAAATGAAAATAAACTAATTATACTAAAGTTGTGAGCAGTATGTGGAGAAATTGTGTTTACTTAGACTTCATTACTCCCTAGATATCTTTTACATGTCAATTACTTGTTATACTTGTATGGATGACGGATTGTATTCCTTAATACCATTCGTGGGGTGGCATACATAACTCCCCAACTCTATGAGCTCTTATCTCCTCCTACACCATGACCCAGCACAACTATAGGGATTGTAAACAGTGGCTCGTGCATTAAATACAACCAATAAAGACCTAGTACGCCTCGGTTCGTGTTTCTTAAGACGTTCAAGCATGTTACCATTGGAGATCTGCCAGTTTTCTTAAGCCTAACATATAATATCATTCATCCAAGAACAAGAATAGACAAGTAATCAACACATAATCAACATCTAGGTTTCATTA
Organism: Artemisia argyi; assembly: GCA_030686995.1. Classification (NCBI taxonomy): domain Eukaryota; kingdom Viridiplantae; phylum Streptophyta; class Magnoliopsida; order Asterales; family Asteraceae; genus Artemisia; species Artemisia argyi. The sequence goes on along the minus strand of CM060688.1, from coordinate 17,055,302 downwards.
GATCTAAGCAAACACAAAGAGAATCTAGCCTAGCATAGTAGAATTAAGATAAGAACAAAAGATAAACAACCAACACATAGACATATTGATTGAATTAAGAATATACTTATCTCAATTACAATGCAAGGTCTCAAGGGTTTGTAACCCTTGAAAAACCTGTAAAAGAGGCACCAAAATCGTCTTTAGGGTTTCACCAAAACTTCTCTTCTTTTATGAAAAAACTAGAAAACTATATATAGGAAAATTGTCCTGACGGCGTCAAGAGTTAATTATGACGCCGTCAACTCGCCGCCTTAAACTTCCTCGGACGCCCTAGATCCACTTGTGACGGCCTATGTGACGCCGTCACCACCTACGGTAAATTAATCTTGGCCACTTTGACGCCGTCATCTACTCATTTGACGCCGTCACCAGCTACGGTAAAATATTCATCTTGTCTGACGCCGTCAAGACTTACGTCGTGACGCCGTCACCTTGTAATTCCAGCTTGGATTTTTGGTACTTTGTCGTTTTCTTCACTTTATGCTCCAAAAACGTCCAAAATAGCCTCTTTTCCAGAATTCACTCTCCAAACACCTAAAATCACAAAAGGAACGATTTAGGGCAATATTTGATCAAATAAAGTCGGATTCGGGCTTAAATGACCCCCTAAAAACGGATCATTTTTCGCCTCATCAATGACGCATACCAGGTGCCATTTTCCCAGGATAGTGGGGAACAGCCATAAAGGAATACACATCGAATGATGTTGCCAAGGTTCTAGGTTAAACTACTACCTCTTGCAAGGGATAAACTCCACCGCTCCTCTGTGATTCAAACCACTAAAGAATTGTGAACCAAGTTGCTGGTGCTGATGCTGCTTCTCGAACCTCCAAATAATCAGACATTTATATGAACGTGTGTGTTCTGTATTGTTGTATGGTATCTAGTTACATAAATAGTCAAACATTCCTAACATAATACTCCATGCATACACATTATACGTATAGCAAAAGTTGTTTTCTCACAAATATTGATCTTTTTTACTAAGAACCTAAAAGTTCATCCCTTTGGGAATCTTTTCTGATAAGACTGTAGCAATAATACTGACAAAATAACAGACACGCATAGGCACACACCCACAACAGAGTTGAAGATCTAAGCATACACATCTACTGAATACTGTCATTGCTGACGGTAAATTAGATTAAAAACACCCCAAGTCATCACAAAAGATTATCCAATATATTATTGATACTATGCACATGAATTCGTAAAGTAGACCAAAATCAAATAAAGAAATAGACTGATTCTTTCTTGCAATACTTGGTGAGCCAATGTCTGCAAAAAGACACACATCGTCATGGTCATTTTCAACATAAATATAATATGTAGTATACCAACTTGATGATGATGTTTTACATGGCCAATTGAGCTCTAAAGCCTAAAGTACTAAATTTCACCACAAATCAACAAATCGTCACTTTACAAAATCAATATTATAAACCAAAGGTCCACGTTATTGAATTGAGACGACTTTGATAGGCACTTATTAAAAACTTTATTAAATTGAGACTACTAACATCTCTCACACGGGTTTTGAGAGTTGATTATTGCGCATGTTCACAACCAATGATACTTGCAACTGATTAATTTCTCTGTTTAGATTTTAGTTTTTGTTTTTACTCAACATATAAAGATATTATGCGAGAATTGCAAGTTTTGTAATATTTTGTAGGTGATATGTATATACATAACATTTATAAACAACATTTTCGTTTTTTAAAATATAAAAATACATTATTCAATAATACTCTTCATCGTATAATACAAAATTGAAAACCATAAATAAAACAAAATTGAATTATTTGTTTTTTAATAAATAAAAAGACATTATTAAAAAAAATTAGAAAAAATCTCGCGCGTGCACGGATATTATAACTAGTAAAAAGGTACAAACTTTTAGTGAGTTTTTCAATATTGGCCTTTGGGGTAACCAACTTAAGTGTTTTGTAGTTTATACTTTATAATGACCAACTTTTCCCTCTTTGGCTAATTGATGTTGCTGAAAATGGTTATCTACATCTTCGTTAAATTTACTCGCTTGCCTAAGCTAAATAATTAACCAAACCAGATTACAAATTTGAGGAAATTTGGTTAGCATTCATGTACTACAGTTTTTAATAAGCCCAAGATAAATTTCAAATCTTCTTTAATAGGGTCATATTTTTAGATTGTTTTATATGGCGCTAGTGTTCATATAATTGGGATCATGCCCAAAAGCTTGTACTTTTTGGAACTTATAATTGCAATGGGACTCTAAAGAAGTAAACATGTTTGTTTATTTAAGCACTAGTATTAATTTTTGGAGTTTGTTGATCTACAATGCTTTATAAGTTCCTTGATGCTTATTTCGGGTCTATATCGGGTTAACTCGATAAGAAAATTTATTCAACCCTAACCCGACCCGCTAAGAAAAATTATCTAAGCAACTTGCTAGAACTCTTATTAAACTAGCTACTCTTATTTGCATATACAGATGGATTCATGATTTTCGAATTCGCCCAACTTACCGACCTTGTTTTATATAATCATGTTTGATGTTTTTTTTTTCTTATGTTCTCTGTTAGTAGAAATAATGAAGCATATGACTAATTTGATAGAGTAAAGTTTTAATCATAAGTCTTCTGTATGTTTTCACAGGGTGCCATTAAGACTAAGTTGTGCAAGCACTTCAAGAATGGAGGATGCAACCTTGGCGATGGATGTGATTCGCCCATGGTGTTGACGATTTACGTATTACCAAGGTCCCTCCAAACTACAAGAGTAGGGTTTGTAATAGCGTTAGTCAAGGGGTTGTATGTGAGTATGGAATCAACTGCAACTTCCACCACCCATAGTACCCGTGAGAGTGTTTTTTTGAAATGTGGCATGTTTTTACTAAAGTAGAGCTCTTATGATGAACTCACTTTGTAAGCATTCATATGTGTAGACATTAACATCAAATATTCATGATGAACACATTCAACTATTATGCCCCAAGGATCTTAGAATACGATAATAACCACATAATTATATAAAAGAGTAAAACATACCTGAAATGGAAGCGCATGTCGACATGATATAGAAACACTTGAACACGACTAGTGTCTCTTCTTTGATCCACTTAAGTGTAGAGAACTTAATGGATAGCTATATCATTCTACTTGTTGTGTATATTGGGTAGAGAGAGGACTAGGCATATAAATAGCTGGGTTTCAAATTTCAGCGTCTCAAAAATTCAGGTCATAAAAAAATAAAATCGTAGTCCAAAATTCAGATCGTCCCAACTAAAACTTAGCTCTACACTTTAACTTTGTAACACCAAACTCGCACAAAATCAAATGATAACCAAAATAAGATTGTAGCAAACTTGGCCCAAGCAAATACTCATCCCAATACTCGGGCCCACCCAACACTTAGAGAGAAATACAAACGTAACCCTAATATGTAGAAGTAACACTCCTCTATTTATCAATCTACACAACAACAAAATCTATGTGATTTCTACTTGTCTCACAACAAACACAAACAAGCTTTGTTGTTTCTTTTCTTGCCACAAACACACAAACTAGCGACAACCACAACCCTTTTTTCGTTTAACTGAATCCCACAAACACATAAACTATCCACAACCACAACCAAAGATGATACTGCTGGACGGTTTCATCATATACATCTATGTAAGTTGTCATTATAATTCTCTAAATCTTAGTTTATATGCTAAATCTCAGTGTTTAAATGTTAAATCTATCTGTTGCTTTAACTTTGATGTTTAGATCTGCATGTATATGTCTCGGTTTGCTAATGTTAAAGAATGAAAACATTTTTTTGCTACTACTATTTTTGTTGTTCAAATGTTCTTAGTTAAAGGATTAATATGTTTGTTAAACGTGCTGATATTGTTGGTGTGTTTGTTTGTATGTTTGAAATCAAATTGTTTTACCATAGAAACACTGATAAAACATTAGATCTGAAAGTTAAATTTGTTTTTCATTCAGAAACCAAGAAAATACAAGATCAAAGTTATCTGCTTGTCATGTTTCTATTGGAATGGGTGGTCTTGGAATTATAAGCTCGAGGATGATGCCCCGGCCGGTGGTTTACTTCCTGAGTTGCGGCGGAGGTAGAATCTCTTACTTTTGTTTAACTTTCTTTTTTATACTTGTATTCTTATTTTGTTTGTGTTTTGTTTTTGAGATACGGGTATTGTTCGTGTCTGGGTTGGTATGGTTTGTAAAGATTTTACACTATATACAATTAAAAATACTCCAACGTAACCTCTAAAGCTTTCTTTAAAAGTTTTTTAATACATAATTCTTTGGATAATTTAGGACATAATGTTTTAATGCGGTCCCTTTCTTTAAAAATTAATATAATTCACCCATTTTTAAAGAGAGAGAGAGAGGGGAAAAAAGAAAAAAGTGCATAATTCAAGTATTTGTTACTAATTTCTTGTGTTTTCAGGTCCCTTCCACCAAGAAGCATAAGAAGGAAGAACCTCCGTCTGAGTACACGCGTATGTGCAACAGGACGAAAACCATCGGAAATGCAAGAATGATGAATGCAAATACGCTCACAATGAGGATAAGTTGCTCCCGCATCCTCTCTTGAAAACTGAACCATGTCATAACCTCATGAAGGGGGTTGAATGTCCCTTTGGAGACAAATGCGATTATCGGCATGATCTCAGCGATGAAGAGAAAGAAAAAATTATGTGAGAAGTTATCATTTAGTTTTTGAACTGCCTTCGAGTAGTTTTTACGACGAGGGAAATTACTATAATGGTTAGGATGTGCACCAGAATAACTCGAGAGTCTAAGCTCAAGTGTTTTGGTGTAAGTAAGGCTGTAGGAAATAACAAATGGTTAGGATTTGGGAAATTAGTTTTGGCTTTGTTGCCTTGAATCTTTCAAGCGGCTGAATCATAAACGAGCGGCTTGTTCTGCTGTATCAAAAGTACCAAGCCGAATACCGGTTTTTTTACCTGGGTCGATCTCTAATCATAGCCACATAACCGCCCCAAGGACGCTTAAGAACACCACAGTAGTGGGGTTCTACGAGGCCATTAGCGGCTGCAGCTTTTTTGTCATGTTTATTGCGGGAAGACATAACGTGTGTGATTATTTTGGTTTGTATTTCGTGGCCTATGGAACAGGTTTTAGTACCTACACAAATTGTACAGGTGAACGTAAAGAATACATCATCTAAGGGCTTTTTTTTTTCTTTTTTTTTTTTTTTTTTTTTTCAAGTTTTAAGGACTTCTACTATTCAAAAATGCTATTTGCATCTCTTATTTATGTTTGTATCTAGATATACACTCGTATGCTCATATTATTGACATTAAAATTTAATTTAGAGTAAATTGCAAACTCGATTCCTGTCATTTGTCTACTTTTAATAACACGTTAACGGTTCGTAGTTTACTCTAGTTCTTATTAGTGGTCTCCCCGTCTTAAATAATTATCCACCGACAAATGAAACTCAATTTAGAAAAATAAAAACATTGTACATATCCCCCTAAGAGAATCCACAATGTATTGTTTTATACAAAGTTATAATACATTGTCACGTCACTAGCACATCATCATACAACGTTTACTAAAAAGCCTTCACAATACATTGAATTTAAAAAATCTAATAAAACCCTAAACCCTAAACTTTCATGTCAAAATTTTATTTAATCACAAAATGTTTATTATATAAAAAACAGACAATAATAAAAAATTTGATTGATAGATATATATATACGCCTGGTAGTTTATATATATGCTTCTATATAATATGTACCGTTTTCATGTCTGACGCTAAATCATATATGGAGCAACCAATGATTGTTAGTTAGAACTTAGAAGTGCTTTATTGCAAGGGTAACAAGCTTTTAATTTTGACCTCATATGATACGACTCATATGAGGCATGGATGACAATTGCTTTGATTAAAATAGGGAATGTTTAGATGAGTGAGATTTTGTTTTCTATATTGAACGGGTATCTATTTACTAGCCTCATCTGTTGGATATTAATATGGATGATACAAAATTATATGGATATAGATACGGATACGGGTCTACCCGATTCATATCCGATCCAACGCCGTCCCTAGTTATAAACAGGGAATTCCATTTGATAAATGTTACTGTATATTATAAACATGAAGTCATACATTTATGTTATACCTTACCTATCTATTCGTTTATAGCACATTTGAAGATTCCTTATATCATTGAGAGTTGAGATCCCCGAAGGAAGGAAGGAAGGATAGAAAAAAAAAAAAAAAAAAAAAAAAAAAAAAAAAAAAATCTCTAAAGAACAAAATAATCAATTTTGGCCCTTCATTCTACTTTCAATAAATAGAGTAGATCAAATTATACGATCATACAACAAGGGGCAAAAATGTAAATATATGAATCCATTTTCCACGTTTTAAAAAAATAACATGTCTTTTAAACGATAAATCATTAAACTACCAAAAATACACTATTGCGATGAGAATTAAATTATCTTTCTATAGATATACACTTTTATATACTTAAACGGGTTACACATGTTATGGAGGTCTGGGTTGGAGTTGAGTTTCTTAACACAATTAATAGATAGGTCGTGTTTGGGTAGAGGATATGCTAACCCGCCAACCCACGAATCTGAGTAGGTCAACCCGAACATAACTCGATTACCACCTGTGTGCTTGTGTATGGTTCCGGTCTTTGTTACTTAATAACATTAATGAAGTTAAGTTTCTACTAATCTAAATGACACAATGTCAAAGTTGGTAATTTGTTTGGGCAGAGGTTATGAGCAGATTTGATTCAACAAACTTAGATTAGACCTCGTTTGACAAGGTGGTAATGTGTTTGAATACATCTTTAATTTGCTACAATAGTAAAAGTTGTATTGCCGAGCTAGATTGGTGGTATATTAATTTTGCTATTCAAAATTTGAAGATAACTTGAAGGTTGAGTAATGGCAGTATACATTTAATTGAGTAGTTGAAATGTTGAATCCCAATTTAATGAAACCGAGTATAGTTGAAATGTTGAATACCGATTTAATGGAGTATAGTCTGCACACTTGCACATGACTACAAGGTATTTGAGCAGTTGAAAATTTAAATACCACTTTTATAGGATTCAAAAAACTTGGAAGGGGAAAAAACAAAATAAGTAAAAGCACGTACAACATATCATAGGATTCAAAAATTAGACTTTTATAAAATAAAAATAAAAATAAATAATCAACAGTGTCTTGAAGGGTCTAATTAGTGCTTTGAACTAATAGTACATTATTTGCGAAAAGATATATAGTGTTGGTGTAAGTTAACAAATATTCGTTGATACATGTTGATTTATAAATGTATATAAAACTGGGCAATGTTTGACAACAAATGTACCGGGTAATGTTTGTTTAGTTTCATATGCTTGAGATTAGGCTTCCATATCTAGACTCACTACAAAAAATAGTGTTATTCTTCACACTTATTTTGCCACCGTATGAACAACTGTAGATTTTTTTATTTTTATTTTTTAATATAGATAATAATTTTGCTACATTTATAAGTGTTATAAATATTTCAAAAACAATCCATATATATAAGTGTGAACAATTAGCTACACTTATAGGTGTAGCAAATGTCTCAACACTTTTATTTTTGAACATTTTTTGCAAGTTCGACATACTTTTAGGTGTAGACATTCAAAAAATATTTCCACATTTTTAACCATAGACATTTGGATAATATCTCCATACTTATTGTGTAGTAAAATTTGTCACACCAATTATTAACACACATGAGAAAGTGTAGAATCAATAATTTTACACATTTTCAAATGTGGCCATTTGGCTTTTAAAATGTGGAGAATTCAACTAGTTTTTTGTAGTGAATCTGTTTGATGTTTGTAATTATGTATTAATGTTAATGACATATGTTGGCGAGAGTTACTTTCTGCACTAAACGTCGGGTATACTTAAGGTGATAGGAAGAACCCGCGCAAGTTGATAATATTCGGTTCCTAACCAATTAGAGTACTTGATTGCGTTTTTGCGAATGAATTTTATAAAAAGCACCAACTCATCCACTATTCACGTTACAAGACCGAATCTTGCTATTATGCCACTTGCTTGTGTCGAGTGCAAGTATGTAGGATGTGTCGTCTCGCCATGATATCTAGGCTTCAAGACTCGGTACGAGTTATATGGAAGTAATCAATTCAATTATGTATAGCACTCGGTCATGAAAGATAACATGATCTATAAGTAATCACTCCCATACTCACACAACAAAAAGCGTCAAATTATGTACCTTATGTGCCATTATGTACCGAAGCACCTTCTAACCAGGACTACTATTATGTTATATTATTCACCATGTCGAGTTATAGATGTTTTACCTTGTATTGTCTATATATATCATGATAATCTCAAAGTAAGTTAAGAAAAAGGTTGCTTCAGATTTTGAGTTTATCTCTTGTAAGGGATAAACTCCACCGCTCCTCTGTGGTTTGAACCACCAAAGCATGGCGAACCAAGTTGCTGGTGCTGATGTTGCTTCTAAACCCCCAAATAATCAGACATTTCTATGAACGTGTGTATGTCGAGTATTGTTGGAATATTTTTTGTTACAAGAATAGTCAAACATTCCTACCATATTACTTCATGAATACGCATATGACATATAGCTGAAGGTGTTTTATTCACACAAATATTATGGAGCTTTTCTGGCAAACTCCTGACGGGCTGGTGGCACAGTATCAACAAAATAACGGACATACCCAAACGCAAACAAATAGTTGAAAATCTAAGCATGCACATCTGTCAAATATGGAAATCGCATATCAAAACTTTCTGGATTGAATACACCACAAGTCATCACAAAGGATTATTCAATATACTATTGATGCTATGGGCATGAATTCGTAGAATGCTAATGTGTAACGCTGACAAGAATGGAACATCGAAATCTACGACAAAGAAGGTGGTATCTTTTGGGATTGCAGTACACAATGCTCATTCGTGTTTGCCAAAATAAAATATATGCTTTGTGGAACAAGCATTATGATTAGTGAAACGAGATATGGGCTATCAATTGAACCAGCTGTATCATTAAGCATTATGATTACAGAGTTGCCAAGCAGAGCTAGATTTAAGCAAACCTAAATCGTAAACTATAGAAACTACATGATATGAGAAACCAAAACACCAAGCAAATCAGGGGAGACATTCAAAAATGAAAACTTATCCTTGTGTATCCTCAAGTATACATGCCGCGGTGCCATTACGACACAAACTGTAACTTAACATGCATCTGTCAGTCTCAACGCCAAGACCATATAAGACACCGGCATATTTCTCCATGGACCTCCGGTTGATGTTTATAATTACTAATGTTAATGATATGTTGGCTAGTGTTGCTTTCTACAAACGTTTGTAATTATTACTTCTAATGTCATCTGTTGGTGTTGCTTTCTACATTAAGCATTGGGTATACTTATGATAAAAGGAAGGACTGTCGCAGGTCCCTACTATGCAAAAGGGTCTGCAGAGACCAAAATATGTTAAATGGATAGCTCCTAACCACACACATCATTACCTTTTCGCACATTCACACTACAAAACCGAATCTTGCTATTATGCGCTTACTGGTGTCAAGTGCAAGTATGGGGACATGCGCATTTCGCCATGATATCTAGCTTCACAACTCGCTACAATACATATGGAAGTAATCACTTCGTTTGTGTATAGTACCGAGTTGTGAAGCCAGATATCATGCCGAAAATTGCATTGGTCCCCGTACTTACACGCAACAAAATGCTCCAATTTGACAAATGCGTCAAATTATGTATCCTACGTGCCTATTGAATCAAATAACAAACTTTCAGCATTATACAAAATAAAATCATTTGCAGCCACGGACACATTCCCCAAAGCAAACATCTGATTTTTTGTCTATACTTATGACATCATTCAGCAACAATACAACAGCTAACCTATAACACCTATATCCTGTTTTTGGAGACTCGATAACAAGCATCATTGTTGCTGTGATCACCACACGTTCCAAATGACAGGACCAACTAAAGAACAGAAAAATTAATTTCCTTTGACTATGATATGCAAGCCAAAATACTATACAAAACATCAGCAGCCCACCCAAAGCTCACTGATCTAAGCATAAGGAAACACTCGCAGAAAGGATATCATCTGTCTTAGGAAGTCCTCCATAACATCCAAACGAAAGAACCTACATACCGAGTGCCATGATATCTATTGTGTTGTTGCTATTTTGTGCAATATTCTGATCTAGTTACCAATTATATCAAGTGTCTGTTTGGTTTTGAAGATAAGAACCAAAAGAGAGATAATAAGGGGAAATAAAGGAAATTCATCAATAGATCAGGTGAGACCAGCGCAAAACTAGCACATGCTGTAAAACTCAACCCCCCCCCCCCCCCCCCCCCCGGTCCCTCCCCGTGTCATTGGGCCATTATTTCCTTTCGCATGAGAATTTGTGCACATATTTTGCTTCTACATAACAAAAGCTGAGATCAGTGTCACATTTTGCCAACATAAAAGTGACATAAAAAATAAAAAGATGACGCATACCAGGTGCCATTTTCCCAGGATAGTGGGGAACAGCCATAAAGGAATACACGTCGAATGATGTTGCCAAGGTTCTAGGTTAAACTACTACCTCTTGCAAGGGATAAACTACACCGCTCCTCTGTGGTTCAAACCACTAAAGAATGGTGAACCAAGTTGCTGGTGCTGATGCTGCTTCTCGAACCTCCAAATAATCAGACATTTATATGATCGTGTGTGTTCTGTATTGTTGTATGGTATCTAGTTGCATAATGGTCAAACATTCCTAAATCCTAATGTAATACTCCATGCATACACATTATACGTATAGCAAAAGTTGTTTATCTTCGCACATAAATAAATCTCTTCTACCATGAACCTAAAAGTTCATCCCTTTTGGAACCTTTTCTGATAAGACTACAGCGGTAGCAATGATATTGACAAAATAGCAGACACGCAGAGACACGCACACACAACACAAAGAGTTGAAGATCTAAGCATACACATCTACAGAATACGAACAATGCTGATGGTAAATTGGATTAAAAACACAAGTCATCACAAAAGATTTAATCCAATATACTATTAAAATGCTATGCTCATGAATGTGTAGAATGCTAATGCATAACAGTGACAATAAGGAAACATCGAATTCTACAACAAAGTAGCGGTACCGTTGGGATTGCAGCACTAAATGCTCATTCACGTACGATAAAATAAAATATATGCGTGCAGAACAAACATCATGCTTCATGAAACAAGATATGGACTATCAATTGAACCAGCTGTATCATTTAAGGTTTTTATCCAAAACCAGTGACAGAGTTGCCAAACATAACTAGTTTTAAGCAAACCTAAATCATAAACTATAGAAACTACACGATAAAAGAAAACCAAAACACCAAGCAATCATTGGGAGACAGCTTCAAAAATAAAACCTTATCCTTGTTTATCGTCAAAAAGTATACAAGCTGTGGTGCCATTACGACGACACAAACTGTAACTTAACATACAACTACCAGTTTAAATTTTTTCACTTTTTTTTCCGACAATTGCATGGGGCTGTCAGTTCTCAACACCAAGACCATATAAGACACCGGCATATCTCTCAAACTCAAGTGACAGCAAAGTGACGTCAACAAAATCAAAAGATGACACATACCAGGTGCCATTTTTCAAGGATAGTGGGGTGCAGCCATAAAGCAATACACATCGCAAGATGTTGCCAAGGTTCTGCGTAAAACAGCTAACATCTCTTGCAAGGGATAAACTCCACGACTCCTCTGTGGTTCAAACCACTAAAGAATGGTGAACCAAGTTGCTGGTGCTGATGCTGCTTCTCGAACCTCCAAATAATCAGACATTTATATGAACGTATGTGTTCTGTATTGTTGTATGGTATCTAGTTACATAAATAGTCAAACATTCCAAACTTAATACTCCAGGCATACACATTATACGTATAGCAAAAGTTGTTTTCTCACACAAATATTGATCTTTTGTACTATGAACCTAAAAGTTCATCCCTTCGGGAATCTTTTCCGATAAGACTATACCAATAATATTGACAAAATAACAGACACGCATAGACACACTCACAACACAGAGTTGAAGATCTAGGCATACACATCTACTGAATACGGTCATTGCTGACGGTAAATTAGATTAAAAACACCCCAAGTCATCACAAAAGATTATCCGTTATACTATTGATGCTATGCGCATGAATTCGTAGAATGCTAATGTGTAACACTGATAAGACTGGAACATCGAAATCTACAACAAAGAAGTGGTATCTTTGGGATTGCAAATGCTCATTCGTTTTTGCCAAAATAAATATATGCTTGTGGAACAAGCATTATGATTAATGAAACAAGATATGAACTATCAATTGAACCAGCTGTATCATTAAGGTTTGAGTTCTTATCCAAAACTAGTTACAGAGATGCCAAACAGAGCTAGTTTTAAGCAAACCTAGATCGTAAACTATAGAAACTGCATGATACAAGAAACCAAAACACCAAGCATTTATGGGAGACAGATTCTAAAATAAAAACTTAGCCTTGTTTATCCTCAAGTATACATGATGCGGTGCCATTAGGACACAAACTGTAACTTAACATACAACTACCAGTCATCTTTCCCCCCCCCCCCCCCCCCCCCCCCCCCCCCGACAATTGCACAAGGCTGTTAGTCTCAACACCAAGACCATATAAGACTATAAGACACCAGCATATTTCTCCATGGACCTCCGGTAGATGTTTAATGCTAATGATATGCTGGCTAGTGTTCTACAAACGTTTGTAATCATGTATTAGTGTATTACTTCTAATGTCATATGTTGGCGGGTGTTGCTTTCTACATTAAACATTGGGTATACTTATGATAGTAGGAAGGACTGTTTGCAAGTCACTACTATACAAACAAGGGTCTACCGAGACCAAAATATGTAAAATAGATGGCTCCTAACTACAGAAATTATTACCTTTTCGCACATGGATATCAGCAAAAGCGCCATGTCATCCGCCATTCACACAACAAAGCCGAATCTTGCTATTATGCACTTGCTGGTGTCAAGTGCAAGTATGGAGACATGTGCATTTTGCCATGATATCTAGCTTCACGACTCGCTACAATACATATGTAGTTGTGAAGCCAGATATCATGCCGACAATCGCATTGGTCACCATACTTACAAGCAACAAAATACTTCAATTGACAAATGCGTCAAATTATGTATCCTACATGCCTATTGAATCAAATGACAAACTTTCAGCATTATACGAAAGAAAATCATTTGCAGCCAAGGACATTCCACAAAGCAAACAACTGATTTTTGTCTATAATTAAAACATCATTCAGTAACAATACAACAGCTAACCTATAACACCTATATCCTGTTTTTGGAGACTTGATAACAAGCATCCTTGTTGCTGTGATCGCCACATCTTCCAAATGACAGGACCAACTAAAGAACAGAAAAACTAATTTCCTTTGACTGTGATATGCAAGCCAAAATACTATACAAACATCAGCAGTCCACCAAAAGCTCACTGATCTAAGCATAAGGAAACAATCACAGAAAGGCTTTATCATCTGTCCTAGGAAGTCCTCCATAACATCCAAAGGAAAGAACCTACATACCGACTGTCATGATATCTATCGTGTTGTCGGTATTTTGTGCAATATTCTGATCCAGTTATCGATTATATCAAGTGTCTGTTGGTTTTGAACATAAGAGCCAAATAATAATAAGGGGAAATAAAGGTAATTCATAGATCAATAGTTTTGCATATTTAAACATGTGAGACCAAGGCGAAACTAGCAAATGTTGTAATACTCAACCCCCCCCCCCCCCCCCCCCCGGTCTCCTTTAAATTACCCAATACGGTGTCATTGGTTCATTGTCCTCTCGCATGATAATTTGTGTACATATTTTGCTTGTACAGAACAAAAGCTGAGATCAAAAATGACACAGACCAGGTGCCAATTTTCCAGTATAGTGGGGAACAGCCATAAAGGAATACACATTGAATGATGTTGCCAAGGTTCTAGGTTAAACAACTACCTCTTGCAAGGGATAAACTCCACCACTCCTCTGTGACTATGTCATCAAGTTACATAATGGTCAAACATTCCTAAATCCTAATGTAATACTCCATGCATACACGTTATACTTATAGCAAAAGTTGTTATCTCGGTGCACAAACATTAATCTCTTTTACTATGAACCTAAAAGTTCATCCCTTCAGGAACCTTTTCTGATAAGACTACCATGGTAGTGATAATATTGACAAAATAGCAGACACACATAGACAGAGACACGCAACACGAAGAGTTAAGATCTAAGCATACACATGTAGTGAATGTGAACATTGCTAATGGTAAATTAGATTAAAAGCACCCAAGTCATCACAAAAGATCATCCAATATACTATTAATGCTATGCGCACGAATGTGTAGAATGCTAATGCGTAACGGTGACAATAATGAAACATCAAAATCTACAAAGTAGTGGTACCTTTGGGATTGCAGCACCAAATGCTCATTCACGTACGATAAAATAAAATACTACGTATATGCGTATGGAACAAACATCATGCTTCATGAAACAAGATATGGACTAAAAATTGAACCAGCTGTATCATTTAATGTTTTTATCCAAAACTAGATACAAAGTTGCCAAACAGAGCTAGTTTTAAGCAAACCTAAATCGTAAACTATAGAAACTACACGATAAAGAAAACCAAAACACCAAGCAATCATGGGAGACAGCTTCAAAAATAAAAACTTATCCTTGTTTATCCTCAAAAAGTATACAAGCTGTGGTGCCATCACGACACAAACTGTAACTTAACATACAACTACCAGTTTAAATCTTCTTTCACATTTTTTGTTTTTTTTACTTTTTTCGACAATTGCACGGGGCTCAGTTCTCAACGCCAAGACCATATAAGACACCGGCATATTTCTCCATTGAACCACTAAAGAAGTTCTCTTTCAACTTCCTGAACGTACACGAAGTAAGCAAACTGTCTGAACCCGCCTGATGACAAATCCCAATTCTCTCTACTTCCAACAGTTCAGCTAGCTTGTTCAACCCGCCGTGAAGACTATTGCAAAACTTCATCAAATGCTTAATGTCGTAAATGGTCGGGAAATACATACTAATCAAACTGAAAAACCCCGCTTGTGTATCAGGCAAATTCTTACACGTCAACACCTTCAACAAGTACCCAAAATCATACCCGCTGTGAAAAGTCACCCAATACACACTATCATTCAACACAATCCCTGACGACATCAACAACTCTCCAAATTTCCGTGCGTCGATCCCTTTCTCGTTATTCTTCTTAAAATCTATACCGCTCTCTCTCAAAAGCTCAACGGAATCATTAGCAAAAACATCGTCATTCACATTAAACTCACGGAAATTAAACTGCCAAATACAAAACTTATCCGTACCACACGTAGGCAAATTCCCTTGATCATCCGAAAAGGTTAACCCTAACTGAATCAACTTCAACATATCGACATTGTCTTTCAACGTCTGGTAATGATAATCATTACTATTCTTAAAATTACCCACGGGACGAAGAACAATCCCTGGAAACTCGGTATCCATGGCTATATACGGAAACGCGTCAACGACACCGCGTATAACCTCAAATTCCTCCTCCAGATTATCATCCCACACTTCCCTAATTTGAATCATATCACTTTTCGACAAAATCGACATTATTTCGCTATTATCACAAACTTAACACAAACCGATCCAGATCTATAAATTTTAACACAATTATAACCTAATCAATATCACATAATCCAAAATTAAAAATTAAATAAAAACAAAATTAATAAAAAAAAAAAAAAAAACAATATTTACCGTAAAATCAACAGCTTCACGATTAGACCTAAAAACAAAACAAAACAATAATCATAATTACAATCAGCATGACGTCATTAATTCGATAAAAAAATTGAAATAAAATAAAAAATGATGACGTCATCATACCGTTTGAGATTGGGTGGATCTGATTAGGTAGGAATGAAACTGAGCGTCGGAATGATGATGAAATTGGCGGGAAAAGATAAGAGATGATCGGAAAAAAAAGGAATTAGGGTTGGGAATTGGGGGCGCGTGGGGGCGGAGCGTGAGCCTTTTCTCAATCTCTATTTCTTCTGAGTGGGGAAGAAGAATTAACAGAAAGAGAAAAGACAGCACAATTAAATTAAGAGAGTGAAATGTGGAATTTATATATAAAAATCCTTTTTTTTTATATAAAAGATGAGTGAAAGAGTCGGTGTTGTTGATTGAGTTGCAGGAAGATTATATTTATTTGTGTGGCTATGGGTGTTATCATCACCGCCTTTGTTTGTTTATCTTTGTATTTTTATTTATTTCAATTTTTAAATGTAGATATTTTTTGGGGGCTGAATATGGGATTGGGATCCATCACAATGGCATTGGCAACCAGCCCATGCACCTTTTTATGCCTATTGGGTCGTTGTGGTTGTGGTGGTTGTTTATTTTTCTTTTGGTGCTTTTGGGTGTGTTTGGTAAAAGTATCTGAATTGTGAGCAGTAGTTATAATTCATAGATTTTTAAAGAAGCACTAAAAAATAAGCTTTTTTAAAATATAACAAAGCTCACTGTTCTTTTGCCAAGTAAAAAATAAAAATCAAAAAACTCATTATTTACCGCTCATCTTCTCAAAAAACTTCATGCCAAATATAGCCTTTGTGTTTAAAAATAAGAGTGCTCGGTGCAGACAATGTGAATAACATGTTATTCGTCTTTCACCGCAGCGTTACTTTGTTTTTTATTTTTTTAATAATACGTAAAAATGAAAATACCCAATTAAAAAAAAAAAAAAAAAAAAAAAAACCTTGTGGGACTCATAAAAAACCCATCAAAATAACTCACCCAAAAAAATAAATAAAATAAATAGAAATACCAACATGAATGGTTGAGTACCAATGGCGAGCTAGGTCAGGTGCAGAATGGCGGCCAACGGCGGCTTGTTTTTGGCGAGGCGGAAAAACCGTTGTTTTTACCTAGAACACTAAGGAGGAATATCATGTTCGCAAAAGATTCAATACAAACCATTCATATAATGACATGATAAAATTAATTGTCCAATCAAAACACTTATTAAAAAAACAAGAATCTATTTGATTAGACAAATGATGTTGTCATATCATTGCATGGAACTTTTTTTTATTTTTTTTTTAAATCTTTTGTGAATATATCATTTCTCAAAATAAATAATAATAAAAATGATATTTTTGGAAACAGTGTTTGATTTACTTATTTTATAAAAAACGCAATGTATTTGTTAAAAATAATAATTTTAATATAAAGTTTAAATAAAATTCATTTATAAAAGGTTTTAGGTTAAATATGAGACTAAAGGGTCATTTTAATTCAATGTTAAATAACCAACACGAAATAAGCAGCTCTAAACTTGCTTATGAAAAAATGTGTGCATTTTAAAGCATAAAAGTAAGTCGTGTTTGAATTTAAAATATATATATATATATATATATATATATATATATATATATATATATATATATATATATATATATATATATATATATTTCTATTTAAAAAAACAGACACCCTCTAAATAAATAAGCAGAAAAAATAAGCAACCCAAACACACTTTAAATAAATATACATCTTTTTTTATATAGTCATAGGTTTCGATCTTTTTGCCCCTACTTTACTGGGTTTGAACTCATTGATGTTTGATATAAAGACTCAAATCAGGTAAAACCGTCATTTTTAAGAGGTTGGGGTGACTAATTTAAGCTTGCTTGCATCTAAAATGAATCAAATTTTATATCTCTCATATCTAGGGATGAGCGTATTTCGACCCGAATCCCGGAACCGTACCGGTACCGTACCGAAACGGTACCAATTTCTTATACACGGTACGGTACCGGGACTACGAAATAAGGTGAAAAAACGGAACCTTTAAAAAACGGTACGGGACTTATTCGGGAATTCCCGGTTCGGTATCGAAATCCAAAAGGTTTTTTTTTTTTTTTTAGCTAATCTATTGAATTATGTTTTGCCATATGATAAGTAAACTTGGTTAAGTACTTAAGTTAAAAAAAAAAAAAAAAAAAAAAAAAAAAAGCCTTTGTTGATAACTGAGCCAAACTAGCTAAGGTTGTTTGCCATGGGTTTCGTTTGCCAAAACAATGTTTAAAGTAATGCGTGTCTAAGGTTCGCTTGTATTTCTGCTTGCCATGATAATGGTGTTGCATAAATGTGTTGACTAGTTGCATCAACAGCAGATGCACTGAATGATGTAAAAAAGGTTATCTATCTGAAGTCGTTTCTCAAGTATTTAAAAAAATAATAATAATAAAAAAAAATTTAAAAATTAAAAAAAATTAAAAATCAGTTTTCATAAATTAGAAATCACGAGGATAAAAAGGCAGAAACATTTGTAACTTAAGGCAAACAAAAAATTTGGAAGTTGATAGTAAATAGTAAATACTACCCGAATTTTGGCAAACACTAAATAAATGAAATTAATCTCTTCTTCATTTTGGCAATTTAGTATAGTAGAGTTGTCGATCATTTTTCGTCCAAGATGTTCACGTAATTACAAGTTGCACTAAGGAGAAAATGTAGTATATGCCAACATATGAAACTGTAATAACGTTACTCTAAACTTGTAGGACAATTGCTAGTAAGTCCAAACTTCCGTTGTTTGTCAAATCAGCTAACATGGTTGTTGACTAGTATGTAATCTGTAAATTCTTTTTGTTTAATAAAAATTGGGAAGTACCGGATATGTACCGATTTCCCAGTACTGAGTATCGGTACCGGTTTCGGTACCGAAATCCCGTCTGGTACGGTACCGGTACCCCCTTCATACTCGGGAAAAAAAACGGTACCACCAATTTGATACGGGTTCGGTACCAATCTGGTACCGTGCTCATCTCTACTCATATCTATATCTATACTACTTATAAAAGCTTTATAGTCAAAGTGAAATGTTAAGTGTTGTAAATAGTCATAGGTGAGAGAAATTATAATTTAATTAATACTTTTATTAAAACTAGACGAGTACCCGTGCATAGCAACGGGATTTTATAGCGACAGATTGTTTTGTGTTAAAAAAAACTTTATGAGTTATAAACGAAAAATAATAAAAGTTTGAAGATTTGTGATTAAACATAATGTTTTGAAACCCAGTTTGATCCGGGTGGTTCAACCAGTTGAACCGTTCCGGTTAAAAAATGAGTGGATTTAAACCGAGTCAACCCGACGGGTTGGGTCAAAACGGGTCAGATTAAACCGGGTCAACCCGCTAGGATTGAAGCGTCCCGCGTCAACCCGGTTTTTGATATGTATTAATAGTTTCCTTTTAAAATATATGTTTTCAACATTTCATTTTTTACTTTCAACTTTTCACTTTTTACTTTTTGGTTTTTCCTTTATATATATTATAGTAGGGTACCCGCGCGTTGTACCCTGTGACGATTAACCGGAGAAATAGATCTCGATGAGACCTGATTCACCATTTTGTACCGGTTTAACGGGTCGTCTCTGGTTCGTTCTCAGATGGATTTTATTGGTTAGCCGAACCGGTGGCGACACCGGTTCTTCGTTGAACACGTTCGTTTAGTCCGGTTTTCAAAACTATATGTACCATCAACTTGTATGAAGCTTTGTGTTTTTTTATTAATTTTTATAATGTGTATAATAACATTTAATTTTCATTTTTAGGGTGTTTTAAAAATAACATTAATTAGTGTATTTAGTTATTTTATATTTTGGAATTATGTTGTAGCTTGTTTAAATTGTAAATTGTGAATTTTTTTTTTTTTTTGTATTTTTTAATAAGGGTGTTTTAGTTGGTTGTTTTTAACTTGGTAGATATGCTTTTAATTGGTTGTATAATGTGAATAAACTATTGTATTTTTAAGTAATGGAGTATTTTAATAAGAATATTAATTACACTATACTTTTTCTCTCACCATTGACTTTCTATATTTCACTTTTCAAGATTTGACTATTTTTCTTTTATATGTAGTATAGATACTTCATTTCTTAAAAATATAATAATTTATTTACATTGTACAACCAATTAAAAACATATATATCAAATTAAATACAATAAAATACAACACCACTTACTAAAAAAATATAATAAAAATTTCATAATGTACAATTTAAATAAAATACAACATAATTCATATGAAATAATTAAACACACTTATTAGTGTTATTTTTAAACACTCTAAGATGAAAAGTATATGTTATACACATTATACAAATTAATAAAACACACAAAGCTTCATACAATCTAACAAGTTGATGGTACATATAGTTTTGAAAACTCGATGGGACCAACGGGTTCAACCAGGAACCGGTTGTAACACCCCCAATTCATGGATGCAGCGGAATTCGAACTGGGTGTTACTTGACGGCACAATAGTCACAATAATAGAAAACGATCTCTAACCGAGTCGTATTAAAAAGATTTATCATTCAAATTATATAAATATCAGAGGTTACAAAATGAGGTCCCAATTGGTTCAATGTTTACAAATCACATTAAGTGAGTTTTTGAATGATAAGTAAATTTATAGCCCTCTTGAGTATCCGTGTCCTTCCGTGCCATCCTTGATCGTCATGAACCTGAAATACATCCTTGAGAGGTCAACACAAAGGTTGAGTGATATTCATAGAGTTTGTTAAATCGTTTGAACACAATATGTTGGTAGTGTGAGTTATAGGCTCACACCAATGTTTGGAAAACAAAACAGGTAGGCTACGTTATTATACGCCCGGAACAGTTATTATACACTAAGCTTATGATACCATAACGTTAACGTGTACCAATATCGATCGGCAGATTTATCCCGGTAGGTACTTTGCTAACATACCTAAATCTCAAATATTAATGCATTTGTTTGAACTTAGTCAATACAAATGGGATTCGTCAATCCCAATAGGCCTATTCACAATATTTGCGTTCACTATTGCTAGTGATTAAATGGTTCATAATAAGGGATCTCGGTTTAGCAAGGTTGGTACTTAGTGATAATAAAACAATCAGGCAAGCATACAATTTAAAAAAAACATTGTGCTCGGTTAAAATAGCATGTATTCCCCCCAAGGGTTTGTAAAACATTGAAGTAATGTAAAGTGGGGCTATGAACTCACCTTGAGTTGGATGATGTATAATGAGAATGATGGATATGCCGTAAGAACTTCTACGAGCAACCTAGAATAATTGTTGTAACTTAGGTTTGGAATAATGTCTAAGGAAACATAAACATGCCAATATATATATATATCTTGCATTTAGTCCATGATGTGGTATGATGTATATTGTATGTCTTTGAAAGAAAAGATTCATGAACATGTATGTTTTGTATATCGTTTACTACCGTTCGGGCTGACATATTTCAGAAGTCATGTTAGTAAGCGTTCGAGGAGCCAGGACACTTTAACTCGTAAATCCACAACTCAACTCGACGGCTTACATAATGAACTCCTCACATGAGGCTCCCTACTATTGTAGTAGTTGATAACATATATAGATATAAGTTTTGATCTGAAAAGTTACATGTCCGATATTTGAATAAACTTAGGAAAGTTTATTAGTACATGAAGATTGTTATTAGGATATGTTTCATAAGTCTTGTATGACCATTTTTCTTTGTAATATCTCATGGTTCCTTTGATGAAGTAGATCCAAATTGTATGTTCAAGTTATCGCCAACTCTTGTTCATGTATTTGTCTTGGTAAGCTTATATGGTTGTTAGCTCATGTTTTCGCCTTGGTATGTATATATGGTCTTAACTCATGTTTTCGCCTAAGTAAGTTGGTATGGTCATTTTGTCATGGCCTAGCCATGACCTTTGGTCCTTGTTCCAATGTCATGAGACACAACCTTGGCTCTAGCCATGGTTGTGGTCTTGATTATAGGTCATAAGACCTCTTGTTCCTTTTAAAGTATAACCATAATCTAGTGACTTTCGCCTAAAAATGGGCTGTTTAGATTTTGAAGAATTTTATCACTCGGAAAGCGTTTTTAGGGCTCGAGCTTCTTTGTTCCTGAACGAAAACGGCGTTCCGGACAACTTTCGTGTTTTAACTTTTTGATGAATCGGACCAGAAGTATGACTTTCAAAACCCAAATTTGATCAGAATGGTATTTGGCAGTTTGCCGCAAAGTTTTGGTAACTTCAAATGGGCGTAACTTTTGACTCGTATACTCGTTTTAGGTGGTTCAAATTGCTATGGTTTCCTTGTTAAGTCCTCTACTGTAATATGTAATGATCCAACATCATATTTTTACCATTTTGACCAGGTCTTACCAAGAAAGTCACTAGTTTACTTGTTTTAGTAACTTGTTGTAACAATCAATAACAATAACTTGTTTTGCTCACTTTTATACATCATGGACATAACTACAAGACATGTAATGATCTAAGAGCACAATGCATGAGATCTTGCCACAAGTGTGAACCCCCCTCCTAGAGGCGGTTTGGCCAAGCTTGGGGAGCAAGTGTGGACTTTTGAGGATATTATCCAAGATATGGTGTTAGTTTTGGCTCCGTAAAATGCTAACCGTAAATGGTTAAGCCACGAAACGTAAAACTGGGTGTCGTAAAAATACGAAACTTGGAAGGATGGTTAAACATGTTATAATACTCCATAATAAAATATAAAATGAGTGGTAGGTTCCATTTGGGTGTAAAACCCTGCTAAAAATTGGAAACACGGGTCTAAAACGCGTAATACGTAAAATGTATGAATATTGCGTAAATTTGAGAAAAGTAAAATGTTACTTTTCTAATAGGATAATATTGATTTAAAATGACTTATAATGTCTAGACTGGGCTCAGTCTAGTGTCGGTTGGTATTAAATGTCTTTTAGACATCAAACCGTAAGCCTAAAAATCACGAAATGACTTATAAAATCAAGGAATGATTTTTGGTCAATGGAGGAGGGAAAAATATGTTGACTTTTTCTAATAAGTTGAAAACTCAAATCTTTTTAGAAACGCGGTGCAGGTATAGGCTAAGGTTACGGCTGAGTAAAAACGCTTAAAACTGAAAATTCCAGTTTTTCACGGCCGAGGTTTATTTTGGTCATATTTTTCTCAGTCATGATTTATTCTCAAATAAATCATGAGGGTGTCAAACATTTTTCTGATACGGGGAAAATTAACGCGACCGAATTTCGTTGTGCGTAGAATTTCTGAATGACGTTTTACCCTAAAACGTGTAATTCCGTGTAATTCCTTAATAACTTTCACGAAAATGAGCTTATGAATGTCAAACTTTTAATTTGCCATGGAAATGATTTATCACTTCAGCCCAAGAAATAAAAATCAAGTTTCGGGAAAAATTTTCGGGAAAAATGAATAGTAAAAGTGAATAGTGAAATTTTCCGGGAAAAATAATTAACCTGAAAATACGAATTGTTACAGTCTCTACCCCTTACGGGGAACTTCGTCCCGAAGTTCTTTGTGTGTCATATGTTGGAGTGGTGTCAATGAAAAGGTGTAGTTACTTATGAGGACTAAAGTCTGGGATTACTAGTGATGCAGTTTGATTTGTCATTTCAGTGTATGGTGTAGGATGAGGCTTACTTTTATGTAGGAAAGGTATGGTAATAGTCGAATATCAAAGGAAATTGATATAGCAGTCGAATATTAATAGGAATTGAGATAGTAATTGCAATCATAGCCTAGTGGGTAATCGGTTGTTGTACCTAGTGTTTATTCACTTCATACTTATGTTATTTCGGATACAAATAAGCCCACTTATTTATAATTCTTTATTTACATAGAGAGGCATCCCAAACAATGTAAATACGGAATTATAAACTTATGGTTCGGTGATTTACAATTTCTTTATTTAAATGAAAAGGCATCCCAATCCATTCAAATAATTATAAATCATCCTACTTAATAATTCCCAACACAACATTCATACTTAGCCGGTGAGTTACAAGGTAGGGTATTACGAGATGATACTGGTGTTCCAAAAAGTGCAAGATGAATATTCAATCTTGTAAAGCTGATGAGCGTGCTTGTGGTGTAACTAAGGATAATTTGAGCTTTAAAAGTGCATCAAGATCTGTTAATGAGCTTGTGTTTACCACGGTCGTGAAGATAATGATGTGATATGCTGATGAACAAAAGTGTATAGTGTATGCTTAACATTAATACACTTAGGTATAGATGTTGAGTTTGTTTTAAAAATCTTAAGAGATTTTAAAAGTTTATGATGGAATGGTATCCTTAGGACCTAAACAGGATAGTACTTCTACAGGATGAAGAGAATAATTGATAACTATCCCAAGATAGTAGTTCGGATTATCTCATAAATGAAAATTTTCAAGAATGAATTTAGATCATACAAATAAGGTGTTAAGATCTTGCTGAGTGATAAGGCACTATCATGTCTCTAGATTGTTTTAATGTATTCTGGTGGTTTATCGTGTTCATGTAGGAAATCAATCTAAACATAACCCTAGTACAACTATTCTCAGTATTTGAAAATTCTAAGTCGAATATAGTTAGTCAAACTATATTCCACTGTCCCTAGGTTAAATATAGGTGACTAGTCTATATTTAGCCAAGGTTCGATAAAATTTCCAAATACCTAAATTAGGTATACTTGTGATATGTCCGTTGCTTTCGGGAAACTGTTCACTAAACAAAGGCGATGTCAAACAATTCTGTTGCAAGTCCCGCCCATACAAGACTTGTAACCTATGTTTTCATATTCTATTGCATAGAAGATAGTAAGGGTAGGTACGTATGGAAAGGAAGTTTTAAGTAGTTCTAAAATAGAACATACTTGGCCAGGATCACGAACTTTTAATAATGAAGGTTTCATAAGAAAACTTTGATGAATGTAGAGAAAGTTCAGCTTTTGTCGATGATGGATTAATTTGTCCTTTAGAAATCTCATATTTCTTGTTTGGAAATCGATAGGTTGTGACGGGTTTTTGGATATCATATGAAATGATATTGATGATGTGATGGAATAATTCTAGAGACCATTGCGCAAAACACAATGTCTCGGAAGTAGGTTAGACCATTGTGCAATTCACAATGTCTGGGAAGTAGGTTAGGCCATTGTGTGACTCAAAACATTTGAGAAATGATTAAGACCATTGTATCATACAATGTCTTGGAAAATGAATGAGACCATTGTATCTCACAATGTCTTGGAAAATGAATGAAGCCATTGTATCTCACAATGTCTTGAAAAAATGAATGAGGCCATTGTATCTCACAATGTCTTGAAAAAATGAATGAGACCATTGTATCTCACAATGTCTTGAAAAGTGAACGAGACCATTGTATCTCACAATATCTTGAAAAAATGAATGAGACCATTGTATCTCACAATGTCTTGAAAAAATGAATGAGACCATTGTATCTCACAATGTCTTGAAAAAATGAATGAGACCATTGTATCTCACAATGTCTTGAAAAAAATGAATGAGACCATTGTATCAGTTACAATGTCTTGGACATATAATGTTTGAGTAGGAACATGATTGGGAGAGTGTGGCTGTGCCGAAATGCCTTAGAATAGGCATACACAGATATGTTTAGTCCATTGTTTAGATAAATGATTGAAAATAAACCGAGTTTATATATCAATATACTAATATGTTCATGTAGCATAAAATGCCTAGTGTGTATATATCAATATACTTATATGTGTTCATGTAGCATAAAATGCCTAGTGTGTATATATCAATATACTTATATGTGTTCATGTAGCATAAAATGCCTAGTGTGTATATATCAATATACTTATATGTGTTCATGTAGCATAAAATGCTTAGTGTGTATATATCAATATACTTATATGTGTTCATGTAGCATAAAATGCTTAGTGTGTATATATCAATATACTTATATGTGTTCATGTAGCATAAAATGTTTAGTGTGTATATATCAATATACTTATGCTTACGGGAAAATGCTCAATTATGTTTAGGGTACATATATTAATATGCAATTATGTTTGTGTAGCACAAAATGTCTACGGGGAAATGCTCAAAATGGGTATATATGAATATACTAATATGTTTGTGTAGCATAACATGCTTACTAAGTCCATAATCGTCTGGAGGATGGAAGACACGGAGAGCGGAAGGCTATAAAATATTTTTGCTTGTATGTGTGGTTATAGTTTAGGTCTCAATTAGACCCGTTTCTCTATAACCATGGCTCTGATACCAATCTGTAACACCCCCAATTCATGGATGCAGCGGAATTCGAACTGGGTGTTACTTGACGGCACAATAGTCACAATAATAGAAAACGATCTCTAACCGAGTCGTATTAAAAAGATTTATCATTCAAATTATATAAATATCAGAGGTTACAAAATGAGGTCCCAATTGGTTCAATGTTTACAAATCACATTAAGTGAGTTTTTGAATGATAAGTAAATTTATAGCCCTCTTGAGTATCCGTGTCCTTCCGTGCCATCCTTGATCGTCATGAACCTGAAATACATGCTTGAGAGGTCAACACAAAGGTTGAGTGATATTCATAGAGTTTGTTAAATCGTTTGAACACAATATGTTGGTAGTGTGAGTTATAGGCTCACACCAATGTTTGGAAAACAAAACAGGTAGGCTACGTTATTATACGCCCGGAACAGTTATTATACACTAAGCTTATGACACCATAACGTTAACGTGTACCAATATCGATCGGCAGATTTATCCCGGTAGGTACTTTGCTAACATACCTAAATCTCAAATATTAATGCATTTATTTGAACTTAGTCAATACAAATGGGATTCATCAATCCCAATAGGCCTATTCACAATATTTGCGCTCACTATTGCTAGTGATTAAATGGTTCATAATAAGGGATCTCGGTTTAGCAAGGTTGGTACTTAGTGATAATAAAACAATCAGGCAAGCATACAATTTAAAAAAACATTGTGCTCGGTTAAAATAGCATGTATTCCCCCAAGGGTTTGTAAAACATTGAAGTAATGTAAAGTGGGGCTATGAACTCACCTTGAGTTGGATGATGTATAATGAGAATGATGGATATGCCTTAAGAACTTCTACGAGCAACCTAGAATAATTGTTGTAACTTAGGTTTGGAATAATGTCTAAGGAAACATAAACATGCCAATATATATATATATCTTGCATTTACTCCATGATGTGGTATGATGTATATTGTATGTCTTTGAAAGAAAAGATTCATGAACATGTATGTTTTGTATATCGTTTACTACCGTTCGGGCTGACATATTTCAGAAGTCATGTTAGTAAGCGTTCGAGGAGCCAGGACACTTTAACTCGTAAATCCACAACTCAACTCGACGGCTTACATAATGAACTCCTCACATGAGGCTCCCTACTATTGTAGTAGTTGATAACATATATAGATATAAGTTTTGATCCGAAAAGTTACATGTCCGATATTTGAATAAACTTAGGAAAGTTTATTAGTACATGAAGATTGTTATTAGGATATGTTTCATAAGTCTTGTATGACCATTTTTCTTTGTAATATCTCATGGTTCCTTTGATGAAGTAGATCCAAATTGTATGTTCAAGTTATCGCCAACTCTTGTTCATGTATTTGTCTTGGTAAGTTTATATGGTTGTTAGCTCATGTTTTCGCCTTGGTATGTATATATGGTCTTAACTCATGTTTTCGCCTAAGTAAGTTGGTATGGTCATTTCGTCATGGCCTAGCCATGACCTTTGGTCCTTGTTCCAAGGTCATGAGACACAACCTTGGCTCTAGCCATGGTTGTGGTCTTGATTATAGGTCATAAGACCTCTTGTTCCTTTTAAAGTATAACCATAATCTAGTGACTTTCGCCTAAAAATGGGCTGTTTAGATTTTGAAGAATTTTATCACTCGGAAAGTGTTTTTAGGGCTCGAGCTTCTTTATTCCTGAACGAAAACGGCGTTCCGGACAACTTTCATGTTTTAACTTTTTGATGAATCGGAGCAGAAGTATGACTTTCAAAACCCAAATTTGATCAGAATGGTATTTGGCAGTTTGCCGCAAAGTTTTGGTAACTTCAAATGGGCGTAACTTTTGACTCGTATACTCGTTTTAGGTGGTTCAAATTGCTATGGTTTCCTTGTTAAGTCCTCTACTGTAATATGTAATGATCCAACATCATATTTTTACCATTTTGACCAGGTCTTACCAAGAAAGTCACTAGTTTACTTGTTTTAGTAACTTGTTGTAACAATCAATAACAATAACTTGTTTTGCTCACTTTTATACATCATGGACATAACTACAAGACATAATATAGCAAGAATAATAGGTAAATAACATGAACATGATTATTTAACAAGAAGCAAGTTAGGGTTTGGCTCACAACTTTTGGCTTTCAAAGATGAAAGGAAGTTAACATGTAAGGATAGGACTTTGATAGACTTGCTTCAACCCACTTCACTTCATGCAATCTTTCTACTCTTGTGATCTTGAAAGATGGATGATGAAGGTTGAGGTGACTTGAGTGGATTCAAACTCAAGAGAAATTACCAAAGTTCATGAGGTTATGGAAGTGTTTGATGAATTAAGACCTAACTAGGGTTTCCACCTTGAAGAAGCACTTGAATCATGCATGAAACTTAGAAGGAAAAGAGCAAAGGATAATGTGTTGGTGTGTGTGGAAGTGGACGGCAACAAGGGGAAAGGGAGGGCTTTATATGCCTTTGAGGAGGTTTGAAACCTTGACTTGTCAAAGCTTGCTCACCAAGTTGAACACATGTAATGATCTAAGAGCACAATGCATGAGATCTTGCCACAAGTGTGAACCCCCCTCCTAGAGGCGGTTTGGCCAAGCTTGGGGAGCAAGTGTGGACTTTTGAGGATATTATCCAAGATATGGTGTTAGTTTTGGCTCCGTAAAATGCTAACCGTAAATGGTTAAGCCACGAAACGTAAAACCGGGTGTCGTAAAAATACGAAACTTGGAAGGATGGTTAAACATGTTATAATACTCCATAATAAAATATAAAATGAGTGGTAGGTTCCATTTGGGTGTAAAACCCTGCTAAAAATTGGAAACACGGGTCTAAAACGCGTAATACGTAAAATGTACGAATATTGCGTAAATTTGAGAAAAGTAAAATGTTACTTTTCTAATAGGATAATATTGATTTAAAATGACTTATAATGTCTAGACTGGGCTCAGTCTAGTGTCGGTTGGTATTAAATGTCTTTTAGACATCAAACCGTAAGCCTAAAAATCACGAAATGACTTATAAAATCAAGGAATGATTTTTGGTCAATGGAGGAGGGAAAAATATGTTGACTTTTTCTAATAAGTTGAAAACTCAAATCTTTTTAGAAACGCGGTGCAGGTATAGGCTAAGGTTACGGCTGAGTAAAAACGCTTAAAACTGAAAATTCCAGTTTTTCACGGCCGAGGTTTATTTTGGTCATGTTTTTCTCAGTCATGATTTATTCTCAAATAAATCATGAGGGTGTCAAACATTTTTCTGATACGGGGAAAATTAACGCGACCGAATTTCGTTGTGCGTAGAATTTCTGAATGACGTTTTACCCTAAAACGTGTAATTCCGTGTAATTCCTTAATAACTTTCACGAAAATGAGCTTATGAATGTCAAACTTTTAATTTGCCATGGAAATGATTTATCACTTCAGCCCAAGAAATAAAAATCAAGTTTCGGGAAAAATTTTCGGGAAAAATGAATAGTAAAAGTGAATAGTGAAATTTTCCGGGAAAAATAATTAACCTGAAAATACGAATTGTTACAGTCTCTACCCCTTACGGGGAACTTCGTCCCGAAGTTCTTTGTGTGTCATATGTTGGAGTGGTGTCAATGAAAAGGTGTAGTTACTTATGAGGACTAAAGTCTGGGATTACTAGTGATGCAGTTTGATTTGTCATTTCAGTGTATGGTGTATGATGAGGCTTACTTTTATGTAGGAAAGGTATGGTAATAGTCGAATATCAAAGGAAATTGATATAGCAGTCGAATATTAATAGGAATTGAGATAGTAATTGCAATCATAGCCTAGTGGGTAATCGGTTGTTGTACCTAGTGTTTATTCACTTCATACTTATGTTATTTCGGATACAAATAAGCCCACTTATTTATAATTCTTTATTTACATAGAGAGGCATCCCAAACAATGTAAATACGGAATTATAAACTTATGGTTCGGTGATTTACAATTTCTTTATTTAAATGAAAAGGCATCCCAATCCATTCAAATAATTATAAATCATCCTACTTAATAATTCCCAACACAACATTCATACTTAGCCGGTGAGTTACAAGGTAGGGTATTACGAGATGATACTGGTGTTCCAAAAAGTGCAAGATGAATATTCAATCTTGTAAAGCTGATGAGCGTGCTTGTGGTGTAACTAAGGATAATTTGAGCTTTAAAAGTGCATCAAGATCTGTTAATGACGGGTAAGTCAATCTAAATAGTCTGTGTCAACACATCTTTGTATTACAATAATTTGCTTGATTGAGGAAGACGTGAACCCTATGATTTATCAAATAATTTCTCTATAACTAGGAATAAAGCTACTTATAAACTTAAATCGTGTTATGTTCATGTTATGTTTTCATTTTATGGACAGAGAGTTGTTCATGGTATGCCACAAAAATAGGAAATAAGATGAGGTTGAAAAACAGCTAGTGAGAAGAAATTTGTAATCACATTATTAGTTTGGTGTTGTGTCATTGAGAAAAACGTTGCTTTGGTTTCTTTTAGATGTAAACGCTCTATATGAGTTCGATATCAACCGCTTGGCCCCACTTAAACTTTGTATCCGGTTCATGTCTATTGACCCATGCATGTTAGGTTTGGTTTCTTGTCGTTTTTGGGGTCGCGTCAATCGGTCAATGGTTGGCAACCATAGTTTTCATAGCTAGTAATAACTGGCATGAAACAACACTAAATAATCAAAGTTTTTGAAGGCAGCAATTATAAAGACTGTGGCTACTTTTTTATTTAAACGGGGGCTACTTTTTTTTATTTTTATTTTTTATTTTTATAATTTTGTTTATATCAAAAGCTATAAACCTGAAAGTGCGGAACAGAAAATATAAAGTTTAATATGTCAAACGCTTAAAACTGTCAAAAATACGGAACAGAAACTGACAAAAACTGGGCTGCGCTGGAAAAAAAAAGGAGGACAAAAGTGGGAGACAAGGGGCTGACACCCTTGTCCCCCCGTTAATATAGTACATCCCTTTTTGAAACGGGTGGTACTATAAAGACGGGGGACAAAGGTGGCAGTCACTTTGTCTCCCCATTTGTCCCCTATTTTTTTCCAGTGCAGCCCAGTTTTTGTCAGTTTCTGTTCCGTATTTTTGACAGTTTTAACCGTTTGACTTATTAAACTTTATATTTTCGGTTCCGCACTCGGTTTATAGCTTTTTGATATAAACAAAATTATAAAAAAAAATAATAAAAAAAATTAAAAAAAAAAGTAGCCCCCGTTTAAATAAAAAAGTAGCCCCCGTCTTTATAACTGCTGCCTTTTGAAACATATAGATTGTGTCATGTCAATAATTGATTTAACAACTTAAATGAAACTGAATCAACATGAATCAGAATAAACAATATAATATGAGACCGACAAGCAAATAAATAACGACTCGATATCGGATTTGTCCTAGTTTAGAGTTGGTTGGGTTCTAACTATGAACCCATTACATCAATAATTTTAGAAGAATGAAACAATTTTAAGCTTATATGAAAAGAGCGAGAGTATCAATATTTACATAGTATCATTCCAAATAAGCTCGTTTTAATACACTTAGGGTGCGTTTGGTTTCCTCTTAAGGGAATCAAACTATCACTATGAAAGTGATAGTTTGTGTTTGTTTAGAATGCCTAGCCCCACAACTATTACTATGAAAGTCTAATATATTACATACTCCATATACAATTCTTGAGGGGGAATGGATCTTTCATAGTTGAGGGACCCACCACTACTATCAAACTTATACCCATTGTCATTCCTCGCAGCATACCAAACGCACCCTTAGATTTATAGTTTATTCAATCAATGATTAGTTAAAAAGACAACAAATTCCATTTGGAAGCTATAACACTATAGAACCACAAAAAACCAAATGGACATATAATAATAATAATAATAATAATAATAATAATAATAATAATAATAATACTCCCTCCGTCCCAAATTATAAGTCCATTTTGACTTGTTCAAAGTCTTTTGATTCCGACTTTGACCTTCATTATTTTTTATCGTGTTATAAAATACTTGATGCAAAATATATAAATGGATTCATGTTTTAAATGCATTTTCATTGGTATATTTTTCATCAAGTGTCATATAACACGAAAAAACATAATTAAGGTCAAAGTCGGAATCAAAAGACTTTGAACAAGTCAAAATGGACTTATAATTTGGGACGGAGGGAGTAATAATGTTAGACTGTTAGGTCCATCACTCCATCACATAAAATCATAAAGATAACATACAACCACAAAAAATCAACAACTTGAAATACACGCTAGTGTATAAAACCAAATTGGAAAATGTTATTTCCTCCTACAAATTGTTTTTACTTATTTTTTTTACTCACAAGATCATGACAAATGTCAGAGACGGCTTGGATACAGAGATAGAAGAGTGAAAAAAATATATATAATATTATTGTGTGTGCAAAATGCTTTGTAAGAGTCTTTAGCAATGCTCAAACTAATTATTGAATAGGTCACTGGCATGTGTATAATAATAAGTAGGAAAATGATATTTATGCCCACAAATCTCCTTTCATGATTGTGACAAGTGAAAATATCAGTTACCTAAATCAACAAAAAGAGTTGGTATATGACACATGTTGTATGATTGTGTTGGTAAGAGATGAGTAGTAGGATTATTTAGGAAGATATAAAGATGCTCATAATCAGTATGGTTTGATATGGTTTGATGATATTAGAAGTTTGGGAAAAAAAATAATAGGTATTTCATTTGGAGAATCAGACCCGGTTTTGGGTAAGGGCAACCTGGGCCAGCGCACAAGGCCCAATTTATTTGAGGGGCACCACTCTTTGCAAAACCCATATGTATTTGTATAACCATAAGCCCTTTATTTAAGCCCAATAGACCATGGAATGCAAAATTCCAGCGTCTATATATCTACCTGTACTAAACTTTAAGAACAATAAATGTAAAATACTTACTTTCAATTAGTTGGAACTATTTTTTGTTTTTGGTAGGGATATTACTTTCAATTAGTTGGAACTATTTTTTGTTTTTGGTAGGGATATTCATTTAGTTGGGTTGTTCAAAAAAAATATTTAGCTGTGAATTAGGATACATTTAGTTTATGATTGGTTGTACTCGTTTTTCTACCGTTCCATTAGTATTAAATATGTTAAAAGTTTAATTATCACATTTCAAGTTGCGTTAATGTGTCTTTAGTTGATTTCTTTTACATAAATTTCGCTTGTTCAGGGGCCTCTTTTTACCGATCGCACAGGGCACCCATAATCTCCGGGACGGCCCTGTGGAGAATGTATAAAAAGACTACGTCATGGGATTAACATTCAAAAAGCTCATTCAACATAAATTATGAGCTACAATTTTAGTAGCATCACTTTGGTTAAAAGCTTAACTTCAATTTGCACTCAAAGTTTTTGGTTTGGACTTATGCATCTCAATATCAGTTTTCAGCATGCTTTTATTTCATCATTAATTGAAGTTACGAATGTTGTCTTTCGCTTTGGAATGATCTTTAAAGAAGCATCACGTTAAGCTTCCGAAACAATAACGTTTGATGGATACCTCTCAAAGAATTGTGGTGTTTGAGCTTGACACACTAAACATATATCATTCAAGGCTAGCTCGCACGTTTTTGAGTGCTCGTATCCCCAACAACATCTAAGTTTCAAAAGAAGGAATCAAGGGTACGCTTCAGTGTTTGAGTGCTCAAAATTGACCCGTTCATAGCTCTTAAGTTCATTTAGTCACCTAGGATCATCACAAGTTCTTTACACCTACAATCGTCAACTTTGTTGAAAATTGTTTCAATTTCTTTGTATTTTGGTTTTTTTGGCCAACAAAAAAAACAGCAATATTAATTCATCTGAATTTACAAGTCCGCTAGGCTTTTATTTTACAAGCCCGTTCAAGGAACCTTAAGCAACTTATATTTTGTTCTTAACTAGTCTGATTCGATAACATAACAACACATAAGTATTCATCTTCATCCACGTTAATTGATCCTTTGCCATCACCAATGTCGAACAGTCCAATGCTACAAGAAAATAACATTTTAAACACAATAGGTTTTTGCTTTACATTTTCACATTTCACATGTAACATGGATCTCAGATTTTTTTATATATTTATTTATTTTATTTTTTATTTTTATTTATTTATTTATTTGTGTCATAGTGAAATATCTGATCTCTTATTTCTATAGTTGGACACAAGATAGTTGATACCATTTTTAACTAACTTGTCGTCCACCAATAAACCATAGTATCAAAATCAGACATGATAGAGCAAACCTAGCGTAAAAAATAATATATCCACTCGAAAATTGAATACGATTACGATGCGTTCTCAAGTTATTTTGGCTGGAATAAAAATGAACATTCAGTCCGGTTCGGTCCTGGTCAGTCCGGTCTGATTTTCGGACCGTGACCAACCTTAAATACTTGCATGGTAATATGGTATAAAAGCTTCTATGAGTTTGTGGGTGACATACAAACATACTTTATAAGATAAGTATTATAAAATGTTTAAGCTCCCATGACTACAAACAATGTAGGATGAGCCATCGCCCTGATCATCCTCACTTGTCACACGTAAAGACCATCGTGATTACTAATTACCATTGGGTCACTTGCCAATAGTGGAAAATAGGAGAGAAGTGCTCACCATTCATTTTTGTTGTTGTTGTTATGGGTGTGAGATATTTTGTGAGATATGTTTGTATGAAATTGGGTATTTTTGTAAGTGAGATGAGTGGTAACGATCATGGCTGAAAGGTTAGAGGAGTGTTGATGTAATGCTGATGTGGTGATAGTGACACCATTGTGTCTAACCTAATATTGAAAAGGAAATTTACAAAAATAGATCAGTCGCAACAGTGTTTAATCACTTTTTAGACCAGCTTTGACTTTGTTCGAAAATTGATCGGGGCGACCAGGTAACTTGTACAACCACCAGCCATAAGCCGCCACTTAGCATATACTTGGGGCACTTTTCGGATGCATGGGTGAGTTGTCCAGTCGCCCGGTCTATTTTTTAATAAATAAAATTGAAGATCCAAATAGTGAATTATCAAGTGGGTGACAGTCTATTTTTGTAACTTTCCCTATTGAAAACCATTAAAAAAAAGAAATTGCTTTCTAATTGGTACAATAAGTAAATGGCTAATTGTCTAAAAATGCATTAAACTTGTTACATTTTCCTCTCTTTTTTTTAGTGCAAAAGGTAAATATATATTTACTTCCAAATTTACATAATATCATAAGATTTTTGGGACATGCCCCCAAAACTGATATAACAGCTCATTCAAACAAAACATTCATTCTAGTCACAGATACTTATAACAACTAAAGTACATTCATGAAACACTAATTCTTCCTCATTCTGGATCTTTCCCATTCACCTTATAATTGCACTTTAACCATCCAGCATACATTTCCAGCTTACTTCCCTCCCTAAGTCACTCAATCAACATCCACAGTGACAGAGGTAGGAGAAGTTACTTGTCACATTTTGCTTTTGTATGCACTAAACTTTTAATTTTCCTATTGTAGCATCCAACTTTCTTAATTTTCCTATTGTAGGCCTGTAGTGAAAAAAAAAAAGACGTGACAATAAGAAAATTAAGGATGTTGGATGCCTATGTATATAAAAATTAAGGAAGTTGGATGCCTACAATAGGATGAGTAAGGAAGTTGGATGAGTACAATAAAAAAATTAAAAAAGTTGGATGTTACAATATGAAAATTAAAAGTATAACGCATACAAAAGAAAAATGTGGCAAGTTTAATGCATTTTCAAACCATTTGCCCCAATAAGTGATGGCAATAACTAGTCCGGAAAGAAGGAAACGTAGAAGGAGCAATTTAGAAAACTGAAAAGTATAAGGCACAAAGTTAAAAAGAGCCAAATGTTACCTAGGGTTTTAGAAATGGGGTACCCTTTATAAGATCGCTAACTCGTGTTTCGTCACTTTACAGTCGTTGTTTTATCCCCACCACCATCACCAACAACAGGTATCATCACTCTATAACAATCCTTCTATTATATAGTTTTAGATTGCATTTTATTTAAACCAGTAACATGTTTGATTGTATATCTGTTTTGTTTTATCATTTAGGTTTAGTTTAGTATAGCTTTTAGCCACTTATATATGATTTGATTTAGATTTATAGATTAACAACTTTTATATCATTAAGTTTCATATAAAAATGAAAATAAGAATAAATTATCTACTTTTTGGTGTGTTTGTTTAAGCATATTTTTGGCTTATTAGTCATAATAAGCGCAAAATTAAGCTTAAAGAAAATATCCCCTGATTTGTTATTAGGTATAGGTAAAAATGTGATTGTAACTATTTAGCTGGTTTTGTTTGAAGTTTACTAGGTTTAGTGTAAAAGTTAATGTTTTATCGTTAAAATCGAAGTTACTGTTTCTTTTGTTTTTGATAATGTTTTGATTGAGCTGGTACGGCGATGTATGGGTATATTAGAATTGTCGATGTTTGTTAGTTTGTTGCACTGTGAATCATGCGATTGTTTTGATGCTAGAAGATGACCTTTTGAGCTCTGAATTTGTGACTTCAATGCCAACGTTTGAGTTACCTTTTGTTTGTACTGTGAATAACAGTTGTTTTGTCATATGTGGTGCAATGTATTTTGTCAAGTGTTTGCGAATCTGACTTTTAAAACTGACTTTTAAAACTTAAAAGTTGATTTAGCTATTTTGCGATGTTACCCTTTTCATTTGACTCTTTTATTTATCTGTTACTATGGCTTTTTGGTGCAGTTTGAACACAAGATTTGATCATCAAAAAACATGGCTGGGTACGTAAACAGATTTTACCTCTGCAATACTAATCATACTCATTGTTTGATACGACTGCATTCAAGTGATTAGTTTTATTGCTTTACATTTGAGTATTCAAGTAATTTATATTCAATGTACTGGTTTTGCAGTGAAGAGGCTGTTGTTCCAGTTGAGGTAGCTGCACCTGCTCCCGCCCTTGGTGAGCCAATGGACATCATGACTGCTTTGCAGCTTGTGCTAAGGAAGTCTCTTGCTCATGGTGGTCTTGTCAAGGGACTTCACGGGGCTGCTAAAGTTATCGAGAAGCATGCTGCCCAGATCTGTGTGCTGGCTGAGGATTGTGACCAACCCGACTATCTAAAGTTGGTCAAGGCTCTTTGTGCTGACCACAATGTTAGCTTGATCACTGTTCCCAGTGCTAAGACTCTTGGCGAGTGGGCTGGTGTAAGTCTCTTTTGCTGCACAGTTTGTCTTACATATGCTTTCGTTTGCTTAGCAATTGATAAATTATAAGTTTTTTAATCATTAATTGGACTGTTGATTTGCAGTTGTGCAAGATTGATTCAGAAGGCAAGGCCAGGAAGGTTGTGGGTTGCTCATGCCTTGTTGTGAAGGTATATTTGAATGCTTAAGGCTTATTAACCGTTGTTTATATTGTATTCATTTCTCTAAATCGAAGTTTTCTAATCATTTTGCAGGATTTTGGAGAGGAGAGCGAAGGTCTTCACATTGTTCAGGAGTATGTCAAATCTCACTAGATATGTAACAAGGGATCAAAATATTTGATGTTTGAACTTTATGTGGTTTCTGTTTATCAGGAACTTTCTTTTTTGTTAATTGGAGAACATTTCGTGTAGGAAATTTTGGATCATTAAGCAAAATCTCTCTTCTATGTGTTAATTGTTGATTTATCCGGTTTTTCATCATTGCTTTGTGTTTTATTGTTGCTCGTGCCATTTAAACATGTTCATCTTTCGTTTAGCTTTAGTTGTATTCTTGTATGGGGGTGATGACCATTTTTAGTATTAGTTGTTTATGGAAACAAAAAACCTAAACATACTAGACAACTAGTAGAAATCACCAAAGTTTTAAGGACCATTTATTTTGTCTGCCTGGTCTGGTTCAACTGGTTTGACGGATGGCTTCAAATTTAACCGCTCAGATCAGCCTGGGTTTAAAGATTTACATATACAATGAAACAATGATATACTAAGGCTAGTATCCTGTATTCCTGTTGTGTTTCTGTTCGAAAAGTTTACGTCAGGCATAAGAGCAACACTTCTTTTCATATGTTACAAAATAAATGCATAACATCTAGAACTGTTCTAACCTAAATATAAAAAAGTATATGATACCCTCTTTAATACACTCGTCGACATTTTGTTCTAATTGAGACGTGAGACCCTGTTATCACTTGACTGAAAGTAGTCCATTCCTCAGAATTGTTCATTCCTTTTTAGTACTACTACTATATCATCCTACTTCATTCTACTAACTCATCCTTCCAACTAGTTGTAAACCAACCAAGCTGCCCATGAGCTACTCGAGATTCACTTGGAAAAAGCTTGAAACAAGTCGAGTCTAAACGAACCCAACCCCGAGTTTGAGCCTAGTTTGGGGCTCATTAAATAAACAAGCTCTCAAGCCCGAACTACATTACTAAAGCTCGACTAGGTTCACAAGTCTAAACGAGCTCAAATTACATCCCTTTTCATTCCTTTTTCCACACTACAAACAAAAGTCGTATATGCTTTTTCTGAATCAAGATCGACACATGTCTTTTGATAGCTCTAGTGATATATTTTCCTGAATGTTGCCATATCTTAAGCAAATGTTTCAAACTAACAAGTTCTGGGGGTGTTTGGTTAAGCTTATTTTGTAGGCATATTAGCTCTTTGCATCTTGGTAAAGCTATCATATCCTTATGGATGTTTGGATAAAGCTATTAGGCTTATCAATCTACTTTTGAGAAGTTCATTTGCTGTCACTTGCAGCTTATTTAAAGATGCTTCTCACATATCACACTTCTACAGTTACAAGCTAATAACAAGTCTTTATTTTATCTTAAAGTAAACAGCATAACCTATTCCAAATAAATTTATCCAAACACCCTCTTAAAACATGACTTAAATTTCTCCAAAAGGTGAAGAACGGTGGGATCACCATGGTCCCATGCATTCTAAGGATGCCAACCGGACCCTCCCACGTGACT
The DNA here is from genome assembly GCA_030686995.1 of Artemisia argyi. Lineage (NCBI taxonomy): Eukaryota > Viridiplantae > Streptophyta > Magnoliopsida > Asterales > Asteraceae > Artemisia > Artemisia argyi. The sequence continues at coordinate 17,015,931 of CM060688.1, read as the reverse complement.
TAAATTTAATAATGTAACATCTTATCAGAGCTCTATGGACGGTAACATCGAAAATTTTCTATGTCATCCACTTTATGTCAGCATAACATCGAAAATAACACCACATCACCACTCTCTTCACTTGTAACACGACTAGACCCACTAAAACACGCATAAATAACCAAACCATCAAAAATAGCTTTTCTGACGCTGTCAACGACACAAACCATGACTTGACGGGTGTTTGTTTAAGCTTATATGGCTTATTAACTTATTTGTTTTTTGGCTTATAATTAATATATCAAAATTTTTCAGTTTATTTTGAAACTTGTATATTATTGTATAATAAACTTATATAAGCTCGTAAGTTTCAAAATAAGTCCAAAAAATTTTAAGGCTTATGATAGGGCTGAGCAAAATCACCCGAAAACGACCTGAAGAAACCTGGTCGAACCAAACCAAACCGACCTTATTTGGTTCGGTTTCGGTTTTGTATAATTATTTTTGTTTTTGTCAGTTCAGTTCGGGTCAAAACACCTTTTTTTGTTCGAAATAGGTAAACCGACATGAACCGAACCAAAATGACCCGGTTCAATTTCGGTTTCGATAGCTATTTCTCGGTTAGGTTTTTGGTTCGCGTTTTTTCTTTTGTCGGTTTTCGAGTCGGGTCATATTTGAGCCGTTGCTCAGCCCTACTTAAATGAATATAAGCCGAAATCAATTAAGCTCAAAAGCCCACGTATAGCCTAAAACAAACACCCTCAAAGTAAGACGCTCTGATAATGACGACACTAGGATAAAAGTAAAAGTAAAAAAAAATTAACTAAAATAATCAAAATTTAGAGAGGGATTTAAAGACGGTTAATTTCATTATCACTGAAAAAATCTGAAATGTATAGGAGGAAAAACAGCATTTGAGTAGAAATTAAACCTCCCTCCCCTCCCCTCCATCCAAACCAGTAAACCACCCACTATCAAACACCACCACTCACAAGTCACAAGACCTTTTTAAAAAATATTCATGAATTAGGTTTCCAATTTGTCACACTTGCATTCAATAAAAATAAACACAAACACTCCCTACCTAGTTACTTAGTCACTTAGTTAGTTAGTTAGGGTTTATATAATTTTGTTTTATAAAAATAAAAGTAAAAAATGGAGTATGTGAATCCGGTGGAGCAACAGCTTAAAGAAGCCGGTGAACATCTCTCATTGCCTCCTTCTTCCACTAAAAAAGATCTTCTAGACCTACTTGATGTATGTATTATTACCATTTACACTTTAACCACTATATTCTCTGTTTGCTTATTTTAACTGCTTATTTGCAATTAACTTGGTAGGCGAATTAATTGTCGATAATATCGAATGTTGTTATTACTACATGTGTAGATACGCCATGTTTTATAGTTAGGGTTTGGTTTACACAGTTTCCGCCAAAAACTCTAAAATGTTGAGCGGCTTTAAAACAAACCACAACTGAACAACACTGTTGTAACGTGGTTATTTGATTGACTTGTTAGGTTAATGTTGTTTTGAGGTTTATGTTGAGAATTGTTTTATTGTGATAGCAACCGAATAGCAGCTACACCATTTATACTCTTTTTCATGGTTGAAGTAATCGGGGATTGGTCAAATTGGAGTTTTTATATGTACATTTCGAAATTATATGAGCGACATGTTGGTAGAACTAGGAATATGTTTAGAAACGTCAACACAATTGTAAAAAATACTTCAAGCCGTGTTTGGCCGACTTAACCCCAAGTTTTGACTGACTTTTTACCTTGTAGTGACTAGTGAGTAATCGGCAATTAATCTGTCATTGACCTTGTAGGGAGTAATCGCCTCTTACTACGCCTTGTAACCCTTGTTTTACAACACTGATATTTTTTAGGATTATTATGAACGCGACGAGTAGAAACATGTAATTGAAATGTGTTGGGTGAGGTTATATATGTATTATACGTACTGATGCTTATTTCTGATTTGTCGTTGTTGTCTGTTTTATTGTGCTGCAATATACTTATGATACCTGCTAAGTTTTTGAACTTCTTTGTTTAAGATTATTGAGCAACTTTTGAGTTTTCAAGTCTATGTTGAGATTAGTTCATTGGCCTTGTGTTTGACATTCGTTGTTCTTAGGTTGTTAATAATCAGATAGCACCTACAACTATTATGTTTTCAGACTTTAGTTACTGATTATAAGTACACATAAATATATTTTGATGCAAATGTGTGTTGGGTGGGGTTCTGGTACAATACATTCATAATGGATATATCATATCGTTATTTTAGATGGTCCTAATGGTGGGTGTTATACATGTGTTACGGATGCTGGTGCTTTCTATCTTGCTGTGCTATGATATACTTACAATAGTATAATATGTGGTTAGATTATAATGCGTTGAACTCACTTTTGCTCATGTTTTATGTTAGGGTTTGGTTTACACAGTTTGTGTATTTAAGTGATTACTTACTTTAAAATAAGCAGTTTCAGCCAAAAACGTTGAGCGGCTTTAAAACAAAGCAGAAGTGAACACTGTTGTAACACGGTTATTTGATTGACTTGTTAGGTTAATGTTGTTTGCTGTTTTGAGGTTTATGTTGAGAATTGTTTTCTTGTGTTTGTTTACTAATTATTTGCTGATAATTGAATGGTGGCTATAACCCATAATGTTTGTACACTCTTATGCATTACGAATACAACAAAAGTAAGCGTTATTTTATGCACATGTGTTGGGTGAGGTTATATAGGCGTTAAGAATGCTGATGATGCTTATGAGCTTATCACTGTCATATTTCTTTGTTTTCTGTTTTTGCTGTGTTATAGTGTAATACTTGCTACCCTTTTCTGAACTTCTGAACTTTTTTTGTTTTAAAATCGAGCCACTCTTGACTTTTTAGGCTATGTTGAGATTAGTTTATTGGCTTTGTGTACTGATGATTATTTGATGGATTCCTCATCCGGTCTTCTTACGTTGTCAATGATTAGATAGCAGCTAAAACTATATTGTTTCTAGACTCTGTAACTCATTATGAATATAAGCATAAACATTTTAGTGCAGATGCGTTGGATTGGTCATACATATGCTACGAATGCTGATGCTTAATTTTGCTGTGTTCTGATATATTTATAATACTTGTGATGTTTTTTGAGTTTTTGTTTGTCTTCTTTGTTTTAGAAAACCGAGCAACTGCTGTCTTTTGTGAATCAAGCACCGTCTATCTCAATGCAAGGGGCACTTGTTCCATCGATGGGGGCGCTAATTGGTGATGAGCTTATTAAGCATTCAGATTTGGATGTTAGAATTGCTGTGGCTTCTTGTCTTTGTGAAGTAGCAAGAATAACTGCACCAGAGCCACCTTATAAGGATGAAATTATGCAGGTATTCCAAGAGCCGATTTACTTAACTATGTTAATATCTCTAGATCGTTTAGGTAGCATATTCTATTCCTTTTTAAGTGGTTACAACTAACATAGATACTTGGAGAATTCTGGTGATATCGTTTTTCATGTTCAGTTTATTTGTTGAACAGGAAATCTTCCAGCTGATTATGGTGGCTTTTAGAGAACTTGCCAATCTGACCGGTCAGAATTATTATAAAGCCGTTCATATTCTCGATTCTATTTCTAAAGTTAAGATATGCTTATTGATGCTGGACCTAGAGTGTGATGATTTGGTACTTGAAATGTTTGAGCAATTTCTGAAAAACATTAGGTGAGAGCTCTTAATGCCGTTATTGTTTAATTGTTATTGTGGAAATCTGATCAATGGATTTGTTAAAATATATATGATGACTTGTTTCGCTTCACGATCATGTGAAATTATGAACATTTGGAAATTGAAATTTCCTTCTTGGTGAAATTCAGGCCAAATCACCCACACACTGTATTCTCAGCCATGGCAAGTATCATGACCTTGGTCATTGAAGAAAGTGACGAGATTGCTACCGAGCTTCTGTCCCTTCTCATTTCTCATGTCAGAAAAGAAAAAAAGGTTCTTTTATTTCTATTAAGCATTTTCCCTTTTTTATTTATGCATCCTATGTTTCTGAAAGAATTGTGTTCTTTCAGGATATTTCACCTGTTCCATGGAAGTTGGCAGAGAAGGTATTGAGTGATTGTAAAGTTATACTTAAATCGTATGCTGGAACAATAAAGGAACTCATAAAATCAGATCCCGGTGATTATGCTGAAGTGATCACAGTCCTATGCCAGAATGCCATTGAAAATGAACCCGTGGTGAGTTTCTTAATTATATCACATTTATGTTGGAACTGGTGCATCATTGTTGTGATTGGGAATTGGCATCTTATTTTCTTGACCATGTCAAATAACAGACATCAGATATTACCTCAGTCCTCAGATGTGCATTCCTCTTTGCATCTCGTTTTGTTTGTTCGGTTTTACTCCGCTTACTGATGTCTGATGATTTCTTACATTGATCATTTTTGCCTTTATACTTTTAATATGTTTATGAGATGGGAGCCTTAAAAGTTCTGTGAATTGTGTAAATATTCCCCTGCAACTCTGTTGTTGCTTCATTCTTAGCATGATTCTAGCTGGTTATTTCTTTGGGAATGGGAAGGTCATCGGTTTAGGTCACTGATCTAATTGAAAGGAAATTACAGTGACACTCTAATCATCAGGTTTTGACATTTTATTGTTGGTAGTGGCATTATGAATCTTAAAAACGGGAGAAGCCTCAAGATTTTAACACTTAACTCCAGGGGAGTTTAGTTATCGCGTTTGAAAGGCAACCTAAAAGAGAGAATTGACTTCAAGATTTAGAGGTGGCAAAATGGGCAGGCTGGGTAATTGGTCACTAATAGGTTCGGGTTGAAACGGGTCAGATCAGATTGAGTGATTGACCCCACACATTTATTTGCCTTCTTTTTATAAATACTTGATTCGTTAATTGTATTTACAAAGCTATCACAGAAAGAGTTATGATTGAACGATTGAAGAGGCTGTATATATTTAAAATACAATTTGGGCGACTTTCAACCCAAGTTGACCCTTTGATACATGCGTAAAGATTGGCACCTCCAAACAATCTGCAGTGAAGCAGAATAAGTCGGTTGTTATATTTTCAAATAGACATCACACGAGTCTTGACATGGTTGTCCCTATTCATTCATGGAAGATAGTAAGGTTTTCGGTCTCACTAGTGTTAGTAAGGTATTATCATCACCAACTGCACCTAAACTAATTCAGATGGTGTAAAAGTGGATGCCATTAGATAAAAACCAACTCCTCATGCTTGATAACTAATTCAGATAATGTCAATTGTTAACTGTACAAGTCAATACTAAATTGTCACAGATGTAAACACCCAGTCATCAGTTTGCTTAGAAAAATGCATGACTGCTTAACGTTCTTCTCGAATGTGATTGGTCAGGGACTCAGGGGAACTACTATTAGCCATCTTAAAATTTTCACCATATTACCATATTAGTTTCATAATCTTTGAAATGTTCATATCTACTAAATACCAAATTTTATGATCTAGAGCCTTATGTTTTTTCCAAATTTTTTTGCAGATAAGTAAATCAACAAAGAGGGATCTTAGTACTTTGGATAATGGGGGATCCATTAAAACCCTCACTCATTCTCAGTCCAAAAAGCGAAAATATGTTGACGCAGAGAGAGTTGCAGCAGTTTCAAATAAAATTAATCTACATCGGTTAAAGGGAAAACAACTAGAAACGTCTCAAAACCTTGGCACTAGTAATGGAAGCCATTCAGCAAAGGGTCAACCAAAGAGGAATAAAAATAATGTCAATCAACATAACAAACCTAAATTGGTTCAGGATTCACAGGAGGATTTGAGGATAACTAAATTTCAGGAGAAATCTAAAGGTATAAAAAGTTCTTTATATAATGGTATGTTAAAGAAGGAAAATGAGCCAGTATCTGATTATGGTGGAGCAGATCCGTTATCTCAACAAAGGAAAGATAACACACAGAGTAGTAAAAAAAAGTCTTCCAAGAAGTCTGTTGCTAATGGTTCTCTTGGAAAGGTACGGCTGTTTTAATCAATAAGTTTCAACGTGAAAGTTTTTGTTACTTCTATACCTAATGGTTTATGTTTCTGTTTATATGTTCATTGTTCGTTAACTCTAAAAGCCTTAATGCTCATTACAGGACATTCCGAAGAAATTTGGGCAAGATTTAGTGGGGTGTAATATAGAAGTTTGGTGGCCATTGGATAAAATGTAAGTACCTTTGCAATTTGCATAGATGAGCCAATGTTTTTAATAACCATAAAAGTTTATCTTCAGTACTGATAAGTTTTTTTTTGGGCAGGTTTTACAAAGGTGCTGTTTTTTCTTATAACCCTACAGATAAGAAGTATAAGGTGAGAGTATGTTTAATTTGTTTTTTTTGGCATATATATTTTTCTTATCTGATTCATTACAATATTACATACTGTTTAATGCATAATGTTGAGAATTTGGAATTCTGATTAACTTCTTAATGCAGGTGCTATATGCTGATGGTGATGAGGAAATGCTGGATCTAGAGCAAGAACGGTGGTTGATTATTGATGACACGTCACGTGATCAAGTTACTGTCTTTTCCTAATTTGTATTGTGCTTTTGTTTATTCACTTGTCTATATCTTTATTTTGCTTTATCTTTCCGTATGTTACTGATTTATCATATTAGCACCAGGATCAAATTGCAGTTTTGCCAAGCCCTGTGACTGCACCTGTCAAGTAAGTGCTGGTTTTATTGGTTTTCTTTATATACCGAAACTTAGTTACGTAAAATTCCAAAACATTTGGTTGACCTTTGTTCACTTTTTGGTTGAATAACATTTGCAGGCATCTAAAGCAGAAAGGGAAAAGGAAGCTTGATTCCGCACCTACGCAGGAAGATAACTCTAACCCACCAAAAAGGTTGGTTGTCAATACTAAAAAGTAGTTTACGTAATTCATGTATCAGGGCTATGTTTGTTTAATGACCTGCTGTATTATTAACAGGCGCTCTTCCGCATACTCATTGCGAACCAAACCCTCAAGAGAGCATGAAATTAAGGATGCAAATACTTCAACTACAGACATACGTTGCAATTCAGAGTATCATAAGGATGATCCAGTTCAAACACCTATCATTTCTCGTGGGCTTAATTCGTCTGAGAAGATAATTGAGGTGGAACGAGATAGTGAGCCAAACCCAGGTGAAAAGTTTGAAGTAAAGAGATTGCTTGTATCAGGGCAGACAACGGAGATGCAACAAGATGGGGAGCCAAAGCTGAGTGGAAAATTAAAAGAGAAGAGATTGCTTGAATCCAGCCAGACAATTGAGGTGGAACAGAACGGTGAGCCCCCGAGTGGATATTTGAAAGAAAAGAGGCTGCTTGATTTAAGTCACGCAATTGAGATGGAGCAAGATGGTGAGCCAAACCCAAGCGTCGAACTGGAAGAAAAGATGCTACCTGAATCAAGTGAGATGACCAAGACTGAGCAAGATGGTGAGCCAAATCCAAGTGTAAAGCTGGAAGAAAAGAGAATGCCTGAATCAAGTGAGATGATCAATGTTGAGCTAGATTGTGAGCCAAACCAGAGAGTAAAACTGGAGGAAAAGAAATTGCCTAAATCAAGTGAGATGATTGAGGCGGAGCAAGCTTGTGAGCAACTTCCGAGTGGAGAATCGGAAGAAAAGAGACAGCATGAATCAAGTGTGATGATCGATGTGGACCAAGATGGTAAGCCAAGCCCGAGTATAGAACTGCTTGAAAAGAAACTGCCTGGATCAAGTGAGATGATCGAGGTAGAGCAAGATGGCTAGCGAATTCCAAGTGGAGAGTTGGAAATTAAGAGATTGGCTGAAACAAACGAGACAATACAACGCTTGGAAAAAAGTGACGGGTTAGTTTCTGAACCTTAGTCAGATCAGATTGATCAGATTACTGCATAAGAGAGTTATAAAAAATCGGCCAAAAGTAATTGATGAAAGAATGTTCACTCTGACCAGTTAGTCTATAAATTTTGATTATTGTAGACGGAGACCCGAAAACTGTTCTGTGCTCACATATGTAGTGTAGATTCTAATGTTTTCATGAAGGATGGGATGTTGAACTAATTAAGATGGCAAAATATTAGATTATACAAGCATCACATCTAACATATTGCAGTTTCAGTCATTTTTTGTTTTTTCTTACGAATGTGTCTGAATAATGTAACATGCTTATCTCGGTGCTTGAATTGGTCACTATACATATGATCGCGTACTTTAGTCATTCGTCTTGGTAAAGATGTTTCAGTTTCCTTCAGATCATAAACTCTCGACACATTTTCTAAAATCTCACTGTAAGTCAAATAGCTCAAAACTTAGTGCCTGTTTGTTTAATTTTTTTATTAAGTCGTGTTAATTAACAGATGACTTAATGCAGACAACATCAGTTTTATTACTTAATATTTTCAGTCATCTTTCTCTATTAAGTCACAAACAAACAGTTTTCATATGACTTAATTAATTCAGTTTTTTTCATATTAAGTCAATTAAGTCGCAATCAAACACCCCTTTAGACTTCTAAAGATGTAACTGACAAAACTGGTAGGCTAATTTTGTGAAGTAAAACCAATGTGAAACATCGAGATAGTTTTTATTCAATGATAAGCTAGTTTTACATATGATTCTTTTACTGGAAATGGGGTTTTGTTAAATGTTGACCAGAATATAAATTGTCGAGGGTGGGTACTAGGTCAATCCGAACAAAAAAACAAAATATAACACCCCTATCCCTATGTCCAAATATTATTGTCAACCTTTTCATTTTAGTTTGTCTCATATTACTTTTCCACTAGTTAATGTAAGTTGTTAAAATTATTTTAGTCTACTATATTACCATTAAACAAAATTATTATTTACAAAACTAAGTGAAAGCTTTAAATAATTGTCCAGGGTTAAACTCCTTTTTGTGGTTTTTGTAAAAATTAAAGCTGTGATAAATGCGTTTTTGTTTAAATTGCTTTTTTTTTTTTTTTTTTTTTTTTTTTTTTTTTGTCTAGTGAACAATAATTTTGAGATAGACGGAATAGACGAAAGGAATGGCCAATCATTTATTTATTTTTGACCATCTCTTCTTATAAGCAACGCATCTTTATGTTATTGTGGATTACACATGCCGAAACATATTTTGTTTAACTCTAAAGGTCTTGCAGCTTAGCAATACTCATGAATCTAGCGCAGAGCCGTCCTGTAGATTTTGGGGCCTTGTGCCATGATTGCGAAATAAGCCCTCTAAAAGCGAAAAATTTTAGTATTGTTTTCTCCTTTATGTTTCCATATACGGACCATTTATATATGTCGTTTTTGTTTTGGGAATTGATACTCACACTACAAAAAGTGATGCACACGCCCCAATGTATGTGGTATGTGCATAATTGTGTTATGTGCATCAATGTATGTGGTATTGTGGTGTGAGTATCACTCCCATTTTGTTTTAGATACAAACTTGAGTGTACAAGTACAAAAAATGTTAAAAAATATATCAATCAGAATTGAAGTTCTTTTATCCAAGTAAAATACTATGTGATATAAACAATAAATCAAATAGCAAATCACAGATCCCACATCATGTGAATATATGAAGTCCTGATGCTTCTTCGTAACTATAAGTGTAAGAATGAAGAATATTTATCATGCCCGATCTAATGAGATTTTTACAAATCAAAACTAGTTATAAATTATAATACTCGTGCATGCACGAAATTTTTCAAGAAAAATTTAATTATATAGTATTAAAAGCATCAACATGTATGAAAGTAAGAAAAATAGTTAGCAGAAATTGTAAATATAACTGTGGCATCGACCTTGTATTGGATTCTTGAGCGTGTCTCTTTATATTGTTATTGGGTCAAAGGTTCTTTGATCACATAGGTTTAAACATAAATCAAATTTATTTTAAAATTCTTGTTTACTATATGGACATATAAGAATTTAACTGTGAAAATTGTGATATAAGTATAACTAATAAGTATGCATGAGTTTTTCATTATGTATTAATATCAATTACAGTAATATTTTGTAAAAATTTTATTTGATGAAAGATTTAACTTTGTTTAGCTGACATAGATGTTAATATTGAGGTTGATGTTGCTGTTTAACTTTAACTATTGATATTATTTCGTACAAAATGTGCAAGTTTAGTAGCATATAATAAGCGTTGATTAAATTAAAATATACTCCGTAAAGTTTTTTAAAAATGTTTTTCCGGATATCCGTATATATACTTTAAATAATAATTACATGAGTCGTTATAAGTACAATCGCGTATATTTCTTTCATATCACAGTAACTCATATTTACCATTTGATATTTATATTACCGTTAATAATAATTTAACTGTAATTAATATTCAAACCCGTGTACGTATAGATTAAATTTTTAAATAGGATAACACGAGTTCTTATTTATATTTAACGTACATAGTAAAAATACATTTTAATAGATGAAAGTTTAAAACTAATATTTATTTTAAAAGTGTTTAACGTATATTAAAATTAATTCATACATTTTAAAATTTTGTAAGTTTAATGGATGGAAGTCACAAACCAATACTAATACTTATGTAATTGTAAACAAAGTTCATATTATAAAGTGTAAGGGTATAAAGTGTATGGGGTTATTTGTTTATTATCTAAAGTTATCAAAAAAACATGAAGATTTATAATTTTACACTTAACTCTATTATAATATATTTAAAATTCAACCACTAATGTTTTATTAATTACCTCATTTTTTTTAAGTTTTTATTTTCATAAATTTGACACCTATATTTTTATGTATTTTTTTCCTTAATCAAATTCTCCACCAATTTTTTAAAATTTGACCAAAATCAATTCAATTTTGACTTTTTATTTGCCAATAATATTGCTCAATTTTGCATATGTGTCAAAATCGAGCTTTCCTATTAGTCTAATTTTTTTCCACTAAGATTGTTTTGTCAATAAAACTCCAATTCCTTTATTATATAAAAGATAAAAGATATGCCTTTAATTACTTATTACATTTTTTTTTCCAGAACTTGAGACTCTCTAAATCTAATTATAGGCAATGTTATCTACCGGTACCCGTAACTCCGTAAGATACTTCACAATCAAATTAGTTATAGTTTCAAGTCTAGCATAAAACAATTGTTTGAAATAATTAAAGTATATATATACACACACATATACATACATACATATATATATCGAGTGTTTTACTTGAGCGACGTGCACAAGAGAGTTGCCCCAAAGGTAGAAGATGGACGAGGAAGAGACATCGTGGTATAAAGCACGAATAAGGATCATAGAAACCATGGAAGAAGCCAAATGATAATTAAGTATACCCGTCAAGGGCTCAAGGCATGCCATGGACGAGATCCATCAGTGTTGAAAGAAATATACGACGAGGACGTCGCACGATTAGGTGGGGAGAATGTCATGACCCGCACGCAAGATATGGTCGTTCGCGAGGTTAACTGGGATTCCGGATTATTCTACATTAGCTTAGAAGACTCAATAAATTCTATGAAAGGTGTTGGAAGCTCTTGAAAACCCTAAGAATGTCATGGAAACCCTAGAAGGCTCATCCATTTGAAAATTGTAGAAATATTCTAGAAAGACCCAACTTGGGAAATTTATATAGTTGCCCTAGTTTGAGGTATATAAATAGAGGAGGCTTCATTTAGACTATGGATGAGCATGGTACCATTTTAGTACCGTACCGACACCGTTTATAAAGTATCGTATTTTTTCCGACCAAAATATGTAGTCCTGATCCTGGAACTGAAGGGTATATCGGTACCGGTACCGGGTTCGGGTAACCGGTACCAAAACGAATGAGTACCGTTTAGTATTAAAAATAATCTCAAATTTGACCCTTTTAGTCACTGAATTTGCTTTAGAGTTCATTTTTTATTGGTAGAGGAAAATGTACTGAGCCTTTTTCTTTAATCGTCTTTCTTTAAGCTAATCACCTAGAAAAAGCATAAACTAAAAATGCATGGAGTTCATACCTATGTTAGTCAATGAATTCACTATAAAGTTTATATATATATATATATTTGGAGGAAAAGTACTGATCCTCTTTCTTTAAGCTAATATCCTATAAATACATAAGCTAAAAATGCCATGGAGTTAATACCCATGTTAGTACTTGGTAACTAAAATTTTGGATCATACCAAAGATAAGTTTTAAGTCATCTTTTATATAATAAAACAAAACTCCTATCGGGAATTTTCTATTTCAAAAAATGCATTCATACTTTATTTAGTAATAATTTTATTTAAAAAAGATTATTTTCTTATTAGCTAATATTTTATATTTATCCATAACACAAGTAGAAGATAAATACAAAAAATATAGATAAGATGCAATCAATAATAGGATTAAAATTTTTAAATAATTATCTTTAATAATAAAAAATTATAAATCAAACAAAACAAAGATTAAATTATTTATTTTTTAATAACTAAAAATATATGATTCAAAAAATTTTAAAAAACCCGCGCGTGCGCGGGCATTATAACTAGTGTGTAAAAATAACAAATACATTTTCGTATGTATACACATGCATTTATCTTTATGCTTATTATACAAAATTAGCATTAGATATTATTTCCATCGTTAATAATGCATGGAACGTATAGCAGTGTTCAGATCACAAGTTTGGTAAAAAAAACATTTGGCCTCTTTGTATGCCAGTACCAAACTCGGGAATTCTCGTCTTGGTACTGTACCGTTTTTAGTGGTACCAAATTTTTTTTGAGGTAATTTTATGATACCGGTACCGTACCGAGTAAGGAGAACTGATACTGGTACGGGATGGTACCGGTACGGTTCCGATACCGTACCATTTTTTGGATACCCATACTTATCCCTAATTTGACCAATCATCTCTCAATTTACTTTAATCTTTTTTTGTAATTTCTCTCAAACAATACAAATTATTTCCCCATTTCCCTTGTTCATTTATTTAAAGATTCCTTTGGTTGCCTAGATCGTTGAGTATTCAAGCAAGGCTGACTTAGTCGTGACTAAGTGCCGCACGAAATACCCTTGTCGAGACAAGTCAGTGACAACACGCTCAAACTAGAAAGATTGTACATCATAGAAGTAATAGCCTTATATTTCAAATTTTGTATGGAGATTTTTTAATAAAAATTTGCGGGAAAAACAAGCAACCATTAGGGGGGGGGGGGGGGGGTTGTTCTTGTTCTCAATAAACAAAGCATTTGAGAGGTATACGTCCATGCATTATCTCTCATGAGACATCAGTTCGTGTGTGTCGAGGTCTTCAAATCAGGTTATCCGCTTTAGCATTCTAGTTTGTTGGTTCAATATACCAACACGTTGAAAACCATCCAAGACCCTCACGATACAAACGACATCTGTCAAAATCTCGAAACAAACAATTGCGATCACACAATCAAGCCAAGTGGTGGCACAACGAACTGCAGAGACGGTTGGGGAAAAATACCCAATTTTGTAAAATCACAAAGCTAAAATGACCACCTTGTTCTCAATAAACAAAGTGTTTGAGAGGCATACATCCGTGAATTATCTCTCGTGACACATCGATTTGTGTGTGTCGAGGTCTTCATCAAACTAGGTTATCCGCTTTAGCATTCTAGTTTGTTGGTTCAATATACCAACATGTTGAAAACCATCCATGTGACAACTGGTGATTTGGGAACCATTGTAAAATGCTGAGTTATAATTAACTTGAAACTGTTTTTAGTATATCTTGGATATTAATTGTATGATGAATTGGTTATATGAATGATTGTTATATATTGGTTTATTTATGGTATGTTTGGGTTTTAGGATTATCCTATGCATTACGTGAGTCAGCACTAGAAAGATTTAATAATACGTGAAACAGATAAATTGGACACATTTATGGAATATAGACATATTTATAATCAAAGTTAACGGAAAAATTAATTTACAAATGATGAAGCAACTTAGAAAATTATTTGGTCATATTATACTATATATATAAAAGGCAGGCAACTCACCACAAAGCGACACGTGTCAAACCACTGTAGCATCTACAGTGCTACAGTAAATTCGCTACAGTAATTTTTTTTTTTTTTTTTTCCTTAAGAAAATTTTTTTAAAAAAAAAAAATACAAAAATAGAAAAAATAATACATTTTTTTTCGTCGCTACAGTACTCGGTACAGATTTTTTTTTTTTTTTTTTTTTTTTTTTTTTTTTTTTTTTTTTAACATAAATTTCCTTAAGAAATTTTGGACTTTTTTTTTTTTTTTTTTAAACATAAATTTCCTTAAGAAAATTTGTTTTAAAAAAAATACAAAAAATAATACACTTACAAAAAATTTCTTATACAAATTTGTTTCTTTTAAAATACCAAACACAAAAAAAAGTAATAATAAATAAATAAATAAATAAAAATGCATATCGAAAAACAAACAACCAAAAAAAATTTCAACCGCAACGCCAAAAAAAAAAAAAAACCCGTAAACATAAACAAATTGTGCTTCTAAGTAAACATATGCATACTTCAAATAACAAAATTATTAATTACACCGTACAACCGACAAAATACAAAACATAAAACACACCCGCCGCAACGCGCGGGCAACCCCGCTAGTTTAGTATATAAGATACGCGCTCTCAATCACGTTTTGTTAAAGATTAATAAAACTACATAAATAGTCCTTGTGGAGTTTGACCGGCGCCCCCTTGTCCCTAAACTAAATTGCATGGAAGGGTAATAAAACCCTAACACACCAATTCCTTCTAATAGCAGCCGCCGACCGCCAACACAACCCCATCACTGCCACACCACCACCACCAAAATAACCACAACACTCTCCTTATCACTCCCTTGTATCACATGCGCCCAACAAACACCCCACCGCCACCCATCCTCACTAACGCGCCACCAAGAAACACTCCCCATCACTCCTTATCACCTCCTACTTGTCGATCAAGAAGATAAAGGTAGGAAGACGTGAGTCACTCGCGTGTTGACTCGTTACGAGTCAACTCGTACTCACTAAACACGGGTTTTGATATTTTTGGGTTAAGAATTAATGGGTTACTGTTTTTGATAACTAAGAATCGTTTGGTATCATTTTGTTGTGTGGGTGTGTCGAGTCAAGCCCACCGTGAGCATAAGCTCACGGCTGTGGCCATGGTCTTGTAATTTATCTTGTTTGTTTCGAGCTTATATCCTTCTTCGTGATTTGTTATTATTGATATTGTTGTGCCTCGACGTGGGA
The DNA here is from genome assembly GCA_030686995.1 of Artemisia argyi. Classification (NCBI taxonomy): domain Eukaryota; kingdom Viridiplantae; phylum Streptophyta; class Magnoliopsida; order Asterales; family Asteraceae; genus Artemisia; species Artemisia argyi. The sequence continues at coordinate 17,000,705 of CM060688.1, read as the reverse complement.
TTTGGATTCAGGATTGTTTTTGGTAATATTGGTTGGTAGCCGAGAGGATTGGAGTTAGGATTTAGGTGGATTTGGTTTTGATTCATGATGTCGAATTGTTGTTGTTGTTGTTTTATTTTATTCAGATTTGAATTGTTGGTATTGAATGGTGGCCGAGAGTTAGATTTAGGATTAGTGGGATTTGGATAGTGGTGAAACGTTGAATTTGTTGTTGTCATTGATATGGTTATAGCTGAAAAGGGACTTAGGTAGTTTGGTTTGGGTTGAGCAGAGAGTAGGCCGAGACCCTAAGGTCTCGGCATTATTGAAGTTGTTGTTGTTTGTGAATTGACAGAGATGCGGTTATTGTCGTTGATGGTTGTTATTGTCGAAGAGAGAATAGACCGAGACCACTAGGGTCTCGACATTGGATTATTGATTGTTGTTGTAGTTGGACTTGGGTGTGGATTGAGTTCGTATAAGATTGCTGTGCCGTAGGATTTAGTGGCGGGTAACCGATATGGACATATTTCATAACTTATACTTAAAAACTTGTATTGTTTGTGCAACGTTGGTGTCACTGAGACTTTCTAGTCTCAGCTTGACCCCAACAACGCCGTGACATGGACTAATAATATACTTTGGACATTTTGACTATTATAACGTCTGAGAATGATAACTCGGACTTGTGAACTCGAAGCGTATGATAACTCGAATTAAATTGTTTGAAAACAAAAATGTATACTTATGTATATACATACTAGTTATAATACCCGCGCACGCGCGGGGTTTTTTCTAATTTTTTAAATAATGTATTTTTATCTATTAAAAAACAAATAATTTTTAGTTTTGTATTATATGACGAAGAGAGCTTGACTATGTGTAACTATAATCCCCCTACACGCATGAGATTTTTTTTTATAATATTCTTGAATAATGTATTTTTATTAAAAAACCAAAATGTTGATTTTCTTGACTTAAATTTAAATAAGCTTAATGCCCGACTTGAGTAACGTATATATGATTTGAAACATATCATTTTATTTTGAATAAGATTTAAAATAGTAAGGCGGTGGCACGTTTTTATTATTATTATTATTATTATTATTATTATTATTATTATTATTATTATAGAATAATGTAACCGAAATGTTAATTTTTTTGACTTAGACTTGGATAAACTTATGTTGATTTTTTTTTTTTTTTTTTTTTTTTTTTTTTTTTTTTTTTACTTGTATATATTTAGAAGTATTAGATGAATTAATTGTAAGGAGTATTAATTTTCTTGTACATATACGTGATAAATTCCAGTCAAACATATGTAGAAGTATTATTTTTTAAAATAAAGCTAGTTATAAGACACGGGTACGAACGGGGTTTTGACATAAATTTTTGAAACAAAAATAAACGTATATCAATATTTATTATTTAACTTGGTAGTTAAAAAAATCGAATGTCAATTGTCTAACATAATTTTTTCGTTACATGCCAACTCAACAGAAAGAATGAACCAACTACCATATTTCTTCACATCTTGACCAAACACTTCACTTTTCTTTTAACCTACAAAACATATTAAAGTAGTTCCAATTAAATTTACATTGTTAAGAACTTAAGCTTACCAGGTGTAGAAGTTAAGCAAGGTTGCAATGCATCCATAAAAAACTTAAGCCCATAGAGCTTAACAGTTGGGGCAATTTCAAGAGCCGTTGCATTGCTTTTATCGAAGACCATGTTATCTCCTTAACTGAAGTTGTGTGTACAATAAGAGTTAGTTTGAGAGCTGTTCACGCACAAATATAATTCCAAACGAATATGACGAACATGCTAGAAGCAAATGAATAGAGAGCACCATTCAACATGCTAGTTAATGCAGTGCCTTTCGCTGCTAAGTCTAACATTGCATCTCAAACTTCTTCAAAGAATGGCACTTGATTTAAAAGTAGACTATCCCATACAACCTTTTATTAGTTATTTTCCTTTGTTTCCTAATAGTTGTCATAAATCTTATAAATTGTCAAAGAAACACTTTTATCATTTTCAAGTGTTTAAGGGTAAAAAAAAGTATTCGTAAGGATGAAACAATTAACACAATGTGTCTTAACAATTCCAACTTTCGCCCTTTCGCTTAACAAATACTCCGTAACACATTGTTCATAAAGGATAAATACTCAGAATGAACATATCCTCATGTACGATGGAATGCATCAACTCAACTACTACGGTTCTATGCGAACATGATATGCCAAATTTCTTCACTTATAACTTGAGTACAATTATTGTGGCTCAAATAAATTTAATATTAAATGAGATGAGACTATTGATCATAGGCCTCAAATATAAGGGCATGCTTGGTTCAAATTAGGGAATGAAAAAAGTAAAAACAAAAGGAAATGCAAAGGAATATAATGACCATTCCCCCCAATTTATTGGGTAATGGCTCATTACCCACTCTTTGGTAATGAGTCATTGCATTATACCTTATCAAGCACAATTTTTCATTCTCTTTCCCATTCCTCACCCCCATAACCCCCTACCAAGCGTGCCCTAAGTAAACATGTTTAACAATAATTCTAATAATAATAATAATAATAACCCTATTAGCTAGCTTAAGATCAGAAATAGTAGTACTTTGATCAATATGCTATTTAGCGACTCATGCGTTGGGAACTTGTCAATAAACGTTCTTTTCAACTCCATAACATGGATGAGCTTGGTAGCATCAACCATACCAAAACTATCAATATATATATATATATATATATATATATATATCTTCCATATTTATCAACCCCATGGTGTCCTTGAAATGAAAATCCTAAACAAAAATAGAAGTCGTTAATGATTCTGTAGCAAAAGGGGTTTCAATTGAATGTTATTGGAAATATGTTCATTTATATTCGCATGATGGTTTCTTTCCAAGAAGACACACTGCAAATGTGATTATTCAGGTAAAAAGATATATAAAGATGCGAAAAGTTATAGATCAATTATGTAGGATTAATATAAAGTCTAAGCACATGAACACATATCTTGTGAGAAGCTACGACCATTTTAAACTTGGCTAGGGTAAGCTTCCTCATTACGTGGGCTTCCACAAGTTTTGAAACCCCCCCATCTCTGTTACAAATTTAAAAGTCGTTTGTTCAATATTCGGTAAATAAAATATCGGACGAAATAATTTAAGATTGAAGCGCACAAAAGATAACTGCATCGATCAACTTGAAAGGGTCTGAAAAAAAATAAAGAGGGATTATGGTAAACTACAGCGCATGCTATGAAACTATATTATAGTCTAAAATTACATGGAATCAATATGTGCACTTTGTTTTAGTCTATAATTAAGTTTTTTAGTACATGTTATAAAACTATTTTCATTATTCAAACATATCCATATTCCAAATATTTTTGTTGCCTTGCATATTCTGATTATATTAGTGCTGCAGCCAAGGACCCCTAGCCTTTGGATAAGAGTGGATATGAAAATTTTAACCCATTGATAAAATGGATCAATCTAGGATTTATTTCTTGTTTGTTTGTTTGTTTTAAAACAATGGTTACATTTCTTTTCTAATAAATTGATTGTTTGCTAGCAAAATCCGGATAACGCTTGATGTTGTCGAACACAACCAATTAAAAGATACTTCAAATTTCCCATTGCCATTGTTATTTTGTCATAATGATATATTAGTAACAAAAAAAACCTTGAAGTAATATGGTTTGATTTAAGCACACAACAGTAACAAAATAACATTTAAATCTCCACAAATTAGTTATAGATAAAAGTATATCAAGTGACAAACAAAGTTTGAATCATGATGTAGATAAGGACTTCACCAACATTCATAATCACATGATTTGCACCTTCATCTTGCTTAATTTTAATTATTATCAGCATGTATAGTCTTAACACAAATAGGCTTCCATATTCTCATTTGTATCACAGACCGCTATCCATAAAAAACTGTTTATATTCCATTGAATCAAAAATCCTTAAATTAAACTGCACACATAAAACTGAATATCAGACGCCTAAATACAAAATAAAATTATAAGCACTCGTAGAATACAATCAAACTTTTGATTTTGCTACCAATAACACACACGCTAAAACAACCTGAAATTAACATCTTTCAAAAGTATCGAGTGAGAGGTGCCAAATATGAATAAATGGGTCAAATCATGTTAAGTTTCATTATGAAAACAATAAAAACTCTATTATGGCAAAAGTAATAATCAGGAATAGTGAGAGGATTAGTGGAGTGACTCCATTAAGATAAACATAACAGCTACAACTCTTCTTAGGAGAATTCTACATTTCCAAACACTAATCAGATTGTTAATATGACTATATTAGGGTCAACTGTGTTGTACAAAAAAACAGCCAATGAGAAACTACGTTATGCATATATAAGTCCCATAACCGATGGGAAGGAAGGAGACGCAAGAAAAATGAGAACTTTTAGTAAAGAAATATGCGGTGATGTTCTACAAAGGTGTTGATGAAAAAATACAATGACCCTTTGTGAGGTCTTTATAATATCTTAAAGCAAAGAATTTTCTTACTAAGGGTAAGGCAACACATAGGGTTAATAAGCGTAAAGCGAAAAAGGAACTTTCTTCTAGGAACAATACATAAATAATAAGTTATTGGGTTAAGGGGAGATAGTAATGCATACTGTGATGCTAAGATGTCCATTAGATCGATATTTGCCTCTAAATATTCATATACAATCAACTTCGATAGGACCTACTGTCGTTAGTTTAGTTATAACTTAAATAGTTGAAATCATAATATGTTGTTATCTACATTAAAATCGATTGTTAATATATAAGAATCAAATTTGAACCTTAAAAAATTAGTTAAGCAATGTATTAAATATAAATTAAAATGAGAATGAGTACTATAGTAGAAACTTACATTGGGCTGTAATGAATGGATCTTGGCACTCTGAGCAGTTATCCACTAATTCCTTATGTTCGTTTGAATATGGGTCTTATGTTTACTTTTCAATATCTTGGGAACCTGAGGCCATGGCCTTAAATTTGCTTTGATGTCTCTCCTCTGTGTACTGATTACTTTACACTTCTATCATAATAACGTAGGTTGGAGAATCTAACATAGTGATTGTCAGTTATAAATAAGTTTGCCTGAATCTTGAACACCTTCTAGCATTTTAACTTCTAACTCATGATTCTCATTGATGAGTTGTTGATGTTGTTGCTCGTGCAGTTGAGAACGCGAGCTACTTAGACTCTGCTCCCCTGAAAACGAAGTATCTTATTATAAGAAAAAAAATTATTCCATCATCCAAGTTAATTCAATTTTTTATATAACTTTCTCATCCATAATTCTACAGTCATGAATGTTCCTAAAATCAAAACAGAATTTTCCTACTTAGTAACACCACTTGCAATAGTTTGATCATAAACAAAAGTTACACAAAACTCCAATTGCCTTGAAGTATATTTGACTTCAAAATCTATCAACGTAATCCTATCTGACATACAACTTCTTACTCGCTGCTAATATTTTAAATCATTAGACCATAGTTGGCTAGCTATGGAGTGGGTATGCCTTTAGTTGTAGGCATAGAACTCTTATAAAAGCATACGTGCTAGAACTGGTCACTCTTCTAATTTCATATATGTCACATTTTGCATATCATTTAAGCAATCTTAGGACCCTTGAATTGTGTTTAGTCGGGATTACCTTTTTTTAAAGTACGTCATAGCCACAATTAACAAATTTCACAATCTCACCTCTCATGTAACTTTCACATGACAACTAAATCCAAAAAAAAAAAAAAAAAAAAAAAAAAAAAAAAAAAAAAAAAACATATTAAAGAGGGTGACAATACCCACATATAAAGTTCTTTTTCCAGAACCATAAATTATGTCTACTACATTAATAATTCATGCAAGCGATAGTTTCATACAGTATAAAGTTAATACCATAAATAGAAAACAAAGTGTTAAGATACAGACATGATATCCCATCAGAATACAACCATGGATATCCATCTTTCACGTTTACATATAAGCATAATAAAGCACCGCTTTAATCTTTGATGTAATGTTTACAGTTAAGAATAATTTGGTTTTAATTTTATTTAATGGTTCACTGATTGAGGCCGAATACAATTAATATGTTAGCAAACACTCGCCGTCTCCCAACATACAAATCATTCTAACTGGTTAGTCCACCCATTTCACTACCTCTAATAAATTACATGTTTGAGACATTAGATGGTTACCTTGTTTTCACACAAGGTTCCATGGATAGCTCGTAGGTGATCATACCGATGATTCTCGGTTGAGGTGGGTCAGCGCCCGGGCGAACCTGTTTATGTGTATCATTTGTCTATAAAGGCGACATATATATCATGTAAGTCAAGTTATATTGTCACAAGCAAGTTTGATTCTTATATAGAGAACTTTAATGAGTTTATAGAAGCAACTATTGTCTATGTAGTTATCCATGTATTATTATCCAAAACACTAAAAATACCATTTAATTTCACCTTGAAAGTGATGTAACTCTCATTCCTACATAAGCAATTACTTTGGAACTAAATGCAGTTATTTTTCTTTTAACCTTGTTTGGTGAGTATCTTGAAGTATTAAGTTGTTTTTCTTCTCGTACCCGTCTTCGTGTCGGTGACGACTTTTCCTTGCATGTGACTATTAGATAATGACAATATAATCATTTAACTAAGAAAACCAAATTAAATCTAAGATTAATAATATATTTAAAAATATGATAAGAAAAACTAACATGTAAACTCAGTTTTTGAAAAGTGCATTGCTGTAAACTTGTCTATGTTTGCATCTGAAATTGTTTGCACATCAAGGTGAAATGACTCTCAATATACGGAAAAAAAAAAGATACTAAGCACATATCATAAAGCTTGACACTGTAACCCGACCAATCATAGATAATTAATTTGCAAAATTGGCATTACTTCTAGACAATAACACTAATCTAACCAAAACCTTAACTATGTTTTAATCAAAGTTCATAAACTGAAACACAAAAACCACACACTTAATATTGTAACCCAAACACTAAGTGATTGAAGAATCATCAACTGAAACACAAAAACCACACAATCTAATTAAAAAAAAAGAAAAAGAAAAAGAAAAAAACCATAGATCAATAATTCGAAGATTAATATACCTTGAATTCATTGAAAAACATACCTTTAGTTAATCAAAGAACGGCCATTTAGCGATGTTGATTTACGATTTTTTCAGTCTTTGTAGGCTTTTTATTGGATTTCTCTAGGGGTTAGGGGATAATATTTTTTGTAAAGGATACGATTCCAGTGATTTTGGGTTTTAGGTTGTTCAATTATTTGGATCAATTTGCAAGTTCCAGTCAGTGATTTGGTGTTTTTTTTGGCGAAAGAATGAATGTGTTAGGTTAAGAAACGACAGTTCCATTTTGCCATATCTAGATTATATCACGGTTTCTTACCAATTAACATATTGAACAGTAAGCTTGGTTTTGATTGTGGCAACAGCAACATTGCTATCTTTAGAAACGACATCTCCGCGATACATCAAGCAACAGGCCATGTACTTCCCATGCCTAGGATCACATTTAGCCATCATGTTTGCAGGCTCAAACAATGCATTTGTAATTTCAGTAACTGAGAGCTGCTCATGGTACACTTTTTGAACAGAGATCACAGGCGCACACGAGGAAAGCATGAAATGAATGCAAGGGTATGACACAAAATTTGTTTGGAACTCTGTATTATCAACATTAATGGCTCCATCGAAATGAAGGGAAGTAGTCAAAGATGGTATGATTTGAGAAATCAATCGGTTCAGGTTGGTATAAGTAGGCCTCTCGATGTCTAGTGATATCCTGCCAATATCATAAATTGCTTCATTAGCTCTCCTTGATCAATGAAATATGTTACACCAGCAAGTGTAGTCAAGTGATCCATTACAAACAGTAATCTTGAAACATTACATATACCAATGAACCTACAAAAACTATTTTATGGTAAATTTGTGACTGGCTTCTTCTAAAACAGATGTCCGTTAGAACTTTTTTCGAAGTTTTATTTTCTTAAACATATACTATTCTTACTCCAACTTCCATCAGAAAGTGTTGTCATGCATCATAGCACACACTAAACGATATCTTAAGGACCTAACCACCTAAATGGCTAAATGATAACCGTGTAATGCTTAGGCCCCTTTTGAACAGGGGAAAATAAATCAGGTTGCACACATCTTTTTGGTGACTTGATGATTCATGATTGCATCTTGAACTTTCTTCGTTATGATCACCAACTCTTACTTTATTTTCAGGTTTTGAAGATGAACTAAAGCTACCTGAATAATATGATAGAGGTGCTGCTGTTGGGTCCTGATTAATATAGTTCAACTAAATTTGGCTCATGTCCTCTAACAAATTTAAACATTTCTCTGATTAGGTTTTTGTATACATGAATAAGCATAGAATCTAACCTTTTTATCTCATATATAAGATATCATCTAAAGACAGAGGTGACCTTTGTCACACCCAAAACTCTAAATAATTATAACATACCTGGACATATAAATTATTTTTTTGTATCTTTGGAATTTCAAGTTATTTTTTTTGGCTCATATAGCAGTATCTTATTGGATAACATTTTTGAAGTGTTTCTAAAAGTTCAGCCTTTGCCCGCCTATATAACTAAGCTTTAGCAGTTTGATACCAGTCAAACCTCTATGAACCACTGAAAAAACCAATTATACAGAACCACAAATTGTTATAAATTTTGGCGTACTTTACATTAACCTTACATCATAATATAGTAGATCGCATTTGGGTGTTTTTGTGTGTCTTCCGTCAACTGACATTGCTATAACTTAATAACTTCTAACTATAGTAGACTAATTGTGCAAAAACTGTTTCCAATACCCTTACTAAGTAGACTTCTTTTTCTGAATGGGTGCCTTAACATGCTTGATTTTGGGCATTTTCAGCTTTAATAGTTTCCTAAATTGCTTCGAATACAGTTCAGTTCCCAGCTCGTGAAGATCCATATACGAATTAGATTTGAATCCGGCATGATCTTACAAAAAAGTCAATCAACTCTACCATCATATACAATATGCAGAACCAATCTTCCAAGTTCAACTCCTATCCTTACTTCTCAAATACTTAATTATATCACCAAACAATCTTCATCTTTAGAATAGAAACATGTGTCATGGCCATTTATTATCGTGACAAAAAAACCTAATCTCACAATATTCTTAGCTTTCTTAGAGTGCTAAAACAACCTTATGATTTTGATTGATTCGATCAGCTTAAGGCTATGTCACATTCTAATGAACCTAACCATCATCAAGGTGGAATACTAAATCACGATACTAAAAGTTGTAGCTATCACTTGCATCGTTTTCATGTTCAGTCACAAATACCTTAACCTACATGTCCCATGTAGACTAATTTATATCCGTCAATCGTATAAAAATTCGACTAAAGAAATGCGGTTCATATAGTCTGTGTATCAATTAGAGGGGTATTTCTTGAACATTGACCAAAAATATCCTACTGTAACTTAATATAAGCTACCATGAAACATTTTCCTTTGCACAACCATGAATAAAACTCTAGTGATAACCTGTTTAATAACAAATACCAAACTGCTCCTTTAAAAGAAATTTAGCAGCTTTTTAACTTATGAAACAATTATTTCTTGCATACAATGATCAATAAGATCGAAACACCATTTATTTGTGATTAATCATCATACTTCGAATCCCACAACCTATATACAAAATTACAAAAAAGTGTTGGGCTTGAATTCACACATTCTAGCATTTTATCAAACTTTATATTAAAACCACTTGTAATCTCAGTTAAATCATCCATATACCTTGATATAGTATATCCTTTCAAGGCATACAAAACTAATAATGCATGGTAACAAAAATCAATTAGTGGAAGAGTAACATACCTGGACAAGAAAGTATATCATTCGATCAATCAATCTATAAACACGACATCAATCTCAAAAGCTGTAATCTTATATAAACAAACCCACAAACCTTAATAAAAATCAATACTCTCCTACACGGTATAATGACTTTAATCAATTGATCAAGTCACCAAAACTGAAGTATAGGTTCGAGTTTCAAGAACCCTAATTTCGGGTCTCTTCAATAATCATCGAAACATGATAATGATTCAATCAATTTGACCTAAGAATTATGAATCCAATTTTTTGGTACATCGGTTTGGGGTTATGTGAAGTAGAAGTAGAAAATCGATTTTAAGATTTTAGGGTTAGGATCGAGTGTGTGTGTAAGTTTGGTTCCTGAAGGATTGGGGGTAATTGTGTTTTCTTTGTTAATTTTAAATTACATAATAAACCCTTCAGTATTTTTAGATTACTCCTCTTTCACAAATTTTTTAATCTTTCAATTTCTGACACATGTATTTTTTGGCATGTTTTTTTAAAAAAAAAAAACGAATTTACAAACAATTTCCAAATAAAGGATTATTTGAGTTTTTTTAATTGTAAAACATTAAGAAAAATAAATAATTTTTTTAAAAAAATTACCAAATAAGGTATGATTTGATTAAAAAGTCCCCACTAGGGGTTTTATTTTATTAGGTAAAAGATATGGAACAAGAGATGAAAAATAAATGATAAATTCATATAGCTAATATTCAATAACAAGAAATAATTCATTATTCAATATTTAAAGAAACTTCACGACTAAAATGAAAAGCTTACAATAAAAAGAGTTATTAAGCATTTTGAGTGCACGCAAAACTAAATGTGCCAAATGTAATGATTTATTATTAATTGAGGATTTATATCAAGTTTTGGATAATTTGACATTAATTTATTTAACTCACATGGTTACTGGACTTATTGGTTTAACAAACTCGATAAGAGCCTCTTAAGTATGTCGGAAGAAACTATTAATGGACGAGTTACCTTTATGACTCGTTATGTGTTGTGATCTAGTTCTATAATAATAAGTGAGATGAACAAGTTCGTGGAAAACTAGAAGGGGGTTGAATAGTTTTACCGTTTTTAATCTTAGTTATCTTTGAAAATCTTACGTGTAATCGACAATTGCAAATAATAGACAATAAGTAAAGTGCAAGATAAAGTAAGAAATGATCAAACCACAACACGGATGTTTATAGTGGTATGGCTACAAGGAATCTTTTTCCTTGCCCTACTCCACTCCCCGAGTATCAAACTCAAGAGTTTCCTTCACTAGTCAACAAGCTCCTTTCACCGGCAGAGAAAACCTTACATACGTCGCTTACACTTTTTCCTGTACAAAGCTAAATACCGGGTTCTAGTTCGAGGTAGAACCAACCGAATGTCGCCTATACAATATTTCCGACACTAAGCTAGATGTCGAGTTCTTTCACAAAGGCACAACCACTCCCGTCACTCTTTAAGGACTAAAATACTAACCGATCACTACTGAATAAATGCAATCAAATTATGTATGAACAACAAGAGTTCACACAATGCTAAACTAACAAGTCTTGCAAAACTTTTGGATGAACTTGTGATCTTCTTGCTACAAAAGAATCTCACAAAGATGAAGTATGAATGAGTTAGATGTAAGAAATGAGAGTATGTATGCAAGTATATGATTGTAAGTGATGAAGGATTTCTTGGATGTGGCTTGCTATTTATAGGCAAAAAGACTCAGCAGTGCCACGGATACAGCGGAACCCTTTTGAGGGTTCCATCCATTGTCTCCAAAGGTTTCGCCAGAGCCTGACAGAAAATCTTCAAGAAATCTTTCCATATCTAGCCAAGAGATTTACCAAATCTCACTATGATACATTAAGTAAGAATCTAACCAAGATATGCATGAGATCTTCCAAAGTCAAATTCTACATAGCTTTGATAAGCCAATCACAACTTTACAAAATGCCTTAATCACTTATTTGTTAGTCAAATAGAAGAATAAATATGCACATGATGATTAAAATATATGATTACACAAAACAAAAATTAAATAATAAACTCATCTAAGATGAAATATCTTCAAAAGAAAACGTACAAGAAAGTTCATCTAACACAAGGAAATGATCCAACGACTTCAATTCCGGCCTACAAAAGAAAAACCAAATATCATAATTCAGAAACCCAAAGTGATACAGGAATTATTGTAACTAAAAATCCAATATTTTTATCCACACAATTTCTTTTCTCAAATTGCTACCCTAATATGTATGCCCTTATTGATCATTTTACCATAGCCTATGAGCTTACATGTTATAATATGCAAACACTCAAAAAAACCTTATGTGCTTAAATTCATATGCTATAACCTGCTCAATGAAAATAAACTTAAGCCATTAAACCAAGCTAATCCAAACACCACCTCAGTCTCACATGTACGTATGTCAGAGATAAATAGCTTAATTGAGACACTCTAAAAAACAGCCCCTATGTTCCATACAATGTTACAATATGATGACATTAAAGACTACTTATTTTAGAAGCTTACTGGCTTATTTCAGTTACAAAAACAATAAGCAACAAACAACTTATAGCATAACAACAGATTGTCAAATAAGCTGTCTAGATTATAATTTACAAATCATAAAAAGCTTATCTAAAAGTGCTTATTGATATCAAAAGCTAACAATCAAAATCCAAACAACCCCTATGCTTGAAACACTTATCACATATATCTTAAGCATAGCATAACACATAACAAATATTTATAAAGAAGGATATGGTAATATATATAAAAAGGGTATAGTAGAACAAACCTTTTGTTCATGTCGACGTCAGATTTCTTACAAACAATGTTAGCAAACCTACGACCAATACCTTTGATCGAAGTCATGGCAAACATAATCTTTTGTTTCCCATCAACGTTTGTGTTCTAAACACGAAGAATATGCTGGAAGTCTTCATTTGCAACCAACGACCGACATAAAAAACATCAGAATTTAGAAATGTATTAAAGCATCAACAACAAAAAATGAGGTTAAGGATAATAAGGAGTTAAGGGTTTACCATGATTGCCGTCTGAGTTAGCTGTTGCTGCTGGTGATGGCGGCTGTGCAAGTGATTTGGTGTTGTAAAAGGTCATGAAATGAATAAAAAATTAACATCTACATTGATTAGCTAATCCATATCAACTAATTTATAAGCAAATGATTCGAAATGGCGATATACTAAAAATCCGGAAACTTAATATGCAAACATCATCATCTTAAACCACCAATCAACACAAAAAGCACCTAGATTATCAGTTTTCTACATCAAAATCATTACTTTTCGATGCTTCCAGCATCTAAAACTTCTAAAACCAATGAAGCTATAAAGTTTCCTCAAATTTTTCATAATCCACAAAATATGCATAAACCATTAATAAAATCACAAATAAACATCAAAATGACAAAAATAAATCGAGCAAAAATTTTTACATATATAAATAAAAAATCTTCAAAACAAAATTTGAATCAATAAACTTACTTGCCCTGAGAGAGACCCATCAAGACCAAAGATCTAGAACCATTCGGTGTTCCTCCAAAACCCCTAATTTCACAAAGAACCCTAGATTAAAAGTAAGGTCTATATCAAAATCAAAAACCTAAAACTAGGGATGAGCATTTTGAACCGAATCCCGGAACCGTACCGGTACCGTACCAAAACGGTACCGATCCTGATATACGGTATGGTACCGGGACTACGAAATAAGGTGAAAAAAATTGGGACCACTAATTCGGTACGGGACCGGTACCAAATCGGGAAATTTCTGAAAAAAAGAGGGAAAACCCGATTTTCTGGTACCGATACTGGTACTGGTATCCGAATCCCGTTCGGTATGGTACCGGTACCACTAATTTATGCTCGGGAAAAAATTGGTACCACTAATTCGGTATGGGATCGGTACGGTACCGGTACCGTGCTCATCCATACCTAAAACTGATAATCAAAAAAAAAAATCATGTAATCAACCTGAAAATGCAATTTATGATACTCTTCTTTGCAATATTAATCTTCTTTATCTCCATCTTTAAGCTACCGTTAAGATCCGTATGACTTCTAGAGAGAGAAAATTGTGAGATGAAGCGATGTCTCTACTTTTTTTTAGAGAGAGAGAGAGGAGAGTATTGAGTGAATAAACATAACCCAGAAACGTACCTTAATTACTGATCACTAAAACTACTTGACACAAAAACCATTTCTTTCCTTCTTCATGTTCATTGTTTGTGAGAGGATGCTGATGAATTATGTAACCCGATTTGTGAATCTGATTAATTTTGTTTGGAGAGTTTCATGGAAGCTTCAAGAACTTTGTGGAGAGTGGTTGTTGTGTGTTGAGAGAGAATATAAAAAGGGAGGGGAGGGTGTATATAGAGGATGCTGATGAATGATGTAACCCGATTTGTGAATATGATTAATTTTCTTTGGAGAGTTTCATGGAAGCTTCAAGAACTTGGTGGAGAGTGGTTCTTGTGTGTGTGATACGTGGGGATTGCACCCTCGCAACAGGTTTTACCTCTCAAGGGATCTCGAGAAGCTTACAACCCCCACCAGGCAGTGTACCTGATCGTTGTAGTTTAGTATAGTGACAAGTACCGGGGGATTGATCGTTCAACTCAGGAATAGTATCGCTAGGATTAGAAAGCCTACTAAACTAGGTCTAGAGGTGAGGGATGATTCTTTTTGTATTTTTATGTTTTTATAAAAGCAAGTAAAAATCTCAGGTTTTGAAGGAGTGGGCGGAATTAGTTGCTAGCCAACTAACCCAATTTATCTAAAGATGCAATCAAAATAAAATAAAAGAAATGAAAAACAAAAGTAATTATACTAATGTGGTGGTAACAATAATGAGGAAAATTATGTTTACTTAGGTTTCATTACTCCCTAGATATCTTTTACAGGTTAATTACTTGTTACAATTGCATGGATGACGGGTCATATTCCTTAATACTAGTCGTAGAGCCGTGTACAATATTCCCTAACTCTATAGGATCCTACTTCACTCCTATGTCGAGCCGTTAGAAGCTCCTAACATGGGATCATTAGAATTCTCCTACGCATTAAATACAACCAAAAATCGTAGTACACCTCCGATCATGTTTCTTAAGACATTCAAGCATGTTACCAATGGAAGTCTGCCAGTTTTCTTAAGCCTAACATCGAATACAATTATCCGTAACAATTATAAACAAGCAAGCAACCCATAATCAACATCTAGTTTTTGCTACATCTAAGCAAACACAAAAGAAATATAGCCTAGCATGTTAAATAAAAGACAAGCGTAAGATATAATCAAACAACACATAGACATATTGAATGATTTTAAAGAGTACTTATCTTCAATTGAACATGAAAGATTCAAGGGGTTGGAACCCTTGAAAAGATGACAAAATTCGGCCTAGGGTTTTTCCCTCAAAACTGCACACAATGAATGAAATTTGGAAAACTATATATAGATTTTACAGGGTGACGGTGTCATGTGTTAATTTGTGACGCCGTCAACTCGCTGCCATAATGAAATCATATTGCCTAGATCTACTTGTGATGCCATCATGTAGGATTTTCTTCTGGGCCGTCACTAATACTTGGACCTTGACGGCCTTGGGTGACGCCGCCATCTTCCATGCACAAAAACTCTCTGGATCGTCACGTGTATTTTCCACTTCCACCTCTTTTGTAACTCTTGACGCCGTCATGTGGAGAGCCTTGACGCCATCAGGTACTATTCCCAGCAAGGAAAATTAAGACTTTGCCGTTTTCTTCACTTTTATGCTCCAAAAACGTCCAAAATGCTCCCTTTTCCAGATTTCTCTCCAAAAGTACCTAAAATGACAAAAAGAATGATTTAGGGCAATATTTGATCAAATAAACATGAATTCGGGCTTAAATGACCCCTTAAAAGCGGTACACTTTTCGCCTCATCAGTGTGCGAGAGAGAATATAAAAAGGGAGGGGAGGGTGTATTTTTTTAATCCCCGCACTATACATTCTACTGTACACTACCTCACATACAACTGTAGCAATTATATTGTATATTTTTTTGTGTCCGGCTACAGTGAAATGCTATAGAAACAGAGCTAAAGCAATTCCTGGTAAATGTAGGTTTTGATAATAAATATAATTTGGGTTTGGTCATACACTCATACCTCCAGGAAATTTCAACTATAATACACTCTATCCAAATATTATTGTTCTCTCCCGCCTTTTTTTCTTTCAAAACTAAATGTAACTGTTGAGATATTTTAATTTATCATATTACCACTGATCAAGGCTAATAATTGTTCAAGGTTAAAACTGTCTTTTTGTAAAAATCAAAGTTCTAATAGATGTGTTTTTTGTGTTCTTATTCAATAGACAAGAATTTTGAGATAGATGGAGTGGACAAAAGCATGGTCCAATCATTCATTTTCTTTTACCATCTCCTTCTGTAAGCGGTGCATCTTTATCTTATTGCGATTACACATGGCGAAACATATTAAATTGAGATAATGCCACCTATGAACAGGGCTGAAAAAAATCAAACTGAAAGAAAACCGAAAAGATCAAACCAAAAAATTTAACCAAAATCAGAAACTAAAGAAGAGCTGAGATTTTTGAAAGTTTCTGTTTCTAGATTTCTTGGGAAGAAAATGGTTTTTCTTCTCTAAAGAAGAGTTCAGAATTTTGAAAACACGTTTAGATGAAGTGTTTAGATAAAGTTATATTTTTCCTTTTTAAAAGATTACCTCAGATTGCGATGGTGGGCGGCGACGGCGAAGATGAAAGGTGGAGACGTTACCGATGGTGATTAGGGTTAGAATGAGATACTTGAATGGTAGAACCACATAAACGTAAAAGAGAACATGTGCTGCACGTCTTACCTCCTAATCAAACTCAAATGACTCGTTCATAACTTGAAAGGAGACAACATATAAGAGAATTATATAGATTTTGTGAATATAGTGCTACTACACTAGCGTATGAATAATTACACTTGTGCATATGTCACATGAAATGTTCTGCAATAAGAAAATTAATGCATAAGTTTACAGAAGATATGATATAGCTGCTTCGATAGAGAGCACTTGCACGCAATGGAGTTCCAATCTGTGAAATTTCTTATTTTGAGATTGCAAATCGAAAAAAATGAATCAAAGAATTCTGAGTGTCCCCGCAAGTATTCACCTGCAGATGTTTCAAACGAGAGTTGTTGAAGGTTCGTAGTTGGACATGGGACCTGTCTTCTCAAATCATCAATGTCAACGACAAATTGCTTTAATATATCATGCCTGGTAATTACTTTAATGTTAAACTCGCTTGATAACTTAAGTGTTTCCCTTAAGGAAGAAACAAACATCAATGGGATCAAGCAACTCGAGGTTTAGCTGAATTTGGTCGGGAACGGGAGTTGCAAATGACAAACTAGGAATTGCCTTTCCGCAAGTGTACGTATCACTGTAATTCCAGATTACAACCACCATGTATGTATCACTGTAATTCTAGATTACAACCAGGGAACCACCATTTATGTATCGGGTTTTGTCTGTACAATAGCTGTATACTTTCACAAATGTACCGATATGGTATGTGTACTATTTTTAATACCAGTATAGGAGGTCTACTTTCAATTTCGTGTTAATATGGCCACTTTTTCAAAATTTTACCTGTTTGTAACGTTATTGCTGACGTGGCATGTCCAGTCACAAAAAATATAACCGTTGGTCCCCATATGTTTTTTACTTATAAATGTCCCCTTTCTCCCCCAAATTAAAACCCTAATTTTTTCTGACACAAATTAATAACCCTAAATCCAAACACAATTAACAATGTCTTCATCATCTTCATCATCAAATTGGATTCGACCTATACCCACCCATTGCTTCTGTCCCTTGCCTGCTGTTGAAAGAACATCACGAACTCCTACAAACCCAGCTAGACGATTCTTATGCTGCCCTAACCCAAGTGTAAGAAAAGCAATAATTTCCATGTTTTTTTTATTGTGTTTGAGTTAATTGTTGTTGTCATTGTGTTACTTTTAGGATTCAGGTAGACAATGCAGGTTCTACTTCTTTCTTGATCATGAGATATGCTATGTTTACTACAAAAATGAAATGCATAGCCTTTATACTCAAGTTCAACAGTTAAGGAGATAAATGCAAGTGCAAGAGTACACATACAGGGCAAGGATTCATGATTTGGAGTTGGAACTCAATGAAAGAACTACCACCGGTGAATGCTACAAGAAAGCAGTGATTGTGTTTATTTTGGTCGTGTTTGTGATGTCCTTCCTAGCCAAATGATCATAATGGTTTTAGGGATGGATGGATTTTGAGGTGTTTGTGTAGATGAAGCTAGCAAGGAGGATGTTTTAAGCTGTTTTTTAAGGTGTTTGATATTGGTATGTAAGGTATTATGTGAATGGTAGGATCTGTATGTTTTAGGTTTATGTTAATAGTTTAATTTAATGTATTATTGAATGTAAGGTATTATGGGTTGTTTAGATTATCTCTTTTGATGTAATTTCCTTTGCTATCTATGAAAAATATATATTAATATATCTGTAATGTGTTGATGCATGTGTCTGATTATTTAAACAATGGGAAGAAACATAAAGTAACCCACATAAACATAGAGTGACCCATTACATAGATAATAATAGAGTCAATACAGAACATGGATGTCATATTGTTTAAAGTGACCCACAGAAACATAAAGTGGTCCATAGTAACTAGAAAACACAAAAAGTATTGTTTAAATACAGACCCACTACATTGTGTTTAACAAAAACATGGTCTTTTGGGGTCTGCAACATTTTTATCCTTTCTCCATTCTTCATTCTGAAACATCAAGTGCTGTATCTGGATGTTGGACAGGAGCATTTGGGTCTTGTTTCCTTTTTTGATTCCTGATCCTCTCAGATGGTCCCCTAAATCCACCAGGTCCTCTCTTTCTATAAAGACCAAGTCTTTTTGCTTACTCAATAGCCTCTTCATTATTCTTTCTGTTTGCTTCTCTTTTTGATTTGTTTTCTGCTTCTTGTAGCTCAGCAAGCCTGATAATTTCAGCATCTGTAATTTCAGTATCATTTCTCTGTCAAGAGAAATAAAAAAGTTAGACATGGTTCAAAACAGGAAAACTCATTCAAGTGTTAAACGTATATAAGATACCTGTTGTTCAACACTTTGAAGTAATCCGGTGAAACTTTTATTTCCAATTGGATCTGAAGGTGATGGTTGTGAAGCACTTGGATATGAGCTTGAAATTGGAATTTCTTCATGATCTTCAGAAGTTGGATCTGCTTCATTTGAATCTGCATGACCTGGATCTGATGTGAACTTGGACCAGATCCATCCTTGGGTGGGTTAAATGGCTTTTTTGGAGCATTTTTGGGTTTCTTGCCAGGTTTCCTTTTTTCTATTTGTGGTTTTGGCCTTGTTAGATTATAACATCTTGACTTGTTGTGCCCTTGCTCCCAACAATTGGAGCAATTCATCTTTCTACCAGTCCTAGGAACCTCATTGATACACTCACTAGGATGTTTTATCCTTTTATTCCTAGACATGCCTATCTTTTTCTTTTTTTTGGGTGGTAGTGGTGCTAATCTGCCAGTATTTGGCCACATTGAAGAACCACCAACTGTCTTAATAAAATGACTATATGTATCAATCCACAGATCATAATTCCTTGAACATGAGTGAGTAGGAATCAATGTTTTGATTTGGAAACTTGCCTCATCTTGCATCCATCCTCCCCATAATCTAAATGTACAACCTGCTTCTGATTTGGATTTCTTGCCCTTAAGTGACTTGGATTGCTTGCCCTTAGGTGACTTACTCTTACACTTAGACTTAGGTGACTTTGATTGCTTGCCCTTGGGTGTACCTATGTCCTCATCAACCTTTGGTTTACCTTTTTGGCTAGCACACCTACCTTCTTCCACACAAAACTGCTAAATTTCTGTAATCATTCCTCTTAAACCATAACTGATATCCATGTTTTACCCCATAGTTAACCAAACACTCTTTAAGTTGGTCAGGGTGCTCAAATCTCATACCCAATAATGGGGTCATCTCATCCCATGGGACATTAGGATCAAAAACAGGGTAAGAGTAACCTTCTTTCACCTTGAATCTATCATCAACTTCTATTTGCTCAGCTTCATTTTCCCTAGAAGCACTATGATCACCTTGACCTAAGTTAGCAGAACTACTAATATCATCATCCCTAATGTACTTACCACCAACTAACTTGATTAGAGAAGGGTCCTTAAGTTCTATCTTTGGAATCACCACATCCTCTTCACCTACATCTTTGGAATCACCACATCCTCTTCCACGTAGGTATTAACAAAAAAATAAAAAACATAAAATTTGCTCCACGTCACAAGTTGGGAACATTTTAGCCGGTTCACCCGGTAGCCGGTCAAAAAGTGGCCACATTAACACGAAATTGAAAGTAGACCTTCTATACTGGTATTAAAAATAGTACATGTACCATATCGATACATTTTTGAAAGTATACAACTATTGTACGGACAACCACCATGTATGTATCACTGTAATTCCAGATTACAACCCCTTACAAACCCATTAACTAATTAACAATGTCTATATATATACTTAGTCTTGAACTTTGAAGACTCATGATTGGATGAACTATGAACCCTAGTATTACAACTACGTTAATTTCTTTTTCTACTTGGCCTATCGAGCGTATCGTAAAGAAGGAACAACCAGGTGGAATGATTCATTATACCCTAATTTATCCACAAAAAGTTTGTAAAATCATTTTACATCATAATATTTCTTTCTACGTTCATACCCTTCATAATTGGTTGCCAAATTATTGGGATATAATTTTGTAAACCTTTTGTAGATGTACCATTTCTTTATACAAACCTCATCTTTTTACGCTTTAATCTTAATACTTTTACTCATTGGCAATTTAAACCTTATATGTATTTAGTATTTAAAATTCTCCTCATTTGTTGAAACAACCAAACGTCAAATAACGTTAGTTCCAAGTTTCTTATAATTATTTTGCTTCCATTAAATATATAAACTGAAATTGGTGATGTTACGATATTTCTCACCTTTCAATAATTGCATATTTTCGCGGTGGTCCAAACATCACGAACCCTAATGCTTGTTATAAATCTCCTTAACTGCAAATATATTTTCGTCTTTGTAGAGTTTCATGTCCAAACACTTGTTTAACCAACATACAACACACATGCCCAAACTTACACACATTATCTCACACATACAGTATACTAGCTTATAGACCCGTGGAATCCACGGGTTTTTAGAAGTGATTATGCAAAAAAAATGTAAGAGTGTAACAATTTTTTTAAAAAAAAAAAAAAAAAAAAAAAACCGAAAGCAAACAGCTTGAATCATGTATTTGATAGGGAAAGTACATAATAAGCCAATGATAGTATAGAGTACAATGCTTGTAACTAATAATGTAATAAATGTCATGCATTGTGGCATATGATTTTCATGATCTAATAAATGTCCATGCACGTGGGCTTGAAGATGGTCTTGAAAAGCAAAAGTATGAACTGAGCGATAATTGAGTGATAACCCAACGAACATATTGTGAGCACCTAAATAAGTTAGAAAAAAAGTGTAAGTAAAATATAATTGTGACTTATAATACATATAAAAAATCATATAAAACATATCATATGTGTATTAGTACATACCTCTTAAAACTTGGTCATAAACCTTGGAGAACCTCTTTGTAGACAACATTTGTATTAGTGTTTGATAGATGATCGTCTGCATCCAAAATAACAATTTTCAAACCGTTTTTGCTTTTGACGCGTGAAAGAGCAACGTATAATTGTCCATGTGTGAAAACAGGACGTGGGGGGTACAAACCAACTTTTGAAAGGGATTGTCCTTGGCTCTTGTTTATCTTCATGGCAAATGAGACTGACACAACAAATTGTTTCCTAACGATCTTCATCGGTAAACGTTTATCCGGTGAAGTAATTTTCAACCTTTGTATGATAACCTTATTTCCAAAATGTGTTCTATTAATTATTTGGGCTTGAATAGAAATTCTTGTTAACCGAGTTACTTGAAGTCTTATCTCGTTACATAATCCTTGAGGTTGATTAATATTCTTGAGCAACATTATTGGGAAATTAAGTGTGTGAATAAAGTAAGAATGAACAACGAACGTAAATATGTTGAATTATTTTTTAAAAATAATAATAAGTAATAATTTACTAATACTATAACACGAATTATGTTTGTAACTGTTGATATAATAAATGTCCATGCATCGTGTCCTCCAATTTTGATGGTCTTGAAAAGCATATGTATACAGTGAGCGTTAATTAAGTGATAAGTTAATATCCATTCCGTGAGCACCAAATAAGTTTTAAAAAAATGTGTAACTAAAAGGAGTTTGTGTTTGATAATATATATACATTTAAAATATGACATAAAACATGTCATACGTATACTATTATATACACCTCTAGTACCTTGATCATAGACCCGTGGAACCTCACGAAATGTGTAATCATGATCTTTAACTTATAGACCCGTGGAATCACGGAAATTTTGTAATTATAGTTGCTACATTGTGATTTCATGCAAGACATAAAAGTTGATTGGTTTAAATTAATGGCAATGGGATGAGATTTATGGTTGAACATGATATAGTACAGTTAGATGCAAACAATGTTCTAAGGAGTAATGTTTTAGTTAGGGAGGATGGAATCAGTTGGTTTTTAAGTCGAACTAAAAGGTAAAAATTTCTTCAATATGTCTTAAAAGGTACTGAAGTCCCGTGAGCAGTAACGAAAACAATAGTTTTGCCTGTCATACTCCAATTCACATAACCAAATGAGACTACCAACTAAAGATCTATAGAATAATAATCTAGAAACAAAGTAAAAATAGATCATGAAGAACCATTATAAAGAAAATTAATGCTTAAATCTTCTTTGTTGAAACGTAAGTTACATATAAAACTATAAAAAAGCTGCACAAAAATGCAGTCATAGCCTAATAGAATTGTAATATTTTCATAAGGTTGGTGTTTCCATAAATACACTTAGTGTAATATCTTTTTAACTAAGTGTAAACATCAAACTTAACCTACACCATTTAATGACCTCTCTACCTCCTCAGCTCCTACACAACTTCGGTTTAAGCCGAAATCAGTTTATAAGATAAAAATACTTACCTATTCCGTTTTAAACTACTTCATACGGCATAATACATACTACGGAATTTAGCCTGCACCTCTTCATGACCTGGACCACTTTAACCCATGAACTCACTTTACATATGTAGCAAGCACCTACAACACTTCAGCTCCTAAAGCAATTTAGGCCTAGAACACAGCCTGCACGACAATACCGCCTAAGAAAAAAATTCACTTATAGTCTCTTTATTCTTTATTCAACTCGTAAACTTCCTACTGCATCTGTACACGTTCACTTAAACAAAATAAGCAACAAAACTATGAAATGATACATAAGACTCAAAGTACACAGTATCTGGCTATAAAATTCACTGGCTCCACGATCTTGTTGTGGGCTTCTTTAATCACCCCTGCAATGAATATTGAGAAACTTGCAAATTTGCTACTCTTAAGACGTAAAAATTAAGATCATATTATTGGATCAACTCTTAAGATATTAGGTGTATTGTATGAACTCTTGAAGTACCAAAGTTTTTCTTATATTAGACCGTTACTCTAAACATACATATCCAAACACCCCTTAATCTATCAACATTGGGTGAAATAAGTTCAAAAGTAATAACAAAATTCCAGCACATATATTTCAGCAACCAAACACCTTTAGTAACCAAGTTCTGGGTGGCTAGGTCGACCTTGGCCTCTATCTCTACCCCTTCCTCTTCCTCGACCACTCGGCATGGGGAGTCATGGGCTGAAACTACAAAAAAATTTAATTATTTAAAAATAGTGCTGTACTTTTTATTAAAAAATAGTATAACTATTTTTATGATCTCACTTGCACATCATTTAGGTTAAAAAAAGTTCAAAGGTAAAGTGCTTCATTTCAATCCGACCCAACCATACCAAAAATACTCACTTTGACCCATTACCCATACCAGCCAACCCGCTCAAGCTCTTACCTTTATATTAAAAATGTAAAGGGCAAGAGCTAAATTCACCTGGAAATATTTGGTAATTTGAATCACCTTGGGCTGAAATAGATTAAAATAAACATATTCTATAAGCTGTTGATTTACTTATCCACCATTAAACATTTTGTCAATGTATTCACACATAACATTGGGTTGTAATTAATTACCTGTGAAAAGCCTAATAAGTGAGCATAAATCATAACTAAGGAAGAAAGTAAAAAGAGCATAAAAATAAGTAATCCCAAACACCCCTTATTACTTGGACATTATCGGACATTCACATATTTAAACAATAAAGGGTAAGTTCTCATGTGATTTTGTTATATGGCAGGCATACAAGGTCAATTTAACTTACCTCAAATAGATACTTGTAGGATCATCTTGACCACCACCAAATGCCTCTAACGCGTCTGAGAATATATAGTCCATGTTGCATGCTTCTCAAAGCCATCCCTATTGCGAATTTTCTAGCAGTGTCACCAATCTTGAAGGTACCAGCTTGAATCCCACCAACCGTTGCTGGTCCGATAAAAACATGCAATAACCGTTTGTCTTACTTAGGCAGAGGCCCATTATTAAGGGCAACAACTATTAATTGCAGAGATCACATGAAAACATTGAAAGTAAAGCTTACAGATCACAATATTATAAACAGTAAGTAGAATAATAAAAAACCTCTTATAACTTATAAAAGCTCTCGACTTTATATGCTTTTCAGCGGATATTAGTAAAATACAGGAAAACACGATTTTTTCCCTTCCCCTTGCCCCAATTTCAGCAACCAAAGACACCCATTTTAGCCCTTGCACAACCATACAGAGAAGAAGAAATAAAGATAAATCAAAATAATAACTTTCACACAGAAGACCAAGTTCATACACTTTCCAATAGCAGAATGTGACTTTTTAAATAAACCCGAAACTCAGACATTAGCGCATTGCTTATGGACTTACCCACTCCCATTATCTAATTTGAATCAAAGAGACAACCAACGTTTTTATTGATATTTCTTGAAAAGTCAAAATATGATAAAGTGGGAAACTTTAAAGGTCAATGAACCAACTTAGGAGTAGGCGCAGTAAGATACCTTGAATTATCTATGCTGGACTTCCATCTCTTGAGTTTAAGGTCTTGTCTATCATTACACAGGTGGCACCATTTTGTATCTACGCAATATGGAAGAGGGTTTTCAAACTTCATTAGAAAAAATGTACCAAAATTTACTACAACAAAGATGTTAGAAATGAAGCTGAGCGATATTTACGTGAATTGGAGTAGACAACTAGAATGCATAAAGTGCAGGGACTACTAATGTAATATTGTAAAAGTTGTCTTTTGTAAGGTTTGTAAGGCCTATAAATACCTCTCAAGGCTTCACTTGAGAGGTGTGGGTTTGCAACATAATTTATAATAAGAAAATATCTTTGTTTCATCTCACCTTCTCTCTACTTTCTCTCTCTAGAATAATGGCGTATTTTGATCAACCTCGTCCTCCTGAAGGTGATTCTTGGTTTCTACAATTGGTATCAGAGCTAACCGGGGGCGAATCGTGGTGTTTTTGGGTGAATAATCTCGTATTTTGGGCTGTTTTTACGTATTCAGCGAGTTCCAAGCCCTAGATTATCGAGTTAGACAATTTTTTTGGCGAGTTAGGAACGTTGTATCGAGTTAGGATTTGAAGCTTATCGAGTTTGGAACATGTTTATCGAGTTAGGTGCTGATTATCGAGTTAGGTGCTGATTATCGAGTTAGGTGCTGATTATCGAGTTAGGACTTTTGCCGAGTTAGGCTGTTTCACCTAATCGTTTATCGAGTTAGGTTTTTTGTGGTTTATCGAGTTAGACGAAACTCTGCCAAAATTTATCAAGGTTATCGAGTTAGGATCAAAGGTTATCGAGTTAGGATCAAAGGTTATCGAGTTTGGGAGGCTTATCGAGTTTGGAGCATATCGAGTTAGGGGATTTATCGAGTTTGAGGTATTATCGAGTTAGAGGTTACCGAGTTAGGAGCGTTATCGAGTTAGGGGCTTATCGAGTTAGCCAAAAAAAAAAAAAAAAAAAAAAAAAAAGTTTTTTGGCGGGAAAATTTGAGTAAAATTTATTTTTGAGAGGAGACTAAACGTTCAATTTTTACGCGAGATTTTAATTTTGGTACAAGGTTGAAAATTTTGGCCCGTAATTCAAATTTTTAGGCCAAAATTCAAATTTTTTCGGTGAAATTTTGCCTAAAAATTTTCAATACTCAAATTTTTCTGGTAACCTTTGCATTGTATTTCTTAGTGATTTCCAAATTTTGAGGGAGAAAATTTTCCAATTATATTTTTGGAGGGAAAATCCGAAATCACTACGAATCAACGATATTGAATGTCAAGCTTCACCAAAAACACACCACGAATTGCTTAAAAAGATCCTGATCAAGATTCACCAAAGATCGATGGCTAAATTTTGAATGTTATCAAAAGGTGACTACGGGGATAATTTGTTTATTACTTATTTGAGCTTGAAGTGACGTTTCATAGGTGCGTGTACTTAGAATCTCAAGGTCTAGGGGTTGGTTGGATGAAAGACTTTTGGAGATCCTTGTTTGAGCATTCATGGGATAGTGATTAAGACTTGGACATCTAGCTATGTGTGAGATCTATAAACGCATAAGTTGGTTCTTAATGCTCACAATAGCTATCACTTTAAGGAGTTACGTTGTAGTGCTCAGTGTCACACAAGGTTGTGGATTGTTCAAGAGACGGATATACAATAAAGGATGGATGGTTGGGTATATGCCACTACCTATATTGTAAGGAGTTACGTTGTTGTGCTCATATAGGTTCTTAATCAGGATAGTACAAGCATAAGTCACAAGTCTGGGAATTTTACTTCACACTCAAGTTTGTCATATCGGGTTGTCTCCACACGTGGTCACTTACTATTAGCCAATGGAAGAGAGGTTGATCTGAGATGAATTGTAGAGAGAATAGTTATTGCCATTTCACTCATGGGGTATTGATTTGTATGTTGCTTCCAGTTGATATGTTTATGTACACATATTTATGATGATTCCGAGAGATCGTCATCATCCAGGAGGGAGAAATGTGTACATCGGGGCTTTTATTAAAGAACTGGAAGCATTCTAAGTGAGTTGAAGATGACGATATGATGCTCCCCAAACAAACCTGTGAAGAAGTTACATATTATCAGTCTAAGATTCATTTTCCGCTGTGCATGAGACTGAAGATTATATAGGCAGAATTCAAAGATACTTCTTCAACAAGCATCAAGGTTATATCAAACGGGTTGTCTATTTGGGAGGGAGCATGTAAAAGAATATGGTTACTAATTGGGAGGGAGTAATAACCCAATTAGATTAGCAAGTGATTCGTCTACAAGTAAACAAAGACTGCTGGGGAGATTTATGAAGAAAAAGAGCTATGAAGTCCTCCTCAGCATTGTTGCGCTTACTTTGATTGTTTTATTTTACTTGTTAGGAATCATTGTAACCAATTCACGTATATCTCCAGCTGGAGGGAGATTGTTAGAAATGAAGCTGAGCGATATTTACGTGAATTGGAGTAGACAACTAGAATGCATAAAGTGCAGGGACTACTAATGTAATATTGTAAAAGTTGTCTTTTGTAAGGTTTGTAAGGCCTATAAATACCTCTCAAGGCTTCACTTGAGAGGTGTGGGTTTGCAACATAATTTATAATAAGAAAATATCTTTGTTTCATCTCACCTTCTCTCTACTTTCTCTCTCTAGAATAATGGCGTATTTTGATCAACCTCGTCCTCCTGAAGGTGATTCTTGGTTTCTACAAAAGAATTAAGAATAATCCAGGTAGCATATGACATTCAGATTAGCATTTTTTTCCCAATTTTATATAGCCATTACAACAACAATACCATTAATTCCCTTGTAATATGAAATTTTCATCTTCTGTGTAACATAATAGTTCAATGCAAGTATGCTAACCATCAAGTCTAAAACGTTATGAGTGGATCCTTGAATAACTCTTTCACATAAGCATAAGCATTATTCTATATATGTGACTTAATTAAAGTATTATGTTTACGTTATTAACTTGAATATAGGTATCTACGTATGTCGCCAAGACCAAGAACACTTTTAATACCATTTAGTTCCTTCTTATTATTATGCGATATAATGACCAATAAAGTCTCTAGATTTAGAATTATTTAGGTATGTACCGGGCAAGACCTAATGCACCAAGCTTGTAGCATAATCACACACGTCATGGAGGCACCAAACTCATAAGAACATTAACATTTCATGAATAAAGAAATTTTGACCCGTTTCTTTTTAAAAGCATGTTCTTTTACCCGTTTTGACAGTTAATAACCTAATCCAAATCGGTCCATTTCTCATGGGTTCATTGATATTACCTCACCTAAGTGGCAAACATAGAAGATGACCAATATTAAACTAAGGGACACTCGTATAGTGTCCAACCTCTTGTGTCACACCCCCAAAATCGGGTCCAGCGGAAGCATACGTGTAGTTGGGGTGTAACTCAATTGGTATTACAACACAAGTTCAAAAATGGTTTTTCACTTCAATCATTTAGAATAAAATAGTTAAGTCAAAAATATTGTATTTACATTGTTAAAAGTAGTGCGGAAGTAGGCCTTTAAAATAGTTTAAAACGGTCCCATATGAATAATCAGAGTCTTCTATGACCATGCCATGCCCTGCCAAAACCTCCAGTAGCGTGCCATAAGATTAAAACCTGAAAATACATGCTAAAGTGTCAACACGAGGTTGGTGAGTTCATAGAGTTTGTTTAACAAATAAAGTTTATGCATATGTATGAAGGTTTCCCAGCAAAGGCATCGTAAATCCACTCAGTTACAAGTCCCGCCATAAGAGCCTTGTAACCTGTGTGTTTACAACCCACTGCTACAATATATAGTATGAGTAAAACATGTATAAGTTTATCACAACAGTTAAGCAAATAGTCGTGAGTCTACACTTCATCTCCGAAGACCTCACGTTTGTATGTATATTTCCATGGTTGTGCCCAGCAACTTAATCTGGGGCCATCGGAAATATGTATGTCTCCATGGTTGTGCTCAGCAACTTAATCTGGGGCCATTGGAAGTATATATGTCTCCATGGTTGTGCCCAGCAACTTAATCTGGGGCCATTGGAAGTCTCAGTAGCTCAAGAATACACATCACAGTTTAGTATAACACAGTTAAGTATATCACAATCACGTATGTATGAAATCAAGTATAAAACTATCAAGTATAAAACAATCAAGAATAAATGTTTTGAGTATCAAGAAAGTATGTTTTGAGTATCAAGAAAGTATGTTTTGGGTATTTATACTAGTAAGCAAGTAGTGAGCATGTATCTCCCCCAAAGAGTTAAAACAAGTATAAAGAGTAAAAGTGGGGCTATGACTCACCTGGTGCGATAGCTACGATGACAAAGTGGATACACAGAAATGAGGTTCGATCTCTAACCACAACCTAATATGAATGATAGTGATCTACTTAGATCATGAAAGGATGTAGAGAATATGCATACACATGATACCTATACCACTCATAACTTGAAAATACTAGTTATAGTCAAAGTAAAGTATTTTCCATACTTAAGAAAAATAAGTCCAACTATAATAATAAAAACTTGTCGTAATATATCGTATATAAAAACGGTAGTGTTATATTCCTCGTTTTGAAAAGCTTAAGATATCGTCTAGTAGTCGCATAAATAATCCTTGGGTCGTTCGTATTTCGTTAGTTAAAAATAACTCCTTGAATAAGAAATCTAGAAAATATATTATTTAGTACGTAGTTATATTATTTTCTAGTGGTGACAAAATATATATATATAGTTGTGACGATTTTTAAAACATGTATAACTTGGTCGTTTTAAGCTCATTTTACTCGTTCTTTATATCCACGGATTCGTTTTAGTATATACTAATATATTTTCGATAGCTCGGCTCCACTAGGTTACGTTTAACGCCTCTATTTGTCCAACGAAAATCGTCCAACAGCATGCAGTTTTTCAGAAAACTAGTTTTCGTCGTTAAATTCGGAAAATCATATCTCCTTCGTTATTAACTCGTTTTAATCCGTTCTTTCGCCAAAAGCTTCGTTTTTAAAAGTA
Source organism: Artemisia argyi (assembly GCA_030686995.1). Taxonomy (NCBI): domain Eukaryota; kingdom Viridiplantae; phylum Streptophyta; class Magnoliopsida; order Asterales; family Asteraceae; genus Artemisia; species Artemisia argyi. The sequence goes on along the minus strand of CM060688.1, from coordinate 16,970,479 downwards.
TTTTCTAAATCTTTGGTCAAAAATTACCCACCACCTACTGATTTTCCCACGATTTCAAAATAAGGACAGTAGGTACAAATATAGTTTCAAAAGTCATTTCTAATGTTCCAAACTAGTTTCTAATCCAACCAAACCACTTTCAATCACCACAAATCTAGTCTAATCTTACCATACACCTTCTTAGGGTGTCATGGGTTCCTAAACATCATAAATCAAGTGGATCTAACAAGGATCTAACTATAATCCATTTCTAGAGTTCAAAAGTTAGATATATATATAAATGAGTGGTATAACTAACATATGCATGTAGATCTTGAATAAACAACATGAAACTAGAAAAATGAAAGTATGGAAAGATCAACAAGTGATCTTGAAGCTTACTTGATGATTGGATGAGTTTTGAAGATGATGATGTAAAGAAAACAAGAGTTTTATCACAAAACCCTAACTAGGATGGAAAATAGAGCTTGATTGTGACTTGATCTTGAAAAATCCATGGTTTCTTCTTGTTGGTTGTTCTTGGCCGATCCACACACAAGGAAGGAGAGAAAATGATGAAAAGTTTGCTAGTGTTTCTTGTTATGGAAAGATAAATGGTGAGAAATGAAGTAACAAAATGATAAATATGGACCTAGGGGAACAAGATCCACAAAAAGAGGAAAATGGGTAAAGGGGGGGGGGGGGGGGGGGGCGGCAATTAGGGGAAAAAGGAAGAAAAAGAGTGAAGTGTGTAAGAGTTGTTAGGCATTTAGTAGTATTTTAGTGTTTTTAGGTGATACCGGGTACCGAGTTTGCTAGAAATAAACCGTGACGAGTTGAAGTAAAATATGATGAAGTTAATTGGGACATAATAAAGTTATAAAAATTGTGAAAATATGTTGGGTATAAATATTGAGTGTGTTCGGGTGATTATTGTTTAGTTTCTACGAAAACCGTCGTAATTATATTAAACGTACGACATTAATTAAATAAATTCCCAAATTACCGGGTAAATTAATATTATAACTTTTATATCATTTTTATGAGTATAAAAATATGTTAGGACCATAGTTGGGATTGTCGGATCAATTATTTAAAATAATAGCTCATAAGATAACGTTTATTAGGTTGATAATCGTACGTTTACAAAAATGACGCAACCCACGTATAAATGACAAATTTTCTCCGGAGGTGAATAGTGTTTTATGAATAGTAAAATTTTAAAACGCTTCTCAGAATATCAAACTGACCTCAAAAATGATGAATAGTAAAATGATGAATAGTAACCGATGAATAGTAAATGTGAAAGTTCGGGAAAAGACCAGAATTTACGAGTTGTGACATCTTGAAATACCAAAGCAAATGAAAGATTACCTATTTTCAGATGCATTACATTATTTTAAACGTAAAAACTAAAACTAACAATTCAAGGATCAAGGATACCATGCCAAAACGTTGTTGCCTATCTTGTTCGTGGTTGAGATGTTCAATTACATCAAGACTCTCAGAGAAGGTCACCGTATCCGAATATTCAAAATCTGCATTCACAAGAAAATGTCATCTGCAAATGAAAATTTATTATATTCTCGTAGAAGAGTATTACATATATTTAAATTTTAATTAACATAGCTTAATGCAATATTATGAAACGGGTGCAATATAATCTTACAAACTCCTTGAGCTTTCTCTTGTGCTTTCCATCAAAACAAAAAGTTTAGTCATGGATGGGATAAACAACCTAAAACATGAAGAATAAAAACTTTAGTCGGATATTTACATCTCTATATAGTTTAATAGCATATGCCCCAAATTTATAATACTGGGTAATACTTACAGAGCTCAATGGAGCATTGTTGATGCCACGAAAATCTTTTTACCTTTCACAGCATGGATGACCTATTCACAAAGTAGAGGTACATTAGACATTCTTGCATTCGGCCAATAGTCCAGGTACGTCAAATAAATCAAAGTTACATATTCATTTTCAATGCTTATAGCTTCCGAAACAATTTTTTTTTAATAAACCTATCTGTTTGATCATACGTGTTTGAAAAACCAATAAAAGTAAGCCTTAGGGTATCAATTTGAAATGGGTGAGGTAAAATATTTCACTTATTTAATACTAAGTAGTAAAATTAGGCAAGTTGCAACCAAGATCAGAAGTGTGTTAGATTAACTACTACTTCAAGTACATTCAACTTTTTAAATAGAACTCTTCGAATATGAAAACACAAGATCCCTTTCAACCATGTGTACGAACTACTACTTCTCATCAACATTTCATAGAAACAATACAAACTTCTGCATTTCGAAAGAAACAGGCAGACTCAATTACTATATTAATTAGAATCCCTAAAATAAATTGAAATCGAAACAAACACGAACCATGTCTTGTAGTTTAACATAAATTTCATAGTGAGTTCCCTTCACAAAAACCTTCATCTTTTAACTTATTTATGTGCAATCAGTAGAATCGAAACAATTTATCAAATAATTGGTTTGCATAAACATGTCAGCACCTGATCTAATAATTTCTTCAAACCTTTAATCTTAAACAATCCCCAGTAAAACAATGAAAAACATAAAACCATTTACAGAAATTGGGATGAATTGGCAGCGATATATGAACCGACTTGTATATTATTTAATCTAACTATATATAAAGAATGAGTTGCAAGTTGAGCATTAATTGAACATGTGCATTCATGGTTTAAGCTTAGCAACTCTATTATGATGAGATTAAGCTAACCAAGTAAGCTTCTTTCAAAGCTTCTAAGAGCTCTTAATATGAATACATTAAACACAACAAATTAACCAACGAAACGTACAAGCTTCTATGTCCTTTCATTTGCTTACAATTAATTACTTCAATAAATCTCCAATATGAAAGGTCACAACCCATGTTTCTTGATGAGTATAAGTAAGGTACCAAAACATGCACAAACCGGTTAAGCCACAAAATCAGTTGGTAACCATGTAGATGCACAATCCGGTTACTCCTACCGAATCACCATGCTGCTCCGGCATCCTTGGTCTTTTCTTGCTTCCTTTTTGTTTACTTTACTCTCGGGTTATGCAATATTTCAGTTTTTTAAGAATTTTTCTAACCCTTCCTTTTTTGTGTGGTGTATTTGTCTCGGAAATCTTTTTAGTAGTGGTGACTGGTGATGTACCCCCAACGAAGATGAATATATGATGATGATGTATGTTAAGTCGAAAAGGTTATCAAAGGTTTGTCGACTTTGAAGTTTCCTCACCATGTTTAAATCTATATCTACACCGCAAAGTTTTAAATTTGAGAAAATTTCATATTATGGCTGTTTTGATGAGGCTAGGTTGTTATTCTTTTGGATTGGATGATAAGAGAATAAACCTGTGAGGTTACACCATGGTTTGCGAGATGGGTTTTGATTTTGGTTTAGTGTGTTGGCATGACAACATAAACTGGGCTTGCGACCTGAAGTGGTTCACTAAGTTGATATTTCAAAGTTCCTTGCATGTTGGTTATGGAAACTTGATGTATTTATTTATTTATTTATTTTTTGAAGAAACTTAATGTATTGAAGGTTACATCAACACAAGTTACAAAAGTTGTGTTACATTTTTATATTGATCCTATTTATACTCTTGGTCTCCATGCAAACTAGAAAGGGCACGTGTGGTTGGTACTGGCATCATGAAAAACATTGTATTGTCACCACGTACATTCTTGAAGTATGCATGGCAAGTAACGTGTGAAGATTATAGTTGACACATTTTAAGATGACACGTGTGGGTATGTGATGGATAAATGCTAGCATTAATGGCAACAAACTCAAACATTATACACACAAAACTCAAGCATTCATGTATAGTTTTTAGGGTGATTAATGATATAAATTTTAATTACTATATTAAAAAGTTGACAATAAGTTTGGTTTCAACGAAAACTCTCCAAATTATCCACACAAACTTTGGGAACCCGTTCAATTTCTTATCAACCAATTGTATCCATTAACATTTCCTCTTTAATATTCAAATTAATTCTTTGTAATTAGTTTGAGTATTTAGGTAAGTCTCTTCACTTATCAATATGTTGGTTACATAAAACCTATTTCAAGTATAAATAATACATGTCTTCATCCACAATATACATACATGCCACAAAATAGTGATAAAAAAAGCTTATGGGTTATAAACGAAAAATAATAAAAGTTTGAAAATTTAGAATTTAAACATAATGTTTGAAACCCGGTTCGACCCGTTCTGGACGAAAAATGGGTATATTTAAATCGAGTGAACCCGACGGGTTGGGTCGAAAACGGGTCAAATTAAACCGGGTCAACCCGCCGTGTTTGAAGCGTCCGAGGTCAACCCGGTTTTTGATGTGTATTAATAGTTTCATTTTGAAATATATGTTTTCGTATGGCTTTTATTAGTTAGACGAACCGGTGACGACACCGGTTCCCGGTTGAACCCGTTGGTCCGGTCCAGTTTTCAAAACTATATGTACCATCAACTTGTTAGCTTATATAAAGTTTTGTGTGTTTTATTAATTTGTATAATGTGTAAAATAACATTAGTTAGTGTGTTAACTATTTTATATTTAGATTATGTTGTAACTTGTTTAAATTGTACATTGTGAAAATTTTATTGTACTTTTTAATAACTAGTTATAATACCCGCGCACGCGCGGGTTTTTTTCTAAAATTTTGATTTACATATTATTATCGATTAAAAAATAAACCTAACATGAACTTGTTTTACTTCCTTAATTAAAAATAAAGAATGATAAAAGATTAAAATAAAATTCAATATAAAAGGTTTTCCTTTTATACCAAAAAAGTTCAAAATATGGTTTTACTTTGTTATATAAAAGATTGTATAAAAAATCTCATTTGTTGAATCGGTTATTTAAAACATACTTACAATATTGACTAAAGATAGCATTTAGCAAATTCTGATTCCTTTCCTTTTATAAGAAAACAACAATATTGAACTCTATTCAATCCATCTCAAACTACAAAATAAAAATTAGCAACGCCAGATTCATTTATCATCTATCTACGTATTCCAATCATCAAGCTTTTCAACATAAAAAGCAGGTAATATTTGGTTATCCTCCATAACATTTGAAACCTACAAAAGCTTTTATACATAGTTGTAGAATTGAAGTTAAACATTTACATGTCTCGCCCGTATTGTTGAATAGAATGGAATTCAACTAATGATGAAGCGCGTAGCTTGATGTTCATTTTTCAACAAAAATGGTTCTAAAAGGTATTGGTGCATAGGAACAAAGGGGAGGATCACATTCTTCGTCTAATATCTTTAAATAATCTTTCACTGCATCGTCAGGCATAAGGTCACCATTAGTCCATTACTCGACTCCACTCATTTTCTACTTTGTTACTTTTGTCACTTCACTTGAACGGCCATTGTAACTAAAAGCAAGACTATTGAACCATGTTTTTCACGGACTCTCCTTGTGAAACCTGATTGGTGGCATTGTATCCATTCCAACTTTGTCCCTAGCTTAGTTGCCCTGTTAATCAAGCATTGCAAAGAGCCGCAGTTAAATAATAGCTAATATGTGGGCAATCATAATCATAATAGCAATATATATGTGGGGAGTGACCACCTTGCTCTGCAGCTTCCTCATTGACACCCCCTTTCGTAGATGAAAACCATTTAATAAAGCAAGTGAAATGAGATCAAAGTGAATGATTCTATGAACATATAACACATACTTATTTAACTTTAACTATAAATAAAATAAATAGCTAAAGTCAATAGTTAAGTAAAGAGTGATAAATATATATACACCTCATACCAAAATGGTACTTCACTTTTGCTGCTGCAATGTCCTAATGGCTCCCTTACAAAGGTTAAACCATAAGATATTTGTATTATAATTTTTACCCAGTGCACTTTATTCCAACCACATGATCCACCTTTGATTATGCATTGTCCTAAAGAGCAGTTTGGCTAAGCTAATGTAGGTGCTTAAAGGCTTATTGTGTTTTTAAATATAATAAGTTGATTCCATGACTTCCTGATCAAGTGTTTAACAACACCACTATACATATCCTCTTTCATGAAGCTTAGCCAAACACACCTTGGTCAGTACTTATATTGTTATGGGAAGGTAGTTCCATTCATTGCTTTTATTTATAATGATACAAAAAAAAAAAAAAAAAAAAAAAAAAAAAAAAAGCTTATGAGTATAAACGTGCATGTGGGTCAAATTTGCGAGCCTTTTAATATAGAACAGTTCAAACAGTCTTATTAAATATAAAACCCAAAAAAACCACCTATGAGTACCATTTACTTAAAAAATGAGTCAGTTTTGTGAATCCGTCAGGCCTAACGGGTCAAATGGGTAAACTTAAAGATTAGATAAAAGATAAAATAATAGTATAGTTTAATAGCGGCTCCAAATATAACTCCTACATATTTGCCTCCACTAACAGTTAGGCAAAGAATCACAACAAATCTTTGTCGCATATAGTAAAGTAACTCCCAATACCGGCTTCCACGGGTTATGGGTCCAATACCGTCTTCCACGGTGAAATTTTGTCTTTGCATTTGACACTGAATAGAGCACTACCTTGTTAATAATTTGAAATAGACATGCTCGTAAGAGCAGGATCAAAATGAATTTATGAATACCTATTCATCCTTAATGATCAGATCCATGCTTGCTTACGCTGGTGGATTGTTAATGTAATATTGTTTCCATAGAGAACCAACCTTCACTTTGATAGTCTATTTATCTTTTTTATAATTGACTTATTTAGGAAAAATATGGCCATTATGAAACCTTTAAAAAAAATAGTTAAAATTATGATGGATGATTTGTTTGAGTATTTATAGACCAAGTTTGTGTATAATTATATATAAGTATATAACAAATAAACTTTAAAGTTGTCCAAGTTTGTGTACAATTATACTATCAGATATGCATATGAATTTTTATTAATATTTTTAATGCTTATCTTATAGATAAATACAATATATATTTAATAGTAATCTTAAAATTACAGCAGATGTACCAAATTCCCAGAAAACTTTCGCAATATCTCACGAGTAACTTCTAGAATCTGCATCCCTAGTTCCCTACTATGTGTTGCACTACATAATTCCTAAAAGATTTAAGAAATAAAAGACAATGACAATCATGTATGGCGGAGATATACTATATAACAATACAAATATATTGCAATCCCAAACCTAAACTATGTTACCTAAATCTGCACATATATTATACATATAATGCAAGAGCAAAAAAACTACAAATATGATAGGTAACATAATCAGAAAGAAATTGACATTTAAGAGTTTCAACACCCAAATTAGATTAATGAAAAGATTTGCATATAAACAGCTAAAGTAGTAACTGATAATCAACAATACATAATCAATCAACTATAAATCTCTTATATCGTGTACCCAAACCATTGTCATTTGATATACTTTGAAGGGTTGCTAAGTAAGTCATAGTTTTTAACAATACTAAACTTTCACATTTTTGTAGCCATATTAAAAGGTTAAGGGTCTATGTCATTGCTTATAAAAACTACTCATATACTTTATCGCATATTAACCGAATGATTTTGGTAGCCAAATAAAAGAAACATATAGCTAAAAGTGATGGAGGGTACCATAGGTAAATCGAAAGCAATCACGGATAGTTTGGCTTGAATCCCTAAGAAGATACATATGACTCATACTTTGTACTGCATATCTACATAATTGGATATAGTTGAAGATGACTATAGTAAGTATTAAAATTGACCCGCAATCCAAAAGGTATTGTTGTGTTTAAACTTTATAGTGATATCATATATCGCGTTTCACGTATAGTGATACCAAAGATAAGTTGCCATCAAAATTCAATAATATAATACCTATGCAAGATCTTTTCCAGTGACCACCAAGAACATGTCAAAAGTTTCTTAAACAACTGAAACTTATTAAAAAGTTTCTGAACACTAACAAATCAAAACAAAACTAAATCCTTTGTAAAATTTCACACAGTTTACCTTAGAATGTAAAGGTGACTTAGAGTCTTTTGGTTTCTATTATGCAATAAGTGAACCATAGATCAGGTTTCACATCTACAATTCCTGATGTCATAAATAACCATAAACATCAAGCCATAGTTGTAGTTAAGGCTCCACAATTTTAGAGAACTTCTAAACAATATCTAAAAGCTTTAAGTTTAATCGGTTCCGATTCCTTTACCAGAAGCGTAAAATATACATGTCACCAGTCACCACTCGTATAATATTGTCGACTTTGTTAATGTATTCAACTACTGTTTGTATTTTGGTTGTTGGTTAATTTTAGCTTCTTTATCTAGGCCTTTATCATATGGTAGTAAAATCAGTTAAAAGAAAAACAAAGAATTAAGAAAACAAAACAGAACAATTAACGTTAATCAAATTAAACTTATAATAACACAACATCTCAATCAAGTTCAAACCAATAAACCATAAACTTATAATAACAATTAACCTTAAACTCTTCATCTTCTTGTTCTGACGTGCTGCAACAATAAGTAGTTGTAAAGTGGGGGTTTAGTTGTCAGATCTGATTAATCATCTTGACAGGCTTTTGCTTTGATTAATCACATGAATCAGTTGTAAGATTTCGAGTTGAAGAAAAGGATTGAATAAGATTTGTGGTTTTTTTCCTGGTTATGAGATGACAAAAGGATCGCAAAAAAGGATTGAATGAGTTGTAAGATTCCGGTTTTTATTTTAAATCTACACTTTTGGCCAAAAATTATATAAAAATAGCAAAGAGGCCCATGTGTATTTTAAGGTTTTTTGTACATATGAGTATAAAATCGTGTTTTCAAACTTTTTTAGGTAAATTAGGAAATAAATAGATTAAATTATTTTTCAAAATTCAAGGAAAAAAATCAAATTAAAAAAAAAAATACTTAATAAGGAATGATTTGATTTTTTTGAAATGAAAAAGTCCCCACTAGGGGTTTTATTTTATTAGGAAAAAGATAGGTGTTTTAATTGGTTGTTTTTAATTTGATACATATATACTTTTAATTGGTAGTACAATGTGAATAAATTATTGTACTTTAAAGTTATGGGTGTTTTAATAAGAGTATTAATTATACTATGCATTTCTCTCACCTTTAACTTTCAAGATTTCACTTTTCAAGATTTGACCATACATTCTTTATAGCAACAAATAGTTTATTCGACAAATAGTTTATTCATCAAAAAAAAGTTTATAGGTTATAAATAAAAAATAATAAAAGTTTGAATATTTAGGAATTAAACATAATGTCTTGAAACCCGGTTCGACCCGAGTGGTTCAACCGGGTGAACCGTTCCGGTCGAAAAATTAGTTGATATAAACCGGGTCAATTTGCTAGGTTGGGTCGAAAACGGGTCAAATTAAACCGGTTCAATCCGTCTGGTTTAAAGCGTCCTGGGTCAACCCGGTTTGTGATTTGTATTAATTGGTTGTTTTTAATTTGGTAAATATGTTTTTAATTGGTTGTACAATGTGAATAAATAATTGTACTTTTAAGTAATGAGGTGTTTTAATAAGAGTATTAATTATATTTCATAATTTCCTTTAATAAGATTTTTCAAGATTTTCACTTTTCAAAATTTGACCATTTTTTCAAGATTGACCATTTTTCCTTTATATGTAGTATAGATAACTGAAGTTTCAAATCATTTCTTATCATCTTACTGCATCTATTGCAACAATTGAAAGAATTGAAAGTCTCTTTGTATCTATTGGTATGTTACTAACAAAACCTCTTTCTAGGCTCCTGTAATTAAGTGCTCATTGTAATTAAAACAAGTACTTCAATAGTCTCCTCATGTTTGTAACTTATAGAAATATTTCATTCCCTCAACGACCGTGACCAAAACAAAGTATCGTAAATTTTCTTCACAATTTGAAAGAAAAGGTTTATGCTACAAAATAACAATGATATTGGGCAAGTGGGTTTCAATAATATTTATAAAAGGTTCACGATCGAGTAACTGCTATGTTGTTTTTATCAAGATTGTACACAAACTAAAATGCTTAAAATATTCAATGCCAAATCATTTATGTATTTGCTATTGGAAAATTTATGATTTATCAAACCAAGTGGTTGTATTCGGGTATTTTCCAACAATTTAATGAATTAACATATGGTGGACAAATTGATATTTCCATTGCATTTACGATTTATAACACATGTGTAAAGCGTTTGAGTTTAGTTTGTGCCTGGAGTAAATAAACACGTACATCGTCCGGGTCTTAGTATCTTAATAGTCTATTAAGTGGTGTGTTTTAGTTGCATTTGATACAATATCTCTAAATGCTAGCATTAATGGCAATAAACTCAAACATTAGGCTGCCCACACTAAGGGGATTCAATCCCCTTACTTTTTCCTGCCACGTCAGCTTTCTCTCTCCAGCTACCTGCAGGCGATTCAGTGCCCCAGTAAGGCGACCTACACTACAAAAATAATACCCCACAAAAATACCTCTTTTAATTAATTAATACAAAAAAAATAAAAATAAAAAAGGTGCGACCGACGATCGGGCATACGACCTATTTGTGTTTTTGTCCTTGCTCGACCGAAAAGCCACAAAAGCAACGACCGAATGAAATCGATCGCATGACTCGGTCGTTGCCCCCTTCTGCATGCAGCCTTATACACACAAACTAGCTCAAACGTGCATGTATACAAATAAATCAACTCAATTATGATAACATAAACCTACATTTAATAAATTCATGCAACGTCAAATTAACTATAAAGAAATTGAAACATCTTTTTAGAGGTTACGTCTTTTTAACTTTTCATGAGTTACAAACATATATATTATCCAACTATATAATGTGTCAAATGGTTACGTTAATAATCGTATATGTACTAATTCTAAGTTTCAATTTCCAAATGTTGTTTATTTGTTATAGGGATGATGAAGACTTCCATAATGTAATGATTTCAAATTGTTTTATTTTTTCAGGGACGAGGCTTTTAAAATGAATATGATGATACTTTCCAACTTAAATTGACCATCTTCCCAAAATATTGAGTCTCAAATCTAGAATGATAAAATCAGTTCTCTTCATAGGAACCAATAGGAAACTATTTATTACGGCGCATGTTTCTTTTTATGAAAAATTTGATTAAAGCTTTCAACGTTAGTTGTATGCATAGTTAATCGTGATTGGTAACTTGAAATGAATACATTGTCGTCGGTTTTTAGTTTTACTTAAGCGTGATTGGTAACTTGATATTGTAGTTTTTTCTTGGGTATAATATTATAGTAAAAGTAGGTATTCTATTGCAAAAATGAAATTATTTACTACTAAATTACTACTGGAAATCAACCTCTTTTACCTAACGATTCAATGCACCATGAATTGATTGCAAAATACGTTATGATTGTTTAATATTACAAATATATACCTTTTAGCATCTTCTTCAATACAAATATACTCTGCTACTTTTGTTTGCTATTATATGACTTATGCTTTGCTATTATAAGACTTGCTTGAAGAAGAAGAAGAAGATAATAAGATCTTCTAAAGCACTCAAATTGTTTCGTCAAACGGCGTATTAATTTTTTGTTCAAGGAGTTATCGTTTTTCGTTTTTTTTTTTTACTAATGTTTGGTTTTATTGAATGCGTAGTGTACTTTAGGTAGTTTTGTTGTGGTTGTAACCGGCCATTTGTTAGGTAATTTGATAGGTTTTTCTTTTGTTATTGTTTGGGTTGTATTGTTTAACTCCTTGCTAAAATTTCTACTAATATGAAATTGTCATTAAAAAAAATATATATTATCGAAACATTGCAATTGTTTATTTATATTTGTTTAACCTTGACGTACACTATGTTAGAAAAATAGAATATTAAATTGCAAAATATACAATTTTTTGTTAAATTTAAATGTACTTACTAAGGTTAGCAATAAAAGGAATGTCAATTTCATGCGGCCATCTTTGGCTAGCGTACATCTAACATAGTCCATTAATAGCACGTTCTAAGTCAAATTAGAACCCGTTTCTATGTGTTACTAACCCGACTAATGTTCAAGTCAACTATAGGACGTTGTCATAGATATAAGACATTTGGGCTTAATTTGCTAATAAGAATCCAATATCTTTACAACTTATATAAATAGAATTAATATTAAGACAATCTTCTATAAATATATCAACTTTTCAATACTTGGTTGCAAATTTTATTTACAGGATGTCTATATTAGCCGATACCACTTAGAGATATCACAGATGAAAGCAAAGACTCGAAGTTGATACATAAGTTTTGGTGTGCAAGACAAAAGAGAAAGGTCTAATTTATGTGTAGTATAAACGGTGTGTTTGAAATAACATGTTTTGCGTTACAATGATGAAAGTCACCTAGAGTTGATGAAACAAGTCATTTTAATAATATGGGACGAAACACCAATGACTCAAAGGTACGCCTTTGAAGCACTAGATAAGACACTTAGGGACGTACTAGGGTACCCAAATGTGACAAATAGATAACACATTTTTGGATGCATGACTGTGTTACTTGGAGGAGATTTTAGACAAATTTTACTGGTTATCCTAAAAGCGATAAGACAGGGAGTGGTCAAGTCTTGCTTAAACAGGTCAAAATGTCAAGTTTTTAATCTCACACGCAGTATAAGTGGGTTTTAGACATTGGTGATGGAAAGGAGCCAATGAAAAGGAAAGAAGGAGAGGATGAACCAACTTAGATCCAAATTCTCAAAAATTTCCTCATCAAAGATTGGGAGTCCCCCATAGCAGAGATTGTTAAAGTAACATTTCCAGACATCACTATAAGACAAACAAATGAAGGCTATTAAAGAGAAAGGGCAATATTGACATCGAAGAATGATGATGCAGATAACATCAACGAGCATATGTTTAAAAAGTTGTGAGGGCTATCTGTTACCTACAAAAGTTCATATGAAATAGGTAAAGCATCAACTAATTCACTCGATCAGGAACAGTCATACCCACTAGAATTTTTAAACTCTTTGAAGTTCCAAGGGCTGCCATCGCATGGACTAAACTTAAAAAATGAGCTACCGGTAATGTTGTCACGGAACGTCAATCCAAGCCAAGGTATGTGCAGTGGAACAAGGATGATTATCACACATACGGGTGATTTTGTCATTTAGGCGAAAATCATCACCGGCTCTAACATCGGAGGCGTAGCATTGATACCAAGAATTACACTGACATCAAAAAGAAATCAGTGGCCACTCATTGTGAAAGATGACAGTTCTCCATTAAACCATGTTATGCAATGACGATCAACAAGAGTCAAGGTCAATCACTTGATTTTGTAGGCATGTATCTACCGACACCAGTATTCAGCCACAGACAACTATATGTGGTGATATCTAGAGTCACAAGCCCGGAAGGACTGAAAATCTTAATGATGGAAGGCACCGACAAGAACTTAAAGCTTCACACACGAAACATTGTCTATAAAGAGGCTTTTAACAACCTATACTAACACCACAATGTATGCCTAATAACTCTATATTCACAATATATTACTTTTGGTTTTATGAAAACCGAGGCCGAACCAAAAAACACACAACTTAATTAGTTTCATTTACTGATCAACGTGATTGATCGGTGAAAAACAAAACTAAACATAACAGGTAAATCACTATCAGTATCAATTACAATCAAACATATAGAATTTAAAACCGTGCAAACCTGAAAAGAAACTCTTAGGTTGCTGACTGAAATCGACCAAAAACCACTCCCAGTCTAATTAGGATCCCCCTTTAATCATGCAATTAGCTACCAGCTGTTTATGAATGTGGGCACTATGAATCAGCGGTTCTATGTGTAGAATATAGAGGGAAATGGAAGACCTTAAATTTAGAGGTGAAAAGAGATAGGATAAGTCATAATATATAGTTGACTATTAACCCAATATACCCAAATAAAAATTAAACAATTTTAAAAGGTGTGATTGAATTTAAATATATAACCTTCCTAAATTTGTATTTAAAATTCTTTGTGCCAAGTATAAGTATGGAAGGGTGATCAAATCGAGGAACCTCAAATAAGAGAACCTCTTTGAGTATCTATCATACAAAACATTTGTATTTGTAAAAGCTTACTAAAGCGATTTTTTTAGTTTATCACTTTAAGTTGCGCAACTAATGTTGACACACATATTTAACCGTTGCCATACTGATGCTACTTCATGGTGATCGAAGCCCGTGCATCGCACAGGCCATGCTGCCTCGTTACCTTGTAAATTTAGAGCTGGTATACTGTTAGATTGTAGATTTACACGTGTGCGTGCTACATCATTTATGTCCTAAAATATGAAAGAATATCGGCCATTCTTTCAACATTAAACGATTAAAAAATTAATGTACATCTAAAGGAAATAAACGAAAACGGTTTCACACATGTCACACGCAGACGTTAATTAGGCATTGTCATTGACTCACCTGCAAGTGACACCTCTGTATTGTAAAACCCCGCAAAAATTCATATAATTAACAACGTTTAAATTATATACTTATCTCTGTCATTATTTTAAATCACCATTTTTACCGGAAATTTAAATTTTTCTTTATTATATTATTTTAACACGAAAACATTATCACAAAAATTACCAAATAACGGGACGAGCTCACAACGCATAATACGAAATCTAATTACTCACTAATAACCCTAAATCGGGCCAAAGTTCACCAGCCCAACTTCATCCCATCATTACTATTCATCAGCCCATCACACAAGCCCAACCTCCCTTTATATTTTCAGTTTTCAGTCGACCAGACCCCCTCCAAACGCCCCGTTTTTCTTTATAATTTCGAACACAACATATATGTATTTTTATATCATCTCGTTCACCACCTAGCCAACTATAAGTATGTCGAATCTCAGACTTGGATGTCAAGTTTTGATATGTCTGCGAGAGGCAAACTGTTCGGCCAAATCCACCCAACTCGACATAGATAAAATTCATTAAGTAACCATTTTGAGTCCGGTTTGTTCCTACGCAATCATAGTAATATTTCTAGCTTATTTTCATGATGTTGGATCCGTTTTAACATCATTAAATCAAGTCTCGCACGTTAAATGAATTTGTGCACTTTAATAAAACTAGTCGACATATATATGTACACCAAGCAAATTTCAACTTTGCTATCCTTTCACACACTCTCTTAAAGTCAAGATATCAATAAAAATCTCTACAACATCCAACATTTTCTGACTTCAAAACAGTAGGAACAAGTTGAGTGAGTTTTAAAAACTTTTATATAAACTAATACGTATACATATTAAACGTATAACTCATTTCTCCATCACCACCTCTCCCACACAACTCCCTTGTATGTTTTCTCAGACCCTTTTCATCAATTAGAAACCCCAAGAAGACCAGAAGTACCCACGTTCTTCGTTGGAAGCTTATTTGAGATATAGGGTATATATATATATATATATATATATATATATATATATATATATATATATATATATATATATATATATCGTATAAATGGTTATGGCGAGTTGTGTTTTCCCCGTGTGTTCTATTCATCTTTACAAGTTCCTTCACCACCCTAGAGGTTCCGTATTAAAGACGTTTCCATAATCATTCTCATAATCTCATCCGACTTTACTTTTCATCATTCCAGTATCAATCAAGGTCCATAATGAGCAAGGATGGTACGGAGGAGCACGGATTCTTACGAAGGCTATAAATTTTACTATCATTCGAAAACTTATTTAACAAACTTTGAAACTAATGGGACCTCATTTTGAAAACTCTGATGTTTATAAAATTCGAATGGTAAATCTTTTAAACGACTAAAATAATGATCGTTTTCTACTATTAAACTGCTGTTTCATGAAGTAACACCCAAACTTTATTCCGCTGCAAATATTTTAAAATTGGGGGTGTTACAGATTGGCATCAGAGCCTTGGTTATAGCGAAACAGGTCTAATTTAGATCTGAACTATAACCGTTTTTACAAACAAAACATTTTATAGCCTTACGCTCTCCGTGCCTTCCATCTGCCAGACGTTTATGTGACTTCTAGATAGTTTATGCTACATCAACACTCTAGTATATTGACATATATACTCCCCAACTATTTCAAGTATTATACAAATCCTTCCTAATTGTCTTACTCCCATCTTTATAGATGCGTATGACATACTCTTTCCGTATCTCCAAAAATCCGCGCATGAATTACTTTGTCGATTAGTATGGATGTTAAGTCAGAATCTTAAGATGATTTACAATGTCTTAATTTGAATGGATTGGGATGCCCTTTTATTCAAATCAAGAAATTGTACATCATTGAACCATAAGTCTATATTTCCTTAGTTACATGGTTTGGGACGCTTCTCTATGTAAATAACAAAATATAGATAAACAGGTTTAATTATATCTGGAATAACAAGCATATAAAACTAAGAACCACTAAATTTCATTAGAAACCCCATATATTGATACACAACGATACAATTAGCATTGGTAATGCTATTGTTACAAATATCACTAGGTAAGGCATAGAAAAACCAATTGGTTGGCCTGCCAAGCTGATGAAAAACCCCACTATCCCTACAAGATCAAGAATCACGCCTGGATGTAGTACATCAAATACCCTATACGATAAAATCACACAAATGAAACGTTAGTGCATGGTGCCATTATACAGTTTCAAAACAACGTTTCCATTGTATCACTATCTCTTACCTTCATATTTCATCCACGCTAATAGCCAAAACTACAATTAGCATGAGAAGTGCTATAATCCAATCCAAAGACTCCAAATCTTCCTTTGGGATATGAGCCAAGAAGATGTCTGCAACAATATACAAAATTATGAGAACAGTATAGGTGTATGACATTTTAAAATCTTTGGATGAAAGAAATGTGAGTAGTGAAGAGGAAAAAGAGGGATATGTAAGGCGGGAGCCGTAGACTACTATTCTACCCGCATACGCTCACTATTCACCACTCAAAGACAAAATGACTTTCATCATTCCCAGAGGCTGATAATCCGGCAATTTTTCTCTACATCTTTATCCAAAATTCGCTTTGTAAAAATCTGTATCAACAACACTCTTTGTTTAACGGGTAGGTTACCCGTACAGATTTTTGTAAATCATAATTCATTATAAATATCTAAACGTGACAGCGTAATGAATTCTCTTCTCAGTTGTGTTCACAACGTGAAATCATGGAAAAAGCAAATGCAAAAGGTAACGCACAGCGTTACACGTTACAGCTGCAACAAATTTGGACACTTTAAAAAACTAAGACACGGTACCTCTAGTTAAATCACAAATAGGTGTATGGCTAAGATCAATAGTGGCAAAAATTGTTTCACGGGCATTCCTAATACTGTTTGCAATAGAATAACTGTTATTGTCACAACTCTGATAGTGGACCACTGTAGACTACATGGTGTATAAAGCTATCGTTACAAACACATAAACATTCAAATTCGAGTAGAAAAACATAAACCAAAAGGGAAAATAAAACGTACAGGAGTTGTCGGCCGCAGGAAAAATGCAAGGACCGTCATCAGCATGCTCATCAGTATCATCTATCTTTTTTTGCCCTTTATCAACTGTTAAACCATTCACTGCCGATTGACGTCTATTCCACACCCCTATTCACAAAACATCAAAAAGGATATTACATTCTTGAATCTATAGAAACAAACACACGAAATAAGCATATAAACCGCTGACCTATTCAACCTACCGATCAATACATAGGAAACATGAAAAATAATATTGCATACCTATAGATCAATTATAAAGTTAATTGAAAAAATTATTGCATCACTCTCCTGGCTTTTCGATTGATGTTCTTAAACCACATACACAAATTAATCATGTATAAGAATAGATATAAACAATTGAGTCTGCAGGGAGATGGCCTGAAAGTGTGTTTGGGCCAAGCACTTCGGAGACAGAGCATAAGGTGACACTATGCTTAATTTGTTTTTCTTCGGCATGTATATTTTTCTTACCTGATTTATTACATAAAGTTTATTGCATAAAGTTTAAGAGTTTGGAATTCTGCTTTGCTTCTTGATGACACGTCACATGATCAAGTTACTGGCTTTTCCTAATTCTGAACCGTGCTGTTATTCATTCACTTTTCTATGTTTTTGTGTTGCTTTATCTTTCTGTATGTTACTGATATATTACATTAGCAACAGGAGCAAGCTGCTGATTTACCAAGCTCCGTGACGACACCAGTCAAGTAAGTTAATGATTTTCATCTCTCTTTTTAATCAGTTTCTTTATATTTCGAAATTAAGTTTATAAAATTCCTAAACTTGTAGTTGACTGTTGTTCACTTTTTTGGTTGACTGACATTTGCAGGCATCTAAAGCAGGACGGGAAAAGAAAGCTAGCTTCCACCAACACTAATCCACCAAAAAGGTTGGTTACCGATGCTAAAAAGATGTTTTACTTAATTTATGTACCAGGACTGTGTTTGTATAATGACCTGTTGTATTACTAACAGGCGCTCTTCTGCACACTCATTGAGAATCAAACCCACAAGAGAACAGGAAATCAAGAATGCAAATACTTCAGCTCGATTCATGCTCTGCAATTCAGAGTATCATAAGGATGATCCAGTTCAAACACCTGTCATTTCTCGTGGGCTGGAAGGAGATAGTGAGCCAAACCCGGGTGAAAATTTGGAAGTAAAGAGACAGCTTGAATCAGGGCAGACAATGCAGGTGCACCAAAGTTGTGACCCAAAGCCGAGTCGAAAATCAGAAGAGAAGAAACTTCCTGAGTCCAGCCAGACAACTGAGGTGGAACAGAACTGCAAGCAAAACCCGAGTGGAAATTGGAAAGAAAAGGGACTGTTTGAATCAAGCCACAAGTTTGATGTGGAGCAAGATGGTGAATCAGATGAGATGAGTGAGGTGGAGCAAACTCGTGGAAGTGTTGAAAGAAAAGAGACTTTCTGAAACAAGTGAGATGATAGACACCGGAGCAAGCAAGTTAGTGAGGCAAACGTGAGTGTACAGCTGGAGGAAAAGAAATTGTCAAATCAAGTAAGATGATCGACACTAACCATATAAAATTGTGACCCAAAAGTTTAGATGATAGATGTAGATATTAATGTTGTCATTAAGGATGAAGTGAACTGTTGGACAAATATAGATTGGAAAATATTACTGTAGTTTAGACAAGCATCATCTGGCATATATTGAAGTTTCTTTGGTTTTTCCTAAATAAAGTCCATGAAGAATTAACATATCTATCTTGGTGCTTAGATAAGTTATTTGCACTGTTCTAGTTTCATATAAAAGATAAAAAATTGACCTTGACCAAAAATCTTTAGTGTTTGTTTAAATTTAAATTTCGTGGATACATAACTGCCATATAAAGTTCATTAAGTTATAAGAAATTCAAGAATATAATTGTCATGCATCCTTTATAAGTGGTTAAGATTAAGATAGCGTTTATTTTCTTCACTATTTATGTATAGTTTTTGGGAAATATACTCAATCAACTCGTTCACAAATTGAAAGGAAAAGACATAAGAAACTTATCCAGATATGGAGAACTGAATGCTACTACACTTGCATATGAATAGACTTAATTGTGCATATTATACTTACATAAGTCACATGAAAAGTTCTGCATCAATGCTTAATAACAAAAAAAAAAAAAATCAAAACATAGAAACCAAATCAAGTCTAAAAAAAACTTTAAATAGTAAATTAAACAAGTTTTACAAGAGACTAGCTGCTTCTATAGACGAGCTACTTCAGTATCTTGATGATACTGGGTTTGCAAATCGAAAAAAATGAATCAAAGAATTCTGAGTGTCTCCACAAGTCTTCACCTGCAGATGCTTCAAACGAGAGTTGTTGAACGTTCGTAGCTGGACATGGGACCTGTCTTCTCAAATCATCAATGTCAACAACAAATTTCTTTAGTATATCATGCCTAGTAATTACTCTAATGTTAAACTCGCTTGATAACTTAAGCATTTCCCGCAAGTTATGGAAGAAACAAACATCAATGGGATCAAACAACTCGAGGTTTAGCTGAATTTGGTCGGGAATGGGAGTTGCAAATAACAAACTAGGAACTGCCATTCCGCATGTGTAGCTGAAAAAGAGTAACTTTGGAGCTGCAACTTGGACACGGAGTGGCCGGTCACACGTTTCTTCTATGATTAATCTCTTCAAAGACACACATGTGATGTCCAAGTTATCCACCATCCCATTACAGCTAAGGGTCAAACTCTCGAGAAAAGGAAACTTGGATTTGAGTAAGTCGCTGAATCTAAAATTGTCATCATAAAGCTCTAAGCATAATTCTCTTACGCTTGCAAATGTATCCGTGATGGGTGTCCAACTCCACGGATTGTTAGCAATTATGCGTAGACTAACCTTCTCTAGGTTTTTACCCGAGAATATCTCCTCGGACAACTGAAACTGAAACGACTGGTTAATAACCTCTAATTTGAGGTTAATCTCAGTGAGACAGCTTTTGGAGACTACTTTCCGAATCCATTTATTGACAAAAGAAGCCAACTCATCATCGTCTATGACGATATGTAGTTTGAAACTTGTGATTGCTATGTTGTCCCGAAAATACCTTTGTATAGTGCGGTCGATCATATGCATGTACCGTTTTTGTTGTTTGCCTGGAAAAGGTTGGTATTGACGGAACCTAAGTGTAGGGTTGGTAGACCAAGCTTGCATCCATGACTTGGACAAGACAGACGTGCGGGCAGCTTGTTTTACGGGTAATCGTGTTTGTATATGTTGGATCAAGCCATCTGGAATATCTTCTAACTGTGTTGTGCGGGTGAGTTTGATTCTCTTAGTATCCTCCATCTCTGTGTACCATATAAAGAATATATTAGTTAGTTGTCGCAAAACAACATGTAAACGTACGTATGAGGTTTTCTTGGTTTCAGCTAGTGTCAAAGATCATCAATTTAATCTGAACAAAGTTTTATAGTATAATAAACCTATATATGTCATTAAGAATCTTGGAATCAATGGTGATGAAGATCGATCGATAGTGTTTATTATAATACGTACCTTAGAGTTTATTAATGGATTCGCAGGTTAATGAATGGGAATCGAATTTGATATGCTCTTCTTTCGCCCAAAACATCTAGTATATATACGTTTTATATTGGGCTGTATATATGGAATGTCTGTTTTATTCGGGCCCAAATTCAGTCGGTGTGTCTAATCCTCTCGTCAAATTTTAAGAGTTGTTAGGATGAAACAAATATAGTAAGTAACCAAGTACGAGTTTTAAAGTGAAAACACAAGTTGGACACCTTTTTTTTTTCTCTACTTTAATTCATTGCTTTTTTTTTTTTTAGGCAATCCTTTCTTTGGTAGCCCCACTGTTATGTAACGGGACTATTCCTAAAAGGAGTCCCGGTTATGTTGATATGTTATTTTCCACTTATGCTGCACATTCAAGGTACTAATTCGCAATGACAAACGCATATGAATAAACATGCCAACTAACGTTGCTTTCGATTATTAGTGTTTTTATATTTCCTAAAAATGTAATATAACAAAAACCACAACAACTAAATATGTGTAAAATAGAATACAGGTAAAAAAGAGGTTAACTTGACCAAAAAAGAATCTAAGTTGAATTCTACATTTTGTATGAAAACAGGGTTGAAAAAATCATATTCCGTTTCACGCTGTATAAAGCACTTGGAAATGACTACCTTGATCATAATTCAATGAGATTATTGTGCCTTGAATCATAGTGATGTGTTTACTGTTACATGTTTGAAAGTTTAGGTTAATTAGTAATACTTTTTGTAACGTTGACTTTGGTAGTCAAGCATATAGATAGACATGTCAAAACGGGTCTATGCCTTATAAGACCAGGTTTTGTGTTACACAAAGCTATACCAAACACTATTTATAACTTATTGAAAAGAGAACCCTATAAAACCATTAACTGCGACATCAAAATAATAATTAAAACATAAAAATTAAAAATAATAAGTTATTTAAAAGATGGGTCTCATATTCCTTCAACAAACAGAAAAAAAGAAACATAGCCTTACATCTATTCAACAAGTATAAATTTCAAAAATTAATCTTAAGAAAACACTGTTAGTTGGAAAGAGATCACCATCGTCTGTGAGAAAATACATCTACAAAAAAAAAAAAAAAAAAAAAAAAAAAAAAAAAAAAAATCTTTAGCACAAAACAATAAAATTAATCCTAGTGAAATTTTTTCTCTTATTTTTAAATAAATAAATATATATATATATTTTTTCTTTCCAAAAAAGAGGACTTCTATCCTACGTGGAATACCGAGCGTCGAAAGCTATATATCTATAATACTATAAGATTCAGTCCCTAAATTTAATGTGGAGTTATGATGATAGAGTTTGTAGAGTTAGAAACAAGTTGAAGTCGTTTAGTAGTTGCATAGAGTACAAGATAGCTAATGCTCGGAATTCAATGCAGCCTCATAATAACTATACAATCATGAAAGGAGATGAAGTGCAAGGGTTGCCCGAATTGATCACATAGCATTTAGTATAGAATTAAAAGTCGGTTAGATGAAGTGCAAGGGTTGCGAAAGGTTGCAAGAATAATTAATGATTTAACCTAATTCATGCCTATATAAACCGGCCAAAATCACATTTAGTATGTACATTTGAAGATGATTCATACATCTTTTAGATATTTGATTGTTGGTAGCGGTATGTAAATTATCTTTTGCAACATTTTAGAGATGATTCACACATCTTTTAAATCTTTGTAATTAACTTGGTCTTCTTTTTTTCTTAATTTAGTTATCATACGCAGGTACCATGAAAATCACACAAGATCATGCATGCTTAGATAAATGGAACCAAGGATTGTGATACCAACTATTTTCTTTGTTTTTTACATATTTAGGTGATTGTTATAGATAAGCATATATATATATATATATATATATATATATATATATATATATATATATATATATATATATATATATATATATATATATATATATATATATATGTGTGTGTGTGTGTGTGTGTGTGTGTGTGTGTGTGTGTATTATGTTAATGCATTTTTATATACAAGTAATTTATGTGCGTTTTCTATTGATGTAGCTCACATGTGCGAATTGATTCAAGAAAATGTGCACGAACATGTATGTAAAACAACATTTAAATGGTTAAATGATACTTTTTAGCGTGATTAGTTTATGTAAGTAGTTGCTTTCGAATGCTCTTTGAGAAATATTAGAATGAATTTATCGTGTGCAATTGAATTATTATTGAAAAGAAGAAGGTCGCGCATCGCAAAGTGTTTTCTTTTTCTATATGTAGAATCATTAGTGAGAAACCAATATTTACGCCAATTAAATGAGTTTGCCATAATAGCAAAATACGACATATTAAAAATATCACATTGAGTAATAAATAGAAAGGAAAAAATACATAATTTTGACTTAAATCCGTTTGTAAATTATAATATTAAATAAAAAAGTTGAGTTTTAAACATAAGCAAAAGTTCAAACTTTTATCGAAAAAAAAAACCGGTGCATTTAATGTGAAGTATATACAACATCGAGATGGAAGTGCAAGGCTTGCTGGAATTTATCACATGATATTTAGTAATTAGTATACAATTAAAAGTCGGTTATGGATTGAGATGAAGTTGAAAAGGTTGCAAGAATAATTGATGATTTAACCTAATGCAATATATATATATATATATATATATATATATATATATATATATATATATATATATATATATATATATATATATATATATATATATATATATATATATATATGTATTATGTTAATGCATTTTCATATACAAGTAATTTATGTGTGTTTTCTATTTATGTAGCTTACATGTGTGAATTGATTAAAGAAAATGTGCACGATCATGTATGTAAAACAACATTTAAATAGTTAAATGATACTTTTTAGCATGATTAGTTTATGTAAGCATGTAACTTGAATAATGAATATAAAAGAAAAAGAATATAATTTTTGCTCAAACCCATTTGTAAATTAAAAAAATTAAGTTTAAGACATAATAGTGGAGTCCAAAGGTTTTAGGAATTATTAATAGTGTGTTAATTAATATTAATTTAGTTAGCTATTTAGAATTGAGTTTATTGATAAAATTTATTAATATTAGTTAGACTTCAATGTTAATTTTAAATAAAATTAGTTGTACAATAAAATGAGATGAAGCTAAAAAGGTTTGTAACGATTTTTATACAGTTTATGTGGCATTATTATATATACATTATTACACAAACTTTAACTTACAAACTTAATAGAAAATATTTAACGCACATTTACTATGACCAATTAGATAGACCCCGTGTGCTTCATATTACCATGCAAAAACCATCTAATAGACAAGTATTGTAGGGCTAAGTAATAGACCAAAAGAAAAAAAGTCATTTTTTATCATGCAAATAAGTAATAGGCCAAAAGAAACAAAACAATCACAACTTAATAACCAAAAGCTCATATTTAGAATACAACACCACAAAACCAAAACAACATCAAACACTTTTAAATTTTTATATAAGAAAGTTAAAACATTTCATACAACATACTAAACAATATTTAAGTATACACTCGCCAATATACAGAAAGAATACATGATTAACAATTAGATTCTTAGCCCGTGCGTAGCACGGGTTCTGCCTGCCTCGTAAGTAAAAAAGATGTGCTCCCCCAAAACCCAAACAAACTCTTTCAGAAATTTCTCTCTCTAAAAAAAAACCCCAAATTCAAATTACCACGTTCCCCCCAAATTGCAAAACCCTAATTCTCAAAATTAAACATTTAATCATCAATATCTGAATTCTTTTTCATCAATTTCTTGTTTGTACATATTTTTTTAGGGTTTAGATTGTAGTTTCAGCTATGTCATCGCATAAAGAAACCCACCAGAGGTAGTAACGTTCTTCTTTTTAGAATTATTTTTCTGGTTTGTTATAAGTGTTTTGATTGTGGCTTTCTTTTTATGTTTTCGAGGCTGGATCGTGAGTCTTTGCGAGAATTGGTGAGGGCTGGCAAATGGGAGGTGATTATTAAGCATTTGTCGAGGTTTATGAAGCCGGATCATCCCATTTTCCGCAAGATTTATTGCAACATGTATCTTAGTGCCGTTTCTAAGTATGTTTAGATTTAAGATGATACTTGTTTGTAATGTAATGAGAACCTTTTTTTTTTTTTTTTGTAATGTTTATGCAGACTTTTGTTTTTAATTAATTTGTAATATTTTTATTTATTTATTTATTTATCTTTAATTTGTATTCATTTGATTCCCTTAGTCTAGGAATGGCAATGGGGCGGGGCCGCCATCCCCATCCCCAAACCCGATTGCAAAATTTATCCCCAAACCCGCCCCAATCCCTATTGGGGCTCTTATCGTTGGGGCAAGATGCACCCGCCTCATTCCCCATTGGGGTCTTTATCGGGTTGTCTTTTTGTAGTGCGATGCTCCATCATACTTGTATTGTTATTTGTTTATTCTTATTTTTACACTATTAACGATTTCATTTTATGAAATAACTTGAATAACCGGGAACCCATTAATAATAAATTAAGCATTAGAATAAACAACTTTTTTATGACACAAAATAAGCTCTTATGATAGATCTGTATCTCCACAATGCCTCTCCTTAAGGCTTCCGGATGAAGAACCGGTGCGGGTACGTTGTGTATTTTTGTTATATCTTCTTATTTTAACTACTTCAATTTATTTCGGCATTGCCCTAACGTTACCTATATTTCATTGACACATACGAGTTGCAGGTCACTGGTTTGCTGTACACTAATTCAGGAGGTGAGATCCTTGTTTTGAGAGCCGACGGTGTACATCATCTCTGGAAATGGCCAGAACAAAAGGTTTTTATTTTTTTGTTTGTTGTTGTTGCTGTCAGACTACTTACTAAATCTAGGATCAAAACAAAATCACCCATTACCAAATTGACCCATCAGTCTCCCATTACCCCAAACTACTTGTTCCTAGTTAATGAGATTCTGCAATATCACTACTTATGTACTGAATAAAACATATGAGCACTTGTGCATTTCTAAAACAATACCCTGCACCTCTGCTTATTTGCATATTATAACTACTAGACGGAAGTCAACCATAACCCACTGACATTAAACTTTAACCGAGTTAGAAACCAAATACCAAATCACAACTAGGCATAGGAATCAACTTGTTTGTTGAGTCTTGTATCTTGTACCTGTGTTTGTGTTTTAATAAAAAGCCACCTTCCAGAAAATAAAAATAAAAATCGCTATTGCATATTTAACCTAATTTTACTTTTATTTTATATTTGCCTCGTAAGGCAACTGCCAGCATACTACCAATACTACACAAATCGGGGCGTTATCCATTGATGAAAAATGATATCAGAGACTCAGACCCTCGTAATTCCATTTCCTCCGTTGCATTGTCAAAAAACGATTGCTACGTTTTATCTACTTGCGGACTAGCAGTTTCTTTGTTTAACAAGGAAACATTTAAGGTAGCATTTATATATATCTATATATGTAAAGGTGTTTTTATGCCCTTTTTTCTAAATCTTTGATAAACTCATCAATATGTTAATATGCAGAACTTGGCAACTGTCTTATCCCCTCCGCCTACACCAACATGTATAGCCTTCGACCCCGACAATAGCAACATTGCTGCAATAGGCATGGAGGACAGTTCCGTTGTCATCATAGATTTTGGGGTCCTAAAGGTAATTCTTTGGTTTTTTTATTAATACTTAGTTCTAGAGTAAAGTGGGTTGATAAATGAAATGATTTTTGATAATTGTATGCTTATCTAAACAGGTCTTATGCAAGCTTACAGGCCATCATGGACGAGTAACCGGTCTTGCATTTTCTGGTTCTTTGAAGGTGCTCATATCTTCTGCTGTCGATGGTGAGGTATGCAAAACTGGAGGAGTCGAATGTTTTAACTCCTTAGTGAATTTACAAAAAAAAGTTTATGTTTTTTTGAGATATTTAGTGGAATGACCTCGAATAGTGTCGTCCATCATCCCTAATTCATTTCAATAATTTTTGCTATAAAGCGTGGCATACAAATGTCTACTTTCTTTGATGAACACCTGCAACTTTTTGCAGATTATTGTGTGGAGTAGGGACGAGTGGGAGAAACACGCTAGCAAGCACTTTCAAATTCCCGGTGTTTCCATTGGTGATACGCGTTTAGATCTCCACAAAGATCAGACACAGTTGCTAGTTATCCATAGCGATTATCTTCTCGTTTTAGAGGCCCCTGGACTTAAATGCCTGATGCAAGTATGTTTCTTTTTCTAATTAGTTTTAAACTAATTGTTTATAGTGAATTGCAAAAATCGTCCTTGTCATTGTGGTTTGGTCAAATTGCAAGTTCTGTCCTTGTGGTTTTGAAATTCCCGGCCTCCCTGTGGGGAACTTTGGGCTCATTTTCGTCCCTAACCATGTCTTACTTACACTTGGTGTATTTACATATAAACCCTTAAAAAAATACATAATATATATATATATATATATATATATATATATATATATATATATATATAAAACCATATATGTTACTTAAAAGCTCGAAAAGCTCAAATCCATAGGGTACTGCTAGTCCCATCCAAGACTCGCTAAGCTAGGATAGAGATAATGCAAACAGAAAGGCAGCATTAGCCATATGTTCTCTTCCTTTGTCCCAAACACCCCCTTTAGAGCACATTTATCGGTTCTCTCTCTTTTTTTGATCAAATCCCAACTTTTAGCACAAAGTACTTTTTCTTTTTACACTTTATGAAGAAGTGATATATTTGTCATGACATTCATCATATCAGTCCCTTTATTATCCATTGTTTGAGCTTTCATGGGATAGAGGATACATGTGTTGTTTCCCCAAGTGTAAAGCTTTCTCTGGATAGGAAACCAATGTAATGCAAACTACATTTCCTTTAAGTGATAGCATTATCCACAGTTCCATAGTATACTCACCAGACCAGGAAAAAGGTAATGTATACAGAATGGCTTCATCAGCCCATCTATTCTTATCCACACAATCATTCTTACCGATTTTTTATGCCATACCTGAATCATGTTAATGTAGCAGAGGATTTAATTCTATTGAATGTTTCACATCTCTTCTACTTTTGCCACACCAATTGACTTTTCAACTTTGAGACTAAGAAACTTCAATCTAATGTCCTCACATATCAATTTTTTTAACTGTGTCAGAAGGGGTCTTTATAACTTTAAACAATCTGCAATTTCTTTCATACCAAATATGATAAAATCAACCGTTGAAGTACATTCCAAATTTTGTTATTGCATGGATTCTTACTCATATCATCAATAATCTCCTACCAATTATCAGTCTAAACAGTTTAATATTAATGTTTATGACTTCTTACCTTCAATTTATCTCTGAACAGTGGCGTCCCCTAGAAGCGAATGATCCGATCACAGATGCTGCTTACTCATGTGATGGTCAGCTAATATATGTAACTCATGAGGGTGGAAATATTGTTATATTAACATCATCGTCTCTTAGAGTGTGCTGCCGGATACATTTCACTGCCTATATGGCCATGTGCTCAAGGTAAGTTCATGAAACCATTTCGTATTTTAGGACATTTATTATTTAGTATATAATATAACTTTACAGACGCATGTTGCACCGCGCATATATATTTTCTGTCAGTAATGATGAAATGATTCCGTATATTTTAATCATATATGTTGAAAGTTGTTGTTTAAGTCGATTTACCTAACA
Source organism: Artemisia argyi (assembly GCA_030686995.1). NCBI lineage: Eukaryota > Viridiplantae > Streptophyta > Magnoliopsida > Asterales > Asteraceae > Artemisia > Artemisia argyi. The sequence continues at coordinate 16,941,705 of CM060688.1, read as the reverse complement.
TGTTATTAAAAGTTTATAGAAACACTATTAATTGATATTGCAGTCCACCTTATCCGGTCATTGTTGCCACACATCCATCAGAACCGAACCAGTTTGCTCTCGGACTTACAGATGGTCGTGTGTATGTGATTCAGCCAATTGAGTCTGCAGGGAGATGGCCTGAAAGTGTGTTTGGGCCAAGCACTTCGGAGACAGAGCATAAGGTGACACTATGCTTAATTTGTTTTTCTTTGGCATGTATATTTTTCTTACCTGATTTATTGCATAAAGTTTAAGAGTTTGGAATTCTGCTTTGCTTCTTGATGACACGTCACATGATCAAGTTACTGGCTTTTCCTAATTCTGAACCGTGCTGTTATTCATTCACTTTTCTATGTTTTTGTGTTGCTTTATCTTTCTGTATGTTACTGATATATTACATTAGCAACAGGAGCAAGCTGCTGATTTACCAAGCTCCGTGACGACACCAGTCAAGTAAGTTAATGATTTTCATCTCTCTTTTTAATCAGTTTCTTTATATTTCGAAATTAAGTTTATAAAATTCCTAAACTTGTAGTTGACTGTTGTTCACTTTTTTGGTTGACTGACATTTGCAGGCATCTAAAGCAGGACGGGAAAAGAAAGCTAGCTTCCACCAACACTAATCCACCAAAAAGGTTGGTTACCGATGCTAAAAAGATGTTTTACTTAATTTATGTACCAGGACTGTGTTTGTATAATGACCTGTTGTATTACTAACAGGCGCTCTTCTGCACACTCATTGAGAATCAAACCCACAAGAGAACAGGAAATCAAGAATGCAAATACTTCAGCTCGATTCATGCTCTGCAATTCAGAGTATCATAAGGATGAGCCAGTTCAAACACCTGTCATTTCTCGTGGGCTGGAAGGAGATAGTGAGCCAAACCCGGGTGAAAATTTGGAAGTAAAGAGACAGCTTGAATCAGGGCAGACAATGCAGGTGCACCAAAGTTGTGACCCAAAGCCGAGTCGAAAATCAGAAGAGATGAAACTTCCTGAGTCCAGCCAGACAACTGAGGTGGAACAGAACTGCAGGCAAAACCCGAGTGGAAATTGGAAAGAAAAGGGACTGTTTGAATCAAGCCACAAGTTTGATGTGGAGCAAGATGGTGAATCAGATGAGATGAGTGAGGTGGAGCAAACTCGTGGAAGTGTTGAAAGAAAAGAGACTTTCTGAAACAAGTGAGATGATAGACACCGGAGCAAGCAAGTTAGTGAGGCAAACGTGAGTGTACAGCTGGAGGAAAAGAAATTGTCAAATCAAGTAAGATGATCGACACTAGCCATATAAAATTGTGACCCAAAAGTTTAGATGATAGATGTAGATATTAATGTTGTCATTAAGGATGAAGTGAACTGTTGGACAAATATAGATTGGAAAATATTACTGTAGTTTAGACAAGCATCATCTGGCATATATTGAAGTTTCTTTGGTTTTTCCTAAATAAAGTCCATGAAGAATTAACATATCTATCTTGGTGCTTAGATAAGTTATTTGCACTGTTCTAGTTTCATATAAAAGATAAAAAATTGACCTTGACCAAAAATCTTTAGTGTTTGTTTAAATTTAAATTTCGTGGATACATAACTGCCATATAAAGTTCATTAAGTTATAAGAATTTCAAGAATATAATTGTCATGCATCCTTTATAAGTGGTTAAGATTAAGATAGCGTTTATTTTCTTCACTATTTATGTATAGTTTTTGGGAAATATACTCAATCAACTCGTTCACAAATTGAAAGGAAAAGACATAAGAAACTTATCCAGATATGGAGAACTGAATGCTACTACACTTGCATATGAATAGACTTAATTGTGCATATTATACTTACATAAGTCACATGAAAAGTTCTGCATCAATGCTTAATAACAAAAAAAAAATCAAAACATAGAAACCAAATCAAGTCTAAAAAAAACTTTAAATAGTAAATTAAACAAGTTTTACAAGAGACTAGCTGCTTCTATAGACGAGCAACTTCAGTATCTTGATGATACTGGGTTTGCAAATCGAAAAAAATGAATCAAAGAATTCTGAGTGTCTCCACAAGTCTTCACCTGCAGATGCTTCAAACGAGAGTTGTTGAACGTTCGTAGCTGGACATGGGACCTGTCTTCTCAAATCATCAATGTCAACAACAAATTTCTTTAGTATATCATGCCTAGTAATTACTCTAATGTTAAACTCGCTTGATAACTTAAGCATTTCCCGCAAGTTATGGAAGAAACAAACATCAATGGGATCAAACAACTCGAGGTTTAGCTGAATTTGGTCGGGAACGGGAGTTGCAAATAACAAACTAGGAACTGCCATTCCGCATGTGTAGCTGAAAAAGAGTAACTTTGGAGCTGCAACTTGGACACGGAGTGGCCGGTCACACGTTTCTTCTATGATTAATCTCTTCAAAGACACACATGTGATGTCCAAGTTATCCACCATCCCATTACAGCTAAGGGTCAAACTCTCGAGAAAAGGAAACTTGGATTTGAGTAAGTCGCTGAATCTAAAATTGTCATCATAAAGCTCTAAGCATAATTCTCTTACGCTTGCAAATGTATCCGTGATGGGTGTCCAACTCCACGGATTGTTAGCAATTATGCGTAGACTAACCTTCTCTAGGTTTTTACCCGAGAATATCTCCTCGGACAACTGAAACTGAAACGACTGGTTAATAACCTCTAATTTGAGGTTAATCTCAGTGAGACAGCTTTTGGAGACTACTTTCCGAATCCATTTATTGACAAAAGAAGCCAACTCATCATCGTCTATGACGATATGTAGTTTGAAACTTGTGATTGCTATGTTGTCCCGAAAATACCTTTGTATAGTGCGGTCGATCATATGCATGTACCGTTTTTGTTGTTTGCCTGGAAAAGGTTGGTATTGACGGAACCTAAGTGTAGGGTTGGTAGACCAAGCTTGCATCCATGACTTGGACAAGACAGACGTGCGGGCAGCTTGTTTTACGGGTAATCGTGTTTGTATATGTTGGATCAAGCCATCTGGAATATCTTCTAACTGTGTTGTGCGGGTGAGTTTGATTCTCTTAGTATCCTCCATCTCTGTGTACCATATAAAGAATATATTAGTTAGTTGTCGCAAAACAACATGTAAACGTACGTATGAGGTTTTCTTGGTTTCAGCTAGTGTCAAAGATCATCAATTTAATCTGAACAAAGTTTTATAGTATAATAAACCTATATATGTCATTAAGAATCTTGGAATCAATGGTGATGAAGATCGATCGATAGTGTTTATTATAATACGTACCTTAGAGTTTATTAATGGATTCGCAGGTTAATGAATGGGAATCGAATTTGATATGCTCTTCTTTCGCCCAAAACATCTAGTATATATACGTTTTATATTGGGCTGTATATATGGAATGTCTGTTTTATTCGGGCCCAAATTCAGTCGGTGTGTCTAATCCTCTCGTCAAATTTTAAGAGTTGTTAGGATGAAACAAATATAGTAAGTAACCAAGTACGAGTTTTAAAGTGAAAACACAAGTTGGACACCTTTTTTTTTTCTCTACTTTAATTCATTGCTTTTTTTTTTTTTAGGCAATCCTTTCTTTGGTAGCCCCACTGTATCCTTTTATTTTCTTGTTGCTGATGTTTCTTTCGGCAAGCGTTTGTGCTTTTTATTTGGAGATGTTGAGTGAATTATGGTGAGGCAGGGAGGAAGAGGATGGTTTCTTGAGTGTGGCTGCTAGTGTAGATGTAAAAAATATGCAACGTAGTAACCCTAAATACCGAGAATGAATATTTATTAATAGCCCAACCTTTATTTATATTTATTTCAAGTTATTTTCATACTTCACACTTTATTTAAAACATACATTATTAAGAAGAGGTGGATGATATTTTAGTAATCACTCTTACAGGCTGTTTATCTTTTTTGTTAGCTAAGGGGGAAATGGGTCCCACATTTTATTTGATTAGGGAGAGACTTATATTTTACACTCTCCAAATACAGATGCGATAGTGGAATTAGTGGGCAAAAAAAAAAAAAAAAAAAAAAAAGATTGGTCCTGTGTTCCTTTCACAAACAGAAAAAAGGAAATTGTTTTTTTTTTTTTTTTTTTTTTTTTTTTTTTTTTTTTTTTTTTTCTGGATTAAGTGGGTGTGCCCCTTTTTGTTATTAAGTATTAATGGGGAGGAGCACCCTTTACTTCCTCTACTCAGATAGACAATTTAATAGAAAAAAAACATATTATGTGTGGTCCCATTACAATCTTCTCATTAAGACTTATTAATAATAAAAAGAAACACCCTACAGCCAACAAGTATAATTTTCAAAAATTAATCTTAAGAAAACATTGTTAGTTTGTCTGTGAGAAAATACTACATCTACAAAAAAAAAAAAATCTTTAGCACAATCTTTTACCTAATAAAACAAAACCTCTAGTGGGAACTTTTTCATTTCCAAAAAATCAAATCATTCCTTATTAAGTAATAATATATTTATTTTATTTTAATTCTTTTTAAACATGTAAATAAAAAAACTCTAAATATTACTTTATTTGGACAAAATTTATTAAAATTCGTTTTTACACCTCTTTTCCATAAAAATTGTGTAAAAAAATATATGTGTCAAAAGTATAGTAAAAAAAACTTTAAAATAAGCGGAGTCAATCCACAAAAACTTAAGGGGTTAAAACGAAAAATGGAACAAACAAATTTTGAAACAAAACTTACAAACCCCTAAAAACCCTTATTGCCCTGAACGGCACCATTGATTAAATTGAATCGGTTTGGTTAATGGTGTCAAAAAACAAATCAATCATGACTTTGATCCAGTGTTTCAAGAATATACCGTACTTCAGTTCCCATCTTCTCAAATCCACAACAGGAACACATATCATTGATACCACAAAACCTTACACTTGAATCTTCATAGGCTCCATCTTCTCAATCGATGATACGTGTGTTATGTGAGTCATGGTACGATTTTTCTTTCCGTCTATCAAATTTGCTTCTTCAATTTGAAAAACCTAATGCTTTGGGTCGAATCAATGGTTACCCTAATTTGATTTTTTCCTCTTTTAAGCTCATTGATTCACTTAATCTATTAATTCAATGTGCTTATTGTTAATATGTTATTTGTTAATACAATTTTGTTGGTTAATATCAGCTAGGGGGTACTGCCTGCATTTAAGAGCAACATGATAATCAGACATATCTAAGATATATTACTTTTAATGGTTAAGCGATTCAAGTCTTCTCTTAAAAATTGTATTATGAAGTGAAACTTTTTTAGGTTTTGACAGTTAAACATTTGCTCGAGTTGTTAGAAAAGTAGGAGCTCGATCTTTGTATCTTGTGTGTTGGCAAATGAACAATAACGCGGGTAGAGGATCAATTGGTGAACTGCAGAAGATTACTGAAAAATAGGGTGTATTAGCACTCTCGAAAAGGGTCGGACCTGCTATGGCCAGGGCATGGGCTTTAACGACATCGCAGTTGGCTACATATGATGAGTGCAAGCGGGTAAAGTTCTAAAAGTGCTGTTTTTTTTTATACTCTTGGAAGAATCAAGTATATTGTATTGTTTCTTAAGTAACTGTTTTTTCCCTTAAAAAAATGTATGGTATTGCATGCTCCGGTTGAAACCCTATATGCGCCACTGCTATAGATTGTATATATGAAGCATATACGTCAAACATATACATTTTAGCATAACCTTATATATCGAGCTAGGGAATTTTGACTCATTTACTTATAATTGGGTCAATTTGGGCGGGTCAAATGGGTTGAGAGTCGCCCAATTTCTATTTTTAATGCAAACAATCATAAATTGGTTTAATCATGGATCTTGATTTTAATGACTTACTGTAATGACATTGCTTTTGAAATCGTATTCAATGCACTTTTCATTTATAAATGGGGATTTTTCGTGCCTCAACCCAATCCATCTAAATGGCCCATTTTTACTTAAACCCATTTTGACTCATTCGCAACCCGCCCAATATATAGTTCCTGTTGTCAGTGTTCTTTACGTGGATATGTTGTAGGTTTAAGTTATCAAAATCACAAAAGGAATATCTTCTTCGCCAACAGGTAAGTCTTATCTATTGTATGAAAAATTGAAAATATGTTTTTGGATTTCAATCGTACTTATTGAATGTAAATCATATGAAGGCTATTAAAGAAGATATGGGTGATAATGATGATGAAGACGATGATGTCGCTGCTCTTGAAAGAAAGATGCAACATGCTGGAATGCCTCCAACTATCTCGAAGCATGCATCGAGCGAATTAAGGTGTGTTATCTGTGCACTCTGATACGTAAACATATCTTTTTATAGTTGATTTATGTTTATGCATATACATGGAAATCACACGGACACTGTAGCATACAGATCAAATGATGACCAACACGTCGATGATGTATCTAAGTATCCAGGTGATGATGTTTACAAGTGGGCAAATCTCCCGAGTTCCTTTAATGCTTTTTTTGATGAGGGTCTGAAGCAGCGTCATATGTCGATCATGCCATGAGATTATTCTTTGAGAGTTCTGATCTACCAAAAACAACAAAATTAGATGGATCAGTAGATGAATTGTTTTTAAAGAAGTTACAACAAAATTAAGGATGAAGTTAACTGTTGGACAAATATAGATTGGAAAATATTACTGTAGTTTAGACAAGCATCATCTGGCATATATTGAAGTTTCTTTGGTTTTTCCTAAATAAAGTCCATGAAGAATTAACATATCTATCTTGGTGCTTAGATAAGTTATTTGCACTGTTCTAGTTTCATATAAAAGATAAAAAATTGACCTTGACCAAAAATCTTTAGTGTTTGTTTAAATTTAAATTTCGTGGATACATAACTGCCATATAAAGTTCATTAAGTTATAAGAAATTCAAGAATATAATTGTCATGCATCCTTTATAAGTGGTTAAGATTAAGATAGCGTTTATTTTCTTCACTATTTATGTATAGTTTTTGGGAAATATACTCAATCAACTCGTTCACAAATTGAAAGGAAAAGACATAAGAAACTTATCCAGATATGGAGAACTGAATGCTACTACACTTGCATATGAATAGACTTAATTGTGCATATTATACTTACATAAGTCACATGAAAAGTTCTGCATCAATGCTTAATAACAAAAAAAAATCAAAACATAGAAACCAAATCAAGTCTAAAAAAAACTTTAAATAGTAAATTAAACAAGTTTACAAGAGACTGGGAAGTTATAATAATAATAAATAAATAAAAATTTGATAAACAACTGTTTTCATAATGTGAACGTACAAACCTGTGTATGAAAAAACGTGCCAGCAGCTTGAAGAGCGCTTTCAAGAGCCTTTGAACTCAAATGGCAAATAATTAGTCAATTTGTTCCTAGAAACATCCCCAAATTCCCTACTTCCTCTCCATCTGTTCAATGAAGACCCATCTGACTGCCAAACCTCACCTGGCCCTGTAGCTCTCAATCGCTGTTGTAGTTCCATCAGATACTGTAATACATAACTATCAAGCGAAGAATTCAGAAGCAAAACTTCATCAGCTGTTATATATAATACAGCAAATCTTCTCCAAGTTTACAACTATAGCCTTCTCTTTGCCTAAAATTGTTAATGGATATATAAATGAATAATGGATCAACTAAACAAAGATCACGAGCAGGAAGGTCATCACAACATCTCATCACAGTAAACTTATTACTTTCAATAGTTTGGGAATCACCGGTTGATGCATCAATACGCGTAGGAATCCAAGAACAAAGGCCTTGGATACGCTTTTTCAGGCCCAGAGCATCCACCCCTCGAAAGGCTGCCAAAAAGATGTAAAAGCAGAAGCATCTCATAGAGGAAAAAATGTTGTATGATAAGTGGACAAACTATATGTGTATGTAAGTAGCATTTATCCATTACTATACGACAAGGTAAAATGATAAAATTTGGTAGTTCTAATGGCGGGACAGATTAAGTTACCACTGTTTTTTCGTTTTTTTACTCAAACAAAATATCTATAACTCTCATACAAGTTAGTTCAGAATCACATCGATGGCAACATTTCCTATCCAATGTCAATCAAACCAACTAGAAGATGTTACTGATCTCAACGGAACACATGTTATTTGGTAAAAATTGGAGAAAAATAAGTTAACTAATGACATCATCCTAAATACTTTCTTTTTTTCTGCAAGGCAGACACTATTCTTAATACTTATGTTCATTTAAACGATGAAGACGATGTTGTGGTGCAGGTGCCTATAATTAACTATGCATACATTTCTAAGGAATCATATGCAAGTAGCTATTATCCCATTGCAACTCATAAATTAAAAACATCTGTAACTCCCATGCTAGTTAGTTCACAATCATACCATTTACGGTAATTTTTGATCAGTTGTCAACCAAACTAACTAGAATAAGTTGTCACTTCTGGAAAAAAGAACGAGAACACATTCAATTTCAAAAAGAAAAAAGTTACTGGTCTCAACAGAATTCGAGCTATTCGGTTTAATTTGGAGAAATCTAACTTATCTTACCACATTATCCTAAATACTTTTTTCTTACTTTATGAAAGGCAACATTCACCTAAAAACTTATGTTCTGTTGTGTGATGAACAAGCGGACATTATTGTGCAGGTCCCTATAATCTATTTGAATATTTTTTAGATTTGTACTCGTTTTACGTTCAATATTTCCATCTAGAATCGGACAAAAGTTAAGTTAAGGAATAATAGTTCGAAGTTTTAACCATAACACAATGCTACTTTACAAAATTTATAAGAAAAACAGACATAAAATTAAGAACTAAAGATATCAAGGAATGAACCAATCAAGGAATGAAGTGGATGAACTTATTCATTTTGGGTACAACAAAATATAAACAAGAATATGATTAGCTAGTAACACTAGTTGTGTTCGAGACTTAAACCATTTGTTTTGTGATTTTTGTTGGTTTGTGCTTGTTAACGTAGTCGTTTATACGGCTAAGAAATACGTGACCTATCAGGGCACACACGTATACACGAAGAACACGTTTATTATGTATTTAATGTTATGTATAGTTATTAGATATATAATATATTCCACGAAATACAAAAGAGAAGGACTTGGATGTCGGAAAACCAAACTTTTGGACCCCCTTTGATGGCTAGTCGAATGGCTGGTTCTAGGAGGCCGGGGAGGTGGTTGTCGTTTTGATGGAACTTGAGGAGGTGGAAGCTCAAACTTGGAGGACAAGTTTGGTGCTATATATACCCCCCTTCTTGTGCTCATTCTTGAACAAAACCCGGCCTAAACTAATACTTCTTCGGTTCTCTCCTTGCTCGACTGGAACAGAACACACAACACAAATAAAACTCTAAAATCTCTTTTAGGGTTTGTGTATAAATAGTAATTGGTTTGGATATGGGTTTGGCAATGAAAACCAAAAACCGAACTGAAAACCAAAAATATATAAATATATATTTTTTTTTATGTATTTACACTAAAAGTCTTTTTTTAGTATAAACGAGCGGGGGTACCCGCGCGTTGCTGCGGGAATGTTGTGTTTAATCCAAATTATTTTTATTATTTTTAATTTTTTTAGGGACTAAATTTGCAAAAGATCGCTAACGGGGGACTAACGGTGCAATTTATAGCTAACATGAGGGACTAAAAGTGTAAAATCGTTAGCTACAGTACACATACTATTACAAACTGATTTTCACTGTAGCAGTTACTGTTTTGCACTGTAGCAACGTTATTTTCAGTTTTAGTCCCTTAACGTGGCGTTCTTTGCAAAGTTAGTCCTTAGGGACTAACGGTGAAAAAAAAGTTAACCTTAGGGGCTGTTTCTGTTTATTATTTGTACAGAAAAAGCCCCTGAAGTTACTGTTCCTTTTCAAATTTAATCCACATTTTTTAGATAACGGTCGTTAAAGACTAACTTCGCAATTAATCGCTAACCTCAGGGGCTAAAATTGGCAAATGTGAAACTTGGGTGAGTACTGTAGCTACAGTGAAAACAAATGACTTTTAGTATATATTATAATATAACATTATTTAAGCTTGGAAAAAAAAATTGTCCTAAAAATATATATAATTAAATAAAAAAATAATTAAAATTATGTAGTTCGTGTTATTCGGTTCGGTTTTCGATTATAGGGGTTCGGTTCGGTTTTCGGTTTGACCCAGAAAAAAAAATTAACCGAACGGATGAACACCCCAATATGAATAATTAAGTAGAGTAAGTGGGCCGGGCCATAGGTATTTGTAAATTACTAGTGTACCATGTTATGTGCAAGTTATGGGAAAATTATCTCTGCTGTGGAAAGCAGATAAATTATCTGCTGCAAGGTTTTAAATGAGGGCCACATATGTAAAATCTAAAACTTGAAAGGTGCAAAGTAAAAATGTGAAATTTCATTTTCCAAACAAACAGGAGACAAGCTCCTTGCTACAACAGTAGAGATGTTAACCCCGCAAGTTATATACCAATATTCAATTAATTAGAGTAAGTGGGCCGGGCCAAAGGACAAGTTTGGTGCTACTCCCCCCCCCCCCCCCCCCCCCCCCCCCCCTGCTCATTCTTGGCGTCAATAATAATCAAACAAAACCCTAAACTAATACTCCTTCGGTTATCTCTTTTGCTCGACTGGAACAGAACACACGACACAAATAAAACTCTAAAATCTCTTTTAGGGTTTATGGGATAGATATCAATTGTTTTGCCACTCATTCCAACAAAGGACTTGTAGTCCATTGGCTGGTTTATTCTTTCCTATTCCATTAGACCAGGGTTCGATTCCCACTGTGGTCTTTTTCTGGTTTTATTTTTTTGGGCTGTTTTCATTTGATTCAAACGCATACCACTTAGGTATTTGGATCGGATCTAGAACAAGCATTAAACACATGTTGTTTTGATAACCGTAGAATAAGCACTAGCTTCCTAACGTTTGTTGTTGGACATGTAGTGTGTGCATTCGAAGAGGTGATATCTTAGTCACTTCGGTTTCAAGAATCAAGATGAAGATCCGGTGAAATTAATTATGTATTAATTAAGTACCAGGTTAGTAAATATGTGTTATTTTATTGTTAACTTAAAACACTAAACTAGGTCATCAATGGTTTACTAGTTTTTTAAATCCCTATAATTTTTACCTTACACTAATTCACAGATATATCTAATGTCTTAATCCTATCTTTTAAACTATAAGTTTTACGTTACAAACATTTATAAAAGATCACTTTGATATTTACAATTGGTATTTACGTCTCGTTTTGTACATGTCTATGGTAAGAGACGCATCGCAACTTGGCAGGTGAGTGTTATTCATTTATACCTGTTATCGTTATGATTTATGACTAAGAGTGAATTATACATTTTTTATACCATCTTTTTGTGAGGAGTGTATTGTTATTATTAATATTTATGCATGAGGGTTATTGTTAGTCATTTGGTTGTTTGTTGTTTGATGAGAAAGATTGTTTGACTTGTAATATTGTTGTAAGTTTTAAACTTAGTGAACTAAGACTTGATTAAATTTACTATATGTTTGGGGTTAAAAGATCAAATTTGCCATTAAATTTATATCAATAGAGCTAAGTGTCACTCATCTTTTTAACCACCTTTATTTGCTGCTAAACAATGTATTTACTGTGTAATTACCATTCAACATTGCCAAATGTTAGTTTTTGATACTCGGTGATTTAACTTAAAAAAATATCCCGTTCCATTAAGTCTTTTCCCACTTATATTGTGCGAGAACAATTTTGGCTAGCGGAGTAAATTTTACATCATCTCATTTCCAATTAATTATCATTCTTTTTTCTATTAAAGCATCCTTAATGACAACTATTTATCATTTAGCAATTGTTTGGTATGCATATTTTTTGCCTAAAAACATTGCACTTGAAGTTAGAATATACATTTGTTAATCTTGATGAATATGTTGCGGTTGACTCATTTTCTTATGAGATGAGAACATTCATGGTTCTCTTCTTCTTTTCTTGGCTCACTAGTTTGTTTCGTTATGTGCATTTTAGATATTTACACGATTACTTATAAGTATGCTACCACCTCTGCTTGGTACCTACTTAATAATAAGTGTGACATGTTTAAGCCATTCAACCACTTGACTTGCTATTTTTCACGTGGTAATTTGAAAAGTATAAAATTAGTATGTTCTAAAATGATTAAAACACAAAATTGAAACTTGTACCTATTTTTTGCTTATTGTATGTGCATCCGACTAAGGAAATGTGAAATTCATTTAAAGATGCCACATGAGTAAAAGATGTAAACATCTTGATTTAGACAGATAAAAAAGGCCATAGGTGTTTGTAAATTACTAGTGTACTATGTTATGTGCATAATACGTAGTTACATACCAATATTCAATTGAGTCAGGTTACAGACATTTTAGTTTTCTAGATATATAAGCTTAGATTATAGTCTATAAGAGTCAAATTCGTAAGTTGTAAGCTGAGAAATCTTACGCAGGGCATTATCGAGATTGATGACAATTTTTTTACTGCAAACTTACATTTAGAGAGCTAGGTGCAACTCATCTCCAAAAACACTTACTGTTGCGCCACCTCATCACAAAACCCAGAAAAAAAATCATTAAAATACCCCAATAACATTTAGAGAGATACATTCCAACACGCCCGTTGATGGGTTTGCTGAAGTGAAGAACGGCGGCACCGTTGGTGATTCATTTAGGGTGAATGGTGAATGAACGGGTAGTTGCACCGTGCACTCTAACAGTCAATATATATCTAGTGGCTTATAAGGGTAGTTTTTAAAAAGATAAGTAGAAAATTGACTCTTTTACTAGTACTAGAACGGTACCCGCGCAATGTGACTGCGGGTTCAGTGTGATTATATTTTGTGTTATTTGGCACCGAACACCTAACCCACTTTCTACTTAAAAAATTGTGCATATAAAGATGCCACATGAGTAAAAGATGTAAACATCTTGATTTAGACAGAATAGGTGTTTGTAAATTACTAGTGTACTGTACCATGTTATGTTTGTAAGTGGGCCGGGCCAAAGGAGCCCAAAATGAAAAAGGAAAGAAACCCTAGTAGTGACTAGTATATAAAGCAACATATACTGCTTGATCATCTCTCTCACTTCATTCCAATCAGCCGCAAACAAAAACCCTAGAAAAAACAACTCACCACTTTGAATCAAATCAAAATGTCTGCCTCCAGATGGTTAGCTCTTCTTAAAGATGTTCTCAAAAAGACCGATGTTAAGAAACATGCGAAAACCGCTTTTGACAAGGTGAAAGGGTTCGTCACCCCAGAAAAGCCGAAAAAACCTAAAACATTTGAGGACATTACTCACATTGGGTGAAGGAGGAACCTCTGGTTTAATGCCGCTGATGTTTATTCACATATGCCGCCTCTTGATCAAGTGGTGAACATTAAGCCAGAGGTTCCTCCTTCACCCAATGTGAGTAATGCAAGTGGAAGCTGGGAGGAGCGTTTTAGAGAAGCGATGAGGGATGGTAATGGGGATATGGACCCATTTGATTATGCTACTCGTCCTCCCCTGCACATCTCGAGGACTGTTGTTGAAGCTGTAACAGAGATTCCGGAGGTTCCTGCTGTTGGTCCTGCTGCTGCTGCTGTTGTTGCTGTTGGTAATGATGTCACTCCCATACCTGAAGCTGCCTCCAACCCAGTTTCGCATCTTCCTCCTCCTCCTCCAGTGATTGCTGATGGTGCTCCTACTGAGAACCAACATGTTGCAGAAAACAAGCTGTTGCTGTATGTTTTCATAGCAATTTTTGGAGCTTTGTTTGGCCACGCCATTTATGTCGCTATCAAGTATTCGAGACTCATTTCCTTTTACTTTTCTTTTGTAAATTTTTTTACTATTAATTTATATTTAATTTATAATAAAAATTTCTATATTATTTCATCTTTGTTTGTATTGAATTGATGTGTGACTTGGTAGGGAGAGAGATGTTTTTAAGCTGTTTATTGATTGGTTGTTGGTTAGGTTTAGGTTTAGGTTTTGGAAGTGGTAGCATTCTCATTAGATTTGGGTGTTAAAATATATTGTTGATTGACCATGTATGAATATCACTGTGTTTATTAGGTTAAACTTTGGAGATGTGTAATACATGTTCATTCACTAGTAGGTTTTGCTTTAGATTGTTGCTCTTGAAGCTTAAAGCCACTGATTTGGTTTTCACGTTTAGCGTAGAATTTGTATATAGGTTGTTTTATGTTTTTCTATCTGTAGAATTTGTAGATTGTTTTATGTTTTTGTTGCTGCTGAAGCTTAAAGCCACTGATTTGGTTTTGACGTTTAGCGTAGAATTTGTATATAGGTTGTTTTATGTTTTTGTAGCTGTAGAATTTGTATGTTGTTTTATGTTTTTGTTGCTGTTGAAGCTTAAAGCCACTGATTTGGTGGTTTTGACGTTTAGCGTAGAATTTGTATACATGTTTCTCAATTTTGATTGAATATAGCTCGTTTTATGTTTTTGTAGCTGTAGAATTTGTATATCAGATGCCTAGTTAGTTGTCTTTATGTAGTGTTAGTATGAGCCATAGGGATTGAGGATTGTTGCGATATACTTAGTTAGACGTGATCGTGTGGTTGCTGACTTTTTTATGTCAATCTGTGTGTATTCTAATGTACTAAATTATTTAACTAATGTAATAATTCTGCTGATATTAGTGTGCATGGTTCTGTGCTACTAGTTGAAGGATTAGATTTCATTTTCTAGTCCGTGTGTGTATCATTTGTGTTTTTTTTTAGGTTTCATTATGTAGATGTTATCTTTTTTGTTTCTATTACGAAGATGCATTAATTGTCATTGCGTTTTTTGGTCTTCTCTCTATAAAAGTATGATTGGATTTCATAGTTATTTTGAGATAAACAATTTAGAGTGACTGTGTGAGAGAAACGAGGTTTGCAGCGTTATATCGAATGCCTTAAAAAAATTTCACAAAACCTTTCAAAGCAGGTTTATTTGGAGCAAATCAATATTTGTTTTCAAAATAACAAGATAACTTCATGTTTTGGTTGATATCCTGTTTTAAACTACACTTAATACTGAATTGTTGCACATGATCTATACTATAAAATGAATTGACACCATAGGAAATGTTTTGCACATTATTGGTCATTAAAAAACAGGTTCCAAAGATTTCCTAACAATAACTAAAAGAATTGAATATTGGGTTGACTAAGATAATCATTTTTTGCTTATGATAATTTATAAATTAATTTAATAGTTTTTTTAGGTTAATTTATGATGTCACCACAGCTGGTGTCGGTTAATTTATGAGGTACAGGCTAATTTATAAAGAGGTACTATCTTATCATTCCCTCCCCCCTCCCCCCTCCCCCTCCCCAACATGAAACTTTTATAACTTTTTTTTTTTTTTGATTACGTGTTTCTTAGGAATGCTTATTTTCCACCTCCCGATGGCGCCGAAGAGGTATTTTTAAAATTTTTTTGGTACACATACTTATTATGCTCTAGGTGACTGGTACTTATTTTTTACCTGAGTTTTTTCCTTTCTAATGACCAGGGCCAGCAGCCAGGAGCAGGACCAGGACCAGGACCAGGACCGAGCCAGGAGCCAGGACCAGGACCAGGAGCAGCCCAGGAGCAGCATGGAGCAGGCCAGGAGCAGGGCCAGAATTAGTTGAAAGTCTTCACCTGCTGATGTTTCAAACGGAAGTTGTTGAATGTTCGCAGCTGGACATCATACCTAGGTCCTAGTTGTTATTTTAATGTTAAACTTGGTTGATAACTTGAAGTTTAGCTGAATTTGCTCAGGAAGATTTGTTATTTTAAGATTCTTAATTGGAATCATTTGCAACTCATGTTCCTAGTTGTTATTTTAATGGAATCAATGTTGATGATTATCAGTAGTGCTATAATATGTACCTCAGAGTTTATTTATTAGTGAAGATGGATTCGCAGGTTGATGAATGGAAATCGAATTTGCTATGCTCTTCTTTCTCCAAAACATCGTATATAATTAGCTTTTGTATTTGGCTATATGGGCTGCCTGTTTTGTTCAGGCCCAAATCTAGCCTGTATGTCTATTTTTATCATTATAAATATATTAAAAACCCGGGATAGGTCTTGGCATGAAAATTTGTACGAAACAGTTGACTAAATAGTGATCCGTGCTTGAAAGTAGTTGTACACTACAATACACACAACTATATCTCTCACTCTCTCTAGAAATCTCCGTAACAACAATATCACTTGATAAAACTCATCAGATCCCCCTCTCCCACAATAACCTAAATCCAATCTTTCTTATCTGTTACACATAATCCAATTACAAACCCTATTCCACTAACCCAAATTGATAACCTCCCATTTTCTATATTGCCTAAAACATCAGCGCCGGTTCCATTTTTTTTCCGGATATTGTCAATGCCTATTGAAGAAAAATCTAATTGGTTGCAATGATGATGGAGACACTTCTTATGGACTGGTAACTATTTTTTAATTATAATTTTGATATGTTTTATGTTATTGAAATTCTTTATTATGATATGAGTTTGGGTTTTTTTTTTGGGATTAACTTATTAAGTTTGATGTGGGTATGGTATGTTTTGGTTCTTTATGGTTAAAATGAAGCAGGAAAGGTTTATTGAAAAGTATGTGTTCACTAGAGACACGAACACAGTATTTATATATTTTATGTTTTCCTCTTTTTGTAGAAGGCTGCAAGTATGTAAGTGAAACCCGACAAATTGAGTATTTTAGACTGGCTAAAGGGTCATTGCAGCCACTACAAGGCAAAGGAGGTGGAAAAGATGTTCTTGCGCAACACCAGGTATGGGACTTTAGTGTATTTATTTGTTGCCTCTTCGCATATTACATTCGATAACTATTATAGTTGCTCCTTTTTGGCAGATACTGTTTAGCGATTATAGCACCTAAAAGTAACGTACATATACCAGATTGTGAAACCTTTAAAGTAGCATTCACGTGTACAATTAAGCAGCTCTAATATGTAATGCGTGTGTTATTAAGTAACTCTAATTTGTGGGGAAGTAGCTTGGTGAAGATGGTGATGAGGACAATTGAGTTTTACTGTTAGTTCTTTTTTTTCTTTTTTATTATTTTTTTTATATATTTTTTCCAGTTGTCATCAGAAAAAAATAGCAATCACAAGGTGGTGTGATTTTTTGTGTTTCTTAAAATTGTTTATCCTAATTGTTAAAACTTATATTGTGCAGATTATCTGAATGAGTCATGGTGATGAGGCTGACCGACTGGGTTTGAAGCTGTGGTGTCAGGTGAGCTGGTGCGGTCGGACATCTGGAGTGTGTTGGGGAGCGGTATGGGTTACAATATCATTCTTAGGTATAATATTTGCGATTTTGTTTTTGGTTCCAAAATTAAGTGGTTTGTGCGAAAATGTTGGTGTGCGTGAATGACTGATTTCAGAATAGCAAGTTATGACTTTATGAGCTTATTGTGACTTAAATGCGTTGAACCAAAAAAAATCTGCTTATAATGTATAAAACCAGAAATTTAACTAATTGGGAGTTCCTTGATGTTGGGATGGTTTATGAGTTCCTTTAGTTTATAAAAGAACAGTGGATGATGTTTCATTTTGTGTTTAATCCCACGTCTGCACACTCGGTCAATTTGACTTTGAGTTTCAGTTTGCATGATTGACTGATGTTTATTGGTTTTTCAATGTTTGTAGGCAAGTGGATTTAAAGGTTTTGATACAGGCAAGTGGATTTAAAGGTTTTGATACAGAGAATGCAAAAGAGAATTATTTTTTATTTAATCATGTTGTGAATATTACATTACTTAAATTAAGGTACATTTTTTCCCATTCAATAATTTTTTTAAAGATCAGGTTAAAAGTGTGAATGTTTGAGCTTCACTGTCTATAAATGTGATTGTATAGAAGAAATCTGGCCAACAAAAGAACAATGGAGATAGTCACAGAATCGGTTGAAGTTTGACGCTGAGTGGGGACTCATCGGCATGAAGAGCATCAGCAAGAGCAACATTTGGACGACGTGACTGCAGATAAAAATGTGAGTAACACGCTGAGGGACAGACTTGGTTCATGGTTTGGAGGCATAGGGGCCACCCGACGCTCCAAATTTATCTATGCATAAGAATGCTGGAAAGGTGCGTGTCTTTAACATAATTTCATATAAAAATTTAATGTAACATTTGCTAAAGGTGTAGATTCATTGGGTGTGTTGAGCAGGTGTGTTCAGGGACGTGTTGGTTGTGTTCACGGGGTGGGTTCGGTGGGTGGGGGTTTAATTTGGGTAATAGTATGCATGTGGAAAATAACAAGGTTTTTGACCTTCATATAGCTATCAATTTAAGCTCTACATATGAGAAATTTATAAAAATATATGATTCATGTTGAAGAAAAGAATATGAACATATAAATATCTGTTCCCATTCTCCACCGGGTCATCAATTGATTAGCCAGCTCAATCCATTTTTCCATCCGATGATCTTCGCCAGGCTGACTCTGTTCGGCCTAGGGACCGATATGATAAGTTAGTTATTTACCATCTTAATCATGGCCATATTCGTGTTTTTTTCAAACCATTTGTTCAATTTTATTTATTTATTTATTTATTTATTTAATTGAAATAAATCTGCCAATGCAGCAAAAGGATGCTTGAAAAGCAGAGTTAAGGGGCTTCAGTAATAAGAACGGATATGATATAAACGGGAATGGAGATAGCAGTCTGTTGCTTTTGGATGTACTTGAAGGTTTCTTGAAATTCGAGGTTAGGTACTTTCTTTCTCGCTGGGTAGTCAGCCAAAATTGAAGGCCGTTTTAGAATGGAACTAAATGATTTGTGCAATGTTACATATAAATAATAAAGCAACGAAGTAAGAGTGATACTATAAACATGCTGTGAATAAAACAAAGAAATCAAGTAAAAAAAAAGTTAGAATAAATTCTACTATTAACTGGACGTATGCTTTTTCATTTTTTTTGTAGGCGTGCTTATTTGTGAGGTATGTAAAAGTCTGTAAACAAATAACAGCTGTTACAAGTACCAGTTTTTCAGTTCTTTCGGGTAAAAAAAGGCAACCGCAACAGTCATTATCAGGGTCGTGTTCGCACACTCAGTCCACGAAGCAGAATATCCGTCCACGGGTTGCCAGGTAAATAAGCAGCAATTCTAGATGATGAATCTCTGATGCTTAAGACTTAATAGCAATAGATAACAACGAATGTGATATTGGGGTTCTTAATAACGAATGTAATATTGCTGAGTAGGAGAGCGGGGTTCTTAACAACGGATGTGATATAGCTCAGTTGGAGAGCTTTCCCCCTTCTTAATAACCAGCAGCCTTAACTAGCCTTCTTAGAAGCGAAATTCTCTTTGCATGCTTTATAAAAAACGTTTGTCTATTTCCCCCATTCTCTTCACGGTAACATTAATAAGTATAAAGCATGTCATGTTACTGAATACTCCATAGTTACAAGAAACTATTTTAAGGATTTAAAGCTTATTACAATTTACTGTTGAGTTATTCCTGATTAGTATTGCTATCACTTAAAAGCATTTATACTTTCTGAATTCTTTTCAGTTTATTGCTTATGATGAGAGGATAAAAGGCATAAGGAAAATGACCGTGGCCTTCACAATTGAGTAGACAAAACCTGATGTGGCAATGATTTAGATGCTTTATTCAACAGGTATTACTCTTTCTCTAAAATTAAGAGTATGCAAATTTATTTTCAGATGGTGGTGTAACTTTTGAGGTATGGAGAATCTATCAATTTGGAATTTTCTAGGTGGTGTCGCGGGATTCGTTGGTGCCAATTCTGTAACTACCCAACAATTTTTTTGTTGCCCGTTCGCAAAGAGAACTACCTACTGGTACTTTATTGAGACACGACAGGCCTGAACATGTGGGATCAATCTGAGTTGAAAACTAAAGGTGAATAACATTCTTTCATTTTCTTATTTATATTTGATTTTGTCCATCAATAAAATCACGAAATGTTTTACATGTTCTTACATATGTAATAACGTTATAATCTTTGGTTTTGCAGGTACTAAATGTGACATCCTGTGGCTTTATTTGCTCAAACCATTCATGCAACAATCACTTAGTACGTAAGCTATTTAACTATCGAATTCTTGAGTTTGGTACATGGGCAACGCTACCCGATGATCCATTATATGCCTTAATTCTGCCTGTTTTCGTTACTTTTAATGATTTTTTTAACTGTGAATTTGTAGGGGCGGTGGCGAGTTGGAGCCTGTTTGTCATCAAGAAAACCAACAACAGGCTTTAGCAAATGTGATTATGCAAGGTAAGTTTTTTTCTTTATACTTTGACTGAAATATGTGTGCCAACAAATCAATGCAGGGTTTAAATTGCATGCATCTCATGTAATCGACACCATTGGACTGACCCAATTGAGTAATGCTTACAGGTACCCTTTTTAAGGAATTTATAGTAAAAAAAACTTTGAAGACTAAAACATGACACAAAGAAACGTTGAATATCTTCTTGGGCTGTAGTTGTGGTAGCAAAGATCGGCAAAAAATAGAATATATTCTTTTGAATGCGGCTGACTCAACGAGATTGCAAATTCATGAGAAGAGCTATGTACATAAAACTATAAAAGGTTACAACTATGTATATTTTATGTAATGTGTTACATCTGTTACCTTTATACAAATTACAAATGTTTATGTTTCATATAAACGGACTTTATAGGACGTCTTAATCATAGCGCCCCGCAGCAACGCGCGGGTTACCCCACTTGTTAAATTTAATGGGTTAGGATGAAAAAAAATATAGCAAGTACGAGTTTAAAAGTGAAAACACAAATTGGACTATTTTTTTTTTTAAACTTTAATATATTCCGTTCTCTTTGTTGGTTAGGCGTGTACCTTAAATATCACTATATTTAGTAATTACGATAATAGACCATGCATCTCAAAGCTACCCGATAAATGTGAGATGGCCCTTAACACAACACTTTCTTAAATACAAAGTTGAAGTTCGGGTATCGGAACATCACAAAACATAGTAATGACTTCAAAACTAGCTCACCATCTAGTAGCGACAACAATTGAGGTGGAAACCAAACCATAGAACGAACCCGAATAAAGACATCACAAACAAGTTTTTGTGACGTAAACAAGTTTAGGGGTTGAAATCGACCATAAAAAAAAATAAAAAAAAAAAAAAAAAAAATCACAAACAAGTTTTTAGTTTGTGATGATATAACCTTACTAGTTAATTATACGATGACAAAACATAGTAATGACTTCAACACTAGCTCTCACGACAACATCACAAACAAGTTTTTAGTTTTTGATGATATAACCTTACTAGTTACTTATACGATGACATTTGGAGTTATAAGGATCTCATTATTCTTGCTTTCTAACGATGTGGGATAACTAGATATCATGTTATACAAGGTGGAGAAAGATGGTAAGCCAACTCTAAGTGTAGAGTCGGAAATTTGACCAAATGGTATAGATGAAATAATGTCCTGAATTCATACAATTTTTTGGTAAAAATGTTTCATTTCCCTATATAACATTAACTCGCTACACATCTTTTCAAGTCTTAAAAGTTGGTCATTATAATCCATGATTTCAAAACTCAAACTTTTGAAGATTTATATATACTCGCAAAATTGGTATGCTAATTCAGACATTTAGAGCAAACGCTAAGGTCATCCGGGTTAAAACTTAACGTACTGCCACGTCAGCGCCACATCAGCTTTTACCTTTTAACCTTAACTCTTGACTTTCTACCCCGGTAACATAACTTACATTTAACTCACCTTAACTTACCTCCACCTCAATTAGTATTTTCAATTTCAACCCCGTTAGAGGGAGGTGGGACTTTTTTTTTTTTTTTTTTTTTAGCAAAGAAGTCACCCTAACGTGGATTAAGAGCTTAACGCACCAAGTTAATTTTCTTTTGACTTTCATGCCCGGTAAGGTAACTCACCCATTTTTGTTGTTGCGTTAAAACTTAACTCACCCTCTGAGTTGCCTTACCGAAGGCTTTTAGTAAAGTAAAACCAATGTGAAACATTGAGATAGTTGTTATTCAATAGTATCAACTAGTGTTATGTGTATGATTTTTCCTTTTTCCTAGAAATGGGTTAAGTTGAATGTTGACCAGAATATAAACTGCCGGGGTGCTAGGTCAACCATAGCTGACTTGCATAAAAACGAATAAAGTGGGTAAAATTTTTATTCCATTTGACTAACTATTACAAGAATCATCATGTGTTTAAGTGGTTATTAAAAAAAAAGTCTAGGTTAATTCTAAAATAAAGATGCAAGAGGTTGTAAAATATAGTTTTCTGTTGGTACAACCTCCATGAAACAGCAAAGTCTAGTATACCAACGTGAAACAGCAAAGTCTAGTATACCAACGCAATGGTCCAAATATTATTTTTATCTTTTTGTCATTTTCCTCTTGTAGCATTGCATCTTTTCTTAATGAATATCATATTACACATGTCGAAATATAACAATGTTTCTTAAATAGACTGCAATCTTTGTTTATTCATCGAATATATATTAGCACCGCAATTAAACAAAAGAATAGTATACAATGTGTGTAATGGAACTTTAAATTTACAATTACGGAGTATAATATAAGATAGAATGCCCCCTAAGAGGATACGTACTGTATGATATTCGAGTGCAAAATAGATGAGTAATCAACTTTAATCCCCACAATAACCATCTTTTGTAAGAAATATATTTAGCACTGCCACGTATCAATTCATAGATTAAAATAATCGTGTTTATTTAGGATGGAATATATTCATAGATTAAAATAATCTTTTGTAAGAAATAACCATCTTTTGTAAGAAATATATTTAGGATGGAATCTTTAAGGAGTCGTTTCTTTAATGGTGTTGATTCGGTTCATAAAAAATCGATATGGGTAAAATGGAACAGAGCTCTTCTATCTAAATGGGTGTGGCGATTTATTACTCAAAAGAATACGTTATGGACGAGGGTTATTTCTGCTATTCATGGGAAAGCTGGTAAAATAGGAAAGGGTTTAAAAGCGGGTCATAAATCGATATGGAGGGAGATATTGCAGGAAATGGCAAACCTTAAAAATCAAGGAGTTGATTTTCTCGCTCATATGCATAAAAAACTTGGTAATGGCGAAGACATTTCCTTTTGGGAGGACATTTGGCTGGGAGATATGTCGTTCAATCACAGGTTTCCCAGGCTTTATGCGTTGGAGTTGGAGAAGAAGATAAGTGTAGCTGCTAAAGTGGCTCAATCAGGTCTTATATCCTCTTTTCGTCGGGTGCCTAGAAGTGGGCTGGAAAGTTCACAGCTTGCCGATTTGGTGGACAAAGTGGGAAAGATTTATCTTGTGGATAAGAGCGATAGGTGGTATTGGGATTTAGAAGGTTCAGGTGATTTTTCGGTAGCATCGTTCAGAAAGCTAATTGATCATACAAGGCTAGCGGAGGTGTCTTCCCAAACTCGCTGGATAAAGGAGGTGTCGGTGAATGTTCATGCGTGGAAAGTAAAGTTAGATGCTTTACCCTCTCGTCTTAACATCTCACGGAGAGGTATGGATGTTGATACTATTCTATGCCCTATATGCAATGGTGTAGTTGAGTCATCGAGCCATATATTTTTTGCTTGTTATGTGGCTAGAGATACTTTCCGTAAGATATGTCGGTGGTGGAATGTGGACTTTTCGGAGGTATGTTCATATGAAGATTGGTTACATTGGATGGTTAATATTAGGATTCCCGCTAAACATAAAACGGTATTGGAGGGAGTTTGTTATGGGTTGTGGTGGCATATATGGTCTTTTCGTAACAAATGTGTTTTTGGCTCGGAAATTCCCCCTAAGGAGAAACTTTTTGAAGATGTAGTACTACACTCTTTTTCTTGGATTCGGTATCGTTGTAACGTTTCTTTTAGTTGGGTAGATTGGTTAAATAACCCGTATCTTGTAAAATTGTAATTCCTAGCGTCTTGCTAGCTTCTATTTTAAATTGCCGTTCCAAAAAAAAAAAAAAAAAAAAAAAATCGTGTTTAAACCATAGATATCCAAAGATGAGATGATTAGGCATTTCAAAATTCAAACTTAACATGGGGTATCCAAATATTAGATGATCGATTATGCATTCACATGATTTTCACAGACAGTAAAACCTCTATAAGTTAATAACGTTGGGACCGAGATATTTTATTAATTTAATGAGATATTATTATATCGATAAATTAATAATTTATTAATTTAAAGAGGTTTTATATATGGCCTTTAAATTTTCAAGTGTAATATACTAGTTATAATGTATACTCCTTAGAGGTGAAAAATAAATTTGAAAAACA